>OX123194.2:12808263-14008263 GCA_944739405.2 Euclidia mi | reverse complement strand
ACAAAATTGCATGACTTAGTAGTTGTTTGCGGCAGATGGTTTTACAAAAAACATTTAAAAACGAAAAAAAAATTGAGGATCTCTATCGTGAAACAATATTTTTATTGAAATATTGCAGTATAGCTTATACATCACAATAAACTACCTTTTTATGTGATTTTATGCGATAAGTAAGACCCACGTGGGCGAAGCGGTGTACTGAAGCTAGTCTGTGTAAAATTTAAGTATCGATTAAGTTATAACGTCACTTTGTTAATACGTCACAATCTTTATACGAATAAATCAAAATGTCTATGACCGAAGACTGAAGTCTCAAAGTTTTAAATTAAGTTCTATTACATTTTAACGGGTAATGGGTGACCATATGGCCACCTATGTCAGATTATTAGTGATGGTCTTGGGGTCGTATGCCTCCATCTAATAGTTATATAATCTAAGGGTTGACTAGTTGACTAGCATTTGACGCATGCGCAATGACTTATAAGCGTCGCAGAGTTGTCAATCGTTCTCGTCTAACAAATGATGTTTCGCGTAGGGACAAGTCCCCCAGTGGCGGACACCTAAGGTTTTTAACCCGGCGTAAATGAACCAGGGTTTTTGAGACCCTCTGGTGTGTAAAATTATGCATACAAGTCTTAGTTCACACTACCTCGCCCCCTCCGCCTGAGTACCTGGATTCTAGGAATTACTACGTCGATTCGTTTATACGAATCCGTGCCACGTGCGACGTTGTCGGTGACAGGTGAGTTCAAAGTGCATGTGGGCGTTTTATACCCGGATTCATAGTTCACGTTTCAATATTTTTGATCAGTGTCCTTACGGTTTGTCCTGTTTTTTTTTTAGATTTTGGATACATTACAATAATCTGGCACTTAAATTGCATACTTTTATTATATATATGGATAACGAACGGGTAAAGGACCTTTTGGAGGGATATTCTTCGGATGAAAGCTGTCCATCAGGGTCGGACATTGACGAAGAGGAGTTAATCAGCCAGCGTAGTAACGGAAGCGACACAGAAGAGGAATTTCAACAATGCACCATGATAATAGCATTGACGTTATGACAGGCAATAAAAGGAAACCTAACATGATAACTTTTTACAACAGAACGAAGGGAGGGGTTGATGTAGTCGATGAATAATGTGCCAACTACGATGTATCGCGAAACAGCAAACGCTGGCCTCTCACTTTTTTCTATTCGATACTGAATATGGCAGGTATAAATAGCTATACAATAAAAAAAGAAAATTGCTCACTACCGAGTCTAATACAACGAGAGTTTCTTCGGGCTTTTGGATTGAAATTGGACGGAAATGATTTACGCACACGAAGAAATGCTACTGGTCTGCATACTAGTCTACGCAAGCGAATAAGTGATTTTTTGGGTGAACCATCCCCTGCTCCGCCATCTAAAATAGCAGGTATTACTAGAAGATATCAAGATTGTGCCTATAAAAAAGATAGGAAGACCAAACATACTGGCTGCAAGTGCAATAAGTTCATTTGCATGAAACATGCTGAGAAATTTGTAAAAATTGTGCTACATATTCACAAGACTCAAATTGCTTTTTTTGCTAGGTAGCCTACTGTGGTTTCACTTTTTTTGTTTACTTATATCCTCCTTATTAACATATAAGTCATTTTATTTCAGAAAAAATGTGTTTTCACTTTTTTTTGCGTAACAAAAAGCACATGTTGTTTTCTGTTCGAGTTTTTTAATAATTTTCTAAACTTTATTAAATAAATCAATTGATTGAATATTACATAAGTTATTTCAATTATTTTACTCCTCATATGATTCACTATTAGGGTATCACTCAAAAATATAACAAAAACCTGTTAAAAATTAAATACAACGATATTTAAAACAGGGTAAAATTGACCCTGGTTCATTGATGATATGATTGAAAAGAGGTTCATTCACGCCGGGTTAAGAAATATAATAAAACTATTTTAGGAATGTAACTTTAATTATGAATTTGTTGACTCAACAGCTTATGAAATCTTAATACATACATACATACATACATACCGTCACGCCTTTTATCCCCGAAGGGGTAGGCAGAGGTGTATTTCTACACCCACTTTTCGCCAGATATACTTTAGTCCCACGTAATAATGGGCGAGCCTATTGCCGTACCGGGCACATTTCCAGACTCCGTGCTGCTACTGAGAATTTCGTGACAGAAAAACCCAATAACACTGCCCGACCCAGGAATCGAACCCGGGACCTCCCGATCCCACGCGCACATTTATGCCGCGAGACCAACGAGGCAGTCTGAAATCTTAATCTATCAACAAAATACGATTTCTGTATAAATATAATCAGGAACTTCAATAATTAAGTTTAGATAAAGAAAAAAAATGTTATTGTAAAAACTGGCACCTAGTACCGGATACACAATTAGTTTACAGTCTAGCGCCGGACATCAGCAAAACATCGCCCATTGATCGCATATATATGTATACGTCTCCACATTCAGGAACTTCTGCACAAGCTTCAAGAGCGCACCCTTGGCATCTGGAGCACTGTAACTATGTGTCTTCATCATGATTCGTCGTGACACGTGTTTTTCTATGTTGAATATTTGAGATCGTGACATCTTTTTGTTGGCTTACCTCCACTTTTCCCATAAACTTTAAGTTTGGTTTGTCTACACCTTTAATTTATTGCTCTTTTTGTACTTGATGCCCATTTCTTTCCTTTTTGCGGAGATTACATGATTTTTGTCTATTCAGCTATAATTCTACACGACGGTGACGAAGTTAAAATTTCACTTATTTCACTCCTCACACATTTTATTTGTCAAGTTGCTAATCTTTTCATCGTGAAAGCAGGTCATTTTAACAATTTTAGAATATTCTGACCAACTGCTGAACAAAAACTAGTCGACGTCTTCACACTGCTGGTTCCAGGTTTGTTGTTAAGACATTTGATCACTAGACAGGTTTTCATGGCAGGGTGTGTGTTTTTTTTCCACATTCACACAATACTATCTAGTCCCAAACTAAGCAGAGCTTGTACTATGGGTACTAGATAATACATACATATTATACATAGAAACACCCAGACCAAGACAAACATCCATGTTCATCCACACAAATGTTTGACTTGAGCGGGAATCGAACCCGCGACCTTCGACGTAGCAGCCGCTTACACTCCCGCTACGCCAACCGGCATATTTTACGACTCCCGATGGCACACTATATTCAATGACATATTAAAATAAATCATAATATAAAACCTTATATAGAATAATTACATAAGAGTAACGTGATGCGATGCTTTGCCGCCATAAACAGCAAAATGCTGCTACCGCTGTGCCCAGTCACACTGGAAAACCGCGTTGCGTGATCCTATAGTATTGATATGTTATCCCGCACCTCTTCCACATATTTTTAAATTGTTGCTCACGATTTAAAAATATGTGGAAGATTACTTGTCGAGATAGTGTAGGTGTTCGGCGCTAGGTGCCATCCGACGTTACGGGACTTCCCCCTATAAATCTCTTTCACTCTACTTTAAATATTTACAATCTTCAACAGCCGGCAACCCTTATTTGCGGCTGGATTTAATAAGGCAACCATATATAATTAGAATAAGAAAAAAAAATAGCTTTCATTTGATATATAAATCATAAACGTTATGAACGTAAAAATGTATCGAAATCATACCTGGTTACACCTGGCTGCGAGGAGGTGCGGTCAGGTGAATAATGGCAACAATGATTTTTCAGAATCTTTATATGTACAGCCGTGATGTAGACGATATTTTACTTATAAAACGAGTGAACGAAAGTATCTTCCAAAAATCAATTAACAATTATTTAATTAAAAATACTTGCGGCCAAATTTTAATAGGCAACCTAGTAGATATGTATTCTCCTAGTCATAAATATACTAAAAAATTTGGTTTTAAGCAAAAACTCGATGAGTGCACTAATTTGTCGCGGGATCTTAGACTAAGATCGCCGGTCTCAGATAATATAATTTGGAAGAATCCTATTCACACAGCAGTATTTTACTACTGTCGTAAACGACATTTTCAACAATTAATTGTGCCTCGTTCCCTTTGATGCGTAAAATAAATCGTAACTGAATGGTATTTGGTGCTTAGATTAAAACAGTAAAATGTTGAATTATAGGTAAATGTTTCCCTCTCGTTTCGGGGAATTGTGTTATTTTACAATAAGCAAGCTGAAATTTTAATTCTTTGTTATGGTTCGTAATGTATCAAAATTGGGTAGATTAGTATAATCTGAAGTACGATGGACGAGCCATATTTGTTCAAGGGCCGTTGACACAAACCCTTGCCTGTAAAACCTCAAATATGTAGAATGTAAGGTAACTCTGTGGACCGGCGTTCAGAAAATGGTATTTAATTTGGATGAGAATATCCGAGAACTGGGCAGCATAACTCAATCTATTTAACAGAGAACCCGATTGGCAAGTACCAATTAACAGAATAAGAAGACCAGTTAACAGTTTATGTAATGTTGTTATGGTATGCGAGTTTCTCTATAATATAACTGATAACTGCGTTATATTTTCAACAGCATTATTAATCAGCACTCTTTGACCTTTACTAAGGCTGGATAACTCTTTTTCAGAGATTCAGCAATGCGCAGAGTAGCCTAAGGTGTTGAAAATTACTTTTGTCTAGCATTAGCTTACCATCAAGCGAGAAACTTCTTTGACATTTGGCAGAATGACTTTAGCCAAAAGACGTCCACCACTGAGCATAGGCCTCCTCCAAAGATTTCCGCAGAAATTGAGCCGCCCGCATCTAACCGCTTCCTGCAGTCCGAGCAAGACGTGTCACAACCTTGCGGGGTCAACGTTAGCTGCGTTGTGAGGCGTCGCTATTGTGCAAAAAAAGTGGTATTATAGGCAAACACATAACTGGCATACAACGCACAGCCGAAACTATGGAGCACAAAAAGCTAAAATTTGGCATATATTAATTGGGGACCGCAGGTTTCACAGGATCGGGAAGGGACGGTTAAATTAAAATATAATAATATATGCAAGCGTAGCTGCGAGCATCCTGTAGTTAACATATAAAGTTTCAACAAATAGGCACAGTATAAAGCCTCATCGCATTCGCATAATCCACACATATTTTTATTCAACGCCAAAATTACAACACATTTGGCTTGCGAACACAAATGAAAGGAGAAAAATATCGCAATTATTTTTGAAACCTCGTCACGTGAAAACGAGTTTATGTTTTGTTAAAAAATAATTTTTCATGTTTCATTTGTGTGAATGTTATTCACGTGTAGTTGATACTATCAGGACAAAAATACTAAACGATGCTTTTGACTAAATGTAATTTTAGTCAATATTACAGTTAATTAGTACCGAGCTTTTATGAACATAAATCAGAGCTTATCAAAACAGTAATCTGCTAGTAATATAAGTTAATAAAAATTTATTTGCTAAATAGTCTAATTCATAATTGCCGGTCTGCTACTGTGGTCCGGTGGATGGCGTATGCGTCTGCCTATCTGGAGGACGCGTTCGATGCTCGGGTCCGGCAAAAGTGTTACTAAGTTTTTCCGGTTTCTCAGTAGCAGCACGGAGTCCGACAATGAGCCCGGTAACGGCAACGGCCACTTTGGGTATATCGTCACTCCACCTAGCCGGAGGGCGCCTACACTACGTTAGCAGTAGAGGTGACGAAAAGACTTGACGGAGTTTAGTATTTTATATTTTTCTGCCAGCCTCTATATATGGGATGGGTCACACAAAATGTTGTCTCGTGCGGGGGTCGAACCCAAACCACTCGACGCCGTGTCAAGCAGCGAGGCAGCCTCTTAAACCACTAGGCCAACCGTGCAGTTAATACTATCTGCTTCTACCTTGCTTACATTGCATGCATTATCAACTAACACAACAGACATTATCTCCGCCATATTTTATAATAAGACGTCGCTACGTCATCAGTAGCGTTAACATTGTTCGCTACAGAGCTGACACATCCAATGTATTACGTGACTACGTTACTAGCGTGACACATGCAGCCACGCGTAAAAGTGTGTGTTACTATGTGTTTGTGTGTACGTGATAACGTAGAGAGATAGAGTAGTAAATTGAATAATAGTAAAGTTCAAGGGAAAATGGTATTAAAAACTCAAAGTCTCTATCTATTAAAATACTTTTTGGGTACAAAATGGATCCCATTCCATTTGGTAATATACATAATATGATATTATGTATATTAAATTTTATTTTACCTACCTATTATTATGTAATGTAAAATTTACTTACATATTATTATGTAAGTATTTAATTTGTGTTTTCTAGCTGTAAACTGACCAAGGCTATGATGCCTGGGGTCTACATCCTAGAAAACTCGATTTCATCATCTCAGTCACCAGCCACTGCAGTACATAGGCCTTCTCCAACGCTCTACACACAGACCGATCTTGAGCCACCCGCATCCAACAGCTTCCCGCGATCTTAACCAGAAGGCCAATTCTGGTAATTATATTTGTTCAAATTCCAATATCAATCTAGTCTCGGTGTTATAAATGGTATTCTCGTAACTTAACTGACTCTTGAATGAGATCGGGACTACATCGAAAGTTGAACCAAGTGTGAACTAGTGTGGACGGTATTCTGCTAATTATTTACGTACAACAAACGTCAAACTGTAGCTAAAACCAAATGATACTACGGTTTGACAGTTCACAGCTGACTATTGTTGACAATTGAGCAAAATAAGTGTTTGTTACTTTGTTATTGTTTTATATATAAAATAAGCATGAGTGGATTTGGGCTGCGATGGCTATACCTACCTATTGAAAATAATCCACACGATCCAAGGAACTAATACATTTACTTACCGAAATTTTATTACTTAGTTGTATATTAATTTTAATTTGGCATGGAAACATGATGGCATCCAATTACCATTCCTATTAATGTATTTTCCCATACAATGGCAACATTCATGTTTTTGTTTTTGAGTTTTTGACATTACCTCTGAGATCAACAAGAGATTATAAATTGATTATATCGAAATGATACTGTAATGAGATTAAGTGAAGCAGAATACCAATTGTGAGTCAATTCAAAATTAAATCGCAATTCAGTCAAAATTCAGTGTCAGTGTCTGTTAAATACGAGAATTGGCCTTCTGATCGTCGGTCTACCTTGTGGGAGGCCTACCCCTGCGTCGTCCGGTCCTGCCATTGTCGCCAATCTAGAACCCAACCACATCTAGAATCTAGAACCTTATTCAATAACTATATTTTCTTTTCTACTTAAATAATGCCGTCTGACCTTCGTCGAACTGACAGACTGTTAAAGATTTTCCCGAAACACGAGGCAAGCAACAATTAAGAGTTAAATAAGTAAAAAACTTTCACAAGAATTTTGAGCTTGCCTTGTAAGTTCAAACTCTACACACGTGGCAGTCTATTGGCTAACGACTGATAAACCAATAAAGTAAATCATTACATCCCCTTATAAGACAGCGATAGCCTAGTGGAGATACCAACGGACTGCCTAGCAGAGGTTACCGGGTACGAATCCACGGCACGCACCAATGACTTTTCGTAGTTAAGTGCGTATTAAATTGTTAATTATCGCTTGCTCCGTGCCTCGGAGAGCACGTCAAACCGTCGGTCCCGGCTGTCATGAAGATCTTTGACAGTCGTTACAGGGAGTCAGTACCCTCAAATAAACTGATACTGGTCTAAACCATGGAATATCGCTATCCCTCTGGGTTGAGGAGGTAGTCACTCCGTGGAAAAGTTGATATTCTGTCATATCTGGTTAGACCAGTAAGCGGACCTCGGGCTCCAAGATATGCAAGTCTTGGATGCAACCGGGATAACGCTAGGGCGATGATGATGATGATTACATCCCCTTATATTAAATTCATGAATATAAGGAGGATTAGGCCTACTATACAACAGTGGACAGAAGGGCTAGTGTAGGGTTAGGGATCCTTGCAAAGATACTGAACATTTTCCTTAGCTCTTACAATATCCACGAAATTATATGGGGTAGTGACATATTGTATTCTTAGTTTGTCACCACAAGCAACAGTAAGCTAAGGCATATTATTTGATAACTGGGTGTCGTAAGAGACATACATACATACAAATACTCACGCCTTTTTCTCGACGGGGTAGGCAGAGACAACGGAACGCCACTTGCTTCCATCCTTACAAACCTCACGCGCTTCCTCTACATTAATTACTCTTTTCATACATGCTCGCCGTTGTAAGAGATGGCTAAGGAAAATGTACATATATACTATTACTTATTAAATATGCAAAATTGGTTAGGCACATGCATAGAGTGCCTAACCAATGTTCCATACTTAATAACTTAGCTATGGATATTTCAGGTTCATGACGCCAAGCCAGCATTAATAACGCACTGATAGCGCATATCTATTGGATCAAGATCGTGCAGTGGGATCGTAACTATACTTGTATTGATACTGTTACGTTTAACAAGTAGGTATATGTTTGCATATGGATGGAATTAAATGCGTTTCCTCTTTAACCATAATTCTACAATGGCATGCTTTGATTTTAGGTTCTCCATTTTTTATTGACGTCAGCTTTATACTGGATACTAGTCGACGCCAGCGGCTTCGCACGCACATATTTTCGAATTTCCCGTTTTGCCCGATCCCGTGAGAATTTCGAGAAATCCCGTCTTAGTGCGCCCCTACGGTCCACAAGGAATATACATGTCAAATTTCAGCTTCTTGCACCGAGTAGTTTCGGCTGTAGTTTGTCTGTCAGTCAGTCAGTAACGCAAGGATTTTATATATACAGATTTCCATGCTTGGTGTTGGTGGCAATAGAAAAGCTAAATTACGTTAAATAGTAATGGTTAAAGGCAGCGATAGCCTAATGGAGATACCAACAGACTGCTATGCAGAGGGTATTGTATTCGAATCCACGGCGCACGCCACTGTTGAGCAGTAGACCTCGTATGGCTGAAATATTGATAATAATGATGATAGGGTTATAATAATAATACTCTATTCCATACACAACACCATCTAGTTCTAAACTGAGCAGAGCTTGTACTATGGGTACTATGGTTATGTCAAATATCATAGGGTTTTTTTTTTGCTAAGAGCATCATGGAGTCTAACAGCGCAGAAATAATAAAAATTCAACTTAGTTAGATTAACAAGTCTACAATTAAACTTATTGTGTAATAATTTTATAATACCTCAATTCGTGAATCATCTCACACACTAAAAAGCCAAAAAGAAACCAAAACATTTCTTACTATCTGGTTCGGCGATACACCGAAACCGTAGGTTCTAGGCGACTTGGGAAGGATTAATGCAATGGACTGTATTCAAAGGATAGCGGGTTTTTAGCCGCCTAGGATTGGATAAGGGAAGAGGAGATGGATACGGGAGGAGGTGATTGAGTGGGTATAGGATATTTCAAGGATGGAAGGCACTTACCTTATACAGCCTTCTTCGTTTCTTTTCCTCCTGGTGGTTTCGTGATGCAGCTGCTTGTTTTCACTTCACTCACGAGCGGGTTTTCCTTGGTGGAAGCGGTAAATCACATACAGCGGTGCGGCGCGGAGCGGTATCGAGACGGCGTTCTCAGCGGGACGAATGTTCTCGACTGTCACTCGCGTCGACGAATCGCGTCGACGAATCAGGCGAAGGCAGTGCCCATCCAGGGAGTGGGATAGAGCGGGACGGAAATATGGTATCGCTCGCACTAGACGTGGAACGATTGATCTTGATGCGATTAGTTATATATAGGAAGGTAGATGGCGCTACCATATCCCCCCGGCCGTAAAGGGTTGCCTTTAAAAAAAATAGAATTGAACTTAGCTATGTTGGGTGTACTACCGCATAACCCATCAATAGGCTAAGACAGCGATATGACAATAAAATTAATCTAAACTAACTTTAGCGAAAACTACAAACGCAATAATAGCGAAAACTACTAACTAAATACTTAAACTAAGAGGTAGGTCCAACTTCAGGCTAGATCTCACTGAGTTGGAAGCGGACGCGAGTTGATCAGTGCCTCGACTCGTGCAAGGACGGTTAAAGGCTCTTCGTAAGAGAGGATCTGTTGACCTATAACTTTGAAGAGATGCGTTTTAATTACTTTGACCATGCTTTCCCAACATCCACCGAAATGTGGTGATGCTGGTGGAATAAACTTCCAGTCAATATGATCTATGGAGAGTTCTTCCTGAAGACGAGTATGATAACCCGCGACGTGATTGAAACAAGTAGCGGGAACAAGTTCAATCAATTTACTAACGCGGTTGGCGACAAAAGTCTGCCAGCGGTGAGGAGAAGAATAAATCCTAGCGAGCACTACCTTGGAGTCGGAAAATGCGTATATTTATTAAAAGAGTAGTGGGGCAAACTGTGTCTTGAACCTTGCGGAGCAACTGAGACGGCAGAAGGGCCGCGCACAACTCCAGTCTCGCAACCGAAATGGTTTTAACAGGCGAGACCTTAGACTTGGCACAAACTAACTGCACCGAGTAGTTAGAACCAATGCGGACTTGCAGATATACGACTCCGCCGTAAGCACGCTCGCTGGCGTCAGCGATACCTGTTAAGTTGATGGTACATCCATCTACCAACCCAAGATGACGCGGAATAGTAATTTGATTGAGCGCGGTAAGCTCAATACAAACTGGTCCCAAGCGGCGACAATATGGTCAGGGGGTGTTTCATCCCACTCACACTTTGATAGCCAAAGCTCTTTGATCAAGAGCTTGGCGTACAAAATTGTGGGAGCCACAAAACCCATTATGTCCCATAGTCGAGCCACTGTGGACAGCATAGTGCGTTTGGTGCACTTATCATCTGGTGGTGAGACGTCAAACCGAAAACTATCGCAGGATTTGTCCCAGCGTAAACCGAGAACCTTATGCGGTACAGACTTCTCAAACTCAATGTCTGGAGAAGCCTTATGAGAATCTGGTATGCGTGCGAGAACCTCCTTAGAGTTGCTTGTCCATTTGACAAGATCAAACTGACCTCGCTTGAAAAGCTGAATAAGCTCTTCACAAAGCGAAATTGCTAGCGGAGCGGGTATGACATTACAGGCAATGTCATCTATATATAGAGCAGATGTGTAGTATAGTATAGTGTAGCGTAGCGTAGCTTAGCATAGCATAGCGTAGCATAGCATAGCATAGCGTAGCATAGCATGGCGTAGCATAGCATAGCATAGCATAGCTAATTAGCATAGCATAGCTAATTAGTGCTTTATCTTACACACAGTTTTAGCACCCACCTTGATCTCTTGAAGAGCAGAACAACAACAAGACGTAATACAATGAGAAGTATGTAACGTAGGTACGGTACCCATAATCACATACCCAAGTACCGTCTCAATAGCGGGCGGTAAATCATATCGCTCACTACGAACTATGTTAGTTAGTAGCAAGTGCGGAAATATCGAAGCTCCGATCAAAAGATCAATGCCTGCCGGATTCGCAAACTCCGCGTCGGCTAACGGCAATGACTCGAGATGAGTGAGTGATGCTACGTCTACATTAGCGTTCGGCAATGCGTCCGTGATACGTTCCACGATAAGCGAAGAAATGTTAAAATTAATGTTCCTATCAAAACGCGAATGTATTTTAACATCTACGGAACCCCTGCAATGCCTTTCTGATCCGCCTATCCCTTTGACGGTTGAGTTAGTATTTTTAAAGTTATTCCAGAATCCGAGGCGTTTGAAGCATTCCGATGTTATTAGATTGGTCTGAGATGCGCTATCTAGCAGACAACGTACCATGTGCGGCGACCCATTAACATCATATACGATAACTTGCGCTGTCGCCAACAGTACCGTGTTAGACGCCGTACACTGCGTTTTGGCCCTGCGCGGATCATTATAGATGCGCGAGTGCCGTCCTCACGTGCGCGTCGCCCGCGCAATGGATGTCATACACAACGATACTTCGCCCTCAGACGCGGAAGGCGCAGCTACCGTGGTCTGCTGCACCTGCGGCGCGAGTGTGTCAAGGTTAGCGGCTTGGCTTGACAACCGGTTATTTTTATCCAAATGTAACAGTGTATGATGTTTTTGTTTACACGTGCGACATCTCGTTCTACTGGAACAATTACTCGTTTTATGTTTTATGCTTACGCAATTAATGCAAGCTTTGTTATCTTTTACGCTTTTAAAACGAGCAATTGGATTTAAATCATTAAAGGTCACTTATAGTAATGGTCGTGCACTATATTACTGCACAGACACTTCTGTGAATTATTACTATTAGATTCCGAACATGTTACGTAAGATTGTGGATTAGGGACTGAGTTATTATTACTATTTCGCGATTTATTCAACCTTTGTTTGTTGTTGTTAGTGTTAGACGGGCCAGGTGAACCAGACTGCGTATTATGAAATATTCGACACTGATCTTTGATGAACGAAATAAAACTATCTAGTGTAGGTATTTTATTATTGCGTTCCGTCATCTCGAATGCGCGAATTGTATCAGTGTCAAACTTTTTTAAAGCGAGTTGAAGCAACATAAAGTCGGAAAGATCTTCTAATTTTAAATCCCTAAGAGAATTAACCGCGGTTACGAAGTTATCAATAAACAGCTGGAAATTCGAGACAGACGCGTTGCTGGACAGTTTGAGATTTAAAGCTTGGTCAAAGTACGTAGACGCTAGAACGCGCGTGTCTTGATATCTGTCAAGTAGTGACTGAAATATGACCTGATAATTCTCAGCACTGGGTGTGACACCTGCAAATACGGACTGGGCCTTTGGTGACAGTTTACCTATTAAATAGTACAACCTGTCAGCATCTGTCAGAGAACCATTATCGTGCACTGTAGACTTAAAACTTGCATAGAATAACGGCCAATTTCGTATATCTCCGTCAAACGACATAATCTCGATTGGCGGTAATCTCGGTTTGCGGGCAACGGGCTCTGCTGAACATTTACCCTCCAATTGCGATTGTATACGCTTAATAATACAATAAAGATCTTCGAATGAGGTATACGCCTGATAGTTCGGTTTTTCATCAGGATTGATAGAAAGTAATCTTGCGTTATAATCGTCTAACAACTTATGAAAATCTGTTCGAATACTATCTACTGTTATACAATAACTCAGAAATGCTTCGCTATTACCGTCAGACATAGATGCGGTTTTTGAGCATTCATATATGTTTTGGATGCGCTCAAATAAAATATTGCGTTTCGCTTCTAAGATTGTCATCTCTTTGTCTTCCGACACGCGTGACTTCTTTTGTTGTGACATGCTTACGTAAGTATAAGCTAATGAGAACGAAACAAATTAAGAATATCTAATGTATCTATTATTTTACCTAAGTAGGCTAATTAGGCAACACTTTAGAGCTGAGGAAATAAAAGTTGATTGAAATATGAGATTTATAAGACAACTATGATAGTTGCAGAAATAATAATTTAATAAGTAGGTAGCTACATAAAAGTTTACCTACTAATGCGGGCGGAAATAACCATGTGACGGTTATGTGAATATATTAGGAGTATAGCTAGGTGCTATAACTGCCTAGGTATAGCGGTATAACGTATAAAACGTAAATGAATCCGACTCGTATGGATCAAAAAAATGGTTCGGCGATACACCGAAACCGTAGGTTCTAGGCGACTTGGGAAGGATTAATGCAATGGACTGTATTCAAAGGATAGCGGGTTTTTAGCCGCCTAGGATTGGATAAGGGAAGAGGAGATGGATACGGGAGGAGGTGATTGAGTGGGTATAGGATATTTCAAGGATGGAAGGCACTTACCTTATACAGCCTTCTTCGTTTCTTTTCCTCCTGGTGGTTTCGTGATGCAGCTGCTTGTTTTCACTTCACTCACGAGCGGGTTTTCCTTGGTGGAAGCGGTAAATCACATACAGCGGTGCGGCGCGGAGCGGTATCGAGACGGCGTTCTCAGCGGGACGAATGTTCTCGACTGTCACTCGCGTCGACGAATCGCGTCGACGAATCAGGCGAAGGCAGTGCCCTTCCAGGGAGTGGGATAGAGCGGGACGGAAATATGGTATCGCTCGCACTAGACGTGGAATGATTGATCTTGATGCGATTAGTTATATATAGGAAGGTAGATGGCGTTACCACTATCAAAACAATTATCACTAATTTAAATTTCTACTAAGACCGCCTCGTTTCACGAACAAAAAACACCAAAACAGGGCCCATCCAATATCAATAAATTGTTATTAATCCCCGTATTAACGGCACCTTGCCCTGTATTAACTAGCGAAAGGAAACCTCTCTAAATACTGTAAACCCTTATAATCTAGTGGACGTTTTTCTCATAATTAATTTCCTGATTCCACGTGGGTAGCCCTTGATAATCCTGTGTACCGGTTTGAGTAGCGGTACAAGTGAAAATAGCAAGCGATGTGTGTTGTTTTTCTAAGGAGAAGATTAAAAAGGTAGCATGTTGTCACCTGTTTCTTTTTTTTATAGCCTAACGCCCGTATGCCCGAAGGGGTAGGCTGTGTAATATTAAACACTCATTTCGCGCCATGTTATGAATTTCGGTCCCATTTACTAGGGGGCGAGCGTATTGCCGGTTCCGGACTCTTTTAAATATACTGCCCCCGTAGTAGTCCCTTACTACTACTAAGGGTAAAACAGGTACTCTTTTAAATATACTGCCTCTGTAGTAGTAAGGGACTACTACGGAGGCAGTATATTTAAAAGAGTACCTGTTTTTTATAAATATGAGATAAAACGTAGAATCGTCAACATAAAGCTGAATTACGTGGTAGTTACATGTAATTCAGTTTTATCTGTCAAAAAAAATTCTCGCCACAGTTTACAAATTGCCCCACAGCATAAAAGGATATGCATAGTTAACCATGTGTGACACGATTAGGTCCTGCAGGAACCGAGCGAGCCTCTCGTCGAGAAAAACCTCTGAAGGCTATTTTAATGGCGGCCGGCTTATTTGGCGTTAAGCCGTGCGTGGACACGATGAAAGAACGACGACTGACGTGGATTCCTTGCTGGTTTGGTATAGCAGTAGATCTGTAATGGTTTATGTGCAGATAGAGATAGGAAGATTAAATATGTGTTTAAATAACCGGCCAATTGCATGTCATGCAGGGTTACTTACTGTTATCTACGGAACCCTAAAAACAGGCAACGATAACCTAGTGGAAATACCAACAAACAGATGGGTAAATAGAGACCTTACGGCGATTCTGACTTGGTGCAACGATTTTGGTCTTGACGTCAATCTTACTCAATGTCAGGCCATGATTGCAGGTAGTAAACGCATGATACCCAGATTAGATCTTTCAACTTTGCCAACAATCATGTTTAACGGACTGAAAATCCCATTCAGTACAACAGTCAAAGATCTAGGACTACACATATATTCCACTGTCGACTGGCAGGCCCAGGTCACTGACGTCAGTCAGAGAGTCACCGGTACCCTTCGAGCTTTATACCGCCTCAAAAATTTTCTACATTCCGGGACCAAGACAATGCTTATGCAGGCCTTAATATTTCCTTTAATCGACTATGGCCTGAACGCAGAATATCTCAATAAGTATGACCACCTTCTCAATAACATTTAGCATTCAATTCATCTACAATATTCGCAAGTATGATCACGTATCTACTTTTCGTTCCGAACTTAAATGGTTACCCATCCGTCAACGCCGGAGTTTGCGTGCTCTCACTACACTCTTTTCTTTACTTAAATCCCCTTGTTCCCCTTCATACTTGATTTCTTATTTTCAATATCCATCTTCTACACATGAGAAAGACCTTCGCTCCTCTCACAATCTACTTCTTCAGTGTCCCACTCATACTTCAGTCTTTGTAGGTTCTTCCTTCATTGTTCAAGCTATCTTACTATGGAAAAGGCTCTCTCCTGAAATCAGAATGTCCACTAACCGTTTCGCATTCAAATTGAAAGTTCCAGAGCTCCTTTTTGAGAGATTGAAGGAACCTGCACATTGTTTTCATCAGTTCTAGTTTTATATAATATATTATATATATTTTGTATGTATTTATGGGGTATGTGTGTAGTTTATGTAATATGTATTATTATGTATGTATCGGAATGGTCATCAGTATAGGACGTCAATTGACTACGAAACGGAAGTGCGAAGATTGCGCGCTTCGACAGAGTCTACGCGTCACGTTCGCTACAGTCGAAGAGGGGGGACGACGGTTGACGTTCAACGGAGCAACGACAACTATCACTTCTCTTGGAGACTCCGGGCGGGCAACAAGTACCTAGAAACTGTCACTCGTTTCGTGTTCAGTAATACAAAATATTTATAGTCAGTTTTGTTAGATTTGATTTGGTGTGAACTTATAACGAACTGTGATGTGAAGTGTTGATACCGACCAAGAATCAAGTAATCTGTCGTCAATCAGAAGTGGCATCATGGACCAGCGCAACCACAAGGTGCGAGCGAGGGCTACTGCTAACACTGCTATGTTGGTGAATCAGCTGAGCTGCCAACTGCCACCGTGGTGAGCGTATTTTGTCTGATTTTTTTTTGTTGGTACTGCCAATTTTGTTTAGTGGCGGTTGTTGTAAAACATTACGCGTTTAACCTTGGAAATATAGTAATCGTTGTGTTGATATCGCCATCACATCGTACCGAGTGTTGTAGGTTCGATTCCTACACGAGACACTGAGTTGTGGAACGGTTTGACTTTTACGGTGTCGTGTTTCCCATGGCAATGGCATGATCTCATGAATAATCTTCTTTTTAATAGCTTAAAGAAGAAAAAGATAAAAAAAAATATGTGGGTAGTACTGAACGATATTGCGACCTTTGCTGTGTTTTATGTTAGCGTATGGTTGTCTGACTACTACAGTGATCTAGCTATAGCGAAGATAGCGAACGGAGGTTTTGAGTTTGATACGCTGGTTAAAAAGAAAGCGATTATTTTTATTTCTTCATGCGAGGGTGGCTCGCACTCACGAACCTTGTGATCATATTATGCTGCTTGCAAATAGATTATTTTGACTCGGTCTTACTTTGTGGACTGTAATAGTAACGAGAGTGAGTGTACAGGCTGACTTGCATTATTCCCAGCAAGTGCGTTTGAGTGAAACGTGCTAGTTATTTTTCTAGTGCAGTTGTAATATTGGTTTTAGAACCAACACACAGCTTCGGTTGTTTTCTGCTATATCTAGAACAATGACTCCGGTCTAGACTGTCCTTCGCAGGGCAGCGGCGTGAAAGTTGGTAAACTAACCGAATCGTACATACTAAGTTCATAGTGTAAGACTGTGCGGAGCTATTGATTCTGACTGTGCTGATTTTGTGTAGAACAGCTTGTAGCTTTTATTTCTTAAATAAACGTGTGAACTGCAGTGCTGTCTAGAAGAGTGTGGTTGGTTGGTTAGTGTAACCTGACCATAGTCAAAAGATATTACTAGCGCCATTATTTTATCGACTCGTGGTGTTGATAATACGTAACGGTTTTCGTTTAAACGTGATCAGAGCCTAAGTAAAAAGTGACACTGTTACTCGTTGTAATTCTGAGTTGTACAGACAATCTCGATGTTACAATTACACCTGCTTTTTTTGTGTGCATAAATTTTTAACATGGCACATTAAAATGTTTCGTACTCAGATTATTATGGCACCACTAGTAAAATTAAATTCAATTTTAAGATTTTACGCGTGAACATTACCTACTGTGTTTTTTTTTAAATTCATGTGATACGCTGGGAATTTTCATTAAGTGCCCCGAGTTTTCAGGCCAATTCCAAGTTATGCTTAGGACGTTTAAGAGTGATAGTGTTTCTGGTAGAAGCTGTTAAACTCGATTATCAGACGTAGAAGAAAATGATTGAGTTATCATCGTAGTGCGTTACGATAATCAGTTTCAGAGATTTTAATTCTCATCGTAGGTAGAACTAGGTTAGTGATCGTTAGTGATGATTGTATGCTTAACTTTATTCTCATTAAATGAGTACTTTGTTAGTCGTTGTTGTGATAATTTTGTGGTACCCACGTTACTGTCAGTGTAGATTTGCATAAACTGGATAAGCCGTTTGTTCAGCTGCATGTTTAGCAATGGGTTGCCGTTGGTTGGACCGGTAAAGTGCCTTTCTGATTAGCCTAGTTTACCTTTGAGCTTTTGTGTTAGTCATAGTCTCCGTTTTTACGAAAACAAGACAGCTGTTAGTGCATTGTCATAGTATCACAAACGTTGTCCATCGTCTTGAATACGAAAGGTCCGTTGCTGTATCGCTAATAAGGTTAGGATAAGCTTCGTATTTAGACTATTCATGACAAATTATAACGCTGAAAAGACTGGTTGGATACCTGGTAGTAAAATTAACATCTAGAGTAGCAGCCTAGTTTGATTTTCTTATAGTCTATGTGATAAGGAAAACCAAAGCAACATGTTGAACAAACCTAGTTTAAGATTACTTTGTTACGCTCGAAATGATTATCCAGGTGGTGTTGTGTAACCGGATGGAGGTTGCATAGCGTGATGTTGAAGACCTGATGGATGTCAGTATGAGCAATGCAATATTTTAATGAGTTTCCTCTTATTTTAACGAGTATGCGTGTTGTTCAACATGTCGGCTTCGAGAGAAACAGTTAGTAGTGATTTTCATTAAAACCTGTAATGATTTTGATCAGAGTAGCTTTATTCCCCACCGACTTGGGTCAGGAATAGCCGAACGACTAGAATGAGTGTTGTGCGATATTGTTCTTTTATTCCTAGAGCGAAGTGCATTAAGGTGTGATCGTTGATCGCAATCACGGATACCCTGCTACTCAAGTAGCTCTCATTTGATTTTTGATCGCTAAAATTATCTACCACTGGTTTCTGTGTTGTATGAAAAGATCGTGTTGCGAGAATCTGAAAGTATTCATAGACTGTCGATTGGTTATCTCAAAACTGTAGTCGTTACCTCTATGTAGCCAAAGGAAATCAGTTTGTCCGAAAGTAGCTTATCGGTTCTCGCCATTTTTGCATTTGGTTTTAGTTTTTGTCAGTGGTCAAATCCAGTTTTGACATAGCTCATTGAGAGTATGGACGGGAGTTACATTTTGTGCAGTTGTGAAGTTGTAAACGAATTTGATAATCGCTTAAAATTTACGAAGTGTGGACGTTGAATTAGTCTGAAAGAACGGATACTCTATTTAGTGGGTATACAATGAGACGAAACTTTGAAATACTTATGGTAGATTTATTTCCTTTTTGGGTTATCCTGGTGGCTAGCACGGCCTGATGGCCGGCGCGGCCTGGTAGCTGGCGCGGCATGGTGGCCTGTGCGGCATAGTGGCTGGCGCGGTCTGGCGGTCGGCGCAGCCTGGCGGCCGGCACGGCCTGGTGGCGAGTGTGGCTTGGTGGCCAGCATAGCCCGTGTGTAGCGCGCGGCCCGTGTGTGGCGTGCGGCCCGTATGTGGCGCGCGGCTCGTGTGTGGCGCGGGGCTTGTGTGAGGTCTGTATGTGGCTTTAAGGAGCTTGGTAACTGGTATAGCTAAAGCATATCTGGCCGAAAGTGGCAATGAAAGTGAAGATGGTTTATTAAAGGAATTTGGTTAGAAGATGTAGAGTCCAAAGATGTTTTGGTTAACTTGGTTTGAAATATCTTAAAGTATAAAGGCCCATTTGAGGTCACAGCAGTTATTTAGCCGTAATTCTAAGCGTAACTGTAAGTACGCACTCGACAGGTTACGAAAAATGCCTGAAGGTCAAAGTAAAACTGACGAAATTGAGGTAGAACAAAGTAGTTCTGATATTGAAGAAAGTGTTTAAGTTTACATGATGATCGGATCGGACCGTACCAGAGGCTGACGGGTAGCCGTAGCTCGGTAAAAATCGACGTCTACTAACTTAGTAGTCCGTGAGTAGGCGGTATTGCAGTCAGCTCTGGCGGGTCAGGTTGGGTTTCAGTGGAAACCATAGTCCTGGAGAGATTTGGCATTCCCATGTAGGGTTCGCAGAAAGAAGAGTAACTGGAGGTTACTGGGCTATGCGTATAATCACATGTAGAGCTTTAGTTATTTGATTTGATTATAACATGAGTCTATGCCCTATGGTAATTGACTGTATTGTCAGTGATGCTCTGAATCCAGCTTCAATAATAGAATGTAATGTAGGAGGTAATTTTGTAGAAAATTTGATTGGAATCCTAACACTGTTTTGATTCAACCCTTACCTGGGTTAAGTCAGGAGTAACCGAGCAATGTGATACTGTGCGTGTAAAATTTTGTTACAGAGTAACACACAGGGTCGTGTGTCTTGTAGGATGGCCGTATCGGAATGGTCATCAGTATAGGACGTCAATTGACTACGAAACGGAAGTGCGAAGATTGCGCGCTTCGACAGAGTCTACGCGTCACGTTCGCTACAGTCGAAGAGGGGGGACGACGGTTGACGTTCAACGGAGCAACGACAACTATCACTTCTCTTGGAGACTCCGGGCGGGCAACAAGTACCTAGAAACTGTCACTCGTTTCGTGTTCAGTAATACAAAATAGTTATAGTCAGTTTTGTTAGATTAGATTTGATGGATGACGAAAGACTGACCAAGAAGATATATAAGGCAAGTGTGGAAGGGACAGGACGAAGGGGAAGACCTAGGCGGACGTTCTCTGACCAGATTGGAGACATCCTAAAAACAGGACAGGTTAGAAGCACCCTGAACAGAAGAGCATGCATGAGGAATCTGATGGGAGTGAATGAAGCAAGAGAGATATGTCAAGATCGTTGCAAATGGCGCTCCGTAGTCTCTGCCTACCCCTCCGGGAAACAGGCGTGAGTCTATGTATGTATGTATATATGTAGTTGATGTTTTGGAAAAGTCTTTATGTACGTGACAGACCCAATTCATAAAAAAAAATTGGTTAAAATAAAAAGGGATATTTCAGCAAGAGGTAGTAAAAATAACAATATCGTTTTAAAGAAACGAAGAAGGCACACAAGAGATGCTGGTATTAAATTGTCCTTTAGAAGTAATTATATTTACACGATACCTGTATTCTAAGCATACCAAGATCTCGGATGAATCTATGACCAATGTGAATAACCGCGTAAAGGGCAATATTGTTTTTTTTTATTATAGACTCTCGCCTGTATCCCCCCCAAAGGGGTAGGCAGAGGTGTAATATTACACCCACATTTCGCCATGAATATTTAGGTCCCACGTAATAGGGGGCGAGCCTATTGCCGGGCACAACACCAGACTCTATGCTGCTACTGAGAATTAGGAAAACCCAGTATCACTTTTGCCCGACCCGGAAATCGAACCCGGGACCTCCGATCAGCAGTCGCATACGCTATCCACTGGACCACGGAGGCAGTCCCAATATTGATTCAAATAAAAAAATGGTATAATTGGTATTCAATTCTTTAAGTAATTCGGATTCGTAGTCAGGTGCTACGAAGACAATTTTAATCAACATGTCATCCTAGAAACGTCAACTGCTCGACATAGGCCTCCCTCACGATTAAGAAAACATTTGTAGATTTGAAAAAATACCTTATGTTTTCGACATAAATATATTATACATTACTACAAATGCTAAGACATCGGAGATAAAACAATTCTAACTCGAAAAATAAACTTTAGACACACAAAGTATTGTCCTGTGCGAGGGTAAACACCAATACTGCGCACAGTGCTACGCCGTCCACGTAGACTATAATTCAACATAATTATGTTTGTTTGTTTTGTTTTTCGTGTGAGCGTGTGGCCAACTCTGGTGTCAGAGTTTTCAGACCGCCCGAATGCCTCCGACATGGCCTAACGACATCCTTGGACAAGCACCGGGACCGACAGCTTTACGTGCCCTCCGAAGCACGGTAGCGCTCAGATGTAAATGCCACACACGGTCACCCATCCAAGTGGTGACCTGTGCAAGCGTTGCTTAACTTTGCCGATCTGTTACTAACGGCAAGCCAAGTTTCGCTACGAGCGGTACATACATTTAACATATTATTTCAAACTACATATATGGTTGCGTTTGCGTATATAGTAGCCACGGGTAAAACTGCATGTTTACTGTAAAAAATAAAGCACATACCAAATTACTTTTGCTTTTGTATTTGGGCTGAAATGACGATGATAATACCGGAATTTCCTTAGTAACGATTTGTGAACTCAACTTAGTATTGTCGCACCAAAGTGACCTCTAAACTAACCCATAAGTGCAGTAAGCCAGTCCACTTACCAGCACTTACGTATTTTTTCAAGCATATTTTTTAAAATCATGGGCTAACTGTGACTTTGATCACAGAGTTTTCTTTTGCAGTTTGGCAGACGTTTTGTATTATTGTTAACGATGTATGTCAGAATAAATGCTTTTTCATTTTTTTCTCTTTTTTAAATAAAGAACCAATGAATTATTGCAGAACTATGTGATCGAAGAAAAGTTTATTTAACAAAATATAAATAAGAAAAAGAAATATTCGCTCACATTTAGTTTTCTTATTATGAAAGTTGTTTTCAATTTCTAGATAAGCGTCTATATTGAAACTCGATATTTGAAAAAGTTTGAGAACTTCTGACCTCTGTTTTGTTATGTACAGGTCCAGGTTTGATTTATATTGGTTTCGTAGCTCCATTGTCGATTATATTCATGAGAAACTTATTTGATATTATGTTATGATTTAATATTGATCCTTGAAATTGAAGAAAAATATTGAGCAACGTTTGTGTTTGTACACAGAGTAAGAACAGAGTATTTATTTGTATTTGATTTAGTAAACGGTTCACAATATTGAAATTAAACTGAGGGTATTTTCTTGGGTTTACGCGAATGTTTCATTAAAATCAAACTACGGCTTACGAATTCTATTGCGATATATTGGTTTTAGAGGTATTACATATGAAACGAATGATCTAAAACCGACGTTTCAATTTCTTTACAGAAATCGTAGTCAGGACTGAGGTGACATTTCTCTTTGTCTTGAATTTAGGAGCTATCACAAAATACCCAAACAAATTGTTGTGTTACTATTTACGCAGAATAAGCTCACGGTGTGCTTCTGTCTTCTAGTGCCTGTGTCCTACATGGGTTTTATTTGCCTGATGACAGAGTTCCAATTTGGACCTACATTCCAACCATTTTTGCTTTTGAAATATATATGTTTTTAATTGTAGTAGCTTACTAACTTACTTCTACTACTTTAGCTAACTTGCGTAGCACTGCCCGAATAAATAAGATATTCATTTATTTTTTTACAGGAAGTGGACTGATTCTGATTCCTGAAAAAAGTATAAATAGATTAGGAGTCAGGCGTTCAATTTATTGTAAGGAGCAAATGTCAATAAAGATTTCGCTTATTTTGGTTATTCCTATGAAATGACTAGACGGACAGAGAGAGTAACTATACAGTGTGCTGATATGCATTTGCAAAATATTTTCAGGGGTGAATATACTACTTTTAATAACTGAATACAAATACATACATGAAAAATGGCTCACTAAAACTTACAAATATTTTTTGTTGTATTGACTGCCGCTGCCACTCAGCTGATCGCCGCGAGCTGGCATTGCAAGTAACGAACCCACACAAGCATACGTACCTACCGTGCAATGTTATTCTGAACTTAAAATTTAGTTTTATGCATTGGTGTTTACGTTATTGCGTTAGTATAGAGACAGATTTTAATTTGATTTTTTATTTATTTGATAATTAATGTGACAACTACCACTCTGATCGACAAATGCCTTACAGATGGATTATCGAATTGCGAAATATACTACTTAGACAATATTTATCTGGCGATTAATAAAACATTTCTTGAGAAAAATAACTTCTTGTAATCTTGGGATGTAATTTATCGTCCCACTTTCCAATCCTTTAATCCAAAATTCGAAAATACAGAACATAACTTAGAGCATCCCTAAATAGTCAATCAGTTGATCCAATCAGTTCCTGCCTCGTATTAATGTTGGTCATCTGTCTTTGGATCTGATTAGATCACAAGGCTGCAGTCAGCTAACCTCTTAACACCAAAACGACCCAAATCCATACAAAATATTTGCAGCTTACGCCTTTTTGCTCCTGTACTCCAATCACCCCGTACGAAAACACGGAGAAAAAGAAAAGGCGGTAAAGTTGTTCAATGCTGGAGGGCGATCGGACCTTTTTGCTTTGGTTGGGTAAACTTATTAATGATCCCGGCGCAACTCCTTGGCAACTCGTTACTGGGGTAATAAATAACGTGGCAACTGCTCGCCTAAGTTTACGTCGTTCAATCTTTTCATTACTATTAGTGAGGATATCCATATAAATACGTTTTCTTATAGTACCGTTTTAGGGAAAAGTTACAAGGAAATAGCTTGATTATAAGATAAGAGCAGCGATAGCCGAGTCAGGATACCCAAACTGCCATGCAGAGGATATCGAGTTCAAATCTACGGTGCACACGGTGCGCTTTTAGTATCGATTGCCCCGTGTCTAATAACTATTGTCTCCACAGGCTGACAATACTTAATGCAATCGACAAATTGTTGTTTTAAATCTAAGTGTGCTTGGATTGAAAGTTTATAAAGCTTCTTGCGATACAGGATTGAGCACACTGACTAATTTTAAAATGTATGCCCGGTATCGTCCTTAAATCTTTTAAATACTTGCGTAAATGAGACCTGTAATGCGAACTCGAATGATGTGCATAAATCGCGAAAACAAAAATCACATTTCACATAAAATAAAATACTCATTAAAATAAAATAACCCCACTGCACTCAACGGCAAGTATTACGTTATGGTGATAAAATACGGACATGGGTTATGCATTATATGAATGTTGTTTTAATGTGCTTCAACGTCAACTGGTAAAACCCCAAGGGTGTTTGTAAATTGATGGCGGAGTAATGTGTCCTATGATTGATGCAATCACCTTGATTAGGGGCTTTGTTTGTTGAGATGTGAGCTATTTTGTTGAGGTAGAAATAAATTTAGTAGAAGTATTTAGATATATTTACTTAACTTTATCTGCGCCTGCTAGGGCATTTTAACCCTTAGGAAGAGAATTTCCAAACGCTCCCCTACACTCCGCAAAGAACACACATGCCAAATTTCAGCTTCTTGCGGCCACTAGTTACACGACTGCCCAAAAAAAGGAGTGTAATGTTTTCAGGATTCATGTATGTATGTATGTATGTGAGTTTCTTTATTCCACTATAACTTCTAAATGCCTGAACTGATGATGGTGTATGGGGTATCATTAGAATCCTTACATCAGCCCGAGTAACACTGGATATATATTTTTGAAAAAGTCAGCAGGGCAGTCGTGTTTTTTATTTTTTTAATTATATGGTTATTTTGGATTGTGTCGTTTGTAAGTGTATCAATAACGGAATTTTTATACATGCAGATGTATTGAGTAAGTGCTGAAAAATTAAGGTGTAATACCTTCTTTTATTATATTTTTAAAGTCATCGCCCACACTATGTATGGATCCTGAATCACAGGGACTTAACAAACATTCAAGTAAAAAACCCACTTCAAACAGCTATTTGTGAATCACGCAAAGTGTTGTCCTGTGTGCGGATCCAATCCACAACATTCAGATACAAGGCGGCCGCTTGAAACACGCAGTCAAAATAAACTGTGTAATCATATTAAACCACAAAATTCGCAATATTAGTGATTCATAAAAAATACTTACAATTTATTGTGGAATGTGTATAATGTGTGACCTGCTGCTCCCAGAAAAATATAGGTACGAGTAAGACTAAATGTAAAAAACATTTATATACAACTAGAATAATAAAATGTTATGTCATGGTGGTCAATAGAAACTGATAAATGCATATATGATTTATGTAACCATTCAAACCAGGAACTCAACGAAAGAATTTCTCTTCGGCAATGTGAAACCTTGCTAAAAAACAATTTGACAATCCCATAACACAGCAAACAAACAAACATATAATTTACACACCCGCACAAACCAAAAAACTTTTCCAAATAAAGCAAACTAAAAAAATACTCACCCATTTTACTTATGATAACAATTTTGGAGGCTCACCGGGACATTAGACTTGTTAACAAAAGACGCATTTATGACTCGCAAAGTGCAAAACCGTGTCGCGTTGTTGAGCGAAGCGTGCTCGCCGACATTTTCGTGGCCTCAGGGATTTTATGGCCACTCACTGAGATGTCTTTTTTCATAGGAAATTATGAACGACGAAACCGCCATTTTGGGAGTCGACTAACGGAAGGTCATGGTTTCGAATCTCCGTTTATGATTTTATGTAAAAACTTTATGCTTAAGTCAGAGGTGACCGGTTTTTTGTCGAGAAATGGAATAAACGGTGGGTGAAGGTATATCATAGGGCTATGGTTATATTTTAAGCTGGTAGTTTTCTGTCGATTGATACTTCCAAAATTATATAAATATTTGACGGAGTTACTACTAATTAATTATATATTTGGATATAAAGAGTAAATTATTTTATTTCCTCCGGACCTACAACAATCGTCGAGCGCGTAAGCCACTACGCTATCCACTTAATTAATCAAAATACCTCCAACATAGTCTAACAATACTGCAGTTTGTATTTAATAAACTTACAAGAGTGTCTGTTGACCAAAATGGTCTTTGTTATATACATAGTCGACTTCTTTTCATTTTATTTTCAATGACAGTCTGTATAAATACTTGCCAGCTCTGAAAAGGGCACTATATGAAAATAACCGACAATGAATGCATGTTTTAATGCTGGTTCTGCGTCATGATAATTCAGAAAATGTTCAAATATCATAGATGTAGCTATGTTTAATGTTTACAAATTCGTGTCCTTTCGAACTTAATAATACAATATTTTTTTGGGAATTGTATACATATTTATATGTACGTTATGTATAAAGCCTCAATCGCTGTGGTTGTGGATAGCACACTCTTACACAACAACTTTAAATATTGTGCCTCCAAGTGCTGGAATGATATTCCTCCCCCCCTGCGCAAGGTAGTTAGCGCAAATACATTTAAGGTAATTGTAAAGAATTTTTTACTAGAAACCCAAAAAACCAGCACTTGATAGCTTTAGAATCTACTTGTATTTCTAATGATTTATTATTTTTTATATCGATTATTTTTTTGATATACCTATAACTTAGTGACGTTACACATTATTTATTTATTTTTAATTCATTTAATTGATACTTATTTGACATTATCATATAATCCTCTAATTTTATTTCTATCCCTGACTTGCCTAATTTTCATATTTTATAAATATTATCATTGTACACTGACCATACAAGACAGTGACATGATAATATTACTATACCAATCATATGATCTATTTGGACATGCAATTATTATTTTCAAACTTTTGTTAACTACACTGAAATTCTTAATTCATTTATTCTAGTATAATATAATAATATGTTTATCTCATACTGTCTAGCCATAATGGCTATAGCTGAAAATCAACGCTACATTTCTTCAATTGTAGCATATGTTGAGCTATAGCCTTTTAGACACAATACTGCACCGAAGCTAGCGAGACCCGTGTATCTAGTGTGTATATATAATTTATATTTATTATTGCTTGTTTTTAAATTATTTATACTAAGTACCTATAACTAATAATTGTATTTTGTTCTAATAAACCTTTTCTATTCTATTCTATAACTTACGTCAAAAAGTTTTGTGATTCACAAATAGTTGTTTCGAGGATCGAATACATCGATTCAGTACTTTCTATAAAAAAATCCATCCATTTGCCGATTCACCATCAATTACATGGCACCCTAAAACTATGAAACACTATACAGAAAAGGACCTTTCCTACTGACACTTTAAAACATGACAACCTTTGAAAATGTGTGTGCATTGAACCGGACTATTTATCACCGAGAGAGAGTTCAAAGTTTACTTTATAGGCAGTAGCTCCTCGACTACACACACAGACGACACAGTGTCGCAACGAGTAACACAGTGTAAGAATTTTGTAAAGCAAAAAGGGTGCAGTGTTCGTAATTGGAATATGGGTGTGTTTTGAAACCACGTGTTCCAATAAATTGTGACGTATCATAAAGACGTCGTCACGTACGCTCATTGTGAAGGTTAAACAGGGTGTTCACGTGTTGTGGCTTGCGTTCTAAATAGGGATTTTATTATTTAGCCCAAATTGAAAAGCTTTTAAAGCAATATTTTTGTGGAGAGAGACTGACGCGTCTGTGTTTGTATACCGAAGTTGTATAGAATAGTTGTTTGCGAGTTCAAATAGCTTTATGAATGCTTTTACGTTAATGAAAGTGTCATATCGAGTAAATAAATCTACATTTCGTTTAGAAAACTCAGTTTTGAATTTTGTTTTTTTAATTAAATATGTTTTTGGCATAAGAATACGTTTACGGTTTCGCACATGATATCCATTAAAGTTATTAAATGTACTTTCATTGCCCTTTAAAATGCTGACACTGGCTTGAAATGCGTAGGGCAGAGATAGCCTAGTAGAGATAACAACGGACTGCCATGCAGATGGTATCGGGTTCGAATCCACGGCACGCACCAATGACTTTTCGAAGTTATGTGCGTATTAAATTGTTAATTATCGCTTGCCCCGTGCCTCGGAGAGCACGATAAACCGTCGTTCCCGGCTGTCATGAAGATCTTTGACAGTCGTTACGGGGAGTCAGTACCCTCAAATAAACTGATACTGGTCTAAACCATGGAATATCGCTATCCCTTTGGGTTGCAGAGGTCAGACGGCAGTCGCTCTGTAGAAAAGCTGATATTCTGTCATTTCTGGTTAGACTAGTAAGCGGACCCCGGGCTCCAAGGCGTGTA
This sequence comes from Euclidia mi, assembly GCA_944739405.2. NCBI lineage: Eukaryota > Metazoa > Arthropoda > Insecta > Lepidoptera > Erebidae > Euclidia > Euclidia mi. Next base: position 13,979,503 of record OX123194.2, on the reverse strand, counting down.
TTAAGTCTTGGATGCAACCGGGATAACGCTAGGGCGATGATGATGACTGGCTTGAAATGCGTAGGAAAAAACGACAGTCGCTCTATGAATAAGCCAACTAGGTATTCTGTCAAATACAGAATAGATATTTTTTTGTATCTACATAATATTGAGAGCCTCTACAGCCTTTCCTAGTCCACTGCTTTTATTTGTTTTTACCACATTCACACAACACCATCTAGTCCCAAACCAAGCAGAACCTTATACTATGGGTACTAGACAATAGATAAACATATATATGTATATATATAGTAAATATATACATATAATACATAAAAACACCCAGACCAAGACAAACATCTATGTTAATGAAGATGAGTCTCTCAGGATAAGTAAATATACCGCACGCCATGCCAAACTGTATTACTTATATAAAAGAGAAGCCTTACTTTTAACGTACAGTGAGTAATCAAACTCGTGGTGTGCCTGTTTTTGGCTCCATTTAGAATAAGTGCCGTATCGCCCCGATTTTATCAGAGATAGGACTAAAAACTGAATCCCATTCCTCTCAGTAAAAAACTTCGCGCACACAAAACATTATTTACGAAACTTACAATTTAATTTAAACGGGTCTTATTAAATTGTATGATGTATACAAATCGCGAAAGTTTAAAATCGGTTTACGAAACTTCTTCCAACAGTACATGTAGCATTTAAAAAATATAATCGCCACGCATGCCGTCGCATTATTAAACATTCCGATAGGAAACGTAAACGGGGGGGAATTTTCGTATTTTCCGGAAAACCTACTTTATATTAAGTCGTAAATTTGAAGGAACGGTCGCGCGAGCCAATTTCCAACACTTATTTGTCGCACCCATAACGGATACGGAGCGTAGCGCGGCGAACGTTTCCTGTGTTGTTGTGAAATGGGATAGCAGACATTTTGGAAAATTCCTTTAATATATAATTATTTTAAGATACATTATGTACATAGACGTGGTGAGGGCAGAGGGTTATGGTCTAGAAATAGCTAGACCCGCAGTATTACTGTATCATGTATCGTGGGAGACTTCAAAGGACGGACACAAAGAGCACACATAGTAGACACAACAATTTGTGGATTACAGAACGTTGTCGCTTGTGGATATTCAGGCTTTATCTATAAAACCTACCTAATGGATCGACAGAAAAACAAGTTCATACATGTATCGCGTACTGTAACACAAATTGATAATGTATTGACGATCGGTTAGCGCAGCGGGAGTGTACGCGACTGCTATGCCGAGGGTCGCGGGTTCGATTCCCGCTTAAGTCAAACATTTGTGTGCATGAACATGGATGTTTGTCTCGGTCGTCAACTGCTGCTGGACTTAAGCCTCTCCTAATATGCTGCACAGTAGCCCTGTGATTCAATAAGAGAATTTTTCATACTATCACGCTAGCCAGGCGGATTGGTACAAGATTTGATTCCGAGTATACTTTGTTTATTTTACCCAGTTGCCTCTTGCGACATCCATGAAAGTTGAGGTAATGAAATTTTGTATTCGAAACTACACGTATTATTTATAAGCGATTTAAAGTTCATACAACAACTACTTATTATTCTTCAGCCCTTAACTTCTAAAATAAATTTTAATCATAGATTTAAAATTAACATAGACCAAAAGACTTATAAATTTCAATTTAATTTTAAGCTGCTCTCGAAATAAGTTCATAGACAATTCTCATTTCAAAAACACTTTTCTGCTTCGGAGATTATTCAAACGCCTATTTACTTTATTAAATTGTATGTCAAACATCGAAGAATACCAATATTTATCATACAGCATAAAAAGCCACATCAATTCTTAATTAAACTAGCTTTTAGCAACTGCGGTATCAAAAAAGTAATCACATCTCTATTTATGTCGATAAGTAACAAAATATTTTACCGTGGAAAGTCCACCTTTTTATAAGATTTTCACAATAAAAGGTAGCCTATATCAGCAGTATGGAAATACAATAGACTTTGGAGGTCTATTCAATTTCCCTACTCAAATCCATCCATCACATTTTAAAGAATAATAATAATATTCTACCACATTCCCACAACACCATCTAGTCCTAACCTAAGCTGAAGCTTGTACTATGGGTACTAGACAATGGATACCTAATTTTAATATATACATATTATACATGGAAACACCCAGACCAAGACAAACATCCATGTTCATGCACACAAATGTTTGACTTAAGCGGGAATCGAACCCGCGACCCTCGGCATAGCAGTCGCGTACACTCCCGCTGCGCTAACCGATCGTCAATACATTATCAATTTGTGTTACAGTACGCGATACATGTATGAACTTGTTTTTCTGTCGATCCATTAGGTAGGTTTTATAGATAAAGCCTGAATATCCACAAGCGACAACGTTCTGTAATCCACAAATTGTTGTGTCTACTATGTGTGCTCTTTGTGTCCGTCCTTTGAAGTCTCCCACGATACATGATACAGTAATACTGCGGGTCTAGCTATTTCTAGACGACAACCCTCTGCCCTCACCACGTCTATGTACACAATGTATCTTAAAATAATTATATATTAAAGGAATTTTCCAAAATGTCTGCTATCCCATTTCACAACAACACAGGAAACGTTCGCCGCGCTACGCTCCGTATCCGTTATGGGTGCGACAAATAAGTGTTGGAAATTGGCTCGCGCGACCGTTCCTTCAAATTTACGACTTAATATAAAGACGGTTTTCCGGAAAATACGAAAATTCCCCCCCGTTTACGTGTCCTATCGGAATGTTTAATAATGCGACGGCATGCGTGGCGATTATATTTTTTAAATGCTACATGTACTGTTGGAAGAAGTTTCGTAAACCGATTTTAAACTTTCGCGATTTGTATACATCATACAATTTAATAAGACCCGTTTAAATTAAATTGTAAGTTTCGTAAATAATGTTTTGTGTGCGCGAAGTTTTTTACTGAGAGGAATGGGATTCAGTTTTTAGTCCTATCTCTGATAAAATCGGGGCGATACGGCACTTATTCTAAATGGAGAAAAAAACAGGCACACCACGAGTTTGATTACTCACTGTACGTTAAAAGTAAGGCTTCTCTTTTATATAAGTAATACAGTTTGGCATGGCGTGCGGTATATTTACTTATCCTGAGAGACTCACTAGAGATCTTCCTTATCTGTAGGTACTTATTCTGGGTTCACTTAGATAAAAACTTTAACCGTGAACTCGACTAAGCAAAATAAATATCTGATAATCTGAAAACAAATTAGAAAACCTGAAGCTTACCATTACAAATCATTTCACTTCGAATTTGAGAATCACATCGAACTCCGTCTAAAAGCTTCACGGCTCATTAAACTATTATGGGAGGAAACTACATTCCATTAATTTTATTATGCTGAATAACGGATTATGCCCCTAAAATGTTCACCCAATAGATATGATCAATAGAACTGGTATAATAACATTTTATTGACCTCGTTCGCTCAGTAACTAAAGTAATTATGTGCCAATCGTCCACGCCTGCTCGTTTCGTATTCTATGGGATAACTCGTGTTCAACGATATATCAACTTATATACGGCCTTCCCAGAATGCCTACTCGAGAGAATGTAAGGAAATGTGTTGGTAGCGTGCGACAAAATACAAAGTTACGCTGGCATCCCTTTAGGGGTTGGCGTTGGTACAGAAATACAGTTATTAGTAGTTTCAGTGTTTAATAAATATAGCCTTTATGACTCCGAATTTGTTAGAATTTAAACGCTGCGTAATACCAACATCTTATCGTCTACAGGGTATATTTCTAAGATCGTGTTGTGTGACGATTTCTGTTATGAATATTTCCAGAAAGCAAATATTTGTAGTCTTCCTAGTTTTGACGGTTAATCGTTGCCAGTGCTTGTGTTTTCACATCTTAATATATAAAATCCTTGCGTTACTGACTGACTGACAGACACGCTACAGCCGAAACTATTGGGCGCAGAAAGCTGAAATTTGGCATGTATGTTCCTTGGGGACCGTAGGGGTGCACTAAGAAGGGATTTCCCGAAATTTCCACGGGATCGGCCAAGACGGGTAAATTTAAAAAAAATGCAGGCTTAGCTGCTGGAGTCCTCTAGTTCACTATATAATTATGTATATACATGTAATAACGATAGATTTACCACTTAATCCTTTTCTTTTATAGATGATTAACCAATACTCATAAGTTATGAGTATTGGTGAAGGTACCTACATATTGTAAACATTGGTTATGACTCATAACATTGTAAACATTGGTTATGACTCATAACCAATGTTTACAATATGTAGGTACCTTCACCATAGTAGATATATGTAGATTGGATTGGCATTGGATAAAACGAAGTTGAAATCAGCACGACTGTCGCTCAAAAAGACACCCCTACTCAAAAAAAATAAAGTCTGCATCTACTATAATAAATATAAATGCCTGAGTAGACTGTCATTTCATTCACGAGCACACAATAATAATCTAGAAATATAATTAAAAAAATGTACAAAACACGTTATGATTAGTTTGTGAATGGCTGACAGATGAATAGCTCAAGTTGCTGTATGAGACGTAATGTTCATCAGCCCCACAATGCGTACTTCAATAAATAAGTTAAATGCATGTGAAAATGTAAAAATCGTGTACGAAAAATGTTCTCAATTTTTTTATGAAATAGGCGGCAAATTAGTCAGCGATAGCCGAGTGGAGATACCAACACTGCCATGCAGAGGGTATTGGGTTCGAATCCACGGCGCGCACCAATGACTTTTCGGAGTTATGTGCGTATTGAATTGTTAATTAGCGCTTGTCCCGTGCCTCGGTCCTGGTTGTCATGAAGATCTTTGACAGTCGTTATATGGCGTCAGTACCTTCTAAATAAACTGACACTAGTCTAAACCATGGAATATCGCTATCCCTTCGGGTTGCGGAGGTCAGGCAGGCAGTCGCTCTGTGGAAAAGCTAATATTCAGCTAAATCTGGTTAGACTAGTATGTAAGCGGACCCCAGATTGAAACTGGGATAACGCTAAGAGGTTAATGAGGCAGCAAATTAGTAGATCGGTCGTCTGATGGCAAGCGTGGCCACTGGCACTCTCACTCACCGAACGAAACGCAATAGTATAAAGACTGTTACTTTTAGGTCAATATTCTATGAGATGGTTGTATTTCCTCGGTCGAGCGGGCCCATTGTGCTGAAATCAGCACAACACTCCTGCCTATAAAACATATCAAAAGATTTCGATGACCCTTCAGTGTTAAGCAAACCGTAGTGTAACATACTAAAACTACTGAAACACATTAAAGGGAAGCAGTCAAAATGCAATTCGAGAATGACAATCTTTCACTATGGCAAAACTGCGCCCGTGAGACTTCACCTCACAAACTTTCGATTCCCACAAGCTCCGTCCAACCAACAAGACAGTCTTTAATTAAATCACACAACTATAAATTAGATCTTCAATATAACATTTACTCAAGTTTACGAATCAGCGAAAACATAACTCTTATTAATTGTTTTCGTTGACGTTACTTGAATGTTTCTTAAAGCACCTTGGCGCTATGAATTTTACAAGACGCAATGCTAACGTAGTCTTATAATTTACGCAAATTCGCTTTCGCCACAGAACCAAGTGTCTTTTAGATACGGCAGACCATAAAGAGGGTTTAATAGAACCTTTATACTCTGTGTCTCTTTTAGCAACAGATTTATTGGGAGTCAAAAATAAATTAATATCATCTCATATCAGGCATGCGAATTTTTTGCACGCTGGTGGACGGAATTTTTGGAACGCGCCGTGCGCACGCTGGCCGTGCGCGCAGCGTTCAATTTGTTGTCGTACAAACGAGTGAATGCCGAACTTACGCAGGGCGCCCGCTTAAGGAACGCGCACGCCCAATGTGTGGTTGGCATAAATGTTTTGAATAATGCAAAAACATATATAAAAAAAATACTATTCGTATGTCACTTCCAGAAAGTTTACATCAAAAAAGTGGAATTTGTACTTTGCCATGGCGTTTGCCAATTTCAATTCAAATTGCGTGGAGTGGATTTCTACTCTCTTCTTTCAAGGTTTTAGAGTAATTAACACTCTGCGTATATTTGGTGTAAAATTTGACGATTATTTTTCAATTGGCCTATTATATTTTAGTAGTGTGTAGATTAAACTAAATGTTACTTGTTATTTATGTAGATGTAAACTGTTTTATTTTTTGTTTGATATTCCCAGCGTCTCTTAGCGATTCTTGATGAAAATAATGTTTTTTTTAAATTTATTTTATTAGGAAAACAAACAAACACTACGGGTTTCATTTAGATCTCAATATCGAATCTTTGAATACACTTCGTTCTTATTTCATTTATTTCAGTGTTCTATAAAGTAACTAGCTGACCCGGCAAACGTTGTTTTGCAAAATTTTTTTTTTTTGAAAAATAGATGTTGGCCGATTCTCATAGATACCGGATAAGCACAAAAAAAATCATCAAAATCGGTCAAGCCGTTTTGGAGGAGTATGGGAACGAAAACTGTGACACGAGAATTTTATATATTAGATATTATAGGGTAATGTTTTAAAAAATGTCGTGGCATTATATTACAATTATGGTTGGTTGCCTTTCTCAGTTGATGACTTGCAAAGTCAGTGTCATCAACTTTGAATAGTAATTCTAGCAAGTAATCCAACCTATTCTGTTGCTTTCACCGTGTCCACAACGATGACCCCGTCATCGAAACGGCTCACACGGGAGAAATCATTGGCCCGAATTCTGATGGAATCGATCATTTGTAACAGCAGTTCTGCGCTCAAAGCTTGATTATTTACAGAAAACAGCCTGTATCTAATAGGAGAAAGCAAGATTTTGATACCGTCGGGCTATGCTGACGTAATTTGTGCTACTTTTTCGCTACAAGTCGTTGAAGGAAATTGCAGATTTAGTGGATATACCACGAGCTCTTGTAGGGGAGAGTCTCCCCACTTTCTCTCTTTCTTCGCTTTTCTTCTTTCTCTCTCTCTCTCTGTCTCTGTTTGACGAAATATAAATGAGCGCAGAATGAGCTCGTTAGGTTTCCATCTTCTAGAAAGACAAATGTACTGTATAACTTACTCTTATGGATCATTTGTGTATGCAAATCTGTAGATAATTTACATCACAATGACGAGTGACAATATAAGCCTTTTATGGCACGGCCAATGAACTGATATAATGAATGTAAGCGTGCTAATGGACGGTCAATGTTCAAATAGGTTGATTGATACAGGGGTATTTGTGAAGTCATACATGTCGAAACTTTGATGAATGAGTTTACAGTCTGATAGTTTTTTAGATCAATTATTTTATTGCAGCGATTTTTTGCGTTTCATATTGTGATGTTGCTTTAGTTACTATTATTTGAAGTTGTGAAAGTGTCAGACACATTGTACATAATCATTTTAAAACTATACATTTTTAAGACGAGGTTGGCTAAGTTAGCAATATTTACAAAATACATTTTCCATTTATTAGACGTAAGTTTTAGTTTAAAAGGATATTTTTAGGGCTTTTCATTTCTCATCACTTAGATATAATTTCTACTCTTATATTTATTTTTATCACCTGAATATATTAAAAATATTTTGCTTGGTTTCCAAAAGATAGAGCAATAGAGCAATCGTTCGCTCACCTCTACTTAATGCGCGGATATACAATCGGATTCTACATGCAAAATTAATAACCATCGACCACGAAACCTATTTATTTACCCAACAACCCAAAACAAAATACTTTGTATACCAACATTTATTACCCAAGGAACCGCAATACAAACGGCAGTAGCTAAATTAACATAAAGGCTAACATAATTACAGTATTCCCTGCAGGAGCCACAAAAACTGAATGTTTCCCAATGTTATCCAATGTTTTCAATGTGGCCAAAGTTTCCAATGTGGCCGGCGGGTTTGAAACAAGCGACTCTGATTTTAAATAGACCAGCATTAGCCATTGAATCAACGTTAGGGTCGGTTTGGTTAAATAGAATGGGTAAGCCTAAATGAAATGTTTAGGCCTGCTTTAGCGTGAACAGGTGCTTTGGAGATTTATGCATTTTGCTTTGGTGGTGCTAGTTAGGATAATATTTCAGTTAGTAATCTTCATGCAACACCACGTTTAGAACAGAAAAAGTTACCTGAAATCTTCGATGACAGGGGAATATGATATTTTATTACACTTCATATAAAGCATGTCTACTGCATATATGCTTGTTTACAAATATAAATTTCTCATTTATGTTACAAATAATATCCAATGAAATTGATTGTCCCAGCTTGTTGCAGAAACTGCACTTCACCGTGCCTCAAAGATCAGTTAGATTCAATCCACCTATATTGATTCCATTCTCATCAACCAACTATAGACAAAATACGTAAATGGTGCGAGCAATCAAAGATTTCAATAAAATATGTAAGGAGTACTCTTTTGACCCATTTAATACCAAATGCATCGTGGCGCGCAAAGACATAAATCTAAAATTCTTCGACTCGTAGTTTTATCTTAATTTCATATGTTGACTTGGAATAGTGCTTTTCTATGACTATCCGTGAGAACCTGTAATTGGCTTACTGCTTCAAATTTCAGTCATTTTGTCTTTATTGTTATAGCTGTTGGTTTTCCAAATGGTAAATAAATAAAGAAATAATTAAGAAGTTCAATAAAAGTAAACCCGAAAGAAAATTGCTTCATATAGATTTTTATCCAAATTGTGTTGGCTTATCTTATCTTATCTTAATATATAAAATCCTTGCGTTACTGACTGACTGACAGACACGCTACAGCCGAAACTATTGGGCGCAGGAAGCTGAAATTTGGCAAGTATGTTCCTTGGGGACCGTAGGGGTGCACTAAGAAGGGATTTCCCGAAATACCCACGGGATCGGCCAAAACGGGTAAATTAAAAAAAAAATGCAGGCGTTGCTGCTGGCGTCCTCTAGTACTAATATATAAAGCTGAAGAGTTTGTTTGCTTGTTTGGTTGAACGCGCTAATCTCAGGAACTACTGGTCTGATTTGAAAAATTCTTTCAGTATTATATAGCCCATTTATTGAGGAAGGCTATAGGCTATATAAGATCACGCTATGAGCGACGGGAGCAAAGCAGTAGCCTTAAATAACGCGGGTGTAACCGCGGGCATCCTCTAGTACTAATATATAAAGCTGAAGAGTTTGTTTGTTTGGTTGAACGCGCTAATCTCAGGAACAACTGGACCGATTTCAAAAATTGTTTCAGTGTTAGATAGCCCATTTATCGAGGAAGGTTATAGGCTATATAATATCACGCTTTGAGCCACGGGAGCGGAGGAGTAGCCTTAAATATCGCGGGTGTAACCGCGAGCTCATCTAGTCATTTATATAATTCGAGGCAATGCAATTATAGAGATCCTTCCATGCTTCGAAATCTGTTTAGGCACGTAAATGTTATGGTGGCATAAACAAACTCATTACAATCTTTTGGACATTTGTGTAAAAATTAATAGAACACGAAAATTTTTGTTCTGTTCTGGGGTAAACTTAATACCACTATAATAATATGTTGTCCAATATAATGTGTCGGTGCATGGTGGAATAAGTTATTTCAAATTGCGAACAAAATTACCCACAGCTAAAAAGTTTACATCTTTTAATTTTCGTTCATCATCGTCATCTTAGCATTATTTGGGTGTCCTACAACATTTTCACGTTTTAGCCCGAGTCCGACTTCCTAGTCTACAGTTGTATCAAATGTTTTGCATTTCCTCAGAGCGATAGCAATCTGACCTCTGCAATATAAATGGATATCTCTATATTCTACGGTTAAGACGAGAGTTAAAATATTAAAGGATACTAACTCCTTGCAACGTCTATCATACAGTATAGGCTCACCGAAATATGGTGGTCACTTTTCGTGACTGCTCACCCTGTCTTAACACGTTCACTGCGCTATCATTTTCCAAGAACTTTCAGCTGGTGCTTTGGAGACCTAAAATATCTCGAAACTAACCTACCCTTTGGTGCGTTTGAGACCTAAACAGTCTCCTAAAGATACAGTTTTGAAAATAATTTATATATTCCAAATAAACCATGACATATATTTGGAAGTTTTTGTGGGTGTAAGTTAGCCTATTGCTTTATATTTTGCTATGTTCGCACGGAGTTTTGACATTTGAATAAACTACAATTTTTTTTTCATTAGCCTGTACTGTCCCACTGCTGGGCAAAGGCCTCCTCCAAATCTTTCTATACTTTCTTGTCGCCTGCAGTCTCCAGCCAACTCTTGTGGTAGGCGTCCAGGTCATCCCGCCATCTCTTTCGGGGACGGCCCCGGCGACGTCATCCATAGTGTCGAGATTTTCGCCCAACGATCTTCGTGCATAGGGCTGACGTGGCCCGCCCAGTTCCATTTCAGGCTGGCAGCCTTTTTTCCCACATCTATAACTTTAGTTTCTGAGCGCAGCTCAGTGTTTCGTGTCCGATATTTGAGTGAAATAACCTACAAATAAACTACAAATACCAAAAAAGTATATTATATATCGATTGTATCTCGTACCGCAACCGAAAGTAGTTCAATATATGTAGTAAGTAGTGATGGGAATAAAATAATGATTCTGTTGTCGATTGAAAAAGTTTTATTACTTATGCAAAGTGTTTTTATTAAAACATGATAAGCACATTGATTGCAAGCAATCATAATTGCGCGCAAATGGTGTCAAAAAGGCTACTATTCGGATGCTAGATTATATTGAAGATAAATATGCTTGGGATTAACTTGTTCATTCCCACGGGCTATTTATTTCTTTATTTTTTTAAGTCTTTTGTGAATGTGAGCTGTTGTGTCTGTATTGTGCTAGTCTAGTGTAGTGCTTTTATATTATTTTTAAAATAACGATATTAATTTACGACAACTTTATGGACAAACCAGCTCATATATGAAAAATACTATGTAGGTACTTAGTTATTTAACTTGTATAAAACGGGACGATGAAAAGAGTGACCCTGAGTTTCGCGACTGATCTCATGAGGCTCTACTTTTTGAACAGGCATTTTTCAATGTCGACGGTAAGACAACACTAAAACGAGTCACGCAGCGCCCGCGAAGCGCACCCTCCCTCTCTTGCGTCTACGAGGCGTACGATTCCACGAGTACCGACATATCTCCCAAAGCAAGGAATGAAAATAATTACAGTACTGTGCGTTAGGGACCTAATCCATCTCTAATATCTTTCTTAATGTCCTTTAATTCAGCTCTAAGTAGCAAGCAAATATGTATATTTGTCCTATTCATACTTAAAGAACTTTACAAGTTAGATCCTCCCGCAAGGAGTGAAACAATGCGATTGTATTCAACGCACAATACGAAAGTCCTGCAAGAGATCTAATAGATCTCGTAATGCAGCGAACGTGTTAACTAGATGGCAACGAATGGGTTTAGCACTCGATAGACTCTTACGGTAGCCACTTTGCCACGGTATTAAACTTAATTTCATCATGTCAGACTAGAGACGTCCACTGCTGGACATAGGCCTGCCCCAAGGTTCTCCACACAGACCGATTTTGAGCCGTCCAAATCCAACCTTTACTTTTCTTTACCAATCTTCTAATGTAATTCGATGTTCTTTATAACATCTATAAATAATTATTTAGTCTGTAAAGGTAAAACATTCAATGCAATCCAACAACGTGATACCAACAAACAAAAGTCAAAGGTAGTCTCAGAGTCATTGGGTGAAAAGGTGAGCAAATTGTACCTAATACTTTAATTAATATATTTCGTTATTTTAAAAGCCTAAGCCCTCACTTTGTACTAAATTTACATTTCTGAATTGAATTTTAAAGTGGAATCAAGTCCAAGTCTTATTTGTTTTACATTTAAAGATTTATGCGAGAAAACTTGCCTCTTCTTAGAAATTAGTTCAGTAATAAGCTTTAGACAGTTACATTATTAAAAACTATAAATTAAGGATTAAAGTTAGTCTAGTCGTCTTTGTAGAAACAATACCTAATATGGAAAAGAATAAACAAGGTCACTAATGTGACTTTGTTTATTCTTGGTATTATACATAACTATTAAGTTATAATTGTAAATTATCGCTTGCCCCGTGCATCGGAGAGCACGCTAAGCCGTCGGTCCCGGCTGTCATGAAGATTTTTGACAGTCGTTATAGGGAGTCAGTACCTATGATTAAACTGACACCAATCTAAATCATGGAATACCATTTGGATTGCGGAGGTCAGACGTGCGGTCGCATTGTGGAAAAGCTAATATTCAGTCAAATCCGGTTAGACTAGAAAGCGGACCTCGGGGTTTATCTGGGACTAGAGGACGCCAGCAGCTACGCCTGCATTTTTTTAAATTTACCCGTTTTGGCCGATCCCGTGGGAATTTTGGGAAATCCCTTCTTAGTGCACCCCTACGGTCCCCAAGGAACATACATGCCAAATTTCAGCTTTCTGCGCCCAATAGTTTCGGCTGTAGCGTGTCTGTCAGTCAGTCAGTAACGCAAGGATTTTATATATTAAGATAACGCTAAGAGCGACCTATGAAAATAGCAAGCATACATGTTACATAAAATTTATAGAAATATAGCCATAAGTCCGAATCCGTTTCTGGCATAGGATAATAAAAGTTTTGTAGTAGTAGTAGTCTAACAAAAGGGTACGTAGACACACTATCAACCATCTAAGTAAAGACTTAAGACAATAATAACAGTAACATACTAGAGTCCAGTAACCACAACAGAGCTTAAGCAACTATAATAAACTCGTTCCAGAACTTCCACAAGGTCCTGTCTCCCCAAACAGCTAGACTGGTGACAAAATAACTAGAACAATTAAACGTATAGTTAGCAAGCAACTGTGTACCATAAATATAAATACAATAAGGTCGATAACTAAGCCAAAACCAAACTCATCTGGAACAAAAACTAAGTAAATAAAGGCTCTCAACTCAAGGAGTAAACAGCCTTTGAAAAAAGACAATCCAAGTTTGACGGCGAAAACTTTTTTAATATTATTAACGCTCAATGTGAGCCCGCCCCTAAAAATTTCCTATTCGTAAGAGGACTTCCCAAATGTAATTTTGCATGAAAGAAATTACAAAGTTCCATAAGTTAGTGGATATCTTTCAATCTCTCAGTTACGATTAAAATGAGGGTGTGTTTGATGAGTTTTTATTCGGTTTTTATAGGTTTATTTTGTATGCACCGTTTGTGCTTTCTGTTTGCTTTTTTATTTTATCTTTATTTTTTTATCAACAAATAGTGCGCCTTGAAGATTATTATGTCCAATCTTATTCAGGTTTTCTTCATTGTATTAAATGACATCTAATCAGAATTAAAAATACAGGGTCTAGGACCGCCCTGGAAAATTTTGTAACGAAAATTGTTGCAATATGGCTATTGCTCAAACGGCCCAATAATTACATAAACCATGTTATGTATGATTGGGTCTAACAGGCATAAGGTACAAATGAATACAAAGTTTATAATTATACAGAATTTTCAGGGTTTAAATTTATTCTGTATTTGTCTCTTTAAAGATCCAACAACAAAGTATTTATAAAAAGGATAATACTTTTATTGTGAACTTAACTATACAACCATTTCATATATCATTTAAAAAGGTTTCAATGCAGACCTATCTTTAATACGCAGCCATACCAAACTGGCACTTAGTACAATAAACTTTTAAGCTCATAACAATAAACAACCCACGCAATTTTCACGCACTATTTGTCGCAAAACTTACGGCCGTGTAATCCTACAATCAACAACCAACTACCTACGGCTCAAAAATCTCCCTTAAGAGCGTATACGCCTCGAGCGGCGGCTCGAGTTTAGGTTTTTATAGTACCGCGGTCGCCCGCGCACCGCGTATTCGAGACCCGACGCACTGTGACGGAATCGCGTGGAATAATAATCTTGATCCTTCTTGCAATACATGAATAGTATTCTTCTATGTAATACGTCGATTATGATATGATAGTATTCAAATTAATTATTTTCAATGCATATGCATTTAAAGGTATCAAATAAAGCTAGATATTATTTGTTTAGTACGATCGTAGACTAATGATTGGTCTCGCTCTGGTATACCAATCATTTGTCTAAGAGTACGATGATGTTTCTCAGGATAACAACGACTATAGTCGTATTTTTTATTAGACGAAGTCAACTGACGTTTATTGTGTTGTCAGTTTATGACGAAATAAAAATAGTGTTGTGACAAAGTGAATGATTGAAAAAACTCTTGAATGAATGGAATTGCCTCGATTGTCTAGTGAATAGTAATTAGTGTGCCGAACGGCCGATATCGGGTACGGTGTTCGAATTTTAGTCGTGCTTTGTACATACCAACGAGTTTTCGAAGACTATGTTCCTATAGTATTTACCTATACTGAATACTGAGTGTTTTAAATATTAAGGAAAGCATTGCGAGGAAACTTGTAAGACAGTCCTATTTTCAATACACCATGTAGTTGAAACTATAGATGTATACTAAACACTAAACAGCGTGAGCGCAGAAAAAACATTCGTGCTATCAGACCAGAGGTTAGAAGCCGAATGAATAACAAACAAAATGTCGACCGACCGACGCGCGCGGCTTTGTTTGATGTTGGCACTAGTCACCGCGCCGCCCGCGGGTCGTTTTGTAATAAGCCGTCAAAAAACTGATGTAACTACTTACATAACTACTAGTAACTTATATCAGACCACTTTTATACAATTTTATTGTAAAATAGAAATAATATTCTTTTATAGTTTGAAATGATTAACTATTCACACTTATTGTTCGTTCATCTGATTGAACGAGAACTAAACGCATCACTATTACTTTAAATATGGCAACATTATTTTACAAAGTGACATTAGCTACTGTCAGTTGGCTTCGTCTAATTAAAAATACGACTATAGTTATAATAATTTGGCGCAGTTTTATTATGATAGAAATAATTTATAATTGTCATGTACATAATTGTCACATTTCAAATATACATCGATTGTGTTATTAATGCATGAAAACCCACGAAAAACACTAAATACAAAACCAAAAGACTCAGGTCAGACGTAAAAGTGTGCGTTCGCGCAGCGGAATGTTGTTGAATTTAAAGATTTTAATTATGCAGATATTTAGTGTATGACGTCGTATAATTGTGTTTGGTAAAAAAAAATTGTGCATGCAGCCATTGTGGAGAAATTCACCTAAAACTGATTCTGCTGGGCAAACGTTGTCCTGGCGGAACTTTTTTTAATCCATTGACTTTAGAAGAAAAGAGATGTGTGTGTGTAACGAAATACTTCGGTTGGATGGTATCAAATATAAACAGAAATAATAATTATGTAGGACGTTTTTGTGTTTCATCCTTATACTAGCTAACGCCCGCGGCTCCGCCCGCGTGAATGTCGGTTATCGCGATAAAACTATTCTATGTCTTTCCTCGGGTCTTTAATTGATCGAAGAATTTGTTATAATAATTGATCTCTTAACAGTAAACCTCATCATACTGGACAACTACTGCTTAACCGTCAAGGAGGTATATGGTATAGTGCAGATGGGTTCTTATAGTTCCTCATCAGATGTTTCAGATTTTCGATTTTTATAAGGCAACAGAAAATGCTCATCAGACTGAACAACTTTTGCTAAGACGTCAAGTCTGTACATGTGATAGTTATACCCTATATGTTGCCTAGACCTAATGGCAATATAACAAAAAAAGTTTATTTTAAATACGCCCAGTAACTTCGGAGATTAGCGTGTACAAACAGACAAACTATATAGATATACATACAGACAGATTTTTTTAGATCCTTGCTCCACTGTTTCTTAGTCTCCCTGAATTTATTTTTTGTAAATATATTCAATGTACCGAAATACTTTTTTTTACTGTTTTATTCTTTGTTTCAAGGCGCCATATTAGGTAAATTCTAATAAAGCGGTCCGTTTCCGTCAGTCTCGCCCAGCCAGTAAGCACTAGACTCCAGATGTAACTAACGAGCTGGTCAAGACCAACACGTTAGTTTAATACGTTATACATAAATAAAGTTACGTCAACTTAACATATTTATAAAAAAATACGTTGAGAAAAAAATACGGATCAAGAGGCTTTAGCCGCGCTATAAACGTTTTGGAATGCAATATTTACGTAAAATGGCGGACGCGGACGCGAGCGACATGTCCGACCTCTGAGAGCGCTCAGCGCTGAATGGAGGACATAGCATCGCGCTTCGAGCTTTATAGGTCTTTTTAAAAAAATCATATTAATTACAAACGAAAAGTTTAGATTTCAATTTTTATATTTGACTTAAGATGAATCTTAATGTTTCTAAATATGTATATATCTTTTTAATATTCACAGTACTTTTTTAGATATAAATGCAAATTTGCGGGCTAAAATTAAGCAAAGTGCACTGTTTTGATCTCCGATTTTCTTGAAAATTATGAATGAAATTGCAATTTCTTTTTTAAGTACTCGTTTGTATAACTTTTGCTTGCACAGTTGACATTTACAGAATTATAGAACGATAAGTATTCATAGCACTAGGGACCATTAATGTTGGCCTAAACTACAGAAATGGCGAAAATCAGTTTTTTAAATTCATCCGTTTTAAAATATTTACTATAGTAACCTATATATTTTTATATTTTCTATATCTTTTACATTATTTGTTATTTATCCGTAATGTAATAGAACAATAAAAATCCGCAAAATCGCTTCCAAATATATACGATAAACGCTCTTAAATACGGCTCAAGATTGATTCGGACACAAAAATGTCATAATTCCTCTCATTACCTCTCGGCCGTATGTTTTCCCTCTACAAAATTCATGTGTTGTGAAAATTTGAGGCTGTAAATGGTTTTTCCTTTTTTGCTCTAGATACGGCCGGTTTAATTAAATTGTTATTTGGTTTTTTCATTTTGTTTTCAACACATCTGGGATGGTTTTGTTTTAAGCATGTGGGCTGTTTCGTATACCTATTATGATGACCTTTTAACGAACTTGTGGATATAACTTATAGCGAATTTGAAAACATTGGAACTTAGATTATAATATGTATACAAAACTCAATTAAAACTTACAACAACGTATCTAGGGAGCCTTTGTATTTCTATTTTAGGAGCAACAGAGTCAACGTTTTAAAATTCTGCACATATCGTGCATATGTTTGCTTAAAAAATACAATATTAATACACTTTTTGTATCCCTATTCTCATGCTGCAGACCAGTATGCATGTAGATTGAGCGTCATACGGGAACCAGACTAACGGCGCGGTGCAATGAATGCAATTGTAACTCTGTCTCAAAGGAAACAAGCTCGATAAAGCCGAAAATTATTATTTCCATAATGAATAGCAACTCTGATGGGATTTGTGAAGATGTATGTTGGGCGTTGGGGTGAGGTGGTCACGAAAATTGAAAAAAAAATAGTCTGGATTTAGTTTCGTCAAGTCACCAGGACTTGACGAAACTAAATCAAGACTATTTTTGTCTCGGTCTTAGGATGATACTAGAAAGGGACGGAAACAAATAACTTTTGTGAAACTTAATAATATTTTTTGCGACTTAGTCTTGGTTTAAGAAGTGTTAACTGAGACGCTAATATCTCTGAAATTTAGTTTCACAATTCTTTCTGTGTAGTTTTAGGTCGAAACCTGATGACTGAGTCTCAATCAAACTAAACAGGTACGAGTACGTATAGCGTAACGTTTCTAAAATATCACCGTTCCTTTTCTGCCATAGTGTATTCGAGACAGCAATAGAATATTTTTAGTTTAGTTAGTGCAACATGAGAATAAGGGACAATTTACTAGGAGAGCAACAGAAACTGACTATAAAGTACGTGACGCGTCGACGACGTGAAATGTCGCGTTTGTAAATTTTCGCAATTCTGTATACGTAGTAATGTATGAATTAGAAGGTGAACTGCACTTGATGTTCTCCGTTTGTAAATGCATATGCGGCATTGCTCTTTTGATGTTCATCCTATCTAACTTACTGGCTAGAAAGTTGTGGTAGGGTCAGATGCTGATTATTTAGTTTTTATAGATAGTTTAATCCGTGAGAAACACAATGTATAACTAATTTAGGGTCTTAATTTATTTATTACTTTTGTTGGTTTGTGTTAGTGTGTGTTTTAAGCTAAGCTCTTTTTATTTTAATTTCTTAATAACTGCATCTTGTCCTCCAAACCTGGCCGCCAAGTGGTGGACACCGCAGGGATGTCATGTTCGTGGTAGTCCCAGGAAGCGCTGGCGAGATGAACTGGATGGCTTCTCAAAAAGTTGGACAGGAACAACTGGAGGAACCTATGGAGAAGTGTAGGGAAGACCTTTGCCCAACAATGAGACATTACAGTTTATAAAAAAAGATACTAGCGTTTGACCTGTGTAACAAAATTATTCTTATCTATTGCCAAATTTCATATTTTTTTTGTATTCCTTACAATGCTGAATGTCGCACTACTGAGTTTTTTTTCCTTTTAATATTTAATACCCTCTCTCGTCGTTTTGAGTTATAGACAGCGAGGTTTGAAACCCTATCAAAGTAATCCGCGCAGAAATTGGCAAATTCTCTACAATAAAGGGGAGAAGCCTTTCTTTGGTTATAAAACCAAACTGCGGTGACCAACATCAATAAACCTTTCAAGTAAATGTTTACGCGCGGCCGCGCTCGCATCCGAACTTTGTTCGCTTCTTTAAATAAAATGGGTCTTACGAAAGATGTGGGTACGACTGTTGTGACCCGAGAATTGGTAACCGACATAAATTTGCGCAATAACTCCTTTAATTCTACCGCAGAAATGTGTGCTTAGGTAACGTTCGTTTTATTATACCAAATTTAAATTTCTTATTTCTCTTCTCCGCTTATTAGGTAGGCAAAGGTCTTATCGTAAACAGCCTCTACTGGACGATTACGGGTTTATGATCCAGACTTATCTATCGGTATTTGTACGGAAGCATCGTTTGCCTCTTTCGACCTTGTAAAGGTAGCCGTACAATGAAGGTACAAAGTGAAATGGGTCGTGTAGAGGTGCGTCTAGATTAATGATAGTGTGTAATGTAATTTATCGTGTATACTATCGTGAATAGTTTCTTAATGAAAAAATTACTGGTTTCTCAGCGGTTTTATATATATGAATCTTGCACTAGCTCACGTTCAGTTGCCTGAGGCGTGAGTCTGAATAGGCTTTTAATCAAGACATTTGCAATTTATATGAAGGCGTAATAAAACATTTTGGTGTAATTTGCAGAGCGCAATATATTAATCTAGACGTGCTTTAAACTCAAGTGTAGAAACTTCAAGAAAAAAATTGAATTTTCTTTCAAGGAATAATTTTCACACTACATATTGCTGACGTGTTGAAAAAAGGCACATTATTCCACGCAGATTTTATATCTAATACTTATTGCTACAGAAAATTTTCTTGCAGAAATACCTTACAACACGAACTTATCCAACTGACATAGCGCAAACTTTTACCATCGCCTAACAAACCAGAAAATATTCGTAGCATCACAAAGTCTGTTAAACTTTGGGGAAATAAAAATACTACAGCAAAATGTCATATTACCGCTTCTCCGCCATAACAAAAGCTCAAAGGCCTAGAAAGGACAAAAGTTTGTCATCCGGTTCGTGGGACATAATAAAAGAATGCCCCCTAACGGATGCTCCAACTGATTTTTATTATGAAAAATGGTCGTTGTCTTTCTACTTAAACATTGATTGTCGAGCAAAAAACATTTGTTCATTAGATGCTTGACTTAAGGTCGATTTTTGATGTTTGCATGGGCTGGGACCCTTTGATGTTTGCATGGAACATCTAAAGACGTTGGCTGAGTCAAAAAGGTTAGTGTTTGATCGCTTATGGAATTCACCGGGATTTTTCTGGGAAAACATAATCCGGTAAGATTGTAATTTCGAAGGGCAAAAAGGTTTAATAAATAAGGTATTGTGTGCGGACAGTGCTTTTGTTTGAAGTTTAATATTTAATGTAGTGTGGATCAAAAGTGTTTTTTAAAACTCAGTTTCGGCAAGTGGGTAAAAGCCTTGATGACCCCCCTCCGATGACAACCCTCATTCTGTTTAACGCATGGAAAGGGAGAAAAGGTGAAGTTATCCTTCTGGACTTCTTTTTAAACATCCTTTCTCTTATATTCTCTATTTATCACGACAGAGAACTAAATAACTTCTGGCGTGTAAACTCCAAGTACTACCCAAAGTTCAGCTTTCGACCAGTTTCAAGATATTTGAGCCCCAATTCAAGGTATAAATTTCATATAACGACCGCCAAATCTTTATGATAGCCAGGACCGACGATGCGCATTGTGGGTTTGATCTCGAGGCCATTTGCATCGCAGTCTATTTGGTTTCCTCACTGAGCTATAACTGCTTTTATATTAAGCAGCAATTTTTTCAAAATATTGTTTAATATTACGCTGAAAATAAGTATTTAGAAGCTGTTGGTGTATCCAAAATCTTACACAGATATCCTTGTAGATAGTTTTCCTATCAGAAAACGTGTTCCTGAGATGTAAAGCTTACACAGCGAGCTCTCCGCTTGACTCATATACTCAAGTAACAGTTATTGGAACTTGATATAATATATTGTTACGTGATTACTACAATAATCCCATTATAAGTAAATTTGTAGGGCTTCTTGTACTTACCACATGGAGACAATAAAAGTACCTATCTATAATACAAATATAATATATATAATGTTCTGTATGATTCACTTTGACAAAGCGGCGTAAACTTACTTTTTTATTATCTGTACCACTCAATGATTAAGTGATTTACTTTATATTTTAATTTTTTGACATTATATTTGACATTTTATAATATTGATTGACATTATATGCTCCTATATACGCTGTGTTTATAAAGCTGAGATAAATGAAAAGTCATAGTGCTGGTGCTTTACTTTTGTTTTTTTCTTTTTTTTTTTGGTGTCGGGTTGGAAAATCATGGAGTCCCTTTGCCCTGGGGGAAGGGCGAAGGGGACTGTCAGACTTTTACTGACTAGAAACCAACCCGTGTCTCTCATGTACCCGTGTGTCGGAGGGTCAGTTATCGCCGAAGCATTCATCGCTACCCCCCGACGGGGTAAGTAATAAAAAAGTAATCAAAATCCAATCATCAATAAAATGGCGGTTGCCTGGAAGTTTGCTTTTTTGTTTATCCCGTGAAAGCAGATGGATTTGTAGCTACCTGATGGTGTGTCATCAAATTATGATTGGAATATTCAATTTCCATAGGAACAAAATCAGAAACGAGAAATAGATAAACGTTCGTGTAAAGATTTGCATGTTTTTAAATCGTTCGTTACATTTTTCTTTACAATCTGTACATAATAGTATAAAGTCATATTTTTTATTTCGAAGTGTTCGTTTGTGTTCTATAAGACGAGCTTGCACTAGAAGATCTGTTCCGAGGATCTAGCAACTCACTAAAAAAACGCCCAGATTCGGAATAACAATATCGCATCACACGAAGTAGGTATTAATCCGTGTGGTATCGAACCTTTAACACTGAGGAGGGTGTTTACCCCCTACACCATACGTGCAGTTTATAAGCGTCTAAGCATAAGCGAATATATTAACTTAGTTAAGTTGATATTACATTATTGTCAAGAGATACAGTTGCTTGTATCATTGCTCGCTTCTCTAGATATTGCTATTTACTACATAATTACAGATTGATCAAGATATTTACATAATTATAATAAAATTATATTTTGGTGTTTTACTTAAAATAATATCAAAATATGCTCCTTTAAAGGTGAGGTAATTTTCTTTGGCAATTTTCAATGTATTGAACGTGGATACTGCCACTGCGTCAAGTGATGTAATTTTAATTCACCCATGTAGTATGCCTTCATTTTTTGGAGGAACAAGCATGATAAGGGAGATCATGTCCAGTGGACCGCGATATGACCGATGTGATCGAGAAATTGTATTCATATTTTGTATCGTATGTGGACTTTTTTATCAACACGTTTCTGGATCCTAAATCGTTACTTGTTTTTGTATTTCTGCAAGTGTACGCTAGATGTCGCCAATGTTTGTGTGTTTGTCAGCTGTGTGTAGCTACCGCTGTAGTTTATTCCATGTTTAGATGCTCTTTACTTCAGTAGTGTCGTATTTATAGTAGGTATATAAATGCATTATTACTAAATAAATGCAAACTTATTAATAATAATTCCAGATTTACTACTAAATAATTGCAGTATTTATTACTAAATAATAATTTGATAATTAAAATATTTGAATATAAAACACCGTTCTTAATACAAAAGAAGCAGGAATTTTCAGAGTTTTTCTGTGATTGACTTTCTCGATAGAAAAGAAAAGTCCAGACCAATTTTCGAACAAAAGATTCTCGAGATTTCGTTAAAAAGACTGTCCCATTAAACATATTTTATTTGAAAGATTCGGAACGAACACAGCTTTCTCCAACTTAAGCATGAGAGTTCTGAGTTAAAGCCTTCGGGATTTATTTTTAATACGGTTTAATAGCTACCAAGTATTTCTTACAGACAGTTTCAGAAATAAGTTGTAAAAGTATTATACTAAAAGTACGAGGTACCTTCCTGTACATATTTCAAACGTTTTACAGATGACTCAAGGTACATTGAATTTCGACATGTACCCACATTGACTTTGTGATTTTACTTGAGTACCTTAGCATTTTGATCGTGTCTAAGATATCAGTTAAAATAAATTACATACGTGAATTTCTTTTCCATTTAATGGCGTTTCGCGTTGTTCGTCAACATTTGATTGAAATGCTTATACAATGGTTATTACCTGAGCGTTGCTGATCTCAGAAAGATAAAGGCACTTCGTTGCAATGGAGAGTGACCTTTGATCTCTCAATAAAAGGTACGTAATATTTTATGCAGATTTCATATATCTGAATTTTGCTTAAGAAGGTCAAGTAGCGTGATGAAATAAACGGCTAAATTTAAAGTAGGCTAAGACAAAAGAGTTATGACACCTGTCTCTGATGTTTGAGAACACTTACTTACTTACAAAAATAGAGAGTTTTGTTTGTACCAGTGGATCAACTTTAAAACATAATAATAATAATATAATAATATTCTACCACATTCACACAATACCATCTAGTCCCAAACTAAGCAGAAGCTTGTACTATGGGTACTAGATAATGGATAAACATACATATATACTTTTTTTTTGTAAATACATACATATTATACATAGAAACACCCAGCCAAGACAAACATCCATGTTCATGCACACAAATGTTTGACTTGAGCGGGAATCGAACCCGCGACCTTCGGCGTAGCAGTCGCTTAGGCTGGTTTTAGTCTTACGCTAACAGCACGCGCACCGTCAGCGCTGATGGACGAGATATATGAACTTCTAGGAAGCGTTTTTGAATGACGCGTCAGCGTGCACGGTGGTCAGCGCTGATAGCTACGCAGCCGTACGCGTCGCGCGTCGGCCCCGCGTAGCTTTCGGCGCTGACGATCGCACAAGCGCCTCCGCATTCAGTGAGTGTTCTAGTGTAGAGTGGAGCGGATGTCGTCAGCGCACAATAATAATTAACACACTCCTCATTTTGGTTGTCGTCTGTACAGTAAGGCGGTCAGTACGATACTAAAACGAGCCACGCTGAGCTTCAGCGCTGACAAACGACGCGCTGAGCTATGAGCGCTGACGGTGAGCGTGAGACTAAAATCAGCATTACACTCCCGCGGCGCCAACCGGTCGTCTAAATACCATGTAACCCGAAAATAAAGAGAAAAGACAATGCAACCAATTGGCCCAAACAATTGAAACCCCTTGTGCACAATTGAAACATATGCTAAACGTAAGTCCTAGCCATTTATTGCAACTTTTACTATGGGGCCAAACAAATCTAACCCAGTAAAAAATTGGTTGCCTGTAAAGTCGGTATACGGGCGAAAGTTTTACGTGACAACGACTTTGAGTGGTAAAATAATTTTAATGTGAATATTCATTCGTATAGTAGGAAGAAGGATGAAAGACGCGTGCCTTTCACTTTTTATGTCTGTCTCTCTCGCTCTTAGGCGGGACGCGTGCCTCTCACTCGCTCTCATTGTGAGCGCATAACGTGAGCGGAGCGTAACGCAGTTTCTTGAAGTGTCACCCGGCAAACCAATTTATAAGACGTTGTCACGTCAAAAAAGATACAGGGTAACAAACGTTTAAAAAAAAATGTGGATTTTTATAAGCATTTATTGCAACGGCACGTGGTTTAAAGTGTGATTAATGAGCACGCGGCTGCTGTACCGATAGAGCGACAGGAAGCCAGTCGCTAGCGTCCCCGCTCCGCGCCTCCCTCCCGCGCACTATCTATTGCGGCAGGGAATAATTTTTTTACCTGCGTGAGCGCTTTTGTTGTTGTCGTTTTCTATCGTAAGAGAAATATACCTGCATCCCTATTACTAATTAAAAAATGTTTCCAATTAAGGTATCAAAGAAAACACTTTGATACCTTAATTGGAAACATTTTAAATCTGTTTAAAACAAACAAAACCTGTAATTCAGTGATAAAAAATCCACACTTTTTAATACATTTGTTACCCTGTATCTTTTTTTTACTGGGATAGATTTATTTGGCTCCATAGTAAAAGTTACAATAAATGGTTAGTACTTTCGTTTAGAATAGGTTTCAATTTTGCACAACAGGTGTCATATTTTTGGACCAGCAGTCAAATGAAAAGTTGCATTATCATTTGTTTACTGACCTAGAAATTATTTTCATAAGTTTAAGTAACAGTTGTTCAATGAATACAACTAAAAACGTTTAAATGGTTAAGCCGAATTCAATTCACTTGAGATTAATATGGCTAGGATGATAAGTGCTTTAAAAGCTTTAAGTGGTGCGATGTTTCAATATTTGTTGTAGATAAATTCAATAACTTTATTCAATCCTTTTGCTAAAATCGGTTACTAAATAGATTTTAAACTTTTCTTGAGACAATAGACTTCTATTTTATTTTTCTATTTTGAAACCTTTTATTGATACTTGTAAGTAAAAATATACGTTACGAAAGCATTTGCATAAAGTTTGCCTGAAATTCACACAGAAAGATTCACTCCATTTTAATTCGTCGGTGTTTCAAAAAATATCAACAGGTGCAAGAAAAGTACCACGACTATTCAACGGATGCCGATTTGTCAGAATAACTTTAAAAATATCTATAAAAATAAGGGTATATCTAACTTGACAACTAACATCGCATAATTGATAGACAAATTTATGAATGCTAAGGCGTTATCATATATAACTACATAGCTTAGATGTTTTCAATGTCCACATTGTCCACTGTCACTAGAACCTTCTTGCTAATGAGAATAGCTACTTAATATGCCCAATACGTGTCATGCATTGATTCATGCAAGATGCCAACACGAACAGTAAACATCATTCACAAGCACAAATACGATCTAAATTCCTTCATCCGTATACTGTGTAGGCTAGAGAAATATATACATAAGATAAAAAAGCAGTAAAAGAAATACATAGTCTACAATTACCAAATAACTCAAATTACAGTAAAATATGCCTACTTCTTCATTGAAACCGAAAGATTTAATTAATCACCTCGAAATTACTCAAGGGAGAGAACAGGCCACATTTCAATTACACGCAAGAACACGCGCAATTTATTTGGTTGAAAGCGAGCGATCCATTAAAACTATAAATATATTAACATTCATAAACTCCGAAAGCTGAACAAGGTTTATTCATTAGTCTGTTTATTAGCATCTCAATTATTTACAAATTATTCAAAAGCATTATATTCAAACACAAAAAAGTAAGTAGCCTAGTGTAAGAGTAGCATAATTGATTATGAAAGGGCTCTTAACGAAATATGTTATTGTAGGTATGCTTAATTTGAATAAAAACACAATTAGCTAATACTAGATGAGCTCGCGGTTACACCCGCGTTATTCAAGGCTACTGCTCCGCTCCTGTGGCTCATAGCGTGATGTTATATATGCCTATAGCCTTCCTCGATAAATGGATTATCTAACACTGAAAGAATTTTTGAATTCGGTCCAGTAGTTCCTGAGATTAGCGCGTTCAACCAACCAAACAAACAAACTCTTCAGCTTTATATATTAGTATATAATAATATAAGATTAAATAAAGTTATTTTATCAGTAATTAGGGCTTTAGGCTTAGCTTCACAATTCTAATCCTAACTTTATAATGGGCGAACCTGAATCTTGTTTGAATATTTCTTTAAATTTGGCCGAGCTGTTTTGCAGTTTATAGGGGACATAATAAATGTTCACACTTAGGTTTTTATATATATTAAGATGTATCGATTGCTTGGTATATGGGTTTCATTGTGTGTAATCAATGAGTATATTTCTCGCCCAACTTGTTTACGATCTTTAGGATCCTTCAATAACAATAACATTCTTCGACTCTATCGAACTCGAGACCACACTGTCAAACAAAAGCAGACTTTTTGCAAGCACCCATTCAAATAATGAAGTACAATCATAAACCTAGACTATTAACATTAAAATAAAATACCATTACATATATACCAAGAGACAGCCAGACAAAAGTACCTTTCAAAAATATATTTTCGCTTCTGTCAACACTAGTATCCGCTCAATACGAAGTTACGTTACAAAGATCAACGAATTAATATTCTACCAATGAATTTATTCAGTGAGTCCCGGTTGATTTGGAATCCAATTTTAGGTTATTTAAATAGTCCTCCCCGAGGACTGGGATGGAATTAGAGGAGATGTTTGCACGTTTTCCTGAAGCGTGCTTAAATACGTAGGCAAATGTAATTACTTTTAGCCGATAGGGCTACCAAATGGGCCCTTGAAACCGAAAAGTAATCTCTGCGACAACATGTTGCGGATAAGTAAGGTAATTTTCATGGTGGTAGGGCCACGCTGTTTACAGCACGAATGGGCCGGCTAGACCGGGGCAGTACCACCCTCCCACAGAAGATCGACGTAAAGTTACAGTATGTTCTATGCTGTTGCGTTTCGTTCGGTGAGTGGGAGAGCCGGAGGCCCAACCATACCCTCCCCATCCTCTCTTCATTGCCCATACGGGGAAGGAGGAGAGGATGAGGAGGATTAGCTGAGGGGGCGGTTACCGCAGCATACTTGGGACCAGTAGAGTATCCGTGGAGTCATTGTGTGGGTAGTGTGGGTCGACTCGCCGGCCAGGGAGACCCGTAGAAACGGTGGTGCCACTGGCCGCCCGCGGCATAGTATAGGGGCCCAACTGGGACTAACCATCTCGGGAGGCTGCCCCACCAGGCCGCGCATAATCTCAGGGTGGCTCGTCTTGCCGGTTGGTGATCGGTGTGACCCGGCGACCACTTCTGGGAGGGTACGGGGGCCCTTCCGTCTGGCGGGTCGGCCACCGCTATACCTCACAGTATAATGGCAACACAATACTCTGCGCTTTGTCACGCGCCGCTGCGTTGACTGCCTCCTCTTTTCACGCCCTCTTTTCTTCTTCTATGGCAGCTACAAGAAATGGTTCCGGTCAAACAGCGGCGTCTTCGTTCCCCACCAACTCACTTTTTGTGGTGGAGTCCGCTAACATCCGCGGACTCCATTCGAACCTCAACGCCGTCCACCATCATCTCGAGACGGCCCGACCGGCCATGCTTTTCTTGACCGAGACTCAAATACGCCATCCTGACGACACGACTTATTTGCATTATCCCGGTTATGCACTGGAGGATAACTTCCACGCAAAAGCCGGGGTATGCTTGTTCGTCAGAGAAGATATTTGCTGTCGACGTCTACGCTGCCTAGAGGACCCGTCCTTTTCTGTCCTTTGAGTACACGTAAGTCTGGGTTCATTGGCCCGTTTTTACGTGTGCCTTTACCGTTCCCATACCGGAGATGCCGAGACAACTCGACTGTTTGACTACTTAAGTCAGGCAGCAGACCCGACCGCCGAGTTGGTCTTTTTGGGAGATTTCAATGCCCACCATGAGACCTGGGTGGGCTCTTCCAAAACAGACCACGCGGGACGAGCTGCTCACGCATTCGCTCTAACGCATGACCTGACTCAACTGGTACTCCAGCCCACCAGGATACCAGATATATCGGGTCAAGCGCCCTCGTTGTTAGACCTTGTGCTGACGAGTAACCCGTCCCAGTACAGTGTGACGGTACAAGCCCCTTTGGGTTCCTCTGACCACTGTCTGGTTCGCACTATAGTGCCATTCGCTTCACCTCCACAACCAGTGCAGGCAAAGCGGCGCTTGTGGCACTACTCGTCAGCGGATTGGGATGGCCTGCGAGATTATTATGCGTCCATCCCGTGGTCTCAACGCTGCTTTGGTGAGAGAGATCTGTCAGAGAGTGCGTCTGCTGTTGCTGGGGAAATCATGTTGGGTATGGAATATTATATTCCATCCACTGACGTCTCCAGCAGCAGCGGATTACGGCCCTGGTTCAATCGCGAGCGCACCGATGCTGTTAAACAAAAACAGTCGGCTTACCGCGCTTAGATCAGGGCACGGTCTCGTCGCGATCCGAATGTCCATCTCATCAAAGCAGCCTATAATAGAGCCACCAAGGTCTGCAAGAGGGCATACATAAGAGCGGATGCACAGCGCATTGCACGGTTTGGTCAAGAACTCTTGTCGCACCCCACGGGCAGCCGGGGATACTGGCGATTGGCCAAAGCCGTGCAATCTAATTTCTGCCAGCCTTCACTGCCGCCGTTGCGATGCCCTGATGGATCACTGGCCCATGGGCCGCAAGAGAAAGCTGACCTGCTTGTCAATCTCTTTGCGGCCAACTCCCGAATCGATGATCGTAGTGCGCAGCCGCCTTCGATTCCCTACTGCGGCCACTCCATGCCTGATATTAAAATCAGGCAATGCGATGTTCGCGCGACACTGCGATCTCTCGATGTCCGGAAAGCCAGTGGACCTGACGGAATTCCAGCGGTTGTGCTTAGAAAATGCGCAGCCGAGTTGTCTCCAATGCTTTCACGCCTGTATCGCCTATCATATGCCTCTGGCGTAGTGCCGCAGGCTTGGAAAGAGGCGAACGTACAACCGATTCCCAAGAAAGGGGATCGTTCTGATCCGGGCAACTATCGACCCATTGCTATCACCCCTATCCTCTGCAAGGTGTTTGAACGACTAATCAACAACCAACTCGTTCGCTACCTAGAAGATCACTCACTCATCAGTGATCGTCAGTATGGCTTCAGACCGAAACGATCAACGGGTGATCTTCTAGCGTATGTCACTCACCTTTGGGGTGAGGCGATGGACAGGCATGGGGAGTCCTTCGATAGAGTCTGGCATCGTGCGCTTCTTTCCA
Source organism: Euclidia mi (assembly GCA_944739405.2). Taxonomy (NCBI): domain Eukaryota; kingdom Metazoa; phylum Arthropoda; class Insecta; order Lepidoptera; family Erebidae; genus Euclidia; species Euclidia mi. The sequence continues at coordinate 13,950,162 of OX123194.2, read as the reverse complement.
AGCTTCCAGCTTACGGCTTGCCGCCTCGATTGTGCAACTGGGCTGCCAGCTTCCTGAATGAGCGCCATATACGAGTCCTTTGTGACGGTGAATCATCGAAGTTTCTCCAGGTGAATGCTGGTGTGCCTCAGGGGTCCGTGTTATCGCCCACGCTTTTTCTTCTGCATATCAATGATATGCTCACTTTTGGGTGCATACATTGCTATGCAGATGACAGTACTGTACATGGGCGATATCTCGGGTACCCTGCGGCTAAGCAAGCCGATACTGAGGAGTATAGGCGAACACTTGTTGCTGAGCTTGACCGTGTTCTGAATTGCATCTCGCATTGGGGTGATGAGAACCTGGTCGAGTTCAACGCCAAGAAAACACAGGTGTGCGCATTATCAGCCAAGGTATCTCCATTCCTTCCCCATCCTTCTCTTCTGGACACTCCACTACCGATTCAAGACAGCCTCAATATCCTAGGATATTAGGATATAGAATACGCAGAAATCTCAACCAGAAGAACTACATCGAGGGTGTCATCAAAACCGCATCTCGGAAACTCGGAGTCCTGAACAAGGTGAGGAGGTTTTTCACGCCGGAGCAGTTGTGTCTGTTATCCAAGACCCAGGTTCGCTCCTGCGTGGAATACTGCTCTCACCTTTGGAATGGCTCCACTCAGTACTTATTGGACGCCCTCGATAGGTTGCAGCGGCGTGCTGTCCGTATCATCGGGGATCCAGAGGCCACTAAGACTCTTGAGTCACTGCAATTACGCAGAGACGTGGCCTCAATGGCTGTCTTCTACCGTATCTATCACGGTGAGTGCTCCGAAGAGCTCTTTCAACTAATCCCACCCTCTCCTTTAGGAAAGGTGTCGTTCGGGATAGGTCCCGAATGACACGTGCTGGGTTGAGGTGCCACTCTTACACGGTAGAACAGATACCGTCACGCACCAAAAGGTTCGGCGCCTCTTATCTCTGCCGTACCATTAAGATGTGGAACTCTTTACCAGTCCACGTGTTTTCCTCCATTTATGATCCCGGGTCCTTTAAGCGGGGCGTGAAAAAGCTTTACTCAAGGCCGTCAAGGTGAGGGCCATCATGCCATAATGCCATGCTGGCTGCTGGGATGCTGGCCATCACTATGGGACTTCATTGACTGCCTAACATCAGACAGCATGGAGTCAATTTGTTCGGCAGAAAATAAAAAAAATAAACAAGTTTATTTTTTGTAGTAGTTTTGTAGTGGTGGAAAGGTGGGTCTAAAAGTGGGTCACAAGGTTGAGCCTGATGTACTCCCCGTATGTACGACTCCCGCAGTAAGTTTCGCCTATGCACTAAATATCATCGCCGTGTCCTCGACCTCCTTGGTGGGAGGGTAATGCCAATCATCCACAGTGTGGTATGGGATACGCGACCGGTATTCGGCGCTAATAAGTGGACCCCGTCGACAGCCTTAAGTCACCTTTAAGTTTATACACACCAAACGACAACTTAATTGCTACTCTTATAACAAGACATTCACATTACCGTGATCTATGCAGCTTTCATTACCAGCATAACAACAGGAAAGCATACAATATTTATATCCGAGGAGTTAATGACAACTATGCAGACTTCTCAGGCTCCTGAATCGAACATAATTGTCTACTCATCAACTTCGCTACTGACAGTATAGCCCCTAGAGCAATATTGTACTATTATGTAGTGTGCGGACGTCTTGACAACCCTGCGTATAAAGAATGTGAGGACTTTGCCCTCTCAATGAGTTACCTACTTTCCTTGATTGAATCAGTCAAATTCTGAGATTTACACAGTTTGCATTATGTCACGTATCTACCTGATAATATTCTTTATACCTAAAAAATATTTATCGCTTTTTGGATGATAAACGTAAGCATATTAAGTCTGGCGAACGTATTCTAGGTTTAATGAAAATACGTTTAAAACCCTACTTTAAAAGCTCATTACAGTACATAAATTAAAAACACACGTTTTAGGGTAACTCATAAACTAATCGTCACATCTTGATCAAATTTAAATGGGACCATACGGAAGCACCAGCATTCAAATAAAAATCATTTGAATTGGATCACCTAGTAAAAAGTTTTGAGGTAACACACTTTAAAACAAGCCTTCTAATTGAGAACCTTCCCCTTTTTGATGTCGGTTATAAACACAGCGATAGTGGGAAGACCAACAGTTGCTACGCAGAGTACAGTCAGACAAGTCGGCGGTCGATCAGTTTTAAAGTTTCCTTTGGCTCGTTCATAGAGTTGAGGCACACACAGTTATTCAAAAACACGTGCCCATATTATGTTTGACCAATGATGACAGTTTTAAGCTGGAAGCGTCCATGTTTTGCGGAGCCATTCTCGCCCTTATGGTGTACTAGCGGGAAGTTGTTCGATTGTACCTACGCAACACTCACTTTTCGAAGTTATGTAGGAACGTACTCAATTGTTAACTATTATCGCTTGTTAAATAGTGAAGGAAAATATCGTGTGTAAACTTGCATGTGTGAGAGACCTCCATAAGAAAATATGTCTCCATAATGTTCTCAGAAAATATGTGAAGGCTGACAACCCGCAATACGGATCCATTTTTAGGTTCACAAAACTCTTAAAAATATCAAATTGGGTTTAAATTTTCAGAATTGCACTAGTCTGTATTGGCAAAACCTAACTTTTGTCATGATTTACCAAGTATACAATAAAATATAACACGTCTTCAATAAGTTAGTAGACGAGTGACGATGAGTCTAATGCTTTCTGCCACATGTTAACTTAAAATAATATTTGACTTCAGATTCACCACGCAACTAATCTCAAAAAATATTAGCGCATATTAAATCATACTTTATCATATAACGCTGAAGGACTATTTTCAAATAATTTCATATAAACAAACTGTACAAACTGCTTTCTATTAGGCTTACCGAATAAAAGGAGATTCACATAAATTATGCTCCTTTTTAGAAACACTGCGATGAAAAAAATAGCGCTTAAGGCAATGTTTATCCTTGAATTATAAATCCTTAAAGTACGTAAGATTTATTTTGTGAGGTTATGATATTTTGTACGAATTCTGCTTTGCTATTCGTTTTCACCGACGCCGACACGTCGCAAAGTGATTTTGGCTGCAATGTTTGTACGTAGGCCCCTAGTTATAACTTGACAAAAATATGTATAATTAGCAGCGTCTTAGTTGTAAGTAGTTTATAGACTTACAAATGATATAGCTTTCTCTGAAGGTAATGTGAACAAAATGTTAATTTGGAATTAAAAGGCAGTTCACCGTTTTGATTTTCAATCGAAAGGATAGGTACATCTCAAAAATATTATTTTAGAAAAATGAGGGGTGGTGTTCTTCTAATAAGGGGGTCGGGATATCGAATGTGTTTCGTATTTTGCTTATAAACAATTGTTACGTCATAAATTAAGAAAGAATAAAATCGACATCATGGCGTGAAAATAGCGTGGTGTTTTCAAAAATATTCAGCTAGTAACGAGTGATTGCCCCGCACAAAAAAAATCCCAAGTAAGGGATAAGACATACGTTATATTCATATTAGCTTCATTAGCTTGTGGTTTGTTTATTCGTGTTACTTTGAGATTTGTTCAAAGTCAAAAGTGTGTAAGTAATATTTAGATAGTGGTTTATTCTACCCCTTTGCCAATACTCGGCGCAAAGTCATAACAATACCATGAGCCTAATCATTGCGCTTGTAGATTATCAACAATTTTATAAATAAACCTCATCACAATCTTTATAACAGGATTTTATTTAAAATTAATGATTAAGCCCACCAACTCGGTGATCTATTTTATACCTCAACCAAGAAATTCAGTTATTAATTACGACAAAGGATCTTTGATCTTTTAAATTGATCTCATAGACTCTTCATTAGAATTTGTAGGTTGAACGAAAGAAGTGCCGAAGCCCGTAAATTGTAAAATTAAAAAGGCTTTAATTTCGTTAAACATTCGAGTCTGGACGTTGATATGACGGTTTGAAATAGAGTTATTTTCATCAAATTAATATTCAGCAACAATCAGCTAAATTATATATTTTACTTATAAGCGAGCTTAAGGGGTCATTGACCGCCGCCGGGGTCTAAAGGTTTATTATTTGATTCACAATTGGCTGTAATAATTTTCAAATCTCGAAGGATTTCTTTTACAGTTGAATTTATTATGCATTGTGTTGTATAGTTAAAAGTTATATCTTGAACAATCAGAAAAAAACGTTTGTTCTTACCTATGTATATAAAACAAGAATTGTTGAATTCTTGTTTTATATAGACATATTTAATTTTAAATATACGTAAAATTAATAGGTAACTGCTCCGTGGTCCAGTGAATAGCGTATGAGACTGCTGATCGGAGGTCCTTGGTTCGGTTCTCGGGTCGGGCAAAAGTTTACTCAGTTTTTCCGAATTCTCAGTAGCAGCACGGAGTCTGGTGATGTGCCTGGTAAGGCAATAGGCTCGCCCCCTATTACGTGAGACCTAAAAATCCATGGCGAAATGTAAATAATATCACATCTCTGCTTGCCCTTCGGGGATACAAGCGCGAGCCTATAACAAGGATTATAATTAAAAGGATTTTGTGTAAATTGCATTGTTTTATGTTACCCGGGCGAAGCCGGGACAGGTCGGTAGTATACGTGTAATATATAATATACTAGCTGACCCAGCGAACTCCGTTTCGCCTTTTTAAGAATTTTTATTTAATTCCCTTTTTTCCAAGCCCCTTTTCCAAAGTTACCATTGACTTAGCGCTTAATCTCTTATCATTTCAGAGTCTATAAATGCTGAACAAACAAACATAGATTTTATATATAATATTGAATTCCCCATTCCTTAAAATATCGGAGACGATATCCATATCGACTTAAAAAAAACCCGTCTGCCATCTTTGATTTAATATCCGCCATCTTTGATCACGAAATAGATGTTGTATTTGGATTCATCATCCCTTAAATCATCAGAGACGATACCCTTATTGATTTTTTAAATTTTTCCATCCGCCATCTTTGATTTCCCATCCACCATCTTGAATCACGAAATAGATGTTGTATTTGGATTCCCCACCCCTTTAAACATCGGAGACGATACCAATATTGATTTTTTTTTAATTCCCCATCCGCCATCTTTGATCACGAAATAGATGGTGTTTTTGAATTCCCCATTCCTTAAAATATCGGAGACGATACCCATATTGACTTAAAAAAAAAAATGCCGTCCGCCATCTTTGATTTCCTATCCGCCATTTTTGATCACGAAATAGATGTTGTATTTGGATTCTCCATCCCTTAAATCATCAGAGACGATACCCATATTGATTTTTTAAATTTTCCCATCTGCCATCTTTGATTTCCCATCCACCATCTTGAATCACGAAACAGATGTTGTATTTGGATTCCCCATCCCTTTTAACATCGCAGACGATACCAATATTGACTTTTTTTCAATTTTCTCATCCGCCATCTTTGATCACGAAATAGATGTTGTATTTCGATTCCCCACCCCTTAAAATATCGAAGGTGATACCCATATTGATTTTTTAAATTTTCTCATCCGCCATCTTTGATTTCCCGTCCGCCATCTTGGATCACTAAATAAATTTCATATTATAAATCAGCGTCCCGAAAATCTCGAAAACGATACCCATATAGATTGTATCCTATTCGTTTAGCCTTTTTTTGCCTTTGACCCAACCCTCCCCCTTCTCGTTTGACCATATTATTATTTTTGTCTGGCCCCTAAAAGTTGTGGCGTAATTTTATATAGCCTATAGCCTTTCGGAATAACTGGGCTATCGTATATAAAAATATTTATTTAGATCCGACCGGTAGTTTCTGAGATTAGCACGTTCAAACTAACAAACAAACAAACAAAAAAAAACAAACAAAATCTTTCGCTTTATTATAATTAGTAAAGACATTTTAATTTTTTTTTTATATTTGATACAAATCTCCTTTATTGGGCGGATACTTCCATAGTTGTCGTTTTAACTGTTTAAGAAATATAACTAGAAAAAGTATTTACACATACAAACTACTTAGTACTATAGTAGTACTCAAAATGGTATCCGGTATCTGTGGCGTTTTCCGCGTTTTGCTAGAGTGGCAAATATGGGGTAAAAGCACGGGTAAAAGTTAGTGGAAGAGCTAAGGAATGCTTGTAGAATGTTATAAAACGCAATATAAAAGCTAAGATCCGAACGGTCGCTCGCAGTGAGTGCTAAGAAAGTGGAGATACTGCAAAATGAATTTTGTTCTTTTGATAAATAAATACCTATTGCATTGCTGTTTGTTTGAATTATTTTAATGTGCTTGCCGTTTTTGTGCTTATTCACACCCGTAAGTACCTTAAGAGGTTTATAGAGGCATATTCATGTTTTTGATAATATTGTATTCCGATGTAATGCCATAATTTGTCTGTCATGCGTTTGTTGTGCCCGTTGATTAAATGTTTCATACAGCCTAGGCAACATCTATACTTAAAATCATCAATATCATCTCAGATAGAGATGTCCACTGCTAGACAAAGGCTTCTTAGCAATGTTAAGTAGCAGTGTTGTACCATCCGGGGATCAGACCCATACATCGATGTAGTTCTAATCGGCGCAGCGCGAGCGGCTCCTTAAATAATAAGCTAGAAAATCTATATCGAAGGGTTCCTAAGAAAAATAAACACAGTGATCGAAACGGGTATAAATTCGCAATCCGGTAACAAATGTAAATTCGAGAGATTTATTTTGACTCGTCATTATTATTGACTCATCTTTTATAATTCCGGTCATACAATTACTAGGCAGGTTAGCAATCGCACCGTCCCAAGGAGCCACTTTTTAAAAAAGTAACAAAATTTTCAACAATCAGGGATACAAAAAAAACAACTCTATTTTTCGCACTGCCCTGTATAAGATAACAGGAGTCACGTGTTTACGATAGCTATAAACACAGGTGGAGGGGCACTAAAATAAAAATAAATATTTTAATTGGCAAGGACGCAGACGTGATTCCATCCTCAGACGAGCCGTAAGATAAATTCCTATGAAAAATTCCGGAGATGGTCTGAAGGCAAATTTTACGGAGAAAACTCTTACTTGTGAGATACTTTTCTATTTTGGCCATCTCATCTATTTTGGAATCTGAAGTAACTTGATGTGAAATGTCGTTGTACGCGTGTGATTATTTGTGAGACGTGTTGATGAAGAATTAATATTACTAAACGTAGCTGCCACTAGCGTGATTAATTTGTTACATTTGATGGAAGTCCTGTATAGGTAGTAGGGCCATGCTTATTTCAGCACGAATGGGTCGGCTTGACCGGGGTGGTACTACCCTCTCACAGAAGATCAACGTAAAGTAGCAGTACTTTTCTGCTGCGTTCGCTTGGTGAGTGAGAGCGCCGGAGGCCCAGTCCGTCCTTCCCATTCTCTCTTCCTTTTCTTTGGCGATGGCAGAGAGATTGTAAAGGTTTCGGTGAGGGGGCGCAGCATGCGTTGGACCAGTGAAGTCTTAGTGGAGTCATTGTGTGGGTAGTGGGGGTCAACCCGCCGGCCAGGGAGACCCGTAGAAACGGTGGTGCCGCTGGCCGCCCGCGGTGTAGTATAGGGGCCCAACTGGGACTAACCATCTCGGGAGGCTGCCACACCAGGCCGCGCATAATCTCGGAGTGGCTCGTCGCACCGGTTGGTGACCGGATGGTGGGACCCGGCGACCACTTCCGGGAGGGTACGGGGGCCCTTCCGTCCGGCGGATCGGCCACTGCTATTCCACACAGTCCAATGACGAAACAATACTCCACGCTTTGTCACGCGCTGCTGCGGTGACAGCCACCTCTTTTCACGCCCCACCTTTCTTTTTCCACTCCACTATGGCAGCAAGCAACGGTCACACAGCGGCGTCAACCTTTCCCACCCACACGCTACTTGAGGTGGAGTTCGCCAACATCCGCGGACTCCATTCAAACCTCAACGCCGTCCACCACCATCTCGAGACGGCAAGGCCAGCCATGCTTTTTCTGACGGAGACTCAAATAAGCCGCCCTGCCGACACGACTTATCTGCACTATCCCGGCTATGCCCTTGAAGAGAACTTCTACGCAAAAGCCGGAGTATGCTTGTTCGTCAGGGCGGATATTTGCTGTCGTCGTCTACGCTGCCTAGAGGACCCCTCCTTTTCCGTCCTGTGGATACACGTAAATCTGGGTTCATTAGCCCGGATTTACGTGTGTCTATACCGTTCCCATACTGGAGATGCAACTCGACTTTTTGACTACCTGAGTCAGGCAGCAGATGATGCGCAGGAACAGTTTCCGATCGCTGAGTTGGTCTTTTTGGGAGATTTTAATGCTCACCATGAGACCTGGTCGGGCTCTCCCAAAACAGACCACGCGGGAAGGGCTGCTCACGCATTCGCTCTCACGCATGACCTGACCCAGCTGGTACTCCAGCCCAACAAGATACCAGATATACAGGGTCAAGCGCCCTCTTTGCTGGACCTTCTGCTGACGAGTCATCCAGACCAGTACAGTGTGTCGGTTCAAGCCCCATCGGGCTCCTCCGACCACTGTTTGGTCTGCACATCAGTGCCAACCGCTGCGCCTTCACAACATGTGGACGTAAAGCGACGCTTATGGCACTACTCGTCAGCAGATTGGGATGGCCTGCGCAGTTATTACGCGTCCATTCCGTGGTCTCAGCGTTGCTTTAGTGGGAGGGATCCTTCGGAGAGTGCGTCTGCTGTTGCTGGGGAAATTCTGTTAGGTATGGAATATTATATTCCATCCACTTTTGTCACCAGCAACAGCAGACTTCGACCCTGGTTCGATCGCGAGTGCGCCGATGCTGTTAAACAAAAACAGTCGGCGTACCGTGCTTGGATCAGGGCTCGGTCTCGTCGCGATCCGAATGTCCATCTCATCAAGGCGGCCTATAACAGAGCCACTAAGGTCTGCAAGAGCTTACAACAGAACTTGAACAAGCTTTTTCACGCCCCGCTTAAAGGACCCAGGATCAAGGGAGGAAGGAAACACGTGAGCTGGCACACATCTTTATGGTACGGCAAAGATAAGATGTACCGAACCTTATCGTACGTGACGGTATCTGCTCAACTGTGTAAGCGTGGCACTTTAACCCGGCACGTGTTGTTCGGGATAGGAAAGGAGAGGGTGGGATGAGTTGAAAGAGTTCTTCTGAACACTCACCGTGATACAAACGGTAAAAGACAGCCATAGAGGCTACGTCCCTGCGTAATAGCAGAGATTCAAGGGTCTTAGTAGCCTCAAGGTCACCTATGATACGGACAGCACGCCGCTGCAACCTATCAAGGGCATCTAGCAGGTACTGAGCGGAGCCGTTCCAGAGATGAGAGCAGTATTCCACGCAGGAGCGAACCTGAGTCTTGTGTAATAGACACAGCTGCGCCGGCGTGAAAAACCTCCTCACTCTGTTCAGGACTCCGAGTTTTCGATATGCCGATTTAATGACACCCTCGATGTAGTTTCTCTGGTTGAGATTGCGGCGTATGTCCATACCAAGTATATTTAGACAGTCCTGTATCGGTAGTGGAGTGTCCAGAAGAGAAGGTTGGGGACGGAATGGAGATAACTTTGCTGAAAATGCGCACACCTGTGTCTTCTTGGCGTTGAACTTGACCATGTTTTCAGCACCCCAATTTGAGATGCTGTTCAAAACCTGGTCAAGCTCAGCGACAAGTTTTCGGCTATTTTCCTCAATGTCGGCCTGCTTAGCCGCAGGATGGCCGAGATACCGCCCATGCACGGTACTGTCATCTGCATAGCAATGTATGCTCCTAAAAGTGAGCATATCATTGATATGCAGAAGAAAAAGTGTGGGCGATAAGACGGATCCCTGGGGCACACCAGCATTTATATGCATAAACTTTGAATTTTGGCCTCCGTAAATAACTCGAATACGTCGTTTATGCAGGAAGCTAGCAACCCAGTTGCACAAACGAGGTGGCAAGCCGTAAGCCGGAAGCTTGGAAAGAAGCGCACGATGCCAGACTCTATCGAAGGCTTTGGAGATGTCGAGGCTGATAGCCAACAACTCCCCGTGCCTGTCCATAGCCTCACCCTAAAGGTGAGTGACATACGCTAGAAGATCGCCCGTTGATCGTTTCGCTCTGAAGCCATATTCAAGCTCGGATATCAAACTGTTATAAATTTGGCTAGAATTTACATTATTGTTACTCTTAGGTAAGGTTTTAGGGTATGTTACTAGAAGATAGATTTTAGGGTTATTCATATATGTATCAAACAACATAAAACTAAATATATTGTATCATTAATTATGTATAGCATAATCCTATCGTATATGGTTATATCGTATTAATGGTTGGTATAATTTAAATTTATAGTGTTGCCAATAATAAATGTACAATTTGATCTGACGTTTGGCAGTTGACACTGTCAAACGTGTAAATAGGATATAAAAGGAGAACAGGCTCTGTTCAGGTTCAGTTCCGCCACGGCAACGGCTAACTAAGGTACGATATAATTCTGACTATTATACTATTGTGCTTTTATATTGTGATTTTACTAATAATGTTTTCACAATTCTTTAGTGGTGTTATTAAGAGTATTGTCAAATGTATAATTAATGTAATAATATAGCGTAGTAATTGTATAATTGATATTGTGGGTTGTTCCGTCAGTTGTGAGATATTAAAGTTCCAAACTTGGGATATCGTATAGTATAGATTCGAATTATATGCTGAGAAACGAGTCATGTCATATCATATACTTGTTGTGAATATTTCAGTGGTAATTATTGAATACACCTATATTAAATATATCTGTGGTGAATGTTACTAAATGAATTATGTTGTTGCTAATCTATTGTATTAAGGTAAAAGGTACTTTTGAAATATTGAATTACCCACAACCTTGATATCCGACATATATATTGTTTGTACCGCTTTTATGAACGATAACCATAACTATTAAAAGAATGGCCAAGAGTTTTCTTGCCAGGTTCTTTCTCTTGGTTCTATGCCCTTGCTTTGCGAACGTGGCGCTAAATGTAAATGTAGAATCAGAACTTTAGCTTCTAAAATATACTGTTGTGACAAGCTGAATAAATTAAAGTAAGAATTGACATTTGTATCTTTTATTTTCCAAACACCTGACAAATAGAACTATAATAATACATATAGGCCGTATACCTTGTATCTACACATATATAAAGTCATCTTAAACATGCAACCTAGCTTAAATAATTCCAAATAAGATCAAACCAAAATTATTTTATGAATATAAAAAAGAGAAATAGCATATATAAATAATATAAAAAAGCGCCGTGTGGTTAACGGCATAGAATACAAGTGTCACCACCCCCTATCTTCCCGTGGGTGTCGTAAGAGGCGACTAAGGGATAACACGATGCAAATACCATTTTTGCGTAGAGACGGAAAACTCGACATCAAACCCTATACGACTGCCTCGTTGGTCTCGCGGCATAAATGTGCGCGTGGGATCGGGAGGTCCCGGGTTCGATTCCTGGGTCGGGCAGTGTTATTGGGTTTTTCTGTCACGAAATTCTCAGTAGCAGCACGGAGTCTGGAAATGTGCCCGGTACGGCAATAGGCTCTCCCCTTATTACGTGGGACTAAAGTATATCTGGCGAAAAGTGGGTGTATACACCTCTGCCTACCCCTTCGGGGATAAAAGGCGTGACTATATGTATGTATGTATGTATAAAAAAGAGACAATGAATCATCAGTCATGACGCAAATCAACAAGTGATCAATAAAAATATAATCTAGAAGAGTGTTTGTATACCCTCGTTTTATTACTACATATCTCTCTCACTCACTCATATACATGTAGAAGAAGAAGGGGGATTTATCGGAAGTGTTATGGTAATATCAACGTCTAACATTTGTGATGGGGACGAATGTTTTCGTATAATATATCATTGGGTATTTCGCGCCGTAATGGCTGTTTTCTTTCCTTGTTGCATTGTAAATGACGATCGTATGTAATACATTAAGAACAACTCCACTCGCGTCATTTACAGGACAAGACGATATTAGAATAGACAGTTTAATTCTTTCAACATTTCATCACTTTGTTTTTTCTTGGTGATTAAAATAATAATAACACATACTTTATATTAACTAGAATTCTATAAGGAAAAACGGAAATGCAACTCTCAAATAAGCATACAACTAAGCTGGAAGCTTTACAAAATTTAGTAAATATCGCAAACTTTTCAAACTAATTGCAGTTTTGTATCAGAAAATCATATCTATAATGCTCAAAGTACGTTCAAATCTTTGCATTTCTCTCAAATAATATCTCGTTTAATGATCGTTAATGAAAATGAACAAAAATAAGCCTGAAATAAAGCCTTTAGAGACCCACATCAGATCACACACTATATTTACTGAAAGCTATCAAAAACTAGGCCCGTTCTCATCGAATTTGACTGCACGGTTGGCGTAGTGGTTTAAGCAGCCGCCTCACCGCTTGACACTGTGCCGAAGTGTTGTGGGTTCGATCCTCACACGAGACAACACTTTGTGTGATTCATAAATTGTTGTTTCGAGTCTGGGTGTTCATTGTATCCGTTAGTTGTATGTTTGTAAAGTTCCCCGCGACACAGCATTTAGTCCTAATGCGGGTGTTGTCTTTAAAAAAATATATATCAATGTCTCATTCACAAAAGTTACGTTCAAACTAAGTACATTTCTAATACGATTACCTCATTAATAACATTACGTAGACCGTTTTTATTAATCTATTACGTGTCTAACAGGCTATTTGGAAGTAGCCATTCACAAAAACGCCTAAAACAAGAATATAATGGAAGTTCTGAGAACTGGATCACAGTTCTGTTATAGCTTTTTTATAGCTATCGTAAATTGTTGGGCCGAATATTTCGTCTGCAAACAATGATATATATAAATTGCGAAGGAATAAAGTGTTATATAAAGTGTAGTGTAGTATAATAAAGTGTTTATAGTGGTAAAGTTCTCTATTACTGCGTTAAAATTAATTTTGGATTATAATATGAAGTAGTGATGACGATAAGCACTCTTTGTGCAATAGACTTACTAATTTTTTAACAGTGACCCTGTCGGAAACAAGCTTTTACCAGCTAAGAGGTCTAATTTCGACGTCTACGAGACCACTAACACGACTATTCGCCTCTATCGGCCAGGAAGACAGTCAAATAAAGAACGACACTCCAAGCTGTAACCACTTTCTTCAACACGTAGAAAACACAATGTTGTAACGACCAGTAGAACCACGTGAAATGTATGGCATTATAAGAAATCTCAAAAACAAAAAATGTTGTGGTATCGATGAAATCCCAACTTACCTGATTAAACAATGTGCTGATGTATAAACCATGCCATTTTACCTACTAGTTAACCAGTCATTTGAAGAAGGGATTTTTCCTGATCAACTAAAAAAAGCAATAATCAAACCAGTCCACAAGAAAACCTCTAAATCAGACACATAATTACCGTCCCATAGCCCTACTACCAACTGCTTCAAAAATCTTCGAAAAAGCTATGTGTACCCAAGTTTACTCCTTTTGCGAGAAATACAACCTCACAGAATGACTTCCGAAAGAATCGATCGACAACTTTGGCAGTTTATAAATATATACAGAAAGCTCTCAACACCATCAACAACAAAGAGTATGCTTTAGGCATATTATTATATATGTCTAAAGTATACGGTAGAGTCAAATACAATATACTATTAAGTTAATTAAATCAGATTGGTATCAGAGGAGTGGCACACAAATGGTTCCGATCCTACCTGAAAAACAGAGAGCACCAAGTAGTGATTGAATTTTTCAACCACGATATTAAAGAAATACAACATATCCGATTCGACAAAAAAATTATAAATGCTTCAATACCTCAGTGCAGTATCATCGGATGCTTACTATTTCTGGTATATATTAACGACCTACCCAATTCAATTCAAGAACAATGCGTGTTGTTTGCCGATGATATCTCCCTTTTAGGCTAAGAACTCACGGAGCGATTTTCTCTCGACCGCCGCGGTGGTGGAACTGCGGTTTTATTTCTAAACTCACAAGACCGGTTATTTGCGCGGTTTTTCAGCCGCCGCGGCTGCGATCATCGCCCGCAGACGTGGCGGGCGATGATCGCAAGACGGGCGGTTGCAAGACGTAAGTAATTAGTAGATCGATTTCAATATCCATTTTATAATGTTTGTTTAATTTTAAACATGCACAAACATTTGTCACGATGCCACAAGTCACTGGCTAGTGCAAAATGATGTTGGATTTCTGTACACCCCGCTCCTCGCCCGCGACCGCGGCCCGCCAACCGACCGCAGAGCGCGCGGGCGCCGCCCGCCGAGGCTGCGGTTGACCGCGGCCCGCACGATTCCACTAGTTGCCCGCCGGTGCAGCGGGAACCACAAACAACCGCGCACGCTGCGGGCGAAAATCGCGTCGTGAGTTTTGCTTTAATTTTTTACATATATATCTGCATTCTACAGAAGCTGCAGGCCCGCAACCGCGGCGGTCGCGGGTGAAAATCGCTCCGTGAGTTCTTAGCCTTAATCTCATGTAAAAATACTATATATCTGAATAAAAACTTGGAACGCTCCTAAATAATACAGAGAAATGGTTAAGTGACCATAATCTTGAAATCAATTACCTACACTAAAACTAAAATTATGACTTTTCATCCACCACAAAAAACACCACTACATATAAATTTCACCTATAACAATATAAAGATAGATACCGTAAGTCAATTTTCGCTACTAGGTTTAAATATAGACACCCATTTAAATTGGAAATCACACATAAGCAAAATCCGTTTAAAATTATCAAGTGCAGCTTATGTTCTCCAAGAAATAAGAAAGACCACTGATATGCAAACCGCTCTTACAACCTACTATGCCTACGCCTTCGCATGGTTAAACTATGGTGTTACCTTATGGGGTAATAGCACAGAAGCTCCTGCACTGTTAACTATGCAGAAAAAACTAATAGCATATTGACAAAATGGGAAACCAAGATAGCTGCAAACCATAATTCCAAAAAACTACACATTTTAACCCTCCCTAGTATATATATATTCTGGCAACCTGCTTTGTAAGAAAATACTATGAATTTTACACAAAAAGAGAAGACTTAAAGATCAATTATTCATTAAGACACAAAGATAGATTAAATCTGCCGTTGTCGCGACTAAAAATGCATTCATCAAGCACTTACGTAATGTCTATAAAAATCTACAATAAATTACCATCACAAATAAAACGCGAAGAAAAAGACAACATCTTTGTAAAAAATTAAAATATTTCCTACAGCATAAATGCTATTACCATTTTTTTTTTATAAGCCTGAATTGGTGTCCCACTGCTGGGCAAAGGCCTCCCCTTCCGACTTCCATTTCTCACGATCCGCTACCATTATTTGCCAATCTTTTGTATAAGTGTCTAACTCATCGCGCCATATTCTCCTGGGCCGTCCCCGTTGTCGCTTCCTATTATTTGGGATCCACTATTTTCGCCCACAATTCTTCAGGCATGCGACAAACGTGGCCCGCCCAGTTCCACTTTAATTTGGCAGCTGAGTGGCCTACATCGGCAATCTGTGTTTTGGAACGTAGTATTGAGTTTCTTATGCGGTCTGTGAGCTTGACTCCCAAAATACTTCGTTCCATTGCCCTTTGACAGACCCCGAGGGCGGACTTTTGATTTTGAGTCAGTGACCAAGTCTGTGATCCATAGGTAAGGGTGGGAGGAATGCACATGTCCATGAGTTTTCTCTTTAAGGTCAAAGGAAGAGATCCTTTCATTAGAGCTTTCATCGACCAAAAGCTCCTCCAAGCGTTTTCGGTGCATCTTGCAACTTCTTTGTCTTGTCTAGCCTGGAAGGAGACAATTTGACCGAGATATATATACTCATGGACATATTTAATCTTCACACCCCTAACCGTTATAAGGTTATGCACTGTGGTGTTGGTCATGACTTTGGTTTTCTCCATGTTCATGTTGAGTCCGACCCCGAGGCTGGCTTGGCTCAGTTGTTCGAGCATGAGGCCTAACACAGCTGCCGAATTAGAGAAGACAACAATGTCATCAGCGAATCGGAGATTAGTCAGTCGCGTTTCCCCAATAACAATGCCTTTGTCGCGCCAATCGTTATAAAGCTGTTGAAAAACATCTTCCAGCGCTGTTGTAAATAGTTTAGGCGATAGCGGATCTCCTTGTTTGACACCCTTTTGTATTGGAAAAGATGGACCTGTTGAGTGTAGTTTTATGGAAGCAGTGCTATTGATATATATGTTTTTAAGCAAGTGTATATATGTGTTATCAATTCCTTGTTTTTTAAGGGAGTCAAATATGCTTCTGTGAGATAAACTGTCAAACGCTTTGGAATAGTCAACGGATGCGAGATATAGAGGAAGATTAAATTCTTGGTGTTTTTCGATGATTTGGTTTATAGCGTGTAAATGGTATGTGGTGGACAATCCGCGTCGGAAGCCGGCTTGTTCTGGCGGTTGGTGCATATCAAGTATACCAGATATTCTATTTTCTATTATTTTGATAAAAACTTTATATAAATGTGAAATAAGGCTTATAGGGCGGTAATTATTCAAATCTGATTTGGAACCTTTTTTGTGTAATAGAATTATTTCAGAATGACAAAAATTATGTGGAAATTTACCGGTTTGCAAAATTGTGTTAAACAGTTTAATGATATACGGCAGTAAAATTGGCTCGCCGATTTTTAACGATTCTGTTGTAATGCCATCGTGGCCTGGGCTTTTATTGAATTTCAAGCTGGTCAATGCTCGATGAACTTCGGAATCAGTGACCATGGGAAAATCGTTTGGACAAGAGTAGGTTTCGTTTCTAAGTGGATCATTCCCTGAGTATAGTGATCTATAATATTGAGAGCATATTTCAACAACTTTTGCCCTGTCACTCTGCATCACACCGTTGCCATCCTTTAATTGTATAATTGAGGATCTGTTTGGGTTTATCCCACGTATTGCTGTTCTCAAGGAACTATTATTGTTTAAAGCGGTGTAAACTGTTTGCGTATTATGGGCTCTAACATCTTTACGGATACTTCGCTTAACTCTTCTATCTAGCTCTCTGTAGTAGGTGTATTGGATGGTACATTTCTGCCTCTCCTCAATTAAACTTATTGTGTGGTTTGTGAGGATTTTCTTCTTTTTCTTGACGTATTGTATTTTTTGGCTGGCTGTTTTGATAGCAACTTTAATGTTATTGTATTGATTTTCTATTGAATTATTTTCCGTACTATCTGATTCTAATTTACTAAAACTGTTTTGTAAATGCAGATCGAATTGTTCTTTGTTAGCTATAAGTATTGACTTATCTAGATTTTTGTTCACGTGTTTAATCATTTTGCTTCGATGAATTTTCATATCAAATCTAAGTGTTACTCGTAATGGCCTGTGGTCTGAGCTAAATTTAATATTATTAATTGTTTCTATATTGTTAATTATGTATTTGCTTGAGGAAAGACAGAAATCAATCTCGTTCTTTGTGTAACCATTTGGAGATAGCCAAGTCCAACGACGTTGAGGTTTTTTGGGGAAATAACTATTGCTGATGCTAAGATTTTGTCCGAAAGCAAATTCTAGGAGTCTTTGGCCACGTTCGTTCCTATTTCCTAAACCATAAGGTCCTAAAATGGTAGCATTATCCGTTGTGGTTCTTGGGCCAATTTTAGCATTATAATCTCCGATAATCAAAGTCCATGTTCCACGATGTTCGTCACAGGCTTTGTTGAGTAGGTCATAGAAATCTTCGACATCTTCGTTGCTGTATGTAGATGTGGGAGCATACACTTGGATAATAGTTAGTACTTTTTTATCAGTTATACGCATCTTTATAAGAGCAATTCTGTTAGAATATGAAACGAATTCTGTGATATTATCTTTCCAACGTTTCGAAACTAGGAACCCAACACCATCTCTAGTATTTGTATCGCCATTGTAGTAAAATATGTTATTCTTTCTTTCTAAAATATTTTCTCCTTCTCTTCTAACTTCCGCTAGTCCTATAATATCCCAATTGAGAAACTCTATAGCATTTTCTAATTCCAAAAGTCTTTCTTCTGTACGAAGAGCACGAACGTTATAAGTTATGATACTAAGTTTTTCAAGGTCCTTTTTGCATGCTCGAGTTGTTTGGCAGTAGGTTCCCACCCGGAGATTATCACCCCTGACCCCAGCATGCACTTGCATACTGCCAATAGCTGTGCACTGGCTGGAGCTGCCGGGCACGAGGGGATTGGCAATATTTCGGATCATTTTTGTGAAAGGAGGTTTAGACACTGTAACCCACCACGCTTGTCTAGTGCGTGTTGGTGGGTGCACAGTAGACCTTCTGACTTGGACTGTGGTTGCTCCCGTTGACGATCAAGTTGTGACCGTTCATCCGCCACCAAACCGTATATGCTAATATCCTGTACTGATACTAGCTATTACTTCCATCGTATACCGTTTAGAACTACTGTTCACATGCTCTAGATGAAAGCGACTGAGTTTAACGCCAAGTCGAGGGGCGCGACACAGTTTAACGTCATGTCGGGGACCATTTAAACGAATATTTAAATGACAGACTGAATTAGACTAATTATCACATACATTATGTATTATGTATTACGTATTATGTAGAAACAAATACCAAGTCTATCAATATTCAAAAATATTCCTCCTCCCTTTTACAATTGCCGTGCCCAAAAGGGTCCATAATTGTTACTTATTTTATGGTTTTATAAGACCTTTATATACATTGTAGAGTGCAATAAACTTGAAATTGAAATTGAATTCACTAGGGTCCCGTAGACGTCGAAATTAAACATCTTTATTTATAGCATAGTTTTCTAATTTCGTAACTGTACAAAATTTCGTAAACAAGGTTGTAAAGATTTTGCTTTACTTTTTATACTTGTCCACAACGAAGGTTCAGTGCCCTTTTATATCAATAGGGGATGTACATTTGTACTTCTATTCGGTTAACATTTTACTATACCAATCTGAAACCTAACCAGATAAGACCTTATTTATTTCCAATACGTGCAACCAAAGTTCCTAATTGTCAACATCCTTTAAAAGCACACGAATACTGTCACCTAATCGTAAACACATACAAAAAATCAAACAAACAGAATCATGTGACTCATCAATGGTAACAAATCGATGCGGCGTAAATTGAACCGAGTTTTTGAATTATAATCAGAACACCCTTCAATCAAGATCGACGTTCGAATATAATTTATGTCGCAAAACTGCCAGGTGTGAGTTGTGGAATTTTATTTATTTATAACTAGATTACCCGCGTGGGTCGTCTATCGCGACAAAAGCTAGCCTTTATTTTAATATGATGCTATATTACTGCAGTATTTGATCAAATCAGTCTAGCGTGAAAAAACTACTTTCGCATTGATTATATTAATAAAGGTTTTATATCAAATTATTGAGAATGAGGGTTTGAACAGACATCGCAGTGGAGGTAAGTCCCGTGAGGTAGATTGAGGATGGATGCAGGCTCAAAAACAGTCTGTATTTAAAACCCTGTATTTAGTAGACTTCATCCTTTGGGTGAAGAAATTATATTAAAAACAATTTTACGTCCAAGTTGCTGAGACTGGGCTGTTTAAAAGCTTAATTAACTATTAGCTATTTTCGGGACAACATACAACTCTTAAAAAAATGTACAAACTGTTACTAGATTTCAACAATGAATTTCGAGTCCTATATATAAAGAATTAAGAGCGTATATCAAAGGCAAAGCTACCCGCTCTACTCCGTCTATCAAGGTAAGGGTTCCGTATCTTAATATTTTATATCAGTTCGTCTGACTGGCTAGTTTATTACCAGTTCAACTTTTATCTTGGATGAATTTTCTATAGCATTCATTTGTGGCTAGTCTATTTATTTCAATAGCAGCTCGCTATATACAAATAGACTTCGTCTAGTCGTAACCAGCACCCATGTGGGTGTTGTTTATTGCAACAAAAGGTAGCCCAGGTTTATAGACCTAGATTACTGCAAAGTTGCATCAAAATTGGTTCAGTATTTTTGCGTGAGAGTAACTTTTTAATTTATTAAGTAAGATTATCCAAAGAAGCGTGCTGTTTGGCAAAAGGTCTGAGACGAAAACAGGAGATCGGGTCTTGTGGCGTACCCTGGGGGATGTAATGTGGTCCAATAGTTGCAGTCGGCCAGTTTAATTGAAGCTACTCAGATTTATGTAGAGGTGATCTTACTAAAGTACAACGCGTTTTAAAAATATTAATAAAATACTCACGAAACCTTTGACTATTGACTAAATAAAGTTAATCTGACCTTTATTTGTAAAAAAATTTAATAGCTCAATTAATATTGTTAAATGTCTAAATGGGGATAAGATTTGACTTATAAATAAGCTAAAAGAGTTGTTAGTAATAAAGCAGTATATTTTATAGTTATCATTAAATTCAGATTGTCCCTCGCAAGTGGGTGGTGGACTAACAATCTGAAGGCCAATCCTCCTATTTTCATCGCTGACATCGAAACAACATACATTTTGAACGAAATAAGATAATATTCAAGACTCACAGTTGGTATTCTGCTAACTCAATGATATTATCGTCTAATTTGATTAATAGTTGGCGGACACATACTTTGACACATTTTTCAGTTTATGATCTAATCGCGATATCATTCAATTATCAGTTAATTTAGGAGAATACCATTTGTAACATAAGTATGACACTGAAATTATATCGAAACTATATTTTAAACAAATATTATTCGAAGAATTGACCCTCGGGTTGTGATCGCGGAAAGTTGGAAGCGAAAAACCAGGCTGTGTGGAGATTTTAAGAGGAGGCCTATGTCCAGCAGTGGACGTCCCTTGGCTTAGATGATGGTAAATGTAATAATGTTAGAAATCACATTTCTAAAGCAGAAATCAAAATCTTTTTTCTTTTCGTCTTTCTTATACGATAGTACCGGACCAAACTCTTCGGTTTCTCCTACCTTAGCCATGCCTTAGAAATGTAGAACCGCTAGTCAACCTACAATATTCCTTCCTGTATGCTGTTTTCAGATATTGTGACGCATATTATGGGAGTCCTGGATGGATGATTTTCAGTCGAACTTTTTTTAAAGTACTAATCTGCGCGAGCATAAATAAAGGAAACCAGCATCGCTACTGATACCAAGTATTTATACAGCAAATTGCATAAATTCTTCGCAAAATAAATACATATTACTAGACATTGAAAGGTAATCACAAAAATGTTCGATCATGACTTCTGTAGGATAAATAGGATTCAAGGAAATTCTGTTGTCCTTTTTTTCGGCACCGAAAATATAAGTCTTCAACGTCCTAACCCTAAATATATAAACAAGTGGACTGCCAATTAACCCTACGTTTACTTACTTTACAAGCGGATCACTAAAGAAGTCAGTGTAAAATATAAAGCGGTCCATTCTTAAAAATCTCTCTTTCGCCAGAGTTAAACTTAATTTGTGCCTCTGATCCAATTTCCGTCGGGTACGGCCCCCTACCTCCCCCCCCCCCTGATTATTGGAAAGATATACATCTCCATCTTTCTTCGACTAGACGTTTAGTCGACAGTATGAAAATGCCTTGGAAAATATTTTCCCTTGCCTGCAGAATTCATAAGAATTAAACGGATTAAAGAAAACGAACGTTTTGATTGGGTTCTTTGATGTTTTTGCTGTGCCGGAAAAAAATCCTTTTGACTTTATGATTGTGCTTTTGACATCTACATTTTATTTTTTAACTCTTCTAGTTGATTTCTGCTTGCATAGTGGTAAGCGCAGTGCACCGTGTGTTGTGGGTTTGGGATACAAGAAAACACTTTGTGTTATCCACAAGCTGTGATCTGGATGTTCTTAGGCTGGATGTTTCGGAAGACCTCCGCGAAAGTATGATAGAAAATTAGTGTAGGTATAGTTAAATCCTAAGCTAAGCCTAATCCTAAAGATCAGAGACCTGAGACAGTACCAATATGACTAACATTATATACTAGTTGTGACCTTTTGTGCGGTCCACTACACCTGATTTTTATGTGACCCTTCTACAGTATGAAAATTTAAAATAAAGATGTCATTTTTCTTAAAAAAATCTTCTATTCTTCATTTACCCAAAGTTTTAGCGGAACTTACCCTAGCCGTGGTCACAGAATGCCTCACCTACTTCATAATCCTCTAGCTGCCAATTTTCAACCAATACCAAAACACTTTGCCTATCCAAACAATAAAAACATTCACAATAAACCTAAAACTTTTTGCTTGTATTCGTTTCCTAAAAAATTAGGTAAACGGTTTTATTCCTCACATCCACATTTTGAAGGGGTGCGTGATCAATGGCCTGTAAACATTTGTTTGAAAGCTTCAGGAAACGAAATGCATTTTTATGAAAATTTATGGTCTTTAGTTCCCCTGCGTGTGAATTGTGTAAAATTTATGTAAACAAACATTTTCGGGTGTATTAAGATGTTAGAATTTGTTTACATACAATTTGTTTGATAAGAAGTTTATGTTTGTAGTCGGAACTTATTTGAACCGTGAATAGTTATTTGTTTTAGCAAGCTTTTTAAGGTTGATTTTGTTGTTGACGTTTAGTAATAAAATAAAGAGAGAGAATTTGACTGGCTAGGAGATGCCTCCAATCCTTTTGACTGTGCATTGTCTTAAGCCGGACGGTAACGAAGAATACTATACAGACTGCTATAGTACCTACACCCTCCACCTAGTTTGGGCTTAAATGACCGTATCTAATTTTTCCCAGAACATAATCTACTGACTACTATCTACGAAGATCGCTGAATTGCCTTGCCTTCGGTTCGCACTCTGCACCATCCGACATGTTAGAACACAAATGACAATTCAAAGCGTCAAACATCCCCATAGCTACATCTCTGTCTAGCCCGTGTAAGTAATGGCTCAAGGGGGAATAAAGCCATATTGCTTATCTAGCCATAAATTGTGCCACTCAATTGACAGCTCTGGATTACCTGTGGTGCTTGAAGAATTTATTATCTGTTGCTATCTCAGCTGCTAGTAGGTTAATTAAAGAAGAAAAATGCATAAACAAATCCCTTTCTTATACTTTGATAATTGTATCATTTACATATGCTTTATGAACATTGAATATTAAAAAAAATTATAGTCATTAAAATTCATAATACAATATGTTGATCTGCATTTGCAAATTATTTTAATAATACAATATACACTGTATACTTTATTGACTTAAAAATATTTCAAACGGTGTTATAAAACCCTATTTTCAATAAATGTTACTTGTAAAGCAGAACAATGTGTCGATTGGTGCGGAATAAGACTGCACGGTATAAAACCCTATTTTCAAAAAATGTTACTTAGATAGTAAAGCAGAACAACGTGTCGATTGGTGCGGAATAAGACTGCACGGTATAAAACTCTATTTTCAATAAATATTACTTAGATAGTAAAGCAGAAAAACGTGTCGATTGGTGCGGAGTAAGACTGCACGGTATAAAACCCTATTTTCAATAAATGTTACTTAGATAGTAAAGCAGAACAACGTGTCGATTGGTGCGGAATAAGACTGCACGGCAGGTACGTGTGCTTGTAAATTAGGTACCCGCAATGCGAGCTCGCGGCGATCAGGTGAACGGCGAAGGCGGTCAATACACCGAACTGATTTTTAAAATGTTTGAATACGATTTTTTTTTTTTAGATTAAGTGAGTTATTTTGTTATGTATTTGTATTCAGTTATATTCACCCCTGAAAATATTTTGCAATTATGCATATCACCACACTGTTTAACTTCATCAATTCGTCTGACTTCTGCAACCCAAAAGGATAGCGATATAACATGGTTTACACCAGTGTCATTTTATTCAGAGGTACCGACTTAGCTTTTACGTATCGTGTATTCGAAACTTTTGCATTGCTGTCTGTTGGTATCTCCACTAGGCTATCACTGCCTACCACATACCACCCAGATGAAATCCATTCAAATATGAAACTTCCACGGTATATGTTTACGGATGTAAATAAACTATTAATAACACAAGCAGTTTACTGTTACGATAAGCTCTTTATTACATAATTATATCCACTAAATAATCTCTGTACCAATAACTCGTAATACTGTTTACATTTTTGTATGATGTATACTGATCGAAACAACTAAATAAACATTAATATAATGAACTATCTATTCAAATAGTATTGGCCGTATTTATATATTCCTGGTTATCACTGACGAATTTTAATTATTATTATCAAATAGGGAGCAGCGATAGCCTAGTGGAGAGACCGACAGACTGCTACGCAGAGGATCTCGGGTTCGAATCACGGCGTACACCAATGTATTTTCGAAATGAAGTGTGTACAAAATTGTTAATTATCGCTTGCTTAACGGTAAAGGAAAACATCGTGAGGAAGCGTGCATGTCTAAGAGTTCTCCATAATGTTCTCGAAAGAAATGTGACGTCTGCCAACCCGCACTTGGCCCGCATAGTGGACTAAGCCTTACCCTTCCCATATTGAGAAGAGGCCCGTGCCCAGCAGTGAGACGGTATATATACAGGGCTGATAATGATGATGATGATGATTATCAAATAAAATAATGTTGTTAGTTTTATGTGATTTTTGGGACGCAGGACAGTGACGACCGACCCTTAACATAGTGAGTCGATAAATTCTTGCAGCCGCAAATATTATCCAAACATTTTACACCGTGTGATAACTTTATATAACTCATGGCACTAACAAGTCAAGGCCTTGGATTAAGTAATCTTCATAATCCATACCTATACACCGTGCTTTGACCGCACGGTCGGAGGGGCTTAAGCGGTGGCCTCGCCGGTTGACACTGCGTCGAGTATTGTGGGTTCGATTCCCACAACACTCGACGCAGTGTAAGTATCCAGAAATATTACTAGTGCAGGAGATGTCTTATAAAAATAAGTTTACGAGAAAGCCCAAGGTTACCTAAACTATTTTTAAATACAACGAAATCTGATACATATCTGAAACCTAATCGTGAGTTAAGCTTAAAATCTTCGCCCACCACACACTATTGGTTTGGACACTTATAATAATAAAATCTACGTAAGAAAACGAAGTATTTATGACAGTTTGTTATTTTGTGAAATCTACCCTCCTGAAGAACAGCGCCATAACAAAGCAGCCACCGATACTCAGTATAAATCTAACAAAATTATTTCCCGATTCCCCTAAGAGCTCGCAAGCGGGCGATCAGAACGAGCAAACAAACTGGAGGCTTTACAGAAACTCGGTCACAAAAATAAGAAGCCGGTATATACACGATGGCTTACACTCTCGCGAAGAATTGGGGGAACACTGACAATGAACGAAACTTATTCGCTGTGACAGCGCCCCATGTATTTTGAGCCTCCTTCGAAAAGTTTTCTACTGAGACACTACTATGGGTTTTCGAGATGGTATATTTATAATGCCTTTCATAAATTGCGAGTGCATCTCAATTGAAAGGATTCGTTGCTATATGATGCTTAAATATCTGTTATTAATCTGAAAATTCAATAAAAAGAAATGGTAAATCATAAGACATTTTTGTTGAGTTTTGTGAAATCGTATCCCGTTAAAATTTATATTGCCCGTGGACTTAATTGATAAATGGGACAGTATATTTCAGCTTAAACTTGGTAGTTTTTGATAAAGTCCTTATTCGATGCGCTAAACAGAGTTACCTACGCTTGCATGATTTTTAGCAAAGGCTGAGAAAATCCTGCTTTTTTGCCTATGTTATGCTCAGATTGCGATTAGGGCACTTGTCTCAAAGCATAAAGTCTAAAAATTGCAAAACTTTGCAGTCGACTTTTGAGTAGAGCAGACAATTAATTAATCAGCAGGTCTACGAATACTACGATTTACTTATTAGCACGGCTTCTATAACATGAGACCTGAACTCCTGACCGTCCATGATACAGCCGTATTTTATATTCACCATTCTTTTATTTTTCCTGTCGGATATTCAATCATGTTTATATATTATATTCAAACCGAATTTAGATGAAGAACGTAGTTCATATAATAATTCGATCGAATCTTCAATGTACTGATTCAGCAAATACAACTTGCTATGAAACCATCCTGAGAGAACATGTGAATGTATTAGCAATCAGTATCCAAACTTGCGCTCTATCTACATCTCTCTCTCCCTCTATGTACTTTCCCTATGTGAAAACGAGACATACACATGATGATACGTGCAGCTATGAGAACTTCGTTACTGAACATTTGCTTTAGGTACTACAGTTAGTTCTGATAGTCGACGGATTAGTTTAGCACAATTGACTTGGAACTTTACGAGATTCACTAGTATGTATGCTTTATTGAAACTTATTGCTTAGCCTTAGATTAAATACAAGCGAAAATTGACTACAACCCTAAAGTAATACGGTCTAATTTTGTATTTGTTTCGGTAATTCAAAGGAAACTTAGCTTTTTACTGAAGCTTATTTTACTTTCAATTTTACGATACGTAAGTGAACTTCTTTGTGACATTTCAGTCCAGTAATTTCTGCTTAACTAAATTGCCTGCATCGTAATGAAACAGCAATAGATAGATTTTACTCTTTTAGAATTTAAAATTTCGCTATGACTATTTACGTGCTAGTGATCACTGTTTCAATGATGATATCCCATATTCGACATAAATCTGTATGATTCTCAATTACTACTCCGATCTCTGTCATTATTGAATACAATTTCTTCTCTATAAAACATACTTGCGATCTCATTTATTCTTCCCACGATGCCTTGGTAATCTGTTGCAAATCTTACATTTTCAAAATGTTGCATTGACACCGCTTTCTCCAACCCTTCCTTTGTTATGTGACAACTCTTGATAGTAGTAAAATATCTTTCTGAAGTTGTTCTTCACATCACTTGTTGGTTAGTCCCTCTCATAAGTATTTCAGTGGTAGGGGATTTAAAAATGAAGGACATAGATAGCATTGGGTACAATACGGCGTATTAAAAAATTTGTCCTTGTTCCACGTTCACTTTGTCTACCTTTTTCCTACCACATCGTGTTCAATGATTTACACAAATTGAGGTTAGAACTTTTTCTACAAAGGCTAGTAAAAATACAAAACTTCTTTCGGAGTTTTGCTTTCCATAAGTTAAATCTTTTTTCGTCATTCGTGTGAAATGTTTCGGATGACAGAATGAGATAAACGGAGCTTCAGCACCTTGGGGTAGATATACTGAGTTTTGGTTTATAAATAAACTTGTAGTTTTCCCACCCTTGAAGTGAAACTTTTAGGACGACGGGCATACGTTGACTTAAAGCAATACAAACGTAAGACTGAAATGCCGATTGAGGAGGTAAGGAATATCCAAGTATTAACAGTACAAGACCACTTACATAACTAGAGCAATTCCATGAAACAAACTTCGAGCTTATAAATCCATTTCTAATTATATAAAAGACATCAAACTTTCATACCAGTTTCTAGGAATATTGACACATTTTGCGACGTGTTATCTGGACGGATATTCGTTAAGAGCTTGTAGAAATAAAATGTAGTTTGATTTTAAATTGTCTTACAGGATATATACATACATACATATACTCACGCCTTTTTCCCGTCGGGGTAGGAAGAGACAACAGAACGCCACTTGCTCCTATCCTTACAAACCTCACGCGCTTCCTCTACACTCATTACTCTTTTCATACATGCTCGCCGGTTTCGGGTACTTCGGACGTTTCCGTTTCTTAGGATGTCTGCAATATATACCTCGTATAAATTTCACGGATGTACAGTACATCCGTGAATATGGCGTTTGCAACAGTGCCTAAATATCGGTTTCTCAAAAAAAATGGTTTAAATGACCGTGAAAGTTTAAAATATACCTAGTTTGCGCGTCTACGTAAACGAAACGAAGCGAGAAAGCTAGTACGTATATAAATATTCCTACTAAGTAAGTGGATATATGAATCCACGAAGTCATTATCCTAAATTTAGTTTAATGGCCAAATGTCATACACAATTCACCGCACGTCTGTGTAATGGGACATTCAGCAATCCAATATATAAGTCACATCGAGACAATGACGGCTATAAAATACGTATACAGCATGTCACCAAAACTGTGATCTTCCTAGAAGTCGCGTAAAATAATGTAAGTACAGATATAAAGTCTATTTGGAAAAACAGAAATATCACCAAAAGCTCTTCTGGAAGGCCCAACAGAGTCACCATTGTTTTTCTGTCTTTCACAGTCAACTGATGGACACATGGATGGATAACATGTGAATACTCTTAATGACTCACATGGTATATTTGGCCTACTATTGGCCCACGCTGAATAGACAGGTTGGTATAGGGTACCTTGTAGAAGTTTCTGTATATTTCCAATGCTTGACACCAACCCACAGAATGAAATGGGACTAACAAAGGTTGTCTTATTCAGTCACCACTAGGATACCTATAGATAAAATTTACCTTCTTAAAAGTACACTGTAAGTTATTAATTCCATGATAAGCGTTCCTTTTTATTTTTTTTCATTACCAACCGGTTGAAATCTGCAATATATCTGTATTTGAGAATGCTTAGTAATAGGACACAATTTATAAATTTAATGACAGGGGGCAAAAATGTATAGGAGTTGGTAAAAGCCTCGCCAAGGATGACTTTTGGTATAATCTGGTCTACTGATCAAATATGCAGAAAGGCATCAAAATCTGACCGAGAACTTTCGAGAAATAGCCCCCTGATATTTGTCTCATAAACAAGACAAGTAGAAGAGACAAAATAAAATTAGACTTCTAAATAAGAGAGACTTCATTCATCAAGTTTATGATATTAAAGAAAGCTACCGGTGCCTAGCATGATACGTCTCCTAAAATTAATCAAACCAGGAAATACTATAACAATACTTGTAGATAATTTAAGAGACAGGATAATATCCAGTAAATACGTTCTATGTCTAAAGTGCAAAAGTAAATTCTTCAATGTAATTTTCTTACCAATCAAAATAATATCTCACAACTTTTGACTAGCGGAAATAACTGTCACCAGCACACCCTATATAAAACAAGACAATGTCATTTATAAAAAAGTATATCACATCCAATCACACGCCCTTGGAGAATAAGAACCGAGTATCATCTACCCAGCAGTAACGCCCTAAGGAAATTAAAGATTCTATCCGTATCTAGCTTAATCCCACAGAAATAGTAAGCCGGTAAATTGCAAATTAAAAGCAGCCCATTCTAAACCTTTTTTGCACTTTAACGCCTGAGAAATAAAGTTGCGTTTTACGTGCAGTTTAAGAATCGGAAACAAATAAAAAGGTTGATTTCCAAACGAAGGGTCCAGATAGGTTCAATTATTTAAGGATGCCTACACGATCGCTTTATTGAGAGGTTATTATTGAGAATTTGTACGATACAGCGAGTAAACGAAGGCAATGAGTATGAAATGGGGAAAGTTTAAATTAATTTAATTGTATCGTTAAATTGTTAAGGAAATAATTAAAGGCATTGAAGAATGAGACAAATGTTATGGATATGGCAATATATAGCAGTGTACGTAATTGTACAATCAGTATTATAGGAATCATTCGATTCCGAATTTTGAGTTTCTTGATAGTTTGACCAATTTTAATACATTGTAGGTGTTTAGTAATAAAAGTAACTTGGTGTTTCAAAATAATTTTCCGAAGTCTCTCTTGCCTTTATATGGTTACGTACGGTATATTTTAATTTAAGTTATTACCTACTGATTTTTCTGAAAGATAGGTAATACGTATTTGTGTTGTTTTTTTTTACTTATAGCTTGTGAAATCAAGGGTTTATCTTCACATGTGTGAGTTTAATTTATGTGCACCTAGCCTTCAGATCTTGCGTCTGAAGATTACACCAACACTGATGATGTTGATGGAAACAATTTTAACGGCTTCCATTTTAACTGTTTAGTCTCCTAAATACTTATAAACACTAATGCGATTTTGGCAGGGATTCTAGCAGATAGCTAATTTTATAAAAAAATATGGAATAAGCCGTGTGGTTGACGGCATAGAATACAAGTGTCACCACCCCCTATCTTTCGTGGGTGTCGTAAGAGGCGACTAAGGGATAACACGATGCAAATACCATGTTTGCTTAGAGACGGAAAACTCGACATCAAACCCTATATGACTGCCTCGTTGGTCTCGCGGCATAAATGTGCGCGTTGGATCGGGAGGTCCCGGGTTCGATTCCTGGGTCGGGCAGTGCTATTGGGTTTTTCTGTCACGAAATTCTCAGTAGCAGCACGGAGTCTGGAAATGTGCCCGGTACGGCAATAGGCTCGCCCCTTATTACGTGGGACTAAAATATATCTGGCGAAAAGTGGGTGTAGAAATACACCTCTGTCTACCCCTTCGGGGATAAAAGGCGTGACGATATGTATGTATGTATGTAATATGGAATACCAAACTTTCGCATCAAAAGAGGTTTTGGAAATCGAGCAAGAAGCAACATTTCTTAAATTCCTCGCGAACGAAGTCACAGATTAAAGTATGAGGTTATATAACGTATTTGCCCGCAAAAGACAGGTTACTGAGATGATCATTAACATTCTGCAATTTCACTAAACAAAATTCATCATCATCATCATCATCATCATCAGCCTTCCAACAGTCCACTGCTGGACTAGGCCTCTCCTTTAAAAGGAGGAATTGGCCTACTATACCACGCTGGCCAAACGGGTTGGTATAGGGTTTGTATCAAGTTTTCCTTCTCTTACAGTGGTGATCTCTGCATAATATGCTCCCTCTGTCGGCTCTTACGACACCCATGGGATGATATGGGGTGGTGACATTCCGTATTCTTAATCCGTCACCACACGGACAGATTATAAATAAAATATTTTTAAACCAAATTCAAACGAATTAATTTAAGTATATAATCTGGGGGCACGGGAGTGCCCCCGCCAAGTCGATGGCATGGTTGAAGAAGATGTTACCATCCTTTTCTCGAAGCAATTCAGGCCATTTTCGACCCCCTATAACTTCGTTGTGGCTAAAACTAGAAGCCTGTTTATTGAGTACCCAAATAGGCATTGTATAAATATGGTATATTTCAAATTTCATTTAATTTGAACCAGTAGTTTAAGAATTATAACGAGTCAATTTTCGTGATTTTGTCACTCACTGACCGATCATCAAAAGTCTAAGGCACTTCTAGCAGACATAGAAGCTTCAAATTTAGAATAAAATTAGTGTTTGGTGTATGAATCAAGGCAAAACTAAAACATTTTTCAATTTCAGTCCAGTTTTCGACATACATCAACTGCATAAATAACTTTGTAATCCCATATTAACATATAAGATTACAAAATTACGTTTGCAGTTAGGGCTTTAATTAATAAAATTTGTTGTTGGTGTACAAGAAGTAGAAGCTACCGGAAACGGAAAAAGTAGGACTATCTACAAAAAGAAATGAGATCCCATAAAAAACAATACTTGTCAAAAAACCAAGTCTCGCTACCGTAAAAAGTTGTGAGATCCATGTAATACCAAGTCGGTTAATTAAAAATCTTTAATGTTTTAAATAAAAGATTGACTTGGCAATCGCACTTAACAAACTAATTCATGCATGTATGTGATTATGAGATATATTGTGTCTTCATGCGATGGCTGAGTCAATCTATTTATTTAAAACATTAAAGATTTTTAATTAACCGACTTGGTTTTACATGGATCTCACAACTTTTTACGGTAGCGAGACTTGGTTTTTTGACAAGTATTGTTTTTTATGGGATTTATTTTAATAACTAAGCAATAAATGGATTTAAAAAGCCTTTGAGTCTTGCAGATTAATTTATTTTTCATACTAAAAATTATTTTGGGTCTGGGAAATCAAGAATATTCTGAGGCACGCTTATGCCTGGCCGCAGACATCCGATTTTCAGGGCCGGTTTTTCATGACGGAATTTCGTGAGACTAGCAAGCTTCATTTGTCGACTGTATCAAATGTATTTTGTAAAATAAACGTACTAACCACCGCAAACGATAGATTTTGCTTTGATCGGAAAACACGCAATCGTTTCATTCCGTTCCGAACTGAAAAATATCTGTGCCCGTTTTCAGGAACCGATTTCAGGTTTGTAATGTTTTCGGGCTCTCAAAATCATCTAATTAATAAACATTCCGTGGACTGAAAGAAATGAAAATCAAGCGCGCGCGGAACGGCTCGTGACGTCCTAACGGAATTAAGCGCATGCGTACATCTTGTCATGTATCGATGATATAAGGCATTGGTTTGAAGTTTATTTGTCAGAATCAAAGAGTATACAAATACTATGTGTCAGAATCACACGACAATGTATGTGTAGTAGATGGTAGTAGACGTATATAAACTCTTGTCTGGGGACTTCAAATTTACGCCAAAATCAGATACAGACAAGAGGATAATATAATAATTTAAGTTATTTTATCATTTTCGTTAGATCATAATAATTTGTGACGTGAAAGGTTCATATTCGCTACTGCAAACCACTCCTGCTTAAACGTTTGTCTCTCTACGTGTATATAAAAGTGGTAGAGAGGTATATACTCTATGCGAGATGAAAACAAAGAACGTAAACAATTCATATTCCTCAAATTTAATTGTTTACTTTGAAATTGTATGGTTTTATGCATTCACATTCAGACATTCAATTTGACAACAACATAAAACTTATTCTTCATAAATCAGACACTTGTCAGAATGGACGTGGCTGTTTCTGATGGACAGGGTTGCGACGTGCCGTCGCCATACAAAAATTATAAAACTTATCATAGAACCCACCAAAAGTCCAAATATAAGGGCCTAAATGTTTTAAAAATAATGAAATAGTTATTTGTGCAACAAAAGAGCAAAGTTGTTTTTGTTTCGAGTGCTGATTTTGAGTCCCGAGCAAGCGAAGGATTCTATGATGGATTCACGAGCGTAGCGAGTGAATCAAAGTTAGAATCCTGAGCGTAGTGAGGGCCTCAACAGCACGAGATGCAAAAAACTTTGCTCTCGTGTAGCACACATAACTTTTCACCTCAGCAGTGAGAACACATATTACTTAGGAGACATAAAAATTTACAGGAATAAATTGAAAACAAAATTCTGCACTTCACTTGTTGTTTTAACTCTTCTGGTGTTAAAGTACAGTCATCATCGCTAGTTTCACTCATCTTTTTAGATTAAGTATTTATATTAAGTAATATAATTTAACACGTTACGCTATACGCTATCAGCATCAGCGAAATGTTTACATTATTCCCTCTTTTTTTTTTAAATCGCGTTTTGATACCGCGTCCCTGATGTTTATTTTTCAAATGTATCATTGTTTAAATTCCAAATAAAAATGTATTGGTTAAATACCAATTTTATACTATTAATTAGACTTATTTTTATTAAAATCCTATAATAAATTAAACAATAACATTTAAAAAACAACATAATTTCTTTATATATAAAGATATTTGTATATCTTTAAATTTTAGGGTATAACGCGTTTCTGAACGTGTTTTCTTTGAGGTCGAATTTCAAAATCGAATTTCGAAGGAGTTTGTTTTTTTCACTCGCTTTTTTTTATGCATGTGAAAGAGACACAGCACAGTAAAATTCAAGTGCTTCAAATTTGTGGCTGAACAATGTCAATTCGTGGCACTGAAGATTGAAAAATTAAAAAGCTACTTTGCCTCACGCTCGAATCAAAATCGCGTTTTGTTCACTGTTGTCTCGCAGCAAAAGCGGCATGATTGAGCTGCTGTGGTGAAAAGCTTTATTATAGTCGTCAACCTAAAATTGTCTATATATAACTCTGACGCATACTTGACAGGTTTTTACACAGATTATACCCTACACAGCCCAAGAAGACAGGCCTGCTTGATTCGGCAAAATACCTATAGCTGGTGCCACGAGAAGATAGACTTTTTGTAAACAAACATTCAGGGCTTCACAACCTTTTTTCAAACAGTTGTGTTTTCGATTTTATACTTTTTGAACAGTCTTTTTTTACAATGCCTAATTATGTCACTATGTTTTTAAATTTATATTGTTAAATTTGACTGAAATAATAATATGTGATTTTGTGTTTGAATGGTCGAATGTTCATAAATTTGCCGATTTTTTTGTCGTTTTACACGTAATCTATTCTGTAAATTAAGGAAAAATAGAGTACCACGTATGTAAATGATAGAGTACATACATGTTACTCTATTATTGACATGATTTTTTTTTTAATCATAGACAGTAAATCATTTGCAAAGTGGCCTACATATCCTAAAATATTAAATTATTGACCAACAATGAATAATATTACAGATAACTAGCTAGTACATTGCAGAAAAATTTCTAGGCATGGAGATTTTACGTTGTCTGTGAATGAAATCGTCAGAATGAACTTAAACAAAATCCATTAAAAGTTACGGTAGTCTGAAAACGCAATTTATTTTTAAGGTATAAATAATTTTCTACGCAACTAAAAGTTTCATTCATTCATTCATCATCAGCCTTTAATAGTTTGCTATCTGCTATTCTGCACCCGCTTTTTCGAGATGCCGGCAGCGGGAAGAGCGTTGCGATCATATAAACTTGTATTTAACTTAACATTTACCCCTTCTTGATAACTAAAAAAAATAATGTTGTCCTCTGATAAATGCATGTTAAGCCAAAGAATGTAACATTTCAATGAACTAACGCCAATTGTTGACATTCTAGGCGTCAGTACCTCAAAACATCAAAAGATCCTGTTGACAGCACATAATATCGATAAAAACCCGATCCATTGACATATTAATTTCCAATGATACGTATCTATGCACCGTTGCGTTCACTGGATTTGACATTTGTTTTTGACAGAACTATCGCTAAGTCACTTAGTAGAAATTCTTTGTTTACAAAAAGTCTATGTTCTCGTGGCACGGACTATAGCAATTTTTGCCAAGGGTACGTCATCGGGAAAGTATGATGGTTCTCAAACTTTTCGTATCACCATTTATCCCCAAGTTTTTGGGTAAATGGTGAATTGACAAAGATGTTTCGATTATCATAATATATAAAGGTGCCTATTCGAAATAAAAAGTAAAGGCATATTATAAAAGAAAATAAGTATATAAAATAAAAAAGGAAAATAAATCCGTTAAATCAATGTAGGTAAATAGGACCTTCTAATAATCGATATTAGTTAGGTGGTATAGCTTTCTTTTTTTATTATGCGTAATTATGCTTCTATTTAGCTCCCGTAATCTTAATATATAAAATCCTTGCGTTACTGACTGACTGACAGACACGCTACAGCCGAAACTATTGGGCACAGGAAGCTGAAATTTGGCCTGCATGTTCCTTGGGGACCGTAGGGGTGCACTAAGAAGGGATTGCCCGAAATACCCACGGGATCGGCCAAAACGGGTAAATTAAAAATAAATGCAGGCGTAGCTGCTGGCGTCCTCTAGTCGTTTATAAGTACGCAGTCTTGACATCGATATTACAATGTCATAGTTAATTTGTGGTCACAAATCACACTTTTTGTCCGTATTTAAACGACAATGACGCAGCCATTCATCAGCAACAGATTTTTTCTTCGGTAGAGTATAAAAACGAATCGAACTTCCCTTCACCGATTTACTTTTACAATTCACCATGGTGATAGAAAAGTTTGGGAATATCAGTTAAAAATGAGTAAACGAGTGAACACGAGCAACTTTCTAATGTGTTGGAAAGAGAAACGTTTTCAATAGCTGAGTACTTTGTATCTGTCAATGCTGTCACCGGATAATGTTGCCAGTACTGTAAATATATTGTACTCATTTAAATCGATAGGCTATTTGTATAAAAATATTAGGCCAGTAAGAGAAGCATTGCTGAACTCAAAATGTTATTAAATCGTTACAAATAACTGTGAGATATGGACTTGTGTGGTATTTTGTTCTTGAAAGATCTCCAATTACATAATATTTACCCTAAACAACTTTTTTCAAAAAGTGGCAATAAAAATATGACGTCATTTTGACGTCATTTCGACGACCCACGGCACGCTGTCTCCGAAGTGAGCAGGCCTGTCTTCTTGGGCTATGATACCCACATGATACCCTACTTGCATATTTTTCATAAATAATCTAAACCTTTTTAATAACGAATAGCAAAAAGGTTTTGTATTTTTAATTAAATGGGGATATCGTAGCCGGTCTATACTGCTTCATGCGACCGATGCTCAAGACGAACACGTCCTCTCCTCCGTTGCTGATACGTTTAATACTATACTAACCAACGCACGGAAAATATTGATACTCTGTGGTATCGAGTATTTTTCCTTTCGATATCCATAATTTTGTACTTGATACTTTGCATTCGATGCTTTTACTCAATAAGTACTTAATGGCAGGTATCGTATCGAATCATTATTATCATCCAAAGCCCGATTTCATCCACTGTTAGATATAGGCCTCTGTTTGATTTTGCGATTTGCAACGTTCGTGTGCCATTCATATCCAGGAATCATTTATTTTTAGGCATTATCTACATATCGCACCTACATCTTACAAATTATCTACTTTAAAAAATTGACCTTACGCCTCATGTTTATGGCAAAGTTATCTTATAATAATATAATTGGTACCCATAGTTGCTAGCATACTGGGCAAGAAATCTACTATATTTTTATAAGCATTGGAGCCACACTAGTTTTAGAACGAATACTTAGACTGGTCCGACTGGAGAAGAATTAACTTCTCTAATATCGACGTAAAATAAGTTAGGTCTATCGAAAGTGAACTGACGTCATTGATTGTCTTGTCGGACTAAGAAAAGTACTCGATACTTGAAGTATCGATATCTACTTATAATACTTACCTATATTTGATACATATACGAGTATTGTTCAACACAATCTTTCTTTTGTTGAACACGTAATAAATAGTACCTAGATGAATAAAAAAAACCTTTTACGGTCGGTCTAAGATGTCAACTGCGACATGGAGACTTCCATTCAGAACTGTAATTTCACAACTTTAAAGGTAAATGATGCAACATATTTAGATTGTATGTGTACGCCTGTATGAACCGATAGGCCAACTATCGGTGCTGTACGTCGGCAATCACTACAAGAGTCAACATCTTGCGTTGATATTTTAAAATTTTTGTGCAAAGCTCAGTTAGCACTGAAGCTTTGTTAGTACTAGCAGGTATACTTTCGGTTGATTTTGAGGTCCAAAGACGTGCATCAATGTATTATACCCATATGGTGGGAAATTTGAATCCATTCAAATTTCCTAGCACCTCGTGATAGAAATAAACTGCTTAAGTTGTTCAACCAGCACGCCGATGTCTACGTAGGCCTCCTCGACGAATAGCAGTTGGAATACATCAACCAAGGGCCGTCCCCCTCTACCAATTCTTTCCAGACGTTCGTGAGCGACTGGCCGGACCTGGTTAGGGGGATCACTGTGTTGCTCAATTTCGTACGGGGCATGGTAATTTTTGGAGGAAGTTGCTTTGGTTTTTATTTTGTTTATTCACCATTGTGCCAATATTCAAGCTCTGACAACAAATGTGAGTAATCTGCACATCACATCTTGTGGGAGTGGGGTCTTTGGCAATCTGAAATTAACAATATGCCTAGTGATTTCCATGATTAATCAGTCCTGGACTAGCATATTATGCGGCTCTTGCGGCAAGCAGATCGAATATCCGTGCGTTCAGCCGTCTCTGCCATGCATATTAATTTTCGCAAATTGTCGGTAATAGGGCCATGCTGATTCCAGCACAAATGGTTTGGCTCGACCGGAGAAGTACTTCCCTCTCACAGAAGATCGATGTCAAGCAACGGTATCTGTTATTTTGTGTTTTGTTCAGTGAGTGAGAACGCCGGAGGCCCAATCACCTTTCCTTTCCCGGTCCCCATCCTGATCCTTTTTCCTACTCCTCTTCCTTCCGGTAGGCAGCAACTTGGTTGTATTTATTTGACATGGTTCCTGTAATACTAAGTAAACACAGCTAAGTATGAGCCACAAATACCACTTACCATTTCAGGTGGGCCCTTGGCTCGTCTGCCAACGGTGAAAGCAATAAAAGTTTCGCAGTAAAATCGCAGCGCCATCGCCAGTCAGCTTGTGACCATGGGACGTGCAACCGTTCCGAAACGTTAAACGTAAATGGTATGTAAATACGTATAAAAATCGCGTTAATTCCCATGTCGTGAATAATTTATCAAACATGAAGCACTTTCAATGAAAATTATAAGGGCTCATTAGGCTTAACTATTAAATAGTAATATTCGATTAACATCTATACAAACTTACATTTGCAAGCGATTAAATTAATAATTATTGTGCTTGAGTTCTTTTATCCTTAGGGCACTAGATAAAGGCTAATACGAGACCCAACATTGTGCGTGGCGATACTTATACCTACACTTGTCCGGATTTTTTAATAGGTACCTAGTATTTTGTCACAGGTATTTTTCACGCAAACAATTCAATCACAATCATGTGATACCTAATATTTCAATTACCTATATAACCCATGTCTAGGCCAAAGGAAAATAAATGAAAATCGCTTTGCTCACGGAATGAACTGAAAACGGTCCTGAAAAACGGAACTGAAAAGTGGGCCAGAAAACGAATGTGTGCGGCCAGGCTAAAGAATTGAAATAAGTTTTGTAATGGTTGAAGTATCGTCTATTTATTATCAAATAACGAATGCCTGTAGTACAAACGTTGGCTCGGCTGCTCATGAAATGTTTCAATATCTACAGATAAAATATTTGTTTATTCAAATGTCTTAGGTTTTACATCTTTATTTTGCGTATTGGCAGTTTTCTTTTTTTTATGAAAAGGGTAGAGCAAATTAAATGGATTATTTAATTTACTGAATTGTAACGCCTCATTACCCGTCTTCAAAAAGAAGGAGGTTTTCAATTCGATACCTATATACAGTGTGTAAAAAGATCCTTAACGAAAACTGAAATCCCATGTTGTACCAATCACTACGAACATTTTTTTACTTTGGTAACATACCTGGGAAATTACTGGTTCAGGAGATATTAAGGCTCAAAGTTAGTATGGAATTTTTCTAAGTCAGCACTTAGTCACTCACACCTTTAATCAGATGACAGGATTTTTAATTAGTTACTTGTTACTTTTTCTCACTAGTAGCCAACTTGAATACATCATTAATAAATATTTTACAGCAGAAGGTCCTTTCTTTCCGTATATAGGACACGCATCGAAAAAATATACGTCATATACCTAATTGTAATGTACCTATTTGATTTTAGAGTTAATATCAGGTTGTTAAAATAATCGACTAGTCCTTATTCTGGTTTTATACTGCAGTTTTTACATAATACGGCTCCGGCTGGGCTGTAAAAGCGACCTAACTTTTTCTAACTTTGATATTTCGTCACGAGTTACACCAATAAAATGGAAGCTAACAGCAACAAGCGCAGTGATGAAGCAGCAACTGGTAACGATAACAATATCCCGTTTGAATTAAACACAAGATGAGTCCTCCATGAGCACACTTCACCTTTATTTTTAAAGTAGTGGATAGTCGCAGCGACACCCGCATAACCAACTGTATTTCTTTCCAATCCGTGAAAAATTTTGGAACTCCCTTCTTAGTGCACACGTGAATGTTCCTTGAGGAGCATAGGGGTGCGCTTCTATGCTCCACAAGGATCATACGTATACCAAATTTCAGCCTCTTGCGTCTAGTAATTCCGGCTGTGCGTTTTCAGTCAATCATTCAGTCAGTAACGCAAGAGTTTTATAAATATTGATGACGCTGGTCAATAAGTCGATGTCACTTATTTTGACTTTAAAAAGGCGTTTGTCACCGTAGATAATGACGTCCTTCTTAGTAAGTTGGCTAGTGTAGGCTGCACACCGCATACATTGTCATTTTTTGCTTCCTACTTCAAAGACCGGCGACAATACGTTGACTACAGCGGACAATTTTCTGAACCGTACTTTACGAGATCAGGTGTTAGTCAGGGAAGTAATTTAGGGCCTTTTCTCTTAATTCTAACCAGTAATGACTTACTTCAGGTAGTTAACAATGCTAAACCCTTGTTATTTACCGATGATTTAAAATTAATTCTTAAAATTAACCAGAACTCAGATCATAATATACTGCAGTGCGAAATAAATAAGATCGTGGAGTGGAGTATTGAAAATAAATTATATTTCAATGTGGACTAGTGTTCAATGATGTCATTTAGCCGCGCACGCACTCCAAGTCATCATCACATGGTCGGCGCGTTGCTCCAACACGAATTCATGAAGTTAGGGATCTAGATCAGACCTAAATTTTAGAAATCATATTACACAACATGTTTGTAAAAAATCATATCGCAATTTAGGAATGATCTTACGGCTAGCGAACAAATTTACAAATATCGGGTCACTGAAATCTTTATACGAAGAGCTTGTAAGGAGTAATTTGGAGTGTAACGCCGTTCTTTGGTCACTACACGAAGCCAAATATAAATTAATGATAGAAAGAATTCAAAATAAGATCTTTTATAATATCGAATAAGAGATTTTAAACAATATGGTATATACTCAGGATATTCGCTGTTATATCCGACATTATTTTTAATCGATATGAGTGGATTATTCAAGCTGGAAGTGAGACGAGAAGTGGCGCTCGCCACGTACTTGTTCAAAGTGTTCCGTGGTAAAATTCACAACCCGGACGCGTATTTACTATTTGAGTCACGAATCAGACTCTAATATTTGTTTATGCATAATAGTTTATTAAAAACTATTTAATTGGACATAATGTCTACTTACCTACATATTATATTTGTGATATAATATAATTTAAACTAAGTTGACGGAGCCCTGCTTCGCAGGGCTCCTATTTTTGGATTAAGGGTCAAAAGTGAACCTAACATAACCTATTTAGTTACTTGAATTACATACAGACGCAGACTAACCTAACCAACTAGGCACGGCACATTGTGGTCCTAAACCTAGTCCCAAATTGAATAGCATTTGTTGCTGCAATGTTAAAATGCATTTATCTTACAAAGTCTACGCGATTTCAGTTAATTTCTGTACTAGAATAGACTAGGGTTTCGTCAAGTTTTTGTCAAACAAAAGCTAAGCCAGTTCAGTTTGCACTTTCACTCTAAAGCCTGGCGTCGACTACATTCGAACCGAGTCGAATCGCGCCGAGTCGCATTTTATCCGTGTGCGTTCATTACAGACGAATCGAATCGAAGCCAGCAGTCGGCGACTGGCTGCTGTAGGTTGTGCTTGTGTTGTCAATGATGGATAGCTCGGACGAAGATATGTTCTTGTTTCAAATTCGTTCATTATTCCCGCTATTTCTTCCCATATATTTTTTCTACGCTGCTCGTCATGATAATGAGTATCTTCATGACCATATTTTTTTTAGACTCACCTGTATCCCCGAAGGAGTAGGCAGAAGTGTAATATTACACACACATTTCGCCATGATTTTTCAGGTCCCACGTAATAAGGGGCGAGACTATTGCTGTACCGGGCACATTACCAGACTCCGTGCTGCTACTGAGAATTTCCTAACGGAAAAACCCAATAACACTTTGCCCGACCCGGGAATCGAACCCGAGACCTCCCAATCCCACGCGTCATGATCATGGAGTTCAGTATATTTCTAAACTAGCGAAATTAACAGCTATTGAAGAGCTGCATTTCGATAACTTTTTATGTAGGTATTTACGCCATGTACCTAGTACCCGTCTACACTCATCCGCTGACCCGCGTCTACTAAGACGCGCCGAGTCGAGTCGAAACGCGTCGCCGCAGAAATTCGCCCGACGAGCGATGCGCGCGGTAGATTCGATTCGGCGCGCCGCGACGCGTCGCTAATGAACGCAGGTTCATAGAAATATATAGGAGGCGACTTTTTGCGTTTCGATTCGGCTCGGCTCGGCGAGCCTAGTGGACGCTAGCCTTAATGGTATAGGCTTTGTAAATACGCAACCCGGACGTACTGCGCTCAATGAGTTTGTGTGTCCCTGATGCGTATGCGCTGCTGTGTGTGCCGCGAACGCGCACTATCTTGCTGCAATACGCGCCGCTGCGCTGACGCGCGCGCTGCGTGCGCTCAACACCTTGTCTCAAGACATTCATTCATTCATTTCATTGCACCTTGAATGAATTCACAAGGGCAGCTTACTGTGTTTTTCTAATGAATTTGTAGATATAAAGTAAAGTTATTAAGTGAATATTTAGAAAGTAACTGCACTATTGTACAAGGTTATAACCTGTAATAATAGTTGTAAGAGGAAATTTATAAATAAATAAATGATAATTATGTGAGATAAATATGAGTATTGTATACTACAGTTATTATTGTCTTGATATCGTATCGTTACCGTCCCGTGCAATATAAACACACGTTGCTATAGTACACAGAACCGTGAACTTTACGAGTGTATGCGCAATTTTAGCAAACATTCGGTATAACATAACTCATGCGAGCCAAGTTTAGTCATAAACGGTAAACGGTTGATTCGTTGATAGCCAACGAGAAATGTTTGCTCACCTTGTGTGCCTAAGGTTTAATACAGTGAATTATTATACGTGTAACACATGTGTGTTAGTGTTGTATGTGTTGCTTTGTGGTAGAGTAAGGCACTGTAGATTATATGGGGGCTCTGATTTCCAAACCAAACCAAAGATTCTCTAGAAAACCTAATCTGTATATATAAAATTCTTGCGTTACTGATTGACTGACAGATAAGCCAAAGTTAAAACTAATGAGCCCGAGAGAACTGGGAGGAAACGGTAAAATTTAAAAAAAAAGCGGGCGATGTTGTATTCGCGCACACACTTCTGCACTATAATTAAGTACCGTGCACATGACAAGTTTTCGTTGGCACTGGCAGCCATGGTCAACATTTGAACTTGTAGAAATAATTGATTCATTAATTATGAATAACATCATGAAAGAAACCCGTACCGTTGAAAGCAGCCTGTTTTACCATAGACATAAGTGAAATATATTCATCCTCTATACCACGATTTCACCATATCTGTTCTCCAAAGATCCCTAAAAGAGGAAAAGCGGCTTAATTACTTATCAGAACCGTTATCTAAATTGTGGATGAGAAAAACATGAAGGATATTAATTGCTTTTGCTCTTCC
The DNA here is from genome assembly GCA_944739405.2 of Euclidia mi. Lineage (NCBI taxonomy): Eukaryota > Metazoa > Arthropoda > Insecta > Lepidoptera > Erebidae > Euclidia > Euclidia mi. The sequence goes on along the minus strand of OX123194.2, from coordinate 13,906,985 downwards.
TTAATGAGAATCAGGCGATATTGCATTTTTACCCATACTTTTTATATTACCCATTTCTGCGTTTCTGTTTACGCTAATAGCTTTAGATGAAAATGTATTTATAAAAAATACAGACCATTCATTAGTATCATTGAATTAGTAAGAGCTGTGTCGTGTCGTGCGCTTTATAAATAACTTTTACTGATATATTAGACCCTAAAGCTATTGATTAAGCAAGGTCAAAGACAAAATAAGAATGAACGAATCTATCTGTTTGTCACTAGTTATCTGGTTTATAGGTAGATTTTAGATGGACTGGTCACAAGAAGTCACAGAGTGGCGAGCACTTTAAGCCGCCCGTCATGAAGATCCCAAATATGTCGAAACTTTTCGGACATGTTAGATGACACACATCATCTAGTGGTCTGTTTGAGGATATTAACACACAATCTCATTTTGTAAGACTATAGTTTCTATGATGTTGAAAATTCAAATAAGAGCAAAGAATATCAACTAATAAGGCAGCATTATCCTTCAAGCACATCTTCTGTAATTATTTGACAGCTCTCAAAAGTATGTCCGTGTCTCTGTTAAAGACTAACTGTTTTTATAATTATAAGTATGTATAAATAGCTACTTCTAGATACATACTTACACAGACGTAAATACCGGAAGACTCTAGTAGTGAAGTATCAAACTTCTCCAAATTCTTGAATACATCAATAGATATTTAGCACTTGTACATCGACCCAACAAGTGGGTTCGTGGGTTCGGTCCCAACGTCGTACAACTATTAAGTTATATCGGCACCCCTCCTTGCGTTATCGGTGGCAACTTTTGTTTTACGTACAATTAAGTGTAACGTAAACCGCCCCTAAAGTTGTTGAAACTAAGTTGGGGGCACAACGAGTTACGACTAAGACCTACGATTTAAAGAAGTACTCTTATAATAACTCTTACAAGCGGGATTCTGAAAGGATATGGAGTGTACGGATCAAGTCTTTTCCTTGCGATGCATAGCCAAGAAATTTCTGGCCAAAGATTGAAAGGTCTACTGCGCATTTGTGGATTTGGAAAAGGCTTACGATAAAGTGGTGAGGAATAAAATGTGGTCGGTACTGTCGATGTATAGGGTGAAGAGCAGCTTCATTCGAGCTCTGAAATCCCTTTATGAGGATTCTAGAGCTTGTGTGAGGATAAACGGGGCATACACGTACTGGTTTCACCGTGTCACCGTGGCTGTTCAACCTCTTCATGGACAGTTGTTTGCAAGATTTGAAACATAGTGATTGTGGATTAAGGATGAATGAGTTACTTGTCAAATGCTTCCTTTATGCTGATGATCAGGTTATACTTGCGTCTTCAGCGGAGCAGTTGCAGGAGATGGTAACAATCATGCATGATGCGTTAGAGAGGAAAGGAATGAAAGTGAATGTAAGTGAAACGAAAGTCATGGTTTTTGAAAAGGAGGAATGCGTTACGGCTTGTAATGTTATGATCGATGGACAGCGAGTGGAGCAAGTGAATGAGTTTGTATATTTAGGTACGCTGTTTACAAGAAATGGAAGGAATGTAGAAGATATTGAAAGAAGAGTTAGTGCATCGGTAATAGAGTGAATGGAGCTCTGAAGGCGTTTATGAATAGCCAAAACGTGTCCAAAAAGGCACGTTTGTCTGTGCATACAGGGGTGTTAGTACCTACTCTTATGTATGGTAGTGATAGTTGGGTATCGCAGAAGAGTCATGAAAGTAGAATAAATGCTGTAGAAATGAGAGCACTGAGAAGTATGTGTGGTGTTTCTTTGACTGACAGAGTAAAGAATTGTGTGATAAGAGAGTGTTGTGGGGTAAAAGAAGATGTAGTGACAAGCATCGAGAAAGGTATGCTAAGATGGTTTAGGCACGTGGAAAGGATGTATGACTAAAGACTGACCAAGAAGATATATAACGCAAGTGTGGAAGGGACAGGACGATGGGGAAGACCTAGGTGGATGTTCTCTGACCAGATTGGAGACATCCTAAAACAGGATAGGTTAGAAGTACCCTGAAGAGAAGAGCATGCATGAGGAATCTGATGGGAGTGAATGAAGCAAGAGAGATATGTCAGGATCGTTGCAAATAATAATATATAATAATAAAATTTATTTATTTCTCCCAACAAATACACGTAGTAGAATCAGGTTTTTACAAAAAATACGGTAGGGAGACAGGAGCCTATACTAAGTAGGGCCTTGTGTTACAGGACTCCTGGCCTCCTTATCCCAGATACATTGTGCAATTCTATAATATATATACAAACATTGTAAGAGGAAATGGGTATGTGAAAATGTATTTGTGTATAGGTGTATTTTGTGTGCATCTGTGTGTGCGTGTGTGTAGGTTGTGTCTGTGAGTGAATTTAAATGTCTCTGTGTCTGTTCATAATTTTTTCTTTATCATCGTACCTTAGCGTCAAAAGCCAGTTTATGATCTTCCTTTTGCATTTCTTACTTGTATCAGGATATATATTGAGCAATTTATTGGCAAGGTTGTATAAACGTGGCCCTTGGAAAAAGAAATATCTTTCACTGCAAGCAGATTTCACTGATGCAGTGTTACTTATTTGGAAGCAACGACGTCTTATTAGCGCAGGATTGTGTGGGTTGTATTGCAGTAACTTGTGCTGTTTAAAAACGACGGCAAGAATGTATAGTTGTCTTACCGACAATACTTCCGCCAGACTATAAAGTTCTGAAGTTGGGAACAATCTTGGCTTGAAGAGACTTATTTTCAGTATAAGTCTTTGTGCTCTTTCTAGTACAATTAGGTTAGTCTTAGCTGCCCCACCCCAGACCGAAATACAGTAGGCGAGCACAGATTGACAGAGTGCAAGATAAACTGTTCTCATAACTTTGGAGTCCGCTACATGCCTAAGATGTTTACAAATATATGCTAGTTTACGTATTCTGTTTGCGACACTATTAATATGTTCTGTGAAGCTAAGATTTTCATCTATTGTTATACCTAAGTACTTAGTGGATTTGGTATGCTCAATACGCGGGCAGTCACCGTTAACATTGGTCATAATGTTACATGTATGAGCTATTATTTCGTATGGAAAGGCAACAGAACTACGTGGTGAAAAGGTTATATACTGTGTCTTAAAAGAGTTTAAAGTAAGTGAATTAGTAGCTAACCAATGACATACTCTGTTTAGACCTTCCTGGACATACGCAAATACACTAGGCCACGAGTCCCCATAGAAAGTAAGGGTGGTGTCATTGGCGTATGAAATAATCTTACAGTTTGGTAGTTGTAATTTGCACAAGTCATTAATGTAGCACAGAAACAGAGTAGGCCCCAAAACACTGCCCTGCGGAACTCCAAAATCAACAGAAGCCTCAACACTCAACTTGTCCCCTATCCTCACCCGCTGCCTTCGACTTGTAAGATAGCTGTTAAACAAGTTCAGCTGTGCATCTCTGATCCCGATGCTCTCAAGCTTCGACAATAGCTTGGAAACAGAGACTGTGTCTGTGTGTGAACGCTTTTGCAAGGTATATAAATATTGTTTAGCATTTTCTTTTGTCATCTAGCTTAGTAGCGATAAATTCAGTTAATGTGTGCACAGCATCGTCTGTCGATTTACCTTGCCTAAAGCCGAATTGAGCGTCCGATAGTAAAATTTTGGATTCAAAAAATTTTACGAGCCTCTTGTTTAGTATCTTCTCCAATATCTTCGAGAATGAAGTGAGGATAGATATTGGGCGATAATTATTGACACAGTCTCTTTTCCCAGTTTTGTGAATGGGCACTACTATCGATTGCTTGAGGGCATCGGGAAACACACCGTTCTTTAAGCGTAAAAAGTTCCGTTATAGGCGCTACTATATATTCCTTAGCTAGTTTAAGAAATTTGTTGGAGATACCATCCCATCCGTGACCACTATCTATCTTTAGGGTAGAGATGATGTCGCCAACCTCATCACAATCCGTTTCCATAAGTACAAAAGACGAGCTTGACGTACTGTACTTATTTGTATGATACATATCAGGCAAGATGGGTATATTTTTTGCTAGATTTACACCTATATTTGCGAAGAAATCATTAACCGCATTAATAGAGTCAGTTGATGTTCCTTTAATAGTTAGCAGTTCATGGTTAGACTGTTTGGTTTTAGTGAATTCGTTACATTTTTAATACTGTGCCAGAGTTTCTTAGAGTTGATATTTGGCATTTCCAGTTCCCGCCTTTCATATGCTATTTTACATTTTTTAAGTACTGAGTTACAGAAATTTCTGTATCTTTTATAAGTTTTAGCGAGTATTTGATTAGTTTTGTCCGTTTTTAATCTATGGTGCATTCGATCTCTATTTCGAACGCATCTAAGTAAGCCAACAGTGATCCATGGTTTCAAAATAACTTTGTTATGTGGTATTTTTCTTTTATAGTATTCATTATTATTAAATTTTGTAAATATTCTACGAGGACAGAAGTTGCTGAATTCGGGTCACGGCCACATAATAATTGATCAAAATCAGTAGTTTTACATTCTGAAATGACTTTGTCAAAATCTGTTTTATCAATAGTTCTATTGTTTTTTACATTGTACCGTTTATTCTGAAGGCAAAACAAAGTTGCTCCGTGATCAGTTACAGTTGAATTTATAACAAATGTTTAGGAAGGGAGATTTGTTTTTAAAATGATGTGGTCGATACAGCTATTACCCCTAGTTGCATAGTCATAGGCCGGCATTAATCCGTGGAACGATAATAATTCTAGATAGCCTGATGAATTAGAGCTGCTTTCTGAAATATTTATATTAATATCACCTATTATAAAAATATTTCTGAAGGAGGATAGTTCTAGCAAGATATTGTTTAAGGAATTTATAAAGTTATCAATATTTTTGAAGTAATGTGGTCTGTAAATTGAAATAATAACTGTATCTTTTCCTAATTTAATCAAAAGACAGTTAGCCTTCACGAATGTGGGCTCTTCAATATTATGATTTATTGATTTGTTAATGAACAAGACAACTCCATCTTTCTGGTTATAGTGCTTTGAACTACTGTATGCATAATAACCAGTCAGATCAGGCAAAATGGCGTTCCGTAGTCTCTGCCTTCCCCTCCGGGAAACTGGCGTGAGTCTATGTATGTAGGTATGTTATAAGAAGTGGCGTGATTAAAACTGTTCGTGTCGTTGTAATCAAGCCTTTTCTTGGACTTATTTTTGTTTTTTCGAGTCGCCTATGATCCACCAGGTGTGTGCAGTAATTATTAATAGAAAAGGTTATAAAAATGGAATTCATACTAGGTATTCTGCTTTAAGTAAGTATTAGATAAATATAATATTACCTATTTATGCTAGTTTCAGGATATTTGAGCGAACACACTACCCATAAAAAGTGTCAAAACTCTTTGTGACAGTCGTCGCGACGAGCTATATTTAATAGAGAAACTCCAGACAAAAGTATCAAACTCCAAACATAACTTCACACCCAGGTCTTGTAAGCTGACAACCTGCAAAAACACCAAAACCCAAATCTACGTCAATAGACAATAACACTAAAAAGACACACATTACACGTTTAATTTTACAAGTCTTCCATTATTTTCATAACGTGTCTAGAAAATACAGGGAGATATGAAATACTTTTCATAAAAGGTGGTGTTTTTTTAATTAAGCTACAATGGTTGGAGGGTGAATTAAAAATAGCTTTGTATGAAAATGTACAGCGAACGCTCGTACAAAGTCGCTTGTTGAAACAATAGTCCCGACGTTTTGCTGTAAATGCTGCGTCATTTTAGTTCAAACAGCAATTATAGTGTAGATAGCAGTTGGATATAGCTCGTTTAAAGTGTTAGGTATGGATATTTAAAGTAGAATTTAAGTAATAGATACTGTCAATTATGTAACCTTACATTGTAAACTTAAGTCTAAACGTCTAGAAGAAGTAGAACTTTGAAGTCGTACTTAAATTAACGCGCTAATTAACGTGTTAAGATGCAGGTGTAGCAGGAGCATAAGAGTTTACTCTTATATCTACTAAGTGAGCTGTTTAAGGAGGACCATCTTAAAGTAGGGCATATAATAATTGCTTTTTAGCTTTATGCGTATTTTTATGACTACGACTGGTGTAAGACATGCGAAAACCTCGTGGCAAATATAAAATATCACCGTTATTTTCAAATAATGACGCGACGTAGACCCGTTCGGAGGATACTAGGGACCTATTCAAAGTACCCACTGTGACTTTAAAAGTAGATCCTGAACACCTTTAAGAGGAACTAAACAGACCTTGCACAAGCCTAAATTTGAAGCTTACCATAATTATATAAAGCAACGAATAGCGCGTCAGAAAAAGGAAGTAGGGTAATATTTACATCAATTGATTCATTCAATTTATAATAATTAAAAGGTAATTTTACCCCAAAATGTAATATATAATTCAATCTCAGCTTCATCTCATAACTTACAAGAAGAAAATGTTACGTGGAAAACAATTTAATGTGTTTTACAACTATACCCTAGAAACATGATTTTTCATTACTGCCGAATACACCGTGTCATAACAAAAACCTCCAAGCACCCTACAAGTTTATGTTTCTTTTACGGTTTTACCAGCTTTACTACTTTCATGTTCTTTGTTTTGTTACTATCTTTAATATCTTTATCAATATTTTTCAATTTGGTTTTAGCCGAGTTTAACTTTTATGTTGGTCTAATGGTGCTGGTACATTTGAGCATTCACCTGTAATGAGCATTCTTGCGTATGTTACAAAACAGAAAAACAAACGATTCTTACGAACGTTTTGGAGAGCTGTCTTACGAACGTTCTGGCGAGCATTCTAGCAAATTGACAGTAAACTTGCTTTGAAATTTTTGCTGATTAGAATGCTCGCTAGAAAGATCCTGAAAATGTTCGGCTCTGTTCGTTGTTTAATTCGACAAAACAAGATATGGTGAAATCATCGACGCTAAAGCGTTAGTATTTGTCGAAATCGAATCGTTAAGAAGCGTCTTCCGTTTGGCTAGGCCCTCTGAGGGCCTAGCCAAATGGCATTCGCTTCTGATTTCTACTTTCGCTAACGATTGGTTCCCATGGCAACATAAGGAATTCCTCCTTCGTTGGCCTCGTAATAAAGCCTATGCCAGTTCCTTACATTTTTAGTGATAATAGCGATATTTGTAATCGCATGCCATTTGGCTACAGGTCCAGGTGTATCAGCACCATTACTTTTAAAATATTATATTGATAAAGATATTAAGAAAAAAAAGAACATTTTCTATTTATATTTAACATTTTGTATCCAGGTAGTAGAGCCTTGCTGATTTCAGCATGAATGGGCCGGCTCGACCGGGGAAGTACTACCCTCTTACAGAAAATCGACGTAAAGTAACAGTACCTAAACTGTTGCGTTTCGTTCGGTGAGTGAGAGTGCCGGAGGCCCTATACCCTATCCCTTGTCACTGATCCCACTCCTCATCCTATCCGTTTTCCCAACCCCAAGGGGCGGCAACGCACTTGTGACTCCTGTGGTGTTGCTTGTGTCTGTGGGCGGCGGTAATTGCTTACCATCAGGCAATCCGTCTGCTCGTTTGCCGCCTATTAACATAAAAAAAAAAAACAATTAGACTTTTAGCCGAGTTTCACTTTAATGTTAATCTAAGTAAGCTATGTAGCAACTGCTTATTAACTTTAAACTCGTAAACGTCTATGGACGATAGGGAAATGAGAAAAAGCGAATTAGGCAATGGACCTATTTATTAATTAAGCTATGGAACGATCGTTTCAGATGTGATGGCGCTTTATAATCCGAGGATACTTAAACAAGTATGAAAGATCTAATATCTCTTTGTTTACTCCACAAAGGCTCAAGATCATTTAAATCAGTTAAGGAGTTTAGTCCTTTAATATTGGTTTGGCCTATAAACACAGATAGATATACCCTTTATTGCATTATACAGTACATATTTTGTAAAGTAGATATATACATTATAAATTATAGATTTCGTGTAAACTTCTCAAGATCGAAAATAAATTCTGAATAATAGGCAAGGTTATATAGGGATGCATGGGACCGCAGCAACAACTTGGAGCTCCCAGCCAACCTCACCTGCCCGTGGTGCATCTTGCCGACCAGCGAACGAGGCTCTGGCGACCGACTAACGGCGGTATAATCCTTGCAAATAGGCGTAGCTAAATATAATAGATCGGTGACGGGCAGCAGCGTAGTAGGCAGCGATAGCCTAGTGGAGATACCAACAGACTGCCATGCGGAGGGTATCGGGTTCGAATCCACGGCGCGCACCAATGACTTTTCGGAGTTATGTGCGTATTAAATTGTTAATTATCGCTTGTCCCGTGCCTCGGAGAGCACGTTAAGCTGTCGGTCCCGGTTGTCATGAAGATCTTTGACAATCGTTACAGGGCGTCAGAACCTTCTAATAAAACTGACACTAGTCTAAACCATGGAATATCGCTATCCCTTCGGGTTGCGGAGGTCAGACAGGCAGTCGCTCCGTGGAAAAGCTAATATTCAGCCAAATCCGGTTAGACTAGAAAGCGGACCCCAGATTGAAACTGGGATAACGCTAAGAGGATGGTGGTGACGGGCAGCAGCGTCACCGGTGCGAGAAGCTACGCCCTGCGATCACCAACACGCATGCCCAGCGTGATGATTACGGGCAAAACCTCAATGGCACACACGCTTACGCAATGGCCCCCAGTTCCCGGTCGTCCCGCTATTCCTGGCTAAGGCGGCGGACATGGTAACGGCGGAGCAGGGGGTGCGAAGAATCCCCGGGTTACGGTAGGCCGCCAACACCGACTGACCATGGCTACGTATAACGGACCCACGCTACGGCTCGACGAACATCTGACACAACTCGAAGAGGAACTGAAGTACATAAGGTGGCATGTTTTGGGATTATGCGAGGTCCGGAGAGAGGGAGAGGATACCGTTACCCTAGATTCAGGCCATCTTATGTACTTCAGGGGGGGAGACCAGCCATCCCAAGGCGGGGTTGGGTTCCTGGTCCATAAGGTCCTCTCTGACAACATTTTAGAAATCTCCAGTGTGTCGACAAGGGTAGCATACCTTGTGATCAGACTCACCAATAGATATACTCTCAAGGTAATCCAAGTGTATGCACCGACTTCGGCATACTCGGATGATGAAATAGAAGAAATGTACGAAGACATTTCCAGGGCCTTACACAACTCCCAAAAGGCCCACTTTAATGTTGTCATGGGGGACTTCAACGCCAAAGTGGGAGTACATACTTGCGGCGAATCGGTAGTAGAACCACTCGGATTTGGTAGGAGAAATCATAGGGGGCAGATGCTCGTCAACTTCTTAGAGAAGGAGGTACTGTTCTTAATGAACTAATTCTTTAAGAAGCAGCCTCAAAGAAAGTGGACGTGGCGAAGCCCCGACACTATGACAAAAAATGAGATTGACTTCATTATGACGGACAAAAGGCGAATATTTAGGGATGTCTCCGTGATCACTAGGTTCAACACCGGAAGTGATCACCGACTTGTACGAGGCACTCAAGCGTTCAAGCTTATAATCGATATTCATATCGATTATAAGCTTGAACGCGTTCGCCTTATGAAGTCTACGCTCCGGCCAAATTTCCTCCAATCCATGGTTGGATCTGAAACATTCCAGCTAAAACTGGAAAACCGGTTCGCTGCCTTGGAAACCGCAACAGACGCAGATATGAACCAGGAACTCGATAAAGTGGTGCAAATCCTTCGGGATGAGGGGACGAAACTCTTTAAGACGCAGCACACCGGCAGGAGATCTCAACTTTCGCGAGAATCTCTGCAGCTAATAGAGACGCGACGAGAAAACCCAGCAGGCACTTCGTCAGATCTAAATAAAAAGATCTTCAAGCTGGTAAGACGCGACCTCCGTAGCTCCAATACACGATCTATACAAGATGCGATCGAGCGAAATCGGGGGTCAAAAGTTTTTACTCAGCAGTTAGGTCGAAGTCATCTGACGAAGCTGACCACGTCAGACGGGAAAGTCGCCACTTCTAGGCCGGAGATTCTTGCGGAGGTTCAGAGCTTCTACGGCAACCTCTACACCTCGAAAGCGTCCCGTCCCCAACCCGACTCCGAGGATCCAAGAGCCACTTTAACCCGCCACTTCACGGAAGAGTTGCCAGACGTCAGCCAAGACGAAATCGTGGTGGCCCTGAGGCAGCTTAAAAATGGAAAAGCCTCCGGGGAAGATGGAATTACGACGGAGCTGCTAAAGGCAGGTGGAAAACCTATACTGGTGCAGCTCCAACGCATATTTAATTCTGTCCTGTTCTCGGGGAGAACTCCAAGGGCGTGGCGCAAGAGCATAGTTGTTTTGTTCTTCAAAAAGGGAGACAAAACTCTGTTGAAGAACTATCGACCGATCTCGCTCTTGAGCCACGTCTATAAGCTGTTTTCCAGGGTCATCACGAACCGTCTCGCGCGTAGACTAGCCGCCCGAACAGGCCGGTTTTCGAGGACAGTATGGCACCATAGACCACATCCACACAGTGCGGCAGATTATACAGAAGACAGAGGAGTATAATCAGCCCCTGTGCTTAGCGTTTGTGGACTATGAGAAGGCCTTTGACTCCATCGAAACCTGGTCTGTTCTGGAGTCTTTGCAACGGTGCCAAATCGATTGGCGGTACGTACAAGTGCTGAGAGGTCTGTATGACACCGCGACTATGACCGTCCAGGTACAGAACCAGCAGTCTGAACCTATCCATCTGCATCGAGGTGTGAGACAAGGGGTTGTTATCTCTTCCAAATTTTTCACAAATGAAATGGAGGATATGTTCAAGACGCTGCACTGGAAAGGACGCGGTATTAACATAAACGGCGAGTACCTCTCACACTTAAGATTTGCAGACGATATGGTTATCGTGGCTGAAACCGTGCAAGACTTGCAGTATATGCTGAGCAGCCTGGCTAATTCTTCTGCTCGCGTCGGTCTCCGGATGAACTTGGATAAAACCAAAATAATGTAAATGAACATGTCTCTCCGGAACCGATTATCCTAAACGGGGTCCCTCTCGAAGTTGTTCAGGAGTACGTCTACCTTGGGCAAACCTTGTAGTTGGGTAGAAACAACTTCGAGAGGGAGGCTTGCAGAAGAATACAGCTTGGCTGGGCGGCATATAGGAAACTCTGTCGAGTCTTTTCGTCATCTCTACCGCAAAGCCTTAAGACAAAAGTCTTCAACGAGTACGTCCTACCCGTTATGACTTACGGTGCCGAGATGTGGACACTGACGGTGCGTCTAGTCCACCAATTTAAGGTCGCTCAGCGAGCTATGGAGGGGACTATGCTCAGAGTTTCTCTAAAGAATCGAATTCGTAATGAAGTGATCCGAAAGGGAATCAAGCTAATCGACATAGCTCAGAGAATTAGCACGTTGAAGTGGCAGTGGGCTGGTCACATCTGTCGCAGAACCGATAACCGATGGAGTAGCCGAGTTCTAGAGTGGAGACCGCGCCTTGGCAAACGTAGTGTAGGACGCCCTCCGGCTAGGTGGAGTGACGATATACGCAAAGTGGCTGGCAGCGGCTGGACACGAAGAGCCGAAAATCGGGCTCAGTGGCGTGCCATTGGAGAGGCCTATATCCAGCAGTGGACTACGGCAGGCTGATAATGATGAGGCAAGGTTACAAATAAATCTTGAAATTTTAAGGTAACAATTCATCATATGAGCCGAAAGTGACACAGGCCTCCCAAAAAGCTCCCAAAATTCTATGTGGAATAGACCAATCTAGAGCCAGCTGCATCTATAAGATTGAGCTACCTGCATCCATCCGCTTCCCGCGATCCCAACATGGTGGATACTCCATCTCGCGAAAGGCCTACATATGCTGCAACTTCATATTAAAAAAATCACACGTTTCCTATAGTCGTATGAAAAACAAAATAACTCTAAACGCACAACATAAACCCCATTTTGGGAATAAAACATACAGACATAACACCCCTACCATGTGACGTTACAGGCTATTTGATCGCATATATGTTGTATGCACATAAAATCCAGTTCATTTCCTCCCGTCGTATTTATTTATCCGCGATGAACATGATAAAATTTATGTTCTCAATGATAGCGTGGATGCCTTCGATGGGTCTTACGTGTTATTTTGTTCTCATTTTCGATAAGGTTATTTGGTATTTAGAGGCAAATTATTTAATGGCCTTTATGCTTCGGCACGATTTTATTGGGTTTTGGGCAAGTCTACAAAGATAAAATATGCAATGACTAAATGAGCCCGCGGCTATACCCACCTTTTTAGGTCTACCCGTAGTTCATAGCGTGATTTTATACAGTCTATAGCCTTCCTCGATACATGTGCATCCAACACTTTATTATATAAATATGGATACTACCCCTCTTTACGTTTGTGTTTCGGCTAGCTAAAATCGGTCTGGTTACCCGACTCCATTCAAATCAAACAAACCATCTCTACAAACGCAAATAATAATAGATATCGGATTTATTCTATTTGTGAGGCCTTTTAAAAATAAACATACTACATGCGACGCAATGCGTTACGATGCGACACATTAATCACGATGGTATACGATTTCATATTAATAATCCTATGAAAAACCAGTTTACGTTACTGTTCAAGTACTCATTAACATACATAGTTCTGATGACCTAGTTCAAAAGAACCTCTTTTTCATTTGTCACTTCCTTGGTTTAGTAAAGAAGGTGTCACACTCATTGTTGAATTAAATAAAACCCAGTACAAGTTACACCTACGAGTATATTATATGAACATACCTATTAATAAAACTAATATTACAGTCAATAATTTCAAATTTACTATGTATTTTCAAATGCTTATAATTATTTCTTAATTTCTCTTACATAAACATACATTTATTTGCCTATCCATTAATTGTCTTTCGGCTTGTGTCGAGTACTTTAAAATTGATTTTAATGGATATTTCACTGAAAGACCGACAAGCATATAGGCTCAAAAATGAAAGAAAATTGTTTCTAATTTTACTGAATTTATTTTGATCAACTATCGACCATTGATATTTGTGATGCTATAAAATACAGAGTAATACTACAAGAAAAGTGAAACGTGAAACAGCTACCTAGTTTCATAACTTATTAACTTACACCAGCATCCTTGGGCCCAATTCTTCTAAATAAATATAGTTTCGATATCATGTCAGTGTCATACTTACATCACAAAAAGCGTATTCTTCTAAATTATCTGATAATTCAACGAAGTTGTAACGAGATCGTAAATTGAAACAAGTGTCAGAATATGTGTCAACAACGAACTGTTTATTTCAAACTATACGATAACGACATTAGGTTATCAGAATACCGCTTCAATTCAAAATATAATATCAATGTCATATAAAAATAGGAGAATTGGCCCATCTTATACAGGGTGGAATTTTGTAATGCCACCTGAAGGGGAAATACTATTAATACTTTAGATAGAAAATTTTACTCAAAGAAAACATCCCTTTATTTTTGAGAAGAAAGAAAACGGCATTCAAAGATTTTTAAAAATTCGCTTGCCACACACGGTAATCGAACCTACTAAAATCTGTAAATGTTGCACCCTGTACTTTTATTGCATCGATTGTTAGGGTCAATAAGGATGAAATCTCTTTAACAAACTTCATAAATTGAATGAAATGAAAACAATGAAATCTTAAATTAATTTAATTATTTACAAAAATGGTAAACTAACTAATTAATTGCTCGAAATGGGCTCCATTTTCTTGGATACACAAATTTATTCTTCTAACGAATTAATTTCTAGTAACCTTTAATAACGTGTTGTGGTGAATGTTATAAATCGTATTCTGAACTTCAACTCTCAACTCGTTTACATTCTCATAAGAATAATAAGATTTAATGTAAATTTGATTTTTTACATATCCCCACAAAAAAATCTAGAGGGGTGAGATCTGGTGATCTCGCAGGCCATCTGATTGTGCCGTTTGTACCAATCCAGGTATTAAAATGGTTATTAATGTAGGCAGTAGTGATTCTGCTGTTATGGGCTGGAGCACCATCTTGCTGTAGAATTATTTGGTTTCGCTCTTCCTCAGGGAAACCATTTAACTCATCATCATCAGCCTTTCACAGTCCACTGCTGGACTAGGCCTCTCCTTTTAAAGGAGGAGTGGGTCTACAATCTATAATAAATATTAAATCCCTAGAACAGACTGTTGAGGAATTAAACAGTAGAAAAACTCAGAACCTTTATACAGAGGTTGTAGGTACTAGCTTAGGTCACAGATCTACTAAACCATTTAAATTAAACACAAGTGGCCTGAAACGACATAGAAAATATAATAAACTAAACAAACACATTAGGAAACTAATCTTTAGCCTAAAACAATACAAGAAAAATAAAGTAACATCCCAGCAATATAAAGTTTTAGTTTCTGAGCGTTCAGAATTGTTATTAGACTTAGAAAAGTACAACACAGAGTTGATAAATAGTAAAATGCTGTATGATCAACATACTAGGGATCTCAAAGGTCAAATTACCTCTCTACAGTCTCAAATAGATAGGATGAACACCCAATATCAAAATGAGGTTCAGGATTATATTAGGAAATATGATGAGATAGCTCAGGTAGGTAGGCAAAATCTTGAGTATGTGAAAGCTTTGACAAACACCAATACTTGCCTAAATAGCATAAAATCAACCATACCCACTTGTGAGTCTCAGAATATTTTTGATATTGTCAAAAGTTATTATTTAGCAAATAATACAACAGATAGGTCTTCCTTAGGTAGGAATGGCACAAATAAAGTTTATATGTTCTCTGATAGGTTAGGTTTAGGCTTAGGTAGTTTAATAAATTGTGAATTGAAACAACACAATATTATTAATTATTGCTATCCAGAGTCTTCTTTTTCACATCTAATTGATAAATTAAATACAACAATATTTGATAGGGAGTCCACAATAATTATTTCATACGGTGATAGTCAAATGGTGACTAAAAAAGATATAATAAATTTAACAGAAGTTATGTTATTGCTTCACAGAACATATGATTGCAAATTTATTAGTATGACTTTGCCTTATGCTTATAGTTTAAATGCTATGATGAATAGACATATTCATGAACATAACTTGATGTTATACAATTTGACATGGCAATATAAGGATTTTATTTTATTTTTTGACATCAATAATTTTATTAATAATTTTACATTGACCAAAGATACAATGTATCTGCCACTATTTTATAAAAGACAAGTTGCTAAATTATTAGCATATAATATACAAAATGACACAGGTACATGTAGGGTATCCAAGAATTTAGTTTCTGTAAATAGTTCCTATCCTTATAATTCTTCTATTGAGAATACTGACACAAGTTCTTTAAACTTAAGAACAGGACAAAGGGTAGACATATTGAACTAACTGTAGCACATCAAAACATACAAGGTCTATCTGGCAAGGATTTAGAATTAGGTTTATATTTAGAAAATCATAGTATTAAAGTTATGTGCATTACGGAACACTGGCTTAAAGAATACCAGATTAAATTCATAAATAACACACAATACACAGTACACAGTGCCTTCTCTAGGAAACAAGCTATTCATGGTGGATCATTGATTATTGTTTCAAACAGTTTAACATGTAAAGAACGGA
Organism: Euclidia mi; assembly: GCA_944739405.2. NCBI lineage: Eukaryota > Metazoa > Arthropoda > Insecta > Lepidoptera > Erebidae > Euclidia > Euclidia mi. The sequence continues at coordinate 13,891,339 of OX123194.2, read as the reverse complement.
AAGACATAGCTAGCTTGTCTATAGAACGCACGGTGGAACTGTCATGCATTGAGCTTGAGCAGCATATTATTATATGTGTATATCGTCCTCCATTAAGTGACTTTAATTTGTTTGAATCTGTTATGGAAGATGCAATTAGTAAAATTAGGAGCAATAAGAAAGGGATTATAGTTTGTGGTGATTTTAATGTTAACATTCTTGAAAATTCAATAATGACTTGTAGATTTTTAAACCTTTTTAGATCATTTAATTTGAAAAATTTATTTCTTGAACCAACTAGAATCACAGCAACATCTTTCACCTGTCTTGATAACATATTTAGTAATTGTATTGTTTCAGATAGAGTAGTTACTTCTGAATTAACTTCGGATCACTGTGGTCAATTAGCTAGGTTTCCATATTACAATGATAGCATCGTACAGAGAGTGTTGGTTAGGCCATTACCTAGGCATAAGTTTAATGAATTCCGGAATAAAGTATTGATTGGAATGAATACTATGAATCCTGACTTAATAGAAATAGATTCTCCAAATAAGAATTTTAACAATTTATTTAATATAGTTAATAAAACGTTTCAGAATACTTTTAAGACTAAGGAGAAAGTAATTAAGGAATCTCGAGCTTTTAATGAGTGGGCTACTGCGGGTTTTTACAAAAGCAGAGCAAAAATGTATGAGTTGTATGGTATGAAAAAATACAATTCTGATTTAAACTTCACTGAGTATGTTAGGAATTATTCTAAAATATTTAAAAGAGTGTGCAATACAGCTAAAGCTATATTCGTTAGGAATAAAATTAAACAATCTTCGAATAAAGTTAAGGCAACCTGGCGAGCTATTAATGAAACAACAGGTAAGACAACATTAAGAAGTAATAGTTTTAGTCTTCTTGATAATGATAAATTAATTCATAATGACGAAGAAGTCGCACACACATTTAATAACTTTTTTGCTAGCATACCACTTACTACTACTAGAGAATTAAAATCATCAGCTATAGTCGCAGAAAACCTATTAGAGTCTAGTGTAGGAAAATGTGAAGTAATATTTAAATTTCATTGTATTAGTTCTACCGATATTATAAATACTTTTAGGTCTTTAGAGTCTAAAAATACAGGTGATCTCTGGGGCATTTCTGTTAAGGTTTTGACAAGTATAATTGATGTAGTGGCTCCTTATTTAAGCAACTTATTCAATAAGTGTATTAAATCTGGCAGTTTTCCAGATCTTATGAAACATAGTAGAATAATACCTCTGTTCAAATCCGGCAATAAGACTGATCCTAGTAATTATAGGCCAATATCGATACTACCTGCTTTTAGTAAGATTTTTGAAAAGATCATACTCAAGCAACTACTAAGACATTTTAATCAAAACAGCCTCCTTCATGGTGAGCAATATGGTTTTACCAAGGGTCTTTCGACAACAGATGCAGGAGTAGCGTTACTCAAACATATCTACAGTGCTTGGGAGAATTCCCAAAATGCTGTTGGTGTGTTCTGCGACCTTTCGAAAGCATTCGATTGTGTCTGCCATGAGACGCTCTTGTGCAAGCTTAGACATTACGGCGTCCAGACTAAAGCATTGGATGTCATTAAGTCGTACTTAAGTGACAGGATCCAATGTGTTGAAATAAATGGCTCAAAATCCAGTGGCTTACCTGTTGATTTAGGAGTGCCACAGGGCAGCATCCTAGGGCCTTTCTTGTTTCTTGTTTACATAAACGATTTACCTTTTTACTTGAAAAACATTTGTGACGTTGTACTGTTTGCTGACGATACTTCTTTGATATTTAAAGAAGATAGAAATAAGGAACACTTTAACGAAATAAACAGTGCACTCATTCAAGTGACTAAATGGTTTAATGTAAACAATCTAGTACTGAACGCCAAAAAAACAAAATGTGTTAAGTTTGCTCTGCCTAATGTCAGAAACCTTGGTCCTAACATAGTTTTAAATGACGATGTACTCGAAACAACTGAATCCACATTATTTCTAGGATTAACACTTGATTCGAAGTTACAGTGGGGTGCGCATGTTACATATCTCTCAGGGAAACTTAGCTCAGCTGCTTATGCCGTTAAGAAGGTTCGTAGGTTGACCGATGTCGATACGGCTAGATTGGTATATTTTAGTTATTTTCATAGTGTTATGTCATATGGCATATTGTTATGGGGTAGAGCTGCTGATATCCAAAATATTTTTATATTGCAGAAACGGGCAGTTAGGGCCATTTACCAGTTAAAGACAAGAGTCTCACTCAAAGAAAAATTTTAAACTATTGGTATTCTTACTGTAGCGTCACAATATATTTATGCCAGTGTTATGCATGTAAGACTAAACATAAATTCTTATAAAATGAATAGTGACAGACACAATATCAATACTAGAAATAGACATAAATTATGTGTTCCGTATTTTCGTTTGCACAAAACGCATAGCTCTTTTATTGGGCTCAGTATTCGCATATACAATAAATTACCAACTTATATTTTAGACTTGCCATTAAGTTCGTTTCAGGCAGAAGTTAAAAAGAATCTTATAAATAAGGCATATTACAGTTTGAAGGATTATTTTGATGACAGGAGCGCTTGGAAGTAGTTGTTCGCTTTTGACTAGGTCAATAATTAGTAGTTTTATTTTATAGTGTAGTTAATTACGATATTCTCATTTCATACTATATTTTGCATTCATGTTCCACACTTTCATTATAACTTTGCGGATTTGTTAAATGTGGGTAACTCGTGGTCATGGGCTAACTAATAGGTTGTCGATTGCTTTGGTTTCATAATACCGTTACTTTCTGCTTCATTCACTTCTACCATAGTTCTGACCATGTTCGCGAGTTGCCTACATTAAAAAGACGTAAGTGGATGCTCCTGTTTCACCATATTTACTTTGGGAGGCTTACTATATGAACATCATTTACTGCTTGAGTATGATATCAATAGCTACTAAAAATTTTACTAGTAGATGTCTACAATGTGAAACAGTTGCAGCTCCTTACAAAAATAAAATGTACCACCATTATATTTGTTTGAAAAGAGTGGCCATGAGTTTTATTGCCCGTTCTTTCTCGTGGTTCTACCTATTGCATTGCGAACGTGGCAGTAAATGTAAATGTAGAATCATTAAGTAATTAACTTAAATTTTGACGTTCATAAGCGTCACTTTGTGGCCTAGATGAATAAATGATTTTGATTTTGATTTTGATTTTGATTTTACTATACCACGCTGGCCAAACGGGTTGGTATAGGGTTTCTATCAAGTTTTCCTTCTCTTACAGTGCTGTCCTCTGCATAATATGCTCCCTCTGTCGGTTCTTACGACACCCACGGGATGATATGGGGTGGCGACAATTTGTATTCTTAATCCGTCACCACACGGACACCATTTAACTCATTTCTTAATAAATCCTGTATTTATAAATACATGACAGCGTTTAAGTGACTTTCGTACACATGGACTAACACAACCATATTTCTCATAATTCCGCACCAAACGTTTAAAGAAAATCTTACTTGACTGTTAGTTTCATGAACACGAAGAGGATTCACTGGAGACCAATAGTGATTATTGCGGCGATTGTACATGCCGTTATTGCTGAAGTTGGTTTCGTCAGACCATATAATGCTACTCAAAAAATTAGGGTTACGGTCAATTTGTCTCAGCATGTTTTGACAAAATTGTAGTCGTCTCTCACAATCCCCACGATGCAATTTTTGTACCAACCGACCATCACGATAACATTTAAACTTATACTTTTTCAGCACTTTAAGTACGCGAGTGTGTGTTGTTCCAATTATTTCGGCAGCATCTCTGCTTGAAGCCTTCGAAAATGCTTCGAAGTATGTTAAAATATTTAGATCAAAATCGAAGTTGTACTGCTGAAGAGTTTCCCGTCGCTTTTTGAAACTACCAGTGTTCTTTAAATTTTCTACCATTCTTTTCAGTACAAACCGAGTTGGTGCCTGACGGTCTCGATATCTCTCTCCGTACCACCGCAGAGCACGATTCACATCTTTGTTATTTAAAAAATAAGCTTCCATTAAATCAAATTGTTCTTGATAAGCCATTTTTACCGTGAAACAAATAGGAAATGATTTGTAAAAACAATCAAATGTGAATAACAGATGTAAATCTATTTTCAAATGTAACATTCCACACACGCAGTTATGTTCCATCTAAGAAAGGAGTCTGCATAACAAACACGTGCAAATTGCAATCGTCTTATCTAAATAGTAATTCGTCATTTCAATGGATAAATGACGTCAATGATAATAATTAATTAATAACATAAGTACACAGATGGATCTTTGAGTAAAAGTGCTTTAACTTGACCCATTGAGTTAATAATTTAAGATTTCATTGTTTTCCTTTCATTTAACTTATGAAGTTTGTTAAAGAGATTTCATCCATTTTGACCCTAACGATCGATGCAATAAAAGTATAGGGTGCAACTTTTACAGATTTTAGTCGGTTCGATTACCGTATGCGGCAAGCGAATTATTAAAAATCTTTGAATGCCGTTTTCTTTCTTTTCAAAAATAAAGGTAAATTTTCTTTGAGTAAAATTTTCTATCTAAAGTATTAAGAGTACTTCCCCTTCAGGTGGCATTACAAAATTCCACCCTGTATAGCATCATACCAAAACAATGAATTAACATCGGCCCATCAAATAGTTGCACCAAAGTTCCTACTCATAATTACCAAAGTTCGACTTGCTGAGAGAATATTTTACAGAACAATTTCTTTTCAATAAGCTCTCTGTGCAAAATATCCGCTTGCTGGTCATGTTGGGCCAATATAAGCCAACAACGGAAAAGATTTTACTTGAAATTCCATAATACTGTACGGAATACTTGTGAAGTAATTACATTCTACGTGAAATTAGTAGCCTTTTTATTTAGAAAGATACCTTTCCTACGTTTTTGTGTGTTGGTTTAGTGACGCAAACTCTTGGCTCTAGCGGACTTTAGCTTTAACTTTAAACGCTTAATTTTACGCAACTTTGGTGATATTGAATACAATAGAAATACATAATCAGATGTACTGTAAAAAGAACTGCGAACATTAATTAATCTGTATTTATTGAGCTGCTTTTAGCCGCACCAATATTGGCCCAATGTAGACTGACAAACTTGCCCATTGCTGGTTACCAAGTTTGAACCAACATTCAATTCACGCTCATTATTAAGTTTGCGGTTATTACCGAAACGCCCTCCGTGTTTCGGTAATTACTAGCATCAAGCAAAAAGTGATTATGTGGAAAATACTTTGAGATGCTTTAACAAGAAATTGTACGTTATTTTTCACTACACCGCAGCGTAAGTTATAAGTAAGTATAAACTTGATCTATAAAATACTAATCAAAATATTTAACATACATCTGTAGGCCGTTCGCGTATTTTGGCAGACACCGACACTGTATTTTGAAAGAAATGCGATTTGATTTTGAATTGGCTCATAATTGGTATTCTGCTACATTTAATATCATTCCAAGTAAGAGTAAGTTGGGAGTTGTCGGAAACAAATCGTAATTAAATGGAAAATAATTTCACCACTCAGACATTCAGATGACGATTGAATGGCACGCAATGTGACGTATTTGAATTTCAAATATTATAACGCGTTGAGATTGAATCAATGGGTGGTACTGATAACGATTGAATTTGTTTTGTTACCTAAGATCCCACCGTAACATGTCTACGTTCATATATTTTCTTATTACTTAAAATTACTTTTTTAAAGCTGCTTACCTGGATAAAGCCATATGCCACTTGGCTAGCGTAGTGGATTATGGCCTTATCCTTCCTATAGTGGAAGAGGCCCGTGTTCAGCAATGGGACAGTATATATAAGTTCTAATATAAGCTGCTAAACGGTGGTATCGACTGTCCAAAGCTTCTAGAAAAAATTAAAAAGCTTTCAATGTCCCGTCTAGAACCCCGCGATATCCACGACCTTTGTTTACGGCTTCGCAACATCGGACAAACTTGGGTAAGCATTCGCCTGTAGTTAGAATGACTCATCATTACAACGAGTTGTGAAGCTCCTCGGCAGACATAGACATCTTTTCCAATTCCTTTGGTAAATTCAAAAACCTACTTCAAACCCTACTACATAGCAAGGGTTGACCTGACTCGTCTGAAATTTTCTTTGCTAATGTCCACACTTTCAGATAAAATACCTACATATATACAATACCATATAATACTTACCTGCATGAAATATTTTATAGTTTTTTACCTAGCTTAATATATTTTTTTAGTATGTTTTCATACCATTATGTATCCTTTCAGTCCAAGCTGTAACAACCTGTTTATAACATAAATACATGCTGTGTTCTCCTGTAAATGAGGAAACACAAGGTAACAAGATTATGAAACATCTCATCTATCATGTAAAGTGTATTCTTTGTTGGGAAACCATACATACATACATACATAGACTCACGCCTGTTTCCCGGAGGGGTAGGCAGAGACTACGGAACGCCATTTGCAACGATCCTGACATATCTCTCTTACTTCACTCACTCCCATTAAATTTCTCATGCATGCTCTTCGGTTCTTCTAACCTGTCCTTTTTTAAGATGTCTCCAATCTGGTCAGAGAACGTCCTTCTAGGTCTTTCCCTTCCTGCTGTCCCATTCACACTTGACTTTGGTTTTTGGTTGTTGGAGAACCAATAAATAAATATACAGAGCTGATGATGATGATATTTTCAGGGATCTCATGTTACTAGTAACAAAGAGCTTATTTTGTCTTTTGACGAACGAATTGTAGTCAAGTGGAAGCTACAACACGCGGAGTGATAAGCGACGAGGCCATCACTTAACTGCACTATCAGCGCAGCTTCAATTTGACTAGTTTTCTTTTCCTTCTTCCTTATCCTGCTCACCTCCAATTCCTTTACCAAGTGCACAGGCTAGCAATACACTGGTAACTCGTCTGGTGTTACCGGTGTCATTAATCTTTTGCCGTCAGATGATATGTCTGCTCATTTTCCGCCTATCAAATAAAAAATTGGGCAAATGCGAATCGGACTCGCGCACGAAGGGTTCAGAACCATAATCTAAAAAAGAAAATCACATTTGTTGTATGTATACTTAAATATTTTTTAAATTTCTACCTGTTTATAAAGATCGAGTAATAACTAATTGGTTAAAAATTATGTTTGTTGTATGGGAGCCCCGTTTTATTATTTACCTTTTTTAAATTTAATCATTTATTTTGAAAGGTAATATAGAACTACATATTTTGTGAAAATTTTAAGCGTCTACCGGTTACCGTTAGTAATTTTGAGCAAAAAATACGAAAAAAATCACGTTTATTGTATTGGACCCCCCTTACTACTTTATTTTTTTAAATTTTAGTATTTGTTGTTATAGCGGCAACCGAAATACATAATTTGTGAAAATTTCAGCTTTCTGGCTATCACGGTTTATGAGAAACAGCCTAGTGACAGACAGACAGACAGACAGCGGAGGCTTAGTAATAGGGTCCCGTTTTTTACCTTTTAGGCACGGAACCCTAAAAAGAGGGTTTACTTATGTTAAAAAGATATTTAAGATATAAAAAGTTCTGTTTGCTTGGACGTGGTGCTGTTAACTGTACAGTAGCAAAAGTTTTAAGCTGTTTAAAGAACTTAAAGCTATTTATACTTACAGGGTTCTTCACTGCAATAGTCGACGTAGCTATTTCAGTGTTTGTGAGAAGAAAACACTTCAGGGCTGACGCATTGGTTGTTTCGTCCATATGTATGGGTTTTCAATGTAGTGATTCCTTTGGCTATTTCAGTTTTTGTAGAGAATACATTTCCGATACAGCGGTTGCTTCATCAATTCGGAAAGTGTTGTGTCTTTCTTTTACACAGAGAATAATTTGAAGTGATCTCGGCAACAGGTTTGTTCGATAAGTTGAATTAAATATGGCAAAGTCTTTCGATGATTATTTTCTATAAAGAATAGTTATATCTATACTAATATAATAAAGCTGAAGAGTTTGTTTGTTTGTTTGAACGCACTATTCTCAGGAACTACTGGTCTGATTTGAAAAATCTTTCAGTCTCAGATAGCCCTTTTATCGATGAAGGCTATATAACATCACGCTATGAGCCACAGGAGCTGAGCAGTAGCAATAAATAACGCGAGGTAACCGCGGGCTTATCTAGTTGCATTATAATCTCCAACTGAAAATCAAAGTCTAAACAAAACTTGCTAACTAGCTTTAACCCAGGCAGTCTATTCAGAAAATATACCAGGTAATACTACGTAAAACGCGGTCCATCAAACTTTATACCAAAGCATTTTTAGCCAACATCTCAAGTAATTTTTCAACTTGAACTAATGCCGAGAAAAATGTACGCAAGTTAATCAGTTAAATCTTAGGAAGAACAAGAAAAATTCCAACGTAACGTCAGTAGGTTTATTACATGCAAGATTTAATCGTAGCTCAGTTTTGGGTTAAATTAAGAGAAAGTTAAACTTTTTGTGCGGTAGCCATGTTTGTACTATAGACACAGAGTGTCCTAAATATAATCACAAAATGTCAACCTGTGTTTTATTTGGCCTTACGACTGGCACATTGGGCTAGTTAGTCATTGCTAATCCCTCTGAGGTAAGGACAATTTTAAACAGGACTATGCATGATGTTATCTACAAATACTAGATTTGGATCAAAACTTTCTTAGAGTTCATAAAACTTTAATGGAATCCGGCTTTTTTAAAGTTTTTATGCATGTATCCCGAGACAACATTACTAACTTAAATCTATTTACTGTTTATGCTTTGCTTTAAAACTAAGACGTTACCCGAAAGCCTTATTTCACTATGTACTGCACACTATTTATGACATACCTTATTTAAAAAAAAGTTTATAAAACTTACCTCTACTTTTATTCTATTGCAACCCTCGACCCCAATATCTGGTAACCCTACCATACACCTTGCGGGCCTTCAAGAATTTAATTAAGCATTTTTCGCGTTGATTAAACAGTGGAGGCCTCAAGCTACGACTTAATCCCCCTGTTGATCCTTCGTTTGTGTCTATACTGACGAATTTGTTTCCTGTATTGTTGAGGAAGGTATTGTTTTTAAACGGCTGTGAAAAAGAGTAGGCGTTCGGTAGTAATAATAGTAAAAATGAATGATTCACGCCTTTATCCTCGAAGGGGTAGGCAGAAGTGTAATATTATACCCACATTTCGCCATGTATTCTAGGTCCCACGTAATAGAGGGGCGAGCCTATCCACTGAAACCGTCATTTAAAACGGCATTTAAATATAGAAGCATTGATAGATTTTTATTTAGTCGTATTGTTTACACTTTGAAGTTCTTTTTTATTGTCTTCTCTATAGATGTCGAAGCCGTATAGGATGGAAATGATTTTAAGCCAGATATCTAATATATATCTACATACATACATAGACTCACGCCTGCTTCCTGGAGGGGTAGGCAGAGACTACGGAACACCATTTGCAATGGTCCTGACATACCTCTCTTGCTTCACTCACTCCCATCAAGTTTCTCATGCATGCTCTTCTGTTAAGGGTACTTCTGACTTGTCCTTTTTTCAGGATGTCTCCAATCTGGTCAGAGAACGTCCGCCTAGGTCTTCCCCTTTGTCCTGTCTCATTCACACTTGCCTTATATATCTTCTTTGTCAATCTATCGTCATCCATCCTCTCCATGTGCTCGAACCATCTTAACATGCCTTTCTCAATGCTTGTCACTACATCTTCTTTTACCCTACAACACTCTCTTATCACACAATTCTTTACTCTGTCGGTCAAAGATATACCACAAATACTTCTCAGTGCTCTCATTTCTACAGCATTTATTCTACTTTCAAATCTCTGCTGCCATACCCAACTTTCACTACCGTACATAAGGCTAGGCACTAATAACCCTCTATGTACAGCCAAACGTGCCTTTTTGGACACGTTTTGGCTATTCATAAACGCCTTCAGAGCTCCATTCATTCTATTACCTGCATTAACTCTTCTTTCAATATCTTCTTCATTTTTACCATCTCTTTTAAACAACGTACCTAAGTATACAAACTCATTCACTTGCTCCACTCGTTGTCCATCGATCAAAACATTACAAGCCGTATCGCATTCCTCCTTTTCAAAAACCATAACTTTCGTTTTACTGACATTCACTTTCATTCCTTTCCTCTCTAACGCACCAAGCATGATTGTTAACATCTCTTGCAATTCCTCCGCTGAAGACCCAAGTATTACCTGGTCATCAGCATAAAGGAGGCATTTGACAAGTAACCCATTCATCCTTATTCCGCAGTCACTATGTTTTAGATCTTGCAAACAACTGTCCATGAAAAGGTTAAACAGCCACGGCGACGCTACACATCCCTGTCTTACACCTGTCTTGATGGTAAACCAGTCAGTGTATGCCCCGTTTATCCTAACACAAGCTCTAGAATCCTCATAAAGGGATTTCAGAGCTCGACTGAGGCTGCTGTCCACGCCATTCATCACCAGACAGCACCGACCACCTTTCACTCCTCACCACTTTGTCGTAAGCCTTTTCCTAATCCACGAATGCGCAATAAACCTTTTGACCTTTGGCCAAAAACTTTTCGGCTATGCTTTGCAATGAAAACACCTGATCCGTACATCCCATACCCTTTCGGAATCCCGCTTGTACATCCCATATTTTCTTGTCAGTTACTTTCATAACTCTTTCAATAAGTACCTTTGCATGTAATTTGCCAACAATGCTGAGAAGGCTAATGCCTCTATAGTTTTTACAGTCTTGTTGCGAGCCTTTTCCTTTATAAAGAGCCACAACTACAGCTGTGGCCCAGTCATTAGGTACTCGGTCGGTGCTCCAGCACAAGTTATATAACCTCTGCAACTGATTAACTATGATGCCTTGTCCAGCCTTCAGCATTTCGACTGTAATCCTATCATATCCTGCAGCTTTACCTACTTTCATACTTCCCAGTGCCTTCACGATCTCATCCACGCCAATAACGCTTTCATTATTGCTATCATTACTATTCATTTCAGCTATCGGTGTCTCTATCGCCGTTCTTTCAAATAAACTTTCAAAATACTCTTTCCATCTCTTCAGTACGCACGATTCACCATTTACTATCTTTCCATTCTCGTCTCTGATGGATGTGTGTTCTGAGGATTGAGTTCTTCCTCGAACTGCACGAACGGATTTCCAAAAAAACTTAATGTTCCTCTGGAAATCGTCAGATAATCTGCTATCAAACTCATCTTTCTTTTCCTCTTTTTTCCTTTTAACCATTTCTTTCACTGTTTTTTTAGACCTAACAAACTCCTTTCTTGCTCATCTATATCTACACTCGTTGCTTTTCCCATTCTTTCATTTGCTCTGGCAGCCAACCAATCTGACCAAGCTTTCTTCTTCTCTGACACTGCTGATTGTACATCCTTGTCCCACCGTGTATTCTTAACCTTTCGTATTTTCCTTCTCTTGATCACACCATATACTTCAGACGCTACATATACTATATCTTCTTTAAAGGTCTGCCATAATTCTTCCATATCATTTGTGCAATCGAACCTCTCAAATCTTGCTATCATTCTTCGTTTAAACTCATCTTTCACATCTTTCTCATGTAGATTTTCTACTTTTATTCTTGCCAAGACCCTATTTTCATTACGCTTTTGGTGTCGCCATCCTTTAAAGAGCGCACTTATCCGGCTCAACACCAAGAAGTGGTCTGTGTGGATGCCGATCCCTCGATATACTCTTGTATCCAACACATTCTTTCAAAATCGTTCATCTACTATCACAATATCAATCATATCTCTTCTAACATTTTTCGCCTCTATACATATGTATCCTTTTATGATCAAACATGGTGTTTGTCACACACAGGTTCCACTCCAAACAAATCTCAAGCAGTGCTTTTCCATTTTCGTTTACACTCTCATCACCAAATGCACCTAACAACCTTTCAAATCCATCTCGCTTTACTCCCACCCATCCATTGTAATCCCCTAACAAGATCAATCTTTCATTATCCTTGCAGTTCCTCAAAATCTCTCTTAAACTCTCCCAAAAACTCCTGCCTTTCGTCTTGCTCATGTTGTGACATACCCATAACTATATTGACCGGGGCGTACACCCCTACAATAAAGAGACGAGTAAGTCCTACTTTCATTCTCATCCACAGTAGCCTAGCATTTACACATTCAAACTCTTTTACGCACTCATTCATTATATATCTATCTGTTTTAGTATGAAAGATGCTATCATTATAGGTAAATCACCGTTTCCCGAAGCGAATGGGGCTTGCCGCAGGTACTGACATGGAAATAAATTTATGATTTAGTTTTTGCGATAATGTGTTACGTGAGTCTCAGTGTTTTCTATTAAAAATGCGAACACCTGGTAATGTTCTCTGTTTCCAACATTGGATGACAGTTTCATGTTAGAGAGCGTTCTTACTGTGCCATTGTGTTGACCGACTGTCGTCTCTAGCTGTTTCCATCATATGGAATGTGACGTCATTGCCAAATGGTTCATACACGACAGTTAATCCTATCATCCATTATGTGGACACCATTTAAATACACAAGACACGACACGATATTTAGTCGTCATCATATGGTGTAAAGCTTCAGGAAGGCAGCCTTAATCAAAAGCATAAAGTCACCACTACCAACGCAGCATTGTCGGCGCGACACCAGCGCCATCTATGCAGTCAATTTAATCCTAACAGTGACAGCATCATTTCCACCAATGAAATACCCGTAAATTCCGATGTCGCTAGTGACGTCAAACGTTCTATCCTATCATTTCAAACGCACAGCCTACATAAAAATAGATCGCCGGTCTCAGATAATATAATTTGGAAGAATCCTATTCACACAGCAGTATTTTACTACTGTCGTAAACGACATTTTCAACAATTAATTGTGCCTCGTTCCCTTTGATGCGTAAAATAAATCGTAACTGAATGGTATTTGGTGCTTAGATTAAAACCGTAAAATGTTGAATTATAAATGTTTTCCCTCTCGTTTCGGGGAATTGTGCTATTTTAAAATAAGCAAGCTGAATGTTAAATTCTTTGTTATGGTTCGTAATGTATCAAAATTACCCAATTTAATTTATTTAGTATAATCTGAAGTACAATGGACGAGCCATATTTGTTCAAGCGTCGTTGACACAAACCCTTGCCTGTAAAACCTCAAATATGTAGAATGTAAGGTAACTCTGTGGACAGGCGTTTAGAAAATGGTATTTATTTTATATATGTAGGATGAGAATATCCGAGAACTGGGCAGCATAACTCAATCTATTTAACAGAAAACCTGATTGGCAAGTACCTTAATCCTTTTTTTTCTTTTTTTTGTTTTACGAGGTGGAAAATCCCTTCGGATCTCCGACTCTTGGGGGAAATAAGAGCCGGAGTATGTGGTGTTTCCACTAAAAACCACCTCGACTGCCGCCATGTACCCGTTTGTCGGAGGGTGGGGCATCACCTAAGCACTCGTCGCCACCCTCCGACGGGTATTGGCCCGCCAGATGGTCAGGCGGGCCCCGAACAAAACCCCCTTGGCGACGGATTAAGGTGTTGGACTCCGCCGCCAAAACGCCCAGCGGCCGCAGAGGATAGGGAGGACGGCAACGCAACACCGCATCTCCTCTTCCTCTGCGGCCCCACCGCGACGCATCGAATGGTGCGCCCCCATTTGGTCGCGGGAGATAGGGCGCGCGGCAACGCAACACCGACACGCCTCTCCTCCCGCGACCACACCCGACTGCGAGGGACAGACAGGACTGTCCCCCGCACCCGCATCGTTGGACGCATCCTGCGCAGGCCCCTCCAAGCCCACGCGGAGCGTCCCCTCCTGGATCCCTCTTAGCTTCACCGCGGGTGACCAATCCACGGTTACTGAGCCCCCCCACCACGACAAGGTGGAGATCCCACGGGGGGGAAGTACCTTAATCCTACAGAAGGCCAGTTAACTCTTTATGTAATGTTGTTATGGTATGCAAGTTTTTTTATAATATAACTGATAACTGTGTTATATTTTCAACAGCATTATTAATCAGCACTCTTTGACCTTTGCTAAGGCTGGATAACTCTTTATCAGAGAATCAGCAATGCGCAGAGTAGCCTAAGGTGTTGAAAATTACTTTTGTCTAGCATTAGCTTACCATCAAGCGAGCAACTTCTTTGACATTTGGTAGAATGACTTTAGCCAAAAGACGTCCACCGCTGAGCATAGTCCTCCTCCAAGGGTTTCCGCAGAAATTGATCCGCCCGCATCTAACCGCTTCCTGCAGTCCGAGCAAGACGTGTCACAACCTTTCTGGGCCAACCTCAGCTGCGTTGTGAGGCGTCGCTATTGTGCAAAAAAGTGTATATTTAAAATTATTTCGTTATTGACAGACAACGCACAGCCTAAACTATTGAGCACAAAAAGCTGAAATTTGGCAAGTATGTTTCTTGGGGATCGCAGGGATGCACGAACATTACCCGTTTTCACAGGATCGGCAAGGGACGGTTAAATTAAAATTTGTGATGTGCCGGATCGTTACAAACGTATGTATATCCGCGGATACGGATCGGAATACGAATATTTGGTGTCAAGAACCGCGGATACGGATACGGACATTTATTTTCTTACTAAATGGACGTCGGTGCGCGTGACCTTGAAACGATAGTTGACGTCACGCATGCACGGCGGATCAATTGACGGACATCGATATATATGTACTAAAGTACTAGATGTAGCATTCAGAACATTTACTTTGTTCAAATGCTTTGCATGAACATACCGGCAATGCAATCTAGCGTCACTTTGACTTTCCTGCGGTGTGGGTCCGCTTCGTTTATTGACTATGTTGCGACGATATATCGATTAATTTGAATCAGAACTTGTATCTGTAGTAGCGTTAGTCAATATTTTGAATTACTTATGTAAATAAATGAGTTAAATGTATCATAATACCATATTAAAATGTATTTCTTTATTTTTATGTGACGTCATTTACGATCATAGACTAACTACTATTTTTTTTTTTTTTTTTTGTTTTACGAGGTGGAAAATCCCTTCGGATCTCCGACTCTTGGGGGAAATAAGAGCCGGAGTATGTGGTGTTTCCACTAAAAACCACCTCGACTTCCGCCATGTACCCGTGTGTCGGAGGGTGGGGCATCACCAAAGCACTCGTCGCCACCCACCGACGGGTATTGGCTCGCCAGATGGTCAGGCGGGCCCCGAACAAAACCCCCTTGGCGACGGATTAAGGTGTTGGACTCCGCCGCCAAAACGCCCAGCGGCCGCAGAGGATAGGGAGGACAGCAACGCAACACCGCATCTCCTCTTCCTCTGCGGCCCCACCGCGACGCATCGAATGGTGCGCCCCCATTTGGTCGCGGGAGATAGGGCGCGCGGCAACGCAACACCGACACGCCTCTCCTCCCGCGACCGCACCCGACTGCGAGGGACAGACAGAAATGTCCCCCGCACCCGCACCGTTGGACGCATCCTGCGCAGGCCCCTCCAAGCCCACGCGGAGCGTCCCCTCCTGGATCCCTCTTAGCTTCACCGCGGGTGACCAATCCACGGTTACTGAGCCCCCCCACCACGACAAGGTGGAGATCCCACGGGGGGGAGACTAACTACTATGCAGAAATACATTGCAAGTGATTGTAGGTAAAACATATGACCAAGACCAGACTTCGTTAAGGTATTGGTTTTAAGAGTTTTTTAGTTTGATTAATGTTATAAAACCAAATTGACGTTGTATAACACTAATTCTGTGTTCTTTTTATTTTTTGGTAAGTTGATCGTAATGACCGTATTAACGAATATTTCAACACTTCATCATAGTAGGTACACATTTGCAGTTATAGAAAAATACGCAAAAATAATATTGAACCATGAGACCAAAACAGATCCTGATTTCCATATCCGACCAATAGACAAAATACCACAAAATTAATTGTGTTTGGTGGCAATTGAATAGTTATTAAAATATATTTTTGAGCATTTCTTGCCACAGTAAATTTAACTGCCATTCAAAATATTTTTTTTAGGCAGGAATTCAACCCTCGACCACGACGAACCGTGTCAATACTGTACCGACTAAGCTACTCAGGCCACTTCGTCATAGATTTTTTTTTAATAGTTGGTTTCCTTATGGTAGGACATAGTGCCATCTGCCACATGTGTAGGTTTAGAACTCACCACAGAAGAAACCGCAAGATGCCTTTGCCGACCACAGCCAGCAAGGGCATCTTTACAGAATGACAAACAATCCTGCCTTATATATTAGGTATATATGCTTAAGCAATTCTCATAGTAAGATAAATATTTTTTTTTATAGACTCACGCCTGAATCCCCGAAGGGGTAGGCAGACGTGTAATATTACACCCACATTTCGCCACGAATTTTTCAGGTCCCACGTAATAGGGGGCGAGCCTATTGCCGTACCGGACACATTACCAGACTCCGTGCTGCTACTGAGAATTTCCTAACGGAAAAAACCCAATAACACTTTGCCCGACGCGGGAATCGAACCCGAGACCTCCCAATCCCACGCGCACATTTATGCCGCGAGACCAATGAGGCGGTCGTAAGATAAATATAAAGTTTAAAAATTAGAATTATTCGTAAAGCAACTAAGGCAAGTCTTGAACTTACGCCCACGAATACATTTTTCAATTTTGTAATAAAAACATCTGAATATGTTTATAGATTCTATTGTTTTACTTAAATAAACCCCCAGCAGTTAATTCCTTTTATTTTCATAAATAAACTGTTCTTATTATGTTGATGAAATATTGTAAGCAGAAAACATCTCTTTTGTGAAGTAAATAATTTTTGCAAATGGCAATAAGCAGCCAGTAGCGTTAGAAAACTATTGGATACTCATTGGTAAGATGCCAGGACTTGTTGCCTCTACAGGTTCATGAGGAAAGGGGTAATTAGTACCTTTAAAATTAATAAAAATATTTTAATAATATGATGTAAAAAAAATTTACGGATTTCGGAATTTTTGTTAAGGTGTTATAAACTTGAGTATCTGATATGAATTTCAATTTAATAACTCTACGCAGTCATGAGGAAAGAGGTCAGCTGCTCTACGGAAAACAAAGTAATTGCAGTCAAGCAAAATTATCAGGAGGAGCAAAAAAACGAAAATCACAAATTTAAAACGTACTGCCGACAACTAAAGTACTTTTGTTATTTCATAATTTGTAAAATAAATAGTTCTATCTGTTTCAAAGCAATTTTTTGAGTAATTATTGGTAACTTTCCTTTAAATTGAAAAATTTTTTTTTCTATAGACATAAAATGAATTTTAAATAAAAAGAACTATTCAGTAACAAAGTAACTACAGTCACTTTTTTTTTTAAATAATTTAAAAAGAGCTGGACATGTTAGGTTTTAGTTTTAATAACAAAGCAAATGCATTTAATTGTTTTTAACAAAGACAATGAAGCCATTTAAAAATTAATATTTCTACTATAAGATTTGTTGGCTTATGCTTTTTATGAATCACATAATTTTTAAGAATTGTAAAAACTAGTTCATCTTAGGATTTATTATGATAAGTGTCACTCAAGGAATAGGGCATGTATATTACGACAAGAGGCTCCATTTAGGCTGTGCAGCATCTCACTCAGCTCTTCCAGGCTCTCTGCAACGATGACGATATCGTCGGCAAACCGAAGGTGGGATATGTACTCGCCATTAATGTTTATGACCCGTCCAGTCCAGTCATCGAGTGCGTTGGTGAAGAGCTAAGGGGATATTACATCCCCTTGCCTCACCCCTCTACGCAACTCAATGGGGCTGGTTTTACGGCTGTCCTGGAGCTGGACGGTCATAGTGGCCGTGTCGTACAAACATCTCAACACCTCGATGTAGCGCCAATCGATGCAATACCGCTGAAGAGCATCCAGAATCGCCCAGCCCCCCTAGCCAAATGGCATTCGATTAACGATATCGCTAATCGCTAAGTGCAAAAATGTATGTAACTGACATAAGCCTTTGGTATATCACGTGGTCATCGAAGAATGAATTCCTTGTGTTGCCATGGCAAACAAGCGTTATCGAAAGTAGATATCAGAGCGAATGCCGTTTGGCTAGGGCCGATGGGCGATGGAGTCGAATGCTTTCTCGTAGTCCATGAAAGTCATGCACAGCGGCTGATTGTACTCGTTGGTCTTCTGTACAATCTACTGAACAGTATGGATGTGGTCTGCGGTGCTGTAGTCTTTTCGAAACCCGGCTTGTTCCGGTGGGTGGAAATCGTCGAGTTTTCTGGCGAGGCGGTTTGTTAGGACTCTCGAGAACAACTTGTAGACGTGGCTCAGGAGTGAGATGGGTCGGTAGTGTTTCAGCAGGGTTTTGTCACCTTTTTTTAAAAACAGAACCACCGCACTCCCACTCCACGCCTGAGGTGTAAGGCCTTGGTGGATAACGGAATTAAACAGGCTCGCCAGCTCTTTCAGAACTGTTGTCCCACCTGCTTTTAAGAGCTCTGTGGTGATTCCGTCATCCCCTGGAGACTTGTTGTTCTGGTCATCATCGCTGAGTCTCGTGGGTTTAGACATCCGTGATGCGTACAAGTCCTTGTAGAAACTCCCAATTTCAGCGAGAAACTCGAACTTGGAGGTTACGGTTTTGCCATCCGCAGTATTGAGTTTCGACAGATGAATTCTACCAAGCTGGCAAGCGAACACTTTGGTGCCTCAATTCTGTTCAATCGCATCACATTAATATATACTTTCAATCAGACATGATGAAGTCTATCTCGTGCCTTGTCACAGTATCGGGGCTTCGCCATGTCCACTTTCTATGAGGCTTCTTCTTGAAGAAGGAGTTCATTAAGGAGAGCCCCTGTGACTGCAGAAAGTTGACCAGCATTTGCCCCCTGTGATTTCTTCGCCCCACGCCATAGGGTCCGATTTCGCCGCGTTCTTGTACTCCCATTTTGGCATTAAAATCATCCATAACAACGCTGTAGTGTGTCTTGGTGGTATGTTGAGAGCTTAGTAGAGCCTTAGTAATATCTTCATACATGGCTTCGACTATGTCATCGCAGTATGTCGAGGTCGGCGCATATACCTGTACCACCTTCAGAGAGTACCGTCCTGTCTGTGACCCTTAATATGAGGTACGCTACCCGTGTCGACACACTGCTGATTTCTACAACGCTGTTAGTGAGGGATTTGTTAACGAGGAAACCGACACCGCCCTGAGAGGGCTGATCCCCTTCTCGAAAGTAGAACAGATTGCCTGAATCAAGGGTTATCGTGTCCTCCCCCTGTCTTCGGACTTCAGACAACTCCAATATATGTCAGTTTATACGACCTAGTTCTACTTTGAGTTCGGTGATGTATTGGTCCAGCCGTAGAGAGCGTCCATTTTACGTAGCCAGGGTCAGTTTCTTGTGGTAGCCGTTTGCCGTAGCCCGGAGATTCTTAGCACCCCCTGCCCCGCCGTTACCGCGACCACTACTGTAGTTGCGGACAGCGGGACTACCAGGAACTGGGGGCCTTTTATTCTTTGGTGCGCTCATTGGGTGGTATTTGGCCTACTATACCGCGCTGGCCAGACGAGTTGATATAGGGCTCGGTTTCAAGTTTTCCATCTCTTCGCAAAGATATTATTCGCTTTTTGCAATTTTCTTAGTCGCCTTTTACGACACCCACGGAATGAAATGGGGTAGTGACACTTGTATTCTTTATCTGTCACTACACAGACAGAGACTTATTAACAAATTGATTAGTATTTCTTATAGACAGCCAAATCAAAATAGAAAAATAGGTACTGTATTACTCTCGCTGTGTTTGTAGACTTTGCTTTAGAGAATATTCTAGAAACGTTCCAAAGAATCCATCCCAATTCCAAGCCGTCAGAAAATCCTTGCAGCAATCGCTTTACACCGTTAATCTGATAGTCGTTAGTTCCTCCAATGGTAATGTTTCTTCATAGAAGACCTCAAACGGATTTGTCGTAGCTACGCTTCTACGCGTTTTAGTTAATAGACGCCTATAGTGCCAATTTCGAAGTGTTTGCCAAGATCAAAGCAGTGATTTGGCTTAAGGGCCAAACCTGATGCATGACGAATGTGGTTAGGCTTCATTTGTCTTGAACTGTGACTGTGTTTATTGATAGAACAAAGCTGCAATAGAGTAGGAAACGTACGTAAAACCATGTCGTGGCATAAACAATAAAAAACACCTTATCCAGAAGAAAAGTGTCTTTTAGTACACAATAACAGGATGTTTATTTTGATTCACAATTGGCTGTAATAATTTTCAAATCTCGAAGGATTTCTTTTACAGTTGAATTTTTTATGCATTGTGTTGTATAGTTAAAAGTTATATCTTGAACAATCAGAACAAACGTTTGTATTTACCTTAGTTTGTAAACATACTTAATTTTAAATATACATATAATTTATAACTGCTATGTGGTCCAGTGACTAGCGTATGAGACTGCGATTGGAATATATGGCAAAAATTTACTGGGTTTTGCCGAATTCTCAGTAGCAGCACGGAGTCTGGTGATGTACCTGGTAACGGCAATAGGCACGCCCCCTATTACGTAATTAAATCAGCAACTCCGACTTAAAAAGCTACTTAGCGAACAAAAACAAGTAGTCCAAACTACTGCCAACCTGTCTACTTCAGGCCACTTATTTAAAAAATTTAACCATTATTACAGACTTAAGAATACCTTCTCCAAAGAGCATCAAATATAAATTCAAAATGTTCAAACTTAACTACGACTTGACGGACTTAGTTCGTGTTTGGGACTGCACTCAAGTGATTGCACAATCTAGTTAGTAATTCAGGAGCGGGTCCTTTAACAAATGCTTCCTGATTTTATGTTATCCTGGTACTTGAGGGTGCATTGGTAATGTTGTTATCTTACGAAGTGGTCTCGCAAGTGTGAAAGAAGGAAGAATATGAGAAACTAGTAGATGTACATTATGTAGCTACGCCGGCACATTTTGTTTTTAATTTTACTGTTTCTGTACGGTCCCTAAATTTTTGGGAAATCATTTCTGAGTGCATTCTTACGGTCCCTAAGAAACATATGTATTACTATATGGGCAAGACTTTTTTCTGTATTTTTTATATACTGACAGACAAAATATGAATGTAAACTCTTGTTGACTATGATATATTATACTTTCATAAACGTATAATTTTACTTATACCTACTTTCAAAGTCCTAAGTTGGAAATATATGCAGTTATACATGAGTTTAGCACACAGTGCTTTTTATGTAATAAACTCATTATGTCATCTAAAAAACTTATCGCATCCATTTATAAATTTTAAACATTAATCCAATTCAATACATAAAAGAGCAAAGCCACCGTTCCTTCGCAAAAGTCCCAAGTAAAATCCGATCTCTACTGTAATTATAGCACAATCTTAAATTTGCTCATTTACGCCCGTGTTACTGGGTTTCATTCCCTAAGGCACGGGTAAACGTTAGTGGAAGACCTAAGGAATGCCTGTAGAATGTTATAAAACGCAATATAAAAGCTAAGATCCGAACGGACGCTCGCAGTGAGTGCTAAGATAGTGGAGATACTGCAAAATGGGTTTTCTTCTTGATAAATAAATACCCGTTGAATTGCTGTTTGTTTAAAATACTTTAATATGCTTGCCGTTTTTGTGCTTATTTACGCCCGAAAGTACTTTAAGAGGTTTATAGAGGCATACTCATGTTTTTGATAATATTGTATTCGGATATAATGCCATAATTTGTCTGTCATGCGTTTGTTGTGCCCGTTGATAATATGTTACATACAGCCAAGGCAACATCTAGACTTAAAATCATCATCATCATCTCAGATAGAGATGTCCACTGTTGGACAAAGGCTTTTTAGCAATGTTAATTAGCAGTGTTGTAGGTACCATCCGGGGATCCGACCCATACATCGATGTAGTTGTAATCGGCACAGCGCGAGCGGCTCCTTAAATAATGTGCTAGAAAATTTATATCGAAGGGTTCCTAAGAAAAATAAACACAGTGATCGAAACGGGTATAAATTCGTAATCCGTTAACAAATGTAAATTCGAGAGATTTATTTTGATTCATCATTATTAGTGACTCATCTTTTATAATTCCGGTCATACAATTACTAGGCAGGTTAGCAATCGTACCGTCCCAAGGAGCCATTTTTTTTAAAAGTAACAAAATTTTTAACAATCAGGAATAAAAAAACCATCTCCATTCTTCGCACTGCCTTGTATAAGATAACAGGAGTCACGTGTTTACGGGAGCTATAAACACAGGTGGAGAGGCACTAAAATAAAAATAAATATTTTAATTCGCGAGTGCGCAGACGTGATTCCATCGTCAGACGAGCCGTAAGATAAATTCCTATGAAGAATTCCGGAGATGGTCTGAAGGCTAATTTTACGAAGAACATCTCTTAGTGTTGAGTTACTTTTTTATTTTGGGAAGGTTTACCGAATCTGTAGTAACTTGATGTGAAATGATGTCGTTGTACGCGTGTGATTTTGTGTGAGACGTGTTGATGAAGAATAAATATTACTAAAAGTAGCAGCCACTAGCGTGATTTTGTAAGATTTGATGGAAGTCCTGAAGTAGGCAATATTGAAATACACCAAAGGATTACCAACCGAACAAAAAAGAGATTATGTGATAAATTAATCAGATATCTCACTCAACATAGCTGATTAATATATCTCTATCTCGTAAGCAATCGCATATAGGTCAAATATGATCCATGCTGATACGTCGGGACAAAAATGGAGTCATCTCATCTTTTATTTTTTAATTAGTAACAGTTACATAAAGATAAGGTTTCTTAGATCGAAAACTATCTTCGGTGTAAAGATCACGAACATCTAACTCACTCCTACATTCATAAAACATACAACCTTTATTGAATCTAGCATTAACTTCCCTGAACCATCTCGCCGACGCAGTCGCTAACAGATTGCAGAGCTCCATCACTATGATTCAGCTTAAACTTTTAAACCAAGTTAAATCAATAAACGACATCCATCTGACAAACGTTCTCTCGTTCCATTTCAATCAACGATCACTTCCAGAGAGTCAAGTCATCATTTTAGTTCGATTTTAAAACGTCAGTGCATTAATTAATTTCTCGTTTTCTCCTATTTCTCCGGAATTCGTAAGTTAGCTTGTTATAAGTTATTTATTAGTGAGAAATACTATGTGCCCCGCTTAGAAATCTAGTTCGTAAAGTGTACTGGATTTTGTTTCTTTAAAAATATTGAAGGAAATTTTACACTAGTTGAGAAAGTTATGTTCAGTAGCTTTATATTTTATTTGCATACTTTTTGTGAAATATACTTCTTTCCTTAACCGATTTAGAAAAATACTTCTGAATTTATCTTTATCTGTGTGCAGACACAGATAAAGATATATATATTTTGTTTGTTTGTTTTTCGCTTGTTTTTCGTGTGAGTGTGTGGCCGACTCCCCAAAAAGAAGGCCTACGATAAATGATAATGATGTCTATGTGTTGGATAAAATATAAAAAAATAATCCACATTCCCTAATTTCGTGGCAGATACCTTCACGCTGCGCTGTCAATAGAAACAAAGAGACTCACAAGTGAATTTATGGCGTAGTTGTCATCCAGACTCAAAACAACGCAAAGTATTGTCCAATATGGGGTTCGAACTCACAGCACTCCACGTCGAGTCGATCGCTTGAACCATTATACCACCTGAGCTATCATAGTTCATAAATAAAAAAGCATTATGTTTTTATGGTAGAGAAATGGTAAGTTATCCAACCAAAACATTTCTAACTCCCTACATCAATAAAAGCAGCTTCAAAACTTTCAGCTACCAGGCGCACATAAGCATAGAGGAAGTTTAAAAATCTTATTCGGCGCTATATGTTCATGTTATGCGGAGCTATAAACATAGTTTAAGTTGAAACTTGGGTAGCAGCCGTTGTACTGGCCGCATTAACAACAATCCCGAAGCACTAACATGCCCCTATAACTATAAACATCCCGGCACCCTGTTTGTTTTAGGTTCTGGCAGAAGAATTCTTATTTAGGAATGGTTGCTTTCTACGTTTCCGTGAAAATGGTGGGAAGTTTAACGTGAAATGAAATGAATCTTCAAAGGATTTTAAATTAAAAAAAGGTTTGTTTAAAAATATGAAAGTGTCCTTTGTATTTAATAAAAGTATGTTTTGTAAGTACTGAGAGAAACATTCAATTCACTATTAGTGCCAGCACACTATGGTAAAAAAGAACGCGTAATTTTTAAGAACAAGCACGTAGTATGCACTGATCATGAATACATGTCACATATGTGTTATATTTGGGAACACGCCACTAAGGAACGTCGAAGACACCGTGAAGATTTGGAGCACACTTCGACGCCCTGCACAAGTGCACACGGGCATCAACGTTGCTAGCATGGCGTGGCATATTTTATGCATCTAAAGGAGCTAAGCTCATTGGAGTTTGCAGAGGCAAAATTTTTAGACAATGTTTGTTGTATGTTGCTGACAGTTCAGAAAATGATGGTCATATTTCTTTTAAAGACTATCTACTCCCGTACTAGGTATAAATCCTGTGTCGTGGAAGACTTTATCAACATACAAAACTCTAAACAACAATTTCTGAATCTCACAAAGTTTTGTCTCGTATGGGAATCGAACCAACAACACATGGCGCCAAGTCAAGCGGTGAAGTGGCCACTTAAACCACTACACTATTATTATAATTATATTTTGCGTAACTGAACATAACATGCTTCAATCCGATGTTTCTTTAACTTGTATCTTCTTTCTTCCGTAAATCATGACGTGGTGGATCATGTATCTTTGTAAAAAATTATGTTATAAATCCTAAATCTAAATGGTTTAAACAAATTTTGTCAAGAATGTATCATTGAAATTTCTGGTGTAGAACTCACAGAGCATAAGCTATTCGTCTTTTGTATTTATAGACCACCAAAAGTGAGTCAGGAAGATATTAACATATTTTTCAATAAATTCAACTCCTTGTTGTCTACATACTGTCTTCGTAAATATAAGATTGTGTTATGCGGAGATTTTAATATTAATATGCTGATTAAAAATAAAAGTATCTTTCGAATTTTTGCAATTAATAGCGAGTTACAACCTAAAATTAGCATTTAAGGAACCGACGAGGGTCATTAGTAGCACATGCTTAGACAATTTTATACACAATATGACTAACTGTAAAGGTCAGATTCTGGAGTTCGCTCTGTCTGACCACACAGCTCAGTTGCTTACTTTGCCTTTAAAATCTAACAACACCTTTAAGTATTGGTACACGGAAAAGCGGGATCTAAGGCAGGAGAACATTAACAAATTCAAGAAATACATGGCATCGTTATCATATAAGGAATGCCTGGATAATGACGACCCAATCCATTCTTTTAATAGTTTTTACGACTTGTTTTCTTTATTTTACTATCTATGCTTCCCTGTATGCAGAATTAAAATAAATGCCCAAAAACGGCCGAAATATATATCTAATGGCATTAAAAATTGTTGCCAACGGAAGCGTCAACTTCTGTGGCAATATTGGAGAAATGGCACAGAGTAAAATAGAAATGATTTTAAAATGTTATTCGAAGTTAAGTCGCATAATCAAACTCACTCAGCGACCACACAATATAAAATTCATAAATACCGCTCGTAATAAAAGTAAAGCAACTTGGCCAATAATTAATGATACAAAAAGTAACGTACATAAGGATGAAATACGGGAAATTAATACTGGAAATGGTACAGTTACTGATGATCCCTTACAAATAGCCGAATTATTTAATAAATTTTATATCGATCACGTGGCGAAACCTGCTAATCGTACCAAAATTTCTAGTCATATGCATATTGGTAGCGCCATCTATCCTTTCCATTGCTAGCTAATTATGTCAACGTCAATGGTTCGTCGCTGCTCGGCCAATCCGAGCGATCTGCGTGTTGGACTGTCAAAAACTGTCAAAGAGAGTAAACTGAGTTCGCTGTAATAATATTGTATTTTATAATAATTACCTGTAATTATCACCAAATTTGTGACGTTTAATGAAGATCGGTGTCCAATACATGCCACTAAACGTTTTCCACGGCACACAACAAACATTAGACGAAACCACCATCATCACATACAGTTGTTGGAATGAAAAGTTTTAAAAAAATGCCAATCAATTGAGAACATCCTGAGCTTCGGTATGGTACGTACAGACAATTGTTTATAATATTTCCACAAAATAACCATACTACACCCGAATAAAGGTCATTTCGATATTAAAAATCCGTTAGAAACCGGTATTTTCAAGAAGTAAATAAAAGTTTATGACAACTGACCTATTTCATAGACAAGACATAACAAAGTCTAGTGATGTACCAACCACTTACGACTAATGAACGAATGATAATGTAAAATTGGTGTTGCCGTTTAAACTTTGGATGACATTCTCTCCACATTGACAAAATTTATATACATTGACATAAGATATCTGCTGACTTTCTAAATAATATTGATTGGACATATATGACATACACTAAATTGACTGGACATCACATAATATATTAATTGACTGGAATTGTACTACTGGACATAAATTAATAATAGAGATGGACAACGTAACTGTACGTAGTAAATTAGTAAGATCACAATCACACATGAACTTATCGTCTTTAACTAGCAAAGACCTATTAAATTCTACCATGCTCGATTCCACTATGATGAGTATTCAGAGTGATACGCAAAACTACGATCAGTCATGTTCCGAGGATTTAAGGCGAGAAATAAATGAAATTAAAGAAAAGTTAAAGAGCGCTGACAATGAAATAGAAAATCTTAACTGTGAAAATACTAAGCTCAAACAGGTTACACAGGAACAACAACGACAAATTGAATTATTGAAAACAATTACGTGCAATACCCCGCATCGCAATAATAAGTCGTGCCCTATCTCAAAACGAATGCTAAGCATGAAAGTAAACACGCCCCGTCATTCTCCTCTACGACTAGCTAAAAGTACCTGCATAAGAAGCCCAAGCTTGCGTACAACTCAGCAGAATACATTCGAAAGCAATTCGGATATTCAGTCGAAAAGACATTGTTTTGTTGAAAATAAAAGGTGTATAAGTATGGAAGGTCTAACAGTCAGAACTGAGAACATCAAGCATAGAGTAATTATCCTCGGTGATGGACAAGGTCGGGGTCTACGCAATATCCTGCAAAACCTACTTGGATCCGAATACGACGTGTTTTCTTACCTAAAGCCAGGTGCTGTATTGAGTGAGATCTTAGAATGCTCGAAGAACGAAATCAGTACACTTACAAGAAGCGACTACGTGATTGTATTGGGAGGATGCTGCGATAAGAACCCTTATGATGTCGACATAAATCTGCATCGCTGGTTATCGTCAACTGCAAATACTAATGTGATTGTAAGTGAAGTGCCTAGTAACAGGTTCTTAAAGGAATCAAAACTTAACTATTTATTACGATTTATCTGTAAGAAATATAAAAATGTATTGTTCATGGACATGAATTACGCTAGGTTTCCACCAAGTAGACGCAATTATGTGCTTAATCTTGCAAGGTCTTTATTAAAAGAAATATTGTGCATTCATTACCACTTCAAGGCATTGCAATACGAACAGATGTGTCAAATTAAAAATAAAAAATCTTTTGATAGTAAATATGTGCAAGTAAACTTAGAATCTGAAGAAAATTTAATAAATAGAATTAATGGAGACTGTATAAATGAAGTAAGTAACAAACAGGATGAATCGGAATGTACAAAAACCGAAAACACAAACTCGAATAATTTATTTCGTTTATAGATTTATTACTATTCTCCATCAAAACATTAATGGATTACTTAATAAAGCTGATATGTTATCCGTTTGCATTAACGAGTTAGCTGCACAGAACAATCCTCTTGATTTATTATGCATCACTGAACACAACATGATGGACGGTGATGAAGTATATCTCACAATTCCAAATTATAAACTTGCGTCTTATTATATGAGAGACAGCAGACACGGTGGCTCCTGTATATTAATTAAAAATGACATCAAATATATAATTCTTCATAACATCACAAAATTGTCAATCATCAACACACTAGAATGTTCTGCTATCGAGCTATTGGAACATCAAATAATAGTTTTATGCATATATAGGCCGCCAAACAACACCGCGGGCTCTATAAACAGCTTTTTCACAACTTTTAATAAAATATTAAAAAACTTATGCTCTAACGGGAAAAAGATCGTAATATGCGGTGATTTCAACATAGATACTTTGAAGAGTACAAAACTTTCCACTGAATTTGTAGAACTGTTAAGTAGGTACGATTTGAAACTAAAATTCAAGCAAGTAACACGATTAGCTAGTAAAACGTGCATAGACAATATAGCCCATAACATAGGAACTTGTAAAGGCACCATCCAGGAATTAGCGCTATCAGACCACAACGCACAAATAATAAAGCTTCCGGTTAAAAAGACCTGCACTATAAAATATTGGTATATATTAAAACGGAATTACTCTCCAGAAAATAGAACATTATTTATAAAATATTTAAAACAACTAACAAATAACGACATTTATAATTGCACGGATGCGAACACGGCTTATAACACATTCGATGAGAATTTCATTATGTTGTACGATCTTTGTTTTCCTTTACAGAAAGTCAGGATATATAACAGATCTAGGCCGAAGTGGATCTCACGTGGCTTAAAAATATGCAGTAAACGTAAATGCCAACTACTGTGGCAATACAGGAATAATCCCAATCAAGCCAACAAAACTGCTTTCAAAACATACGCAAAGAGATATAAAACTATAATCAGATTGACAAAAAAATCTCAAAACGACTACTTTATAAAATCTGCCACAAACAAGAATAAAGCTACTTGGAAAGTAATAAATGAGATCAAATCTAAATCAAAATATCCAAATGAAGGTGTAAATATATTAATTAAACATGGCGAAATCATAAATAATCCCCAAGACATTGCCAATTCATTTAATAACTTTTTTCTTGACATTAATGATAATAATACTAATATGCCCGAAAAATCTTCTAATAATCTGACATATAATTCTAATTCTATTTTTATGACACCGACTATCCCCGATGACATTAATAAAATAATAATTTCTCTAAAAAATAAAACCAGTACCGGCTATGATAGCATTATGACAAAAATTGTTAAAGATGTAGCTCATATTATATCAGAACCATTAAGCTTCATTATAAATTTATGTATAGAGCAAGGTATTTTCCCAGACAAACTAAAAATATCTGTTATAAAGCCAGTATTTAAAAAAGGAGAAAAAACTAACATAAGCAACTACAGGCCAATAGCATTGATACCTATTTTTGCAAAAATTTTTGAAAAGGTTGTGTTCAACTGTCTCTATTCTTTCTTTGAAACACATAACATTCTAACGTCTAGTCAGTATGGTTTTAGAAAATGCAAATCCATAAATATGGCAATATACAACTTTTTACAAAAGGTAATGACTAACTTGGATAAAGGACTGCCGGCTGTCGCGTTATACATGGACATGTCGAAGGCTTTCGACCGTGTCGACCACAAAATCCTCTTGAGAAAGATGTATGCATATGGTGTGAGGGGTAATGTGTACAACCTCATAGAATCATACCTTAGCAACAGACATCAATTCACAGAAGTAAGGAGATTAAATCCCATTACTAAAACGGAAGAAATATATACGTCTGAATCTGGAACTCCTAAATTCGGCGTTCCTCAAGGGACCATCGTGGGTCCTTTATTCTTCCTTGTTTATATAAATGACATGCCTTCGGTTACAAATCATGACATTACACTATTTGCTGATGATAGCACTGTTTTATTTGTTAATGATAACACAATTGACTTAGAATCTGACATTAACCAAACAATATTATCAATAATAGACTGGCTTGAAACCAATAATTTAATGATTAACATTGACAAAACTAAAATAATGAATTTCAAAATACGAACTCAACGCACGGGTAAATTAAAAATCAGTTACCTTGATAGCGACATTGAAGAAACTGAAGTTACAAAATTTCTAGGGTTACATATTGACAACAAACTTAATTGGAAATTTCATATTGACCATTTATGCAAAAAGCTGGGACAGTTTTCATACGCACTTTACAGATTAGGAAAAATAGCAAATCAGGCTACTTTACTAACAGCCTACCACGGTTACGTTAGCTCCATCCTCAGATATGGCGTAATATTCTGGGGCAACAGTACAGACAAAGAGCGCGCTTTCATTGCCCAAAAACGTTGCATTAGGGCCATATTTAATCTACGTGAAACTGACTCCTGTAAGCCATTTTTTAAAAAGGTAAACGTACTTACATTGCCATGTATCTATATATTTGAGGCCGCAGTGTTTGTAAGGAATAATATTGACATGTATAATTACTACACGCGTATACGACGTAAAGACAAATTGCGTACAGTAGCTAGTAAGACTCACCTTATACATGAAAGTATCTTTTGTATGGCTACACGTATCTACAATAATATTCCGGGACCTATCAGAAACATTACGGAAATTAAAAAATTTAAAAAGAGTCTCCATGATCTGTTTGTAGACAAATGCTACTACTCTATAAAAGACTTTTTATTGGACAAATCTCTGCTCCAATATAGTCCGTCTCGGTCATGATGTGTTCAGTAGCCTACTAATCTGTTTCTGCCTACCTTAATTTTATCGCTTTGTTTTGTTTATAGGATTTGTAAAAATAATGTACCTACCTATATTCCTTTATGACTATTGTATGCCCCAAGGGCGGGACGTAGCTGATCTATTTAATTATTTAAGACCTGTATTTTGTACAAACCTATGATCCACAATAAAGATATTGAAATTGAAATTGAAATTGATCCTTTTCATGAATCCCCTCCCAAAACGCCTCGCTATTGACCCCTGCTCAACGGCGACGAAAAAAGAATGGAAGATTCTAGACGCTCGCAACTCATGTCCGCCGCACCGTACCGCACTGAACCGCACCGCCATATATACTTATTACCGCTTATACAAAACCTAACAAAACCGCTCGCGAGTGAAAGTGATTTGTGTAGTGGAGTGATTCAAGCAGCTTCAATATACTTGAAGACACCAGGAGACTGCCGAGCAAGGTAAGAGGCTCCTAACCACAACATCTTTTCCGCACTTCCTCACTTCCTAGTCGATAAGAACCAAAATTCTACAGTCCACCATATTAATAGTTTTCCCAAATCGACTAGGAACATTCGGTTTCGGTGTAACGATGAACCATTTTTGGATCCATACGAGTCGGATTCATTTACGTTTTATACGTAAAACCCCGTTATATCTATATACCTAGGCAGTTATAGCACCTAGCTATACTCCTAGTCCATTCACATAACCGTCACATAGTTGTTTTCGCACGCATCAGTAGGTAATATACTTATATGTAGCTACCTACTTACCCAATTATTATTTCTGGAACTATCATAGTTGTCTTGTAAATCTTATATTTCAAGCAACTTTTAATTCCACCGCTTTAAAGTGTTGCCTAGGTACTTAGGTAAAATAATAGGTACTTTAGATATTCTTATTTTGTTTCGGTCTCATTAGCTTATACTTACGTAAGCATGTCACAACAAAAGAAGTCACGCGTGTCGGAAGACAAAGAGATGACAATCTTAGAAGCAAAACGCAATATTTTATCAAAACATTTATGAGCGTTCAAAGACCGCAGCCGTTTCTGATAGTAATAGGGAGTCATTTCTCAGCTATTGTATGACAGTAGATAGTATTCGAACAGATTTTCATAAGTTGTTAGACGATTATAACGCAAGATTGCTCTCTACTAATCCTGATGAAAAACCGAATTATCAGGCGTACAACTCTTTCGAAGACCTTTATTGTATTATTAAGAGTATACAATCGCAATTGGAGGGTAAATATTCGGCACAGCCCGTTTCCGCGGCTCGCACGCCGAAGTTACCGCCAATCGAGATTGTGTCGTTTGATGGCGATATACGAAACTGGCCGTTATTCTATGCGAGTTTCAAGTCTACAGTTTGCTGACAAGTTGTACTATTTAATAGATAAACTGTCACCGAAGGCCCAGTCCGTATTTGCAGGTGTCACACCCAGTGCTGAGAATTATCAGGTCATATTTCAATCACTACTTGATAGATATCAAGACACGCGCGTCCTAGCGTCTACCTACTTTGACCAAGCTTTAAATCTTAAACTGTCCGGTGCCGCATCTGTCTCGAATTTCCAGATGTTTAAAGATAACTTCGTAACCGCGGTTCATTCTCTTAGGAACTTAAAATTGGAAGATCTTTCCGACTTTATGTTGCTTCAACTCGCTTTAAAAAAGTTTGACACTGAAACAATTTGTGCTTTCGAGATGACGGAACGCAATAATAAAATACCTACACTAGATAGTTTTATTTCGTTCATCAAAGATCAGTGTCAAATATTTCATAATACGCAGTCTAGTTCACCCAGCCCGTCTAATACTAACAGCAGCAAACAAAGGTTGAATAAAGCGCGAAATAGTAATAATAACTCGGTCCCTAATCCACAATCTTACGTAACATGTTCGGAATCTAATAAAATTAATTCATAGAAGTGTCTGTGCAGTAATATAGTGCACGACCATTTCTATAAGTGTCCCGCCTTTAATGGTTTAAATCCAACTGCTCGTTTCAAGTGCGTAAAAGACAACAAAGCATGCATTAATTGCTTAAGTATACTCGTAAAGCATAAAACTAGTGATTGTTCTAGTAAGACGAGATGCCGGTCATGTAATCAACGACACCACTCATTGTTGCACTTTGATAAAAGTAGTCCGTTGTCAAGCAAAGCCGCTAACCTTGACACACTTACGTCGCAGGTGCAGGCTACGATAACTACGCCTCCCACGATTCAGAATGAAATATCGTTGTGTACGACATCCATCGCGCGGGCGACGCGCACGCGAGGACGGCACTCGCGCATCTATAATGATCCGCGCAGGGCCAAAACGCAGTGTACGGCGTCTAAGACGGTACTGTTAGCGACAGCGCAAGTTATCGTTTATGATGTTAATGGGTCGCCGCACATGGTACGTTGTCTACTCGATAGCGCGTCTCAGACCAATCTAATAACATTGGAATGTTTCAAACGCCTCGGATTGTGGAATAACTTTAGAAATACTAGTTCAATGGTCAAAAAAATCGGCGGGTCAGAAAAACATTGCAAGGGTTCCGTAGATATTAAAATACATTCGCGTTTTGATAGGAATATTAATTTTAACATTTCTTCGCTTATCGTGGAGCGTGTCACGGACGCATTGCCGAACGCTAATGTAGGCGTAGCATCACTCACTCACATCGAGTCATTGCCGCTGGCAGACGCGGAGTTTGCGAATCCGGCAGGCATTGATCTTTTGATCGGAGCTTCAATATTTCCGCACTTGCTACAAACTAAAATAGTACGTAGTGAGCGATATGATTTACCGCCCGCTATTGAGACGGTATTTGGGTATGTGATTATGGGTACCGTACCTACGTTACATACTTCTCATTGTATTACGTCTTGTTGTTGTTCTGTTTTTCAAGAGATCAAGGTGGGTGCTTAAACTGTGTGTAAGATAAAGGACTAATTAGCTATGCTATGCTATGCTACGCTATGCTATGCTATGCTATGCTATGCAATGCTATGCTATGCAATGCCATGCTATGCTATGCTACGCTATGCTATGCTATGCCATGCTATGCTATGCTATGCTATGCTACGCTATGCTATGCTACGCCATGCTATGCTATGCCCTGCTATGCTATGCTACGCTATGCTACGCTATGCTACGCTATGCTACGCTATGCTACGCTATGCTACGCTATGCTATGCCATGCTATGCTATGCTATGCTATGCTACTCTATGCTATGCTCTGCCATGCTACGCTATGCTACGATATGCTATGCTATGCCATGCTACGCCATGCTATGCTATGCCACGCTATGCCATGCTACGCTATGCTTCGGTATGCTGCGCTATGCTGCGCTATGCTGCGCTATGCTGCGCTATGCTGCGCTATGCTGCGTTGTGCTGCGCTATGCTGCGCTTTGCTGCGCTATGCTGCGCTTTGCTGCGCTATGCTGCGCTATGCTGCGCTATGCTGCGCTATGCTGCGCTATGCTGCGCTATGCTGCGCTATGCCGTGCTATGCTGCGCTATGGTGCACTATGCTGCGCTATGCTGCGCTATGCTGCGCTATGGTGCGCCATGCTGCGCTATGCTGCGCTATGCTGCGCCATGCTGCGCTATGCTGCGCCATGCTGCGCTATGCTGCGCTATGCTGCGCTTTGCTGCGCTATGCTGCGCTATGCTGCGCTATGCTGCGCTATGCTGCGCTATGCTGCGCTATGCTGCGCTATGCTGCGCTATGCTGCGCTATGCTGCGCTATGCTGCGCTATGCTGCGCTATTCTGCGCTATGCTGCGCTATGCTGCGCTATGCTGCGCTATGGTGCGCTATGCTGCGCTAGGCTGCGCTATGCTGCGCTATGCTGCGCTTCGCTGCGGTATGCTACGCTATGCTACGCTATGCTACGCTATGCTACGCTATGCTACGCTATGCTACGCTATGCTACGGTTTGCTGCGCTATGCTGCGCTATGCTGCGCTATGCTGCACTATGGTGCGCTATGCTGCGCTATGCTGCGCTATGCTGCGCTATGGTGCGCTATGCTGCGCTATGCTGCGCTATGCTGCGCTTTGCTGCGGTATGCTACGCTATGCTACGCTATGCTACGGTTTGCTTCGCTATGCTACGCTATGCTTCGCTATGCTACGCTTTGCTACGCTATGCTACGCTTTGCTACGCTATGCTACGCTATGCTACGCTATGCTACGCTATGCTATGCTATGCTACGCTACACTATACTATACTACACTTACGCTTTGTATATGGATGACATTGCCTGTAGCGTCATATCCTCTCCGCTAGCAATTTCGCTTTGTGAAGAGCTTATTCAGCTTTTCAAGCGAGGCCAGTTTGATCTTGTCAAATGGACAAGCAACTCTAAGGAGGTTCTCGCACGCATACCAGATTCTCATTTTCAAATGTAACGTACACACACGCGAGTAAAAGAGCGAGCGCTTCCGACCGCAGCGGGTACGTGACCAAAGCCAAATGAGACATTTAGCCTGTTTTTACTAACTTACTGAATAAAGAATTGCGGATATATTCCATGAAGCTCCGGGACTGCAAAAAAGTTGTAATCGATTGGCTTAGTACTAAAACTTACGACGATGTTGAGTCTATTGTATCTTCTATTCAGTAAACCAATTAGTTACGATTAAATTGGGATGATGAGCGCATGGTTAGTGAAAGAAGACTTATTGTGCTTCTTTCGATCCCAAGACAGTGTCGCAGGGCTAAACGACAAACGATAACATACATTAGGACAGCTACGTTTTGTCTAGGCATAGCATGTTAATAACAATCAATAATCAAAAGTGAACAAAAATTAACTGAGCAATGCTCATTATATTGTAATTAACACACGACACAACCACACTCTCATACTTACACCCACAATATCTCACACTCTCACACACTTACACCCACACTCACTCACTCACTCATTCATGATACTCATATTACACTTACATGCGTGATCTGCCTCTTCCTGTGTAACTCTCATTTATTTGTAAGAACATTTGTATAATTTTAAGTCACCACTTTATTTTCAATGTAAAACTAATGTTAAAAACCACGGAAGTGTAAATTCATATCTCGCAATTTTATTTTTGCATGTTTACATAATTTACATAGTCTACATTTCAATTGCATTAAAGTGACAAGTGGAAGCACGGAGTCTCCTAATACAAGCAATTCCTTGCTTTAAAGGTGATCTCCAATAATATGTATCACAATGCCAATTGTAATTGAAATAAACGTTTTTATTTTATTTATTTATTTTATTTTAATGTGCCACTTTTGAAGTTCGCATAACTCATCTACGGTTTTTTACGCTGCGCTGTGGCACACGAACACACGAAACCCCCCCTCCCCTCCCCCCGCTCACTCGCTGACGCCACCGCCGTGTTTTTGTTTTTGCGGGGGGTGAGGTCGAGCTACGCACTGTACTGCAACCTCGCCTTAATTAATATCATTCGAAAGCTTATTTAATTACGCGTCTTTTGATATACAATATTAACTTAATAAATATTTGACAGTAGACTTCTCTGTGGACGGCCATATGAAATTTTGCTCCGATAAATTAAATTAGATTACGTAGAAAAACAGCTATTAAAGTTATAAAAGTGTGTGAACGTGATTATCAGTGTTTGTGCGCTATGAACAAAGTGTTGGTTACTAAAAATCTAAGTTATCCATCATTAAATCTAAAATCAAACTTTGTTTTCGTCAGACATTATTATTGTGCTACCCTCAACAAGTAAGAAAACCTGTCTTACACCAATAACAATCAGCTGTGAAACATTTTGCTCCAAAATTCTGTGCAGGCGCTTTTTTAAATAGTATTTAGTGAGTTGCTATGTAAATTATGAAAGGCGTTTTACTGATATAAGAATAAGCGAGTTGCTCTGAAAATAACGGCAGGCGCTTTTCTGATACATGAAAAAGCGAGTTGCTCAGTGAATAACGGCAGGCGCTGGAAAATAGGATGTCACTGTGATTTCTGGCAGAAGCGGAGTAACTATAAGAAGAATTTGATTGTTCAATTGATCGCGCTTGGTGATAGAAAATAAGGGTATTCGGCAGATTGTAGCAGGTGTTCCATAGATTTGCAAGACGAAGAGTTCTGAATCATGAGGTGCAAGTCGTGCAAGAAAAACGTCATTTCAAGCGAGGCGAAAAATTGTTCGGTATGCCAAACTACTTTCCACTATCAATGCCTTAACATAAGTGCCGAAAACTTTGCAAAGGAGTCCAAACAAACGAAATGCTCATGGAAATGTCCCGATTGCAACGAATAAACGTGACACCACGCCATCACGGGTCGCAGACCCTGTTTCTCCAAATATCACCGACGTCTCCCACGACTCCAACCGCGCAATAATTGAAGAGCTCAAACAGTATATCGATGAAAAATTACACGAAGCTACTAATAAAATATTAACTGATGTGGCTAACATAAAGTCCGAGACCAAGTCCATCAACAAAACTGTGGATGAACTCAAGAACAGCGTGGAATATGTATGCGCTCAATACGATGATCTCAACAAAATATTTAACGAGAAGCTGAAAATTATAGACAATCTTCAGAAAGAGAATGAATTTCTGCGCAGCGAAGTGACTAAAGTGAACCAAAAGTTAGTAGCTATTGAACAGCAGTCCCGAAGCTGTAACGTGGAATTACAATGTGTACCAGAGAGTAAAAGTGAGAACCTTCTAACCATTGTAAAAAATCTGTTGAATACGGTATCGAGCAACCTAAATGAAAGCGATATTATGGATCTCCACAGAGTACCCAAATTAAACAAAGACTCTGAAAGGCCTCGATCTATCGTTGTCAAGCTTGTGAGCCCACGCATGCGTGATTCGTTGCTGGCTGATGTAAAACAATTCAACAAGATAAACAGTAACAAAAAACTAAACACATGCCACCTTAAAATTTCGGGTAACGAGCAAGCTGTGTACGTGTCTGAACACTTGTCACCGGCTAATAAACTGCTTCACGCGGCTACCAGAAAATTTGCCAAGGGACACAAGTTCGAATTCGTTTGGGTTCGAGGAGGTCGCATTTTTATTCGTAAAGACATTAACTCTAAGTCAATGACAGTTCTTAACCATGAGATGTTGAATACTCTTAAAGTGTGAAGTAATAAGGCAGTGCATTTGCCAAACTATTAACACAATGAATTTTACTAGGACTAATTTGTAAAAATTCAGCTTATCTATATATTATCAGAATGTAAGAGGCTTACGAACTAAAACCGAAGATATTTACACGAGCGTTCTAAATAATGAGTATGATTTGGTTATTCTAACTGAATCATGGTTAAATTCAACAGTTTTTGATCATGAAATATTCGATGGCAGATATAACATTTTTAGACGAGACCGCAGTTCTACTCTATTTGCCAATAGGAGAGATGGAGGTGGTATTATTATAGCGTCATTAAAAAAGCATAAAGTTCTTAGAAAACCTTTCTGGGAATCGCAATACGAAGACTTGTGGTTAACATTAAAACTGGGAACTGCCCGAAAATCTTTTCAAATAAATATCTGTACTACTTATATGCCACCACCAATTGGTTTGGAAGTCTTTGATGCTAGTTTGACGAAATTTACACAGATTTACAACACGTCATGTGCGAACCAAAACTCGTTAACTTTATACATAGGTGATTTTAATCTTGCAAATGTGGTCTGGGATTATGATTCCGTTACAAAAACCTGCACGCCAAGACCTTGCCAAGGTGCGGTTGAAAACCGTTTTTTAGATGAAATTGAATTTAATAACCTGTATCAATGTAATTATATAGCCAATTCAAATAACCATATTCTAGACTTGGTTTTGACTAATTCACCTAGTTCAGTGTACGTCCGTGAAGTCAGTGTACCATTAATACATTTGGATCTTCATCATCCAGCCCTTGAAATTCAAGTAAATAAACCTAAGATAAATAATATGCTCAGAGGTAATCGCTCTCCACGTTTAGATTTCCATAGAAGTGATTTTGGTAAAATTAACCAAGAACTAAAGGATGTAGATTGGTCGAGTATCTGGTTAGAGTGTGAGGATGTAGATCGGATGGTTACAAACTTCTACGAAACAATATTTTGCATCATAGGCAAACATACCCCATACCGGAAACCGCGCAATAATAGATTCCCAGTATGGTTCAGTAGACCATTAGTAAAATGCTTAAGAGAAAAAGCTAAATATCACAATAGATATAAAAAGTATGGAAACAAAATGGATAGGGTGTCCTACGAGGAACTTAGAATACGTTGCGAACGCATGATTAAGGAATGTCTCAAAACATTTAAGGCTAACGCTAGTGAAACACTTCGTTCCAACCCAAAACACTTTTGGTCTTATGTAAACGGTCTTAAATCTAATAGTAGTTCACTACCTAATCAAATGTACTTGGGTGATACTATTGCCACTGGTGGTCAAGATATATGTAATTTGTTTTCCTTTCATTTTCGGTCAGTTTACAGTGTGGCACCACAATTTAGTAATACACCGCAATGTAGTAGAGCAGTTGAGAACTTTAATCATTTGGTGCTAAGCTCCATTAAACTTTCTGAGAAAGAAATCTACCAAAGTTTGATTCAGTTGGACTCTAATAAAGGGGCAGGGCCGGACGGCATACCACCGCTTTTTCTCAAACAATGCGCCAAGTATCTTGCTGAGCCACTCACATACATCTATAACAAGTCTTTGTGTTTGGGTTGTTTCCCAGCAAAGTGGAAAACTGCACGCGTCACTCCTGTCCACAAAAAATATGACCAGGCCTCAATATCGAACTATAGACCGGTCTCGATACTATCTTCATTTGGAAAGGTCCTAGAGTCACTGGTACATAAATATATATTTTGGCACATCAAACAAATATTACATCCTTCACAACACGGATTTCTACCAAAAAAGTCAACCACCACGAACTTAATAAGCTTTGTGAGTGATGTTGCGGTGGCATTAGATAGTGGCGAAGAGATACATGCTATATACACAGATTATAGCAAGGCATTTGATGTTATAAATCATAATATTTTGCTTGACAAAATTCATCATATGGGTATTCACGGATCTTTACTTCGTTGGTGCGAATCATATTTGCGAAATAGGTCTCAATTTGTTGCTGTCAGTGGTTTCGAGTCACTGTGCTATGATATTCCAACGGGTGTTCCACAGGGCTCGCATCTTGGCCCGCTGTTTTTCTTAATATTTATAGACGATTTGGCAAAGACATTGAAGTGTAAGTTCCAGTTATATGCTGATGACCTTAAATTGTATAAAACTATCAAAACTAATTCAGATATTCACAATTTGCAGGCTGAATTAAGCTATCTAAACAGCTGGTGTAATAATAACCACATGATGTTAAATGAAAGTAAATGTTACGTCATGAAATTTTCAAAAAAAAAGAAGCCCTTTACTGGAACTTACAAAATTAATGGTTCAGAGCTTAGTGAGGTACCTAACATTCGTGATCTTGGAGTTATATTAGATGCTCATCTTAGTTTTAGAGAACACATAGATACTATGGTTAAGAGAGCCAACCAACTTAGTGGATTCATATCTAGGCAACTCAAATCATTTAAGGACCCGCAAGTTATAATACCCGTATATAATTGTATTGTGCGAAGCATCCTCGAATACGCGAGCCCTGTCTGGAACCCAACGTATGTGGTGCATGCAAATAGAATCGAACAAGTCCAAAAGAAATTTTTGTATCATCTTGCGTTCACGAATAACATGTGCAGAGCTTTAACGTCCTATAAATCTCGACTCGAATATTTCAAAATGTCATCACTGGATGCACGGCGAAAGGCATCTGATGTTTTATTCCTTCATAAAGTTATAAATGGATACATTGACTGTGAGGTGATATTGGCAAATATACACTTTGTTGTGCCGCGCCAGGGGAGCCGCCTTAGCAACAGAAAAACTATTTCGCTTCCAAGAGCTCGAACAAATGTGGGTAGTCACAGTCCTCTATATAGAATGGGCAAATTTTATAACGATATTCGCGCAAATTTTGATGTCTTCACAAGTTCGTTAGCCTCAGCTAAGAGAAAAATACATAAAGCGATAAATAACTGACATTGTTCCTTTAGTGATAGGTGAAATTATTCAATTTTTTTGCTAAGCTTTTCAAAAGCTTTGCAGTTTTAGTTTGTAAATTTTTGTTTTTAAATTTTTGTCATTTTAGCGGATGTTCTTATCATAATATTTAATCAAATCCGCAGAGTCTATGTGAATGTTGTGCTTACTATTTTAGAGAGCATACAATGGAATATTCCTAGCTATAGTTATTTGTTAAGATTTCTAAAGTGTGCTTTCAGTTTGTGAGCCATAAATAAAAAAAAAAAAAAAAAATAGAAATATCACCATTCTTTCAACGAAAATATTACACGCTGTACTTAGCTTGAAAGCCTAGCCTCGAAAGTGGCCAAAATACTTCTACGGGTGTCCTGAGATGCCTCGATGGTGGCCAAAATGCTTTGAGGGGTTAATAATAACTCATGATCAACACAATCAAAAGCCTTTTTTAAATCCATGTATAAGGCGCAGACTGGCACCTGTTTATCCACATTGTCTGTAACTGTTTGCAAAAAGTTATATATAGCTAAATTAATAGATTTATTTTTCCTAAAACCAACCTGCTCTTTGGCGAATAGATTATTAGTTTCCAAAAATGAGTATATCCTATCATGTATTACCTTTCCGAGGATTTTAGATATAGTTGGTAATAGTGCAATCGGACGGTAGCAATTAACAGAATGTTTATCGTCTTTCTTAAACAGTGGTTTAATTACTGTTATTTTTAGTTTATTTGGGAACACAACATGCAAAATACAGAGATTAATTAAATGACTCAATGCATTTGATATATAGATAGATACTTGTTTTAGTATTTTTGTTGTTATATGGTCGTACCCAGTGCTATTTGAATTTTTAAGGTTATTTATAGTTGTGTGTACTTCATATGGTGTACTTGGGTGCATAAATAGGGAGCTTTTAATATGTGGTTCGGCGTTACACCGAAACCGAATGTTCCTAGTCGATTTGGGAAAACTATTAATATGGTGGACTGTAGGATTTTGGTTCTTATCGACTAGGAAGTGAGGAAGTGCGGAAAAGGTGTTGTGGTTAGGAGCCTCTTACCTTGCTCGGCAGTCTCCTGGTGTCTACAGTATATTGAAGCTGCTTGAATCACTCCACTACACAAATCACTTTCACTCGCGAGCGGTTTTGTTAGGTTTTGTATAAGCGGTAATAATTATATATGGCGGTGCGGTTCAGTGCGGTACGGTGCGGCGGACATGAGTTGCGAGCGTCTAGAATCTTCCATTCTTTTTTCGTCGCCGTTTGGCAGGGGCCAATAGCGAGGCGTTTTTGGAGGAGATTCATGAAAAGGATCGCTCGGATTGGCCGAGCAGCGACGAACCATTGACGTTGACATAATTAGCTAGCAATGGAAAGGATAGATGGCGCTATCATATCCCCCCGGCCCTAAAGGGTTGCTTTTAAAAAATAAATAAAATTGAACTTAGCTATGTTGGGTGTACTACCGCATAACCCATCAATAGGCTAAGACAGCGATATGACAATAAAATTAATCTAAATTAACTTTAGCGAAAACTACAAACGCAATAACAGCGAAAACTACAAACTAAATATTTAAACTAAGAGGTGGATCCAACTTCAGGCTAGATCTCACTGAGTTGGAAGCGGACAGAGACGTACAACAGGGCGCACGTAGCTCCCCTTTGCGGTTTTCACGGTAACAACGCGGGTTGTAACAACAACCTTGGAAGTATGCAGTTTCTCTACGATGGCTAACGGCCATGAAAGTGGTGGAGCATTATCGTGTATTATGACGACCAACGTTCCCCCTTGTATAGGGGATGTAGGACTATTCCACTTGGATCTAGCCTGAAGCTGGTGTAGATATTCCGCACGCCAGCGCCGCCAGAACGACTGCACGAGTTTATCCAGCAGAGTATGTCTCTGGAGCAAGCTTGAAGAGTCTGCTTCAGGAGCCGGAAATGACGATAATGGCACTGTGTTCAGAAAATGTGCAGGGCTATGCAGGAACGCGAATGGTTCTGCAGGGTCACTACTCAATGCCGTGAGCGGACGCGAGTTGATCAGTGCCTCGACTTGTGCAAGGACAGTTAAAAGCTCGTCGTAAGAGAGGATCTGTTGGCCTATAACTTTGAAGAGATGCGTTCTAATTACTTTGACCATGCTTTCCCAACATCCACCGAAATGTGGTGATGCTGGTGGAATAAACTTCCAGCCAATATGATCTATGGAAAATTCTTCCTGAAGACGAGTACGATAACCCGCGACGTGATTGAAACAAGTAGCGGGAACAAGTTCAGTCTATTTACTAACGCGGTTGGCAACAAAAGTCTGCCAGAGGTAAGGAGATGAATAAATCCAAGCGAGCACTACTTTGGAGTCAGAAAATGCGTATATCCTATTAAAAGGGTAGTGGGGCAAAACTGTGTCTTGAACCTTGCGGAGCAACTGAGACAGCAGAAGGGCCGCGCACAACTCCAGTCTCGCAACCGAAATGGTTTTAACAGGCGAGACCTTAGACTTGGCACAAACTAACTGCACCGAGTAGTTAGAACCTATGCGGACTTACAGATATACGACTCCGCCGGAAGCACGCTCGCTGGCGTCAGCGAAACCTATTAAGTTGATGGTACATCCATCTACCAACCCAAGATGACGCGGAATAGTAATTTGATTGAGCGCGGTAAGCTCAATACAAAACTGGCCCCCAGCGGCGACAATATGGTCAGGGGTTGTTTCATCCCACTCACATTTTGATAGCCAAAGCTCTTTGTTAAAGAGCTTGGCGTACAAAATTGTGGGAGCCACAAAACCCATTATGTCTCATAGTCGAGCCACTGTGGACAGCATAGTGCGTTTAGGGCACTTATCATCTGGTGGTGAGACGTCATTTATTTATTTATGATATGGACAACTTACAGCTACATACAGCGTATAACAACAACATGATAGGTAACGGTAAGCCAATTACAAGTATTCACTTATAGAACTATAATCTTAATATATAAAATCCTTGCGTTACGGACTGACTGACAGACACGCTACAGCCGAAACTATTGGGCGCAGGAAGCTGAAATTTGGCATGTA
Organism: Euclidia mi; assembly: GCA_944739405.2. Classification (NCBI taxonomy): domain Eukaryota; kingdom Metazoa; phylum Arthropoda; class Insecta; order Lepidoptera; family Erebidae; genus Euclidia; species Euclidia mi. Next base: position 13,847,451 of record OX123194.2, on the reverse strand, counting down.
TGTTCCTTGGCGACCGTAGGGGTGCACTAAGAAGGGATTTCCCGAAATTCCCACGGGATCGGGCAAAACGGGTAAATTAAAAAAAAATGCAGGCGTAGCTGCTGGCGTCCCCTAGTATAATACAAAAAGTAACCGGTGTACACGCACACTTACAAACTGCTTTCTATTAAAGTAGTATTAACTAAACTAAGCTATTAATAACTTATAAAGTTGAAAACTCTCCACAACCAAAACCAGAGATAAAATAAAGGTTTAATTTTATTTGAAAAACGATTCAGTTAAGCACTTCCTTACTCGCGTCATACTACTAGAAAATGGGTCAATGTCATGAGTTTTACATATTTTGTTTAGGAGCCTGCTTACTCGCACCAAATAGCTATTTTGCCTATAGTTAGAAGAGGCTCGAGGTACATTTATATTTAAACGGATTAAAACGCACTGCCTTACTGGGCACATTAAATCCAATTTTAAACAGGAGCTCAGGACTATCAATTTCGTTATGTATAGTTTTAAGTAAGAATATAATATCTGCTATGTCACGACGTTCTTTAAGAGGTAGAAGATGGTGTTTTTTACACATACTAATATAATTATTTGAATGATACGGAATTTTTTGACGATAACATAGGAATTTTACAAATCTTTTCTGGATGTTAACACCACTGCTGTCTCAGTTGCTCCGCAAGTTTCAAGACACAGTTTTGCCCCACTACCCTATTAATAGGATATACGCATTTTCTGACTCCAAAGTAGTGCTCGCTTGGATTAATTCATCTCCTTACCTCTGGCAGACTTTTGTTGCCAACCGCGTTAGTAAATAGACTGAACTTGTTCCCGCTACTTGTTTCAATCACGTCGCGGGTTATCGTACTCGTCTTCAGGAAGAATTTTCCATAGATCATATTGGCCGGAAGTTTATTCCACCAGCATCACCACATTTCGGTGGATGTTGGGAAAGCATGGTCAAAGTAATTAGAACGCATCTCTTCAAAGTTATAGGCCAACAGATCCTCTCTTACGACGAGCTTTTAACTGTCCTTGCACAAGTCGAGGCACTGATCAACTCGCGTCCGCTCACGGCATTGAGTAGTGACCCTGCAGAACCATTCGCGTTCCTGCATAGCCCTGCACATTTTCTGAACACAGTGCCATTATCGTCATTTCCGGCTCCTGAAGCAGACTCTTCAAGCTTGCTCCAGAGACATACTCTGCTGGATAAACTCGTGCAGTCGTTCTGGCGGCGCTGGCGTGCGGAATATCTACACTAGCTTCAGGCTAGATCCAAGTGGAATAGTCCTACATCCCCTATACAAGGGGGAACGTTGGGTATTATGGTTTGAAGATATTTACGTATGAAAAGCATTTTTGCTAAATGTTAAGCAAGAAGCAACAAGTTATCGTTTCAGACAAAATAAATTTACAAAAGTTTTAAAAAGGACATGTTAGAAGTACCCTTAACCGAAGAGCATGCATGAGAAATTTGATGAGAGTGAATGAATCTAGAGAGATATGTCAGGATCGTTACAAATGGCGTGCCGCAGTCTCCGCCTACCCCTTGGAGAAACAGGCGTGAGTCTATTTATATACACACATATAAAATTACTCACAGATTAATCTATACAATAATATAGTAAAAATTTATTTAAACAACAATTTATGACATAAAAAGTCATGCACAAAAAAACTACCCTCATCTCCAAGATATTGGAATAAAACAGGCAAGTTGTACGTAAAAGTCAATAAATCTCCGCAAGGGTGGAATGTTTGCTGTGGCCATAAAATAACCTCATGGTTTCCGCCACTGGCCGTCCACACTTGCTGGCTAATATAAATTCCTCTCTCTTGTACGAGTACGTCGACATAATGAAAAATAAGTTATGTATTTGCGGGACCATCTTCTTTGCATATTTATAATAACTTGGAAAAATTCTAATAAAATTGTAATTGTATTGTCGTTTGGGGATAACATATGTATGCGGTTATAGTAGTTTTATAGAGCTTGCAACAATTGGTAGTAACTCATTAAATATTTATTTACTTATGTATGCACAAATCGCAAAATGTTGAAAGTATCAATCGAGAGAAAACTACCAGCTTAAAATATAACCATATCCCTATATACCTTCACCCACCGTTTATTCCATTTACAAACCCTCAACCAAAACCCGGTCACCTATGACTGAGCATAAAATATGTATCATAAAATCACAAACAGAGATTCGAAACCATAACCTTCGGTTAGTCGACTCCCAAAATGGCGGTTCTGTCACGTCGTTAATAATTTTCTATGAAAAATGACATCTCAGTGTGTGGCCATAAAATCCCTGAGGCCACGAAAATGTCGGCGAACACGCTTCGCTCAACAACGCGAAACGCTTTTGCACTTTGCGAGTCATAAATGCGTCTTTTGTTAACAAGTTTAATGTCCCGGTCAGCCTTCAAAATTGTTATCATAAGTAAAATGTGCGGGGATTTTTTAATTTGCTTTATTTGTGTAAAGTTTTTTGGTTTGTGTTGGTGTGTAAATTATAATTATGTTTGTTTGTTTGCTGTGTTATGGGATTGTCGAATTGTTTTTAGCAAGGTTTCGCATTGCCGAAGAGAATTTTTTCGTTAAGTTCCTTGTTTGGATGGTTACATAAGTCATATATGCATTTCTATTGACTGCGATGACATAAAATATTATTATTAGTTGTATATAAATGTTTCTTACATTAAGTCTTACTAGAATCCATATTTTCCTGGGAGCAGCAGGTCACACATTATACACATTCCACAATAGGGAATTTTCCTGCTAGTGAAATAAATTATACATAACGGAATGGTCATCACTACAGGACGTCGATTGACTACGAAACGGAAGTGCGAAGGTGGCGCTCTTCGACAGAGTCTAGTGACGTTTGCTAGAGTTGAAGAGGGGGGATGACGGTTGACGTTCAACGGAGCAACGACAACTATCACTTCTCTTGGAGACTCCGGGCGGGCAACAACCGGATGGAGGTTTCATAGCGTGATGTTGAAGACCCGATGGATGTCAGAGTAGGAGCAATGCAATATTTTAATGAGTTTCCTATTATTTGAGAGAGTACGTTTGTTTCTCAACATGTCAGCTTCGAGAGAAAGAGTTAGTTGTGATTGTCAATAAAATCTGTAATGATTTTGATCAGAGTAGGTACCTTTTATTGCCCACCGACTTGTGCCAGGAATGGCCGAACGACTAGGATTGCTGTTCGAGAATTTTATCCTAGAGCGAAGTACATTATAGTGTGGTTGTTGATCACAATCACGGATACCCTGCTACACAAGTAGCTCTGATTTGATTTTTGATCGCTAATATTATCTACCTCTGATTTTTGTGTCGTAAGACAAGAGCGTGTTGCGAGAATCTGAAAGTACACATGGACTGTCGATTGGTTATCTCAGAACTGTAGTCGTTGCCTCTATGTAGCTAAAGGAAATCAGTTTGTCCGAAAGTAGCTTATCGGTTCTCGCCATGTTCGCATTCGGTTTTAGTTTCTTTCAGTGGTCAAATCCAGTTTTGGCATAGCTCATTGAGAGTATGGACGGGAGTTACGTTCTGTGCAGTTGTGAAGTTGTAAATGAATTTGATAATCGCTTAAAATTTACGAAGTGTGGACGTTGAATTAGTCTGAAAGAATGGATACTCTATTTATTAAGTGGGTATACAATGAGACGAATCTTTGAAATACTAATGGTAGATTTATTTCCTTTTTGGGTAATCCTGGTGGCTAGCGCGGCCTGATGGCCGGCGCGGCCTGGTAGCTTGCGTGACCTGGAGGCCGGCGCGGCATGGTGGCTGGCGCGGCCGGGTGGTCGGCGCGGCATGGTGGATGGCGTGGCATTGGGGCCGGCGTGGCCTGGCGGCCGGCGCGGCCTGGCGGCAGGCGCGGCCTATGTGGCACGCGGCACGTGTGTGGCACGCGGCCCGTGTGTGGCGCGCGGCCCGTGTGTGGCGCGCGGCCCGTATGTGACGCGCGGCCCGTGTGTGGAGCGCGGCCCGTGTGTGGTGCGGGGCCTGTATGAGGCCTGTATGTGGCTTTAAGGAGCCTGGTAACTGGTATAGCTAAAGCATATCTGGCCGAAACTGGCAATGAAAGTGAAGGTAGTTTATTAAAGGAATTTAGTTAAAAGATGTAGAGTCTAAAGACCTTAGCTTTAATGTTTTGGTTAACTTGGTTTGAAGTATCTTAAAGTATAAAGGGCCATTTGAGGTCACAGAAGTTCTTTACGATGATCGTTATAATCGCAAAGCCCTTAATTCTAAGCGTAACTATAAGTACGCACTCGACAGGTTGCGAAAAATGCCTGAAGGTCAAAGTACAACTGACGAAATTGAGATAGAACAAAGTAGTTCTGATATTGAAGAAAGTGTTTAAGTTTACATGATGATCGGATCGGACCGTACCAAAGGCTGACGTGTAGCCGTAGCTCGGTAGAAATTGGCGTCTACTAACTTAGTAGTCCGTGAGTAGGCGGTATTGCAGTCAGCTCTGGCGGAGGTCTCGGCGTTCCCATGTGGGATTCGCAGAAAGTAGAGTAACTGGAGGTTACTGGGCTATGCGTAGCCATGATCACATGTAGAGCTTAAATGTTATGGTTTACTTGGATACAGCGATAGTGAAACTTCAGTTTTACTTTGAGTTTCCTGATTATTGATTTTGATACTGAAACTTTGTGCCAGAGGATCAGAGCATAACTGACGATTTTAAAGAGAGCAAATTGTGAACCGTAATACTGACAAGAAAACTAGGCTTACATGTTGATTGGTTGTGTGATTAAATGTCCGAGGTCGATTTGTAGCCGTAATAGCCGTAAATCAGTACAAATCGGATTCAATACAACTGTGAAGGCAGTTGTCCGTGAGTACACGGTAGGTAGGCAGACGACTCTGGCGTTTGATTGGTTGTGTGATTCAATGTCAGAGGTTGATTTGTAGCCGCAAATCAGTACAGATCGGATTCAATACAACTGTGAAGGCAGTTGTCCGTGAGTACGCGGTAGGCAGACAACTCTGGTGTTGGGGTTTCGTGGAAACCATAAAGTCCACGAGGGTCTTGGCGATCCTTGTGAGGATGCGCAGAGAAATGGGTTTCGTAGAAAACCATAAAGTCCAGGAGGGACTTGGCGGTCCTTGAGAGGATGCGCAGATAAATGGGTGGCAACCGAGTGACTGGTGTAAGTCCTGGTTTAGTAACTGGAGGTTACTGAATGGGGGCAACCGAGTGGCTGGTTGAGTGCCTGGTTTAGTAAGTGGAGGTTACTGAATGGTTATGAATCACATGTAGAGCTTTAGTTATTTGATTTGATTATAACGTGAGTCTATGCCCTATGGTAATTGACTGTATTGTCAGGCTCTGAGTCCAGCTCCTATAATAGTTAGGAATCTAATGTAGGAGGTAATTTTGTAGAAAATTTGATTGGAATCCTAACACTGCTTTGATTCAACCCTTACCTGGGTTAAGTCAGGAGTAACCGAACAATGTGCTGTGCGTGTAAAATTTTGTTACAGATTAACACACAGGGACGTGTATCTTGTAGGATGGCCGTAACTGAATGGTCATCAATACAGGACGTCGATTGACTACGAAACGGAAGTGCGAAGGTGGCGCGCTTCGACAGAGTCTAGTGACGTTCGCTAGAGTTGAAGAGGGGGGGATGACGGTTGACGTTCAACGGAGCAACGACAACTATCACTTCTCTTGGAGACTCCGGGCGGGCAACAAGTACCTAGAAACTGTCACTCGTTTCATGTTCAGTAATACAAAATAGACAGTATATTTATTCACCTAAAATTATTTCAAATAGAGAACGTTGATATAAGACCCTATTTTTATTAAAAACTTAGATAGTAAATCAGATTAAACTGTATACTGGTACAGAATAAAACTGCACCGTAGGTACGTATGCTTGTGTGTGTTATGTACCTGCAATGCTAGCTCGCGGTGATCAGGTGAGTGGCAGCGGCAGTCAATACAAGGAGTTGATTTTTGAAATGCAGGATTACGAAAAAATATTTGTAAGTTTTAGTGAGTTATTTTTCATGTTTTTATATTCAGTTATAGTATATTCATCCCTGAAAATATTTAGTCAGTATTATTCCATTTTTAGGGTTCCGTGCCTCGAAATTAAAAAGCGGAAACCTTATAGGATCAGTTTGTTGTCCGTTCGTCAGTCAAGACCTTTTTCTCAAAAACGCGTGGAGGTATCAAACTGAAATTTATATCAAATAGTCAAGTCTACTGTCCCTTGAGGCTGTGAAACAATCAAACTTCTAAGCCAACGCAATCAAAAGATACAGCCGTTTATGCTGCAAATTTCCGCAAATTTAAAAACTCGCAAGGGAATCAAAACCTACAGCGTACTTCCCCGTGAACTCAGAACCTTGAAATTTGGTACGAAGCAATGTCTGCAAATGTCTTATAGCACAGATTAAGGAAAATCTTACAAAAATGTTAATTTATTGTTACAGCATATAAAAAAAGCATTAAAAAATGTAAGGTTACTACCTCGGCTGTGCTACGGAAAAACAAAGCAACTAACATATTTTTCAAAATCAGTTTTTTTTACATATTTGGAACATTTTGCCTATAACGGACACTGCTACATTCACAGAATCATCGAAAAGGCTTTATTTTTCGAGACAAAACTTTGTGAAATAAAGTAACTGCAGGCACTTGTCCAACATATCTACGGTAAAACAAAGTAAACCACAATGTCTAAGCAAAAACAAAGTAATTGCACGTCGATTACATTGTTTTTACGTTGTGAAATGATTTAATTGGCTTTTCATTTGATATACATTTCTTTTTAAGCCCCTTTATCTAGCTATAAGAAAATCAAACAACTTTACTCTGTTTTTGGATTGTTAAAAATGGTCAAAATGGCAAATTTGTTGAAGTAAAAATAAAGCAAGTAAAATGACAAATGTAAAACAAAGCAACTGAATAACATTTGTTTCGTTTCTTTATTGTAAATCGATTCAAGCTATTACTATATCCGATTTACTTGGTTTTTAATATGCTGTCGTTCATTTGTAAATTTCAAATGTCTAAATTATTTGACATTATTCGGTTTTATCACCTTTCAAATGTCACTTTTCCCACAATTAAACTTGTCAGTTACAACACTTACAACTTCGTGTCATAAGTTTGCCGAGGCTTGTGATTCTTGTGTGTTTTGTTTATTTAGAAAATGTTTAAAATGCAAAATAGCCACAGTTTACGTTCGAGAACTATGGTGCAGTTAGCACAAATGTAAGTGCAAATGTCCAATTATTTGTATTGTGTGTTTACATTTCGTAAATACCTATATACGAAAAATATCGTAGGCATACCGTACAGTATAATTTTCTTTAAGTTTAAATGCCTTATGTCTCTCTCATAACATATACATACGGTTAGAAACATTATGTTAGTTGATCACAGAAAATGTAACAACTACAACAATGGATCTTGATACAGTGTTAAAGTGTACACGGCGTGTCAACTCGTTAACATTCGAGCAATTATAGTACAGCTGTTTGCTGTAATAATGATTGGGTCTTGCAGTGTGTGACATAAGTACTGTAGTGGCCTGCAGACTTAGAACACATTTTCATTGTAAACAAGGTTAAAGTAATACTACTATACTTCATCATGCATCCAAGATTTTTGCCTAAGAACCTGGGATTTTTTTTCTAGTCCAACAGAAAATCTGCCGTCTGACCTCCGCAACCCGAATGGATAGCGATATTAAATGACCTGAAACAGGGTAAGTATTATCAAGTACTTAATCTCAACTACTGTCAACGATCTCCATGACAGGCGGTACCGATGGCTTAACTTGCTCTCGTAGACATAAAGCAAGCTATCGATTATTAACAATTTGATAAGCACAACTTAGGATTAGCGCACCACTATTTTTTCGAAGTTATTTACGTGGATTTGAATCTGATTATCGCAACCTGGCAGTGTTATTAGGTATATCCACTAGGCTATCGCTGCATTTATTGTAATTCTATAATATAAAGATCAAAAAATCAATACGCACATCTTTATCTTCCCAAAAGACATATGACGTACTTATTCATGCCTTCGATTTGCGTAATTGAAATAAAATCTTATTCCGCTTGTCCGGCTCGGACGAATCATCCAATTTTCTTTCGGAATCAGATATCTTGATTATATCTTGAGCTCTACTTAAATAATACAAATTATTCCTTTATCAGACCCCTTATAATTGGGTGAACCCCCAGTACTAAATAAACGGAGCCTTGTCTATTTAGGCGACGATAGCAAATTAATTTATGTACCTGACGGAATAGAGAGCCGCTTGAGTTTCGGTCTAAGGGCGCAGTCATGCTGGGCGGTATTGAGTGATAATGCGCGATTATATTATGATCAAGTTAATGACCCTATAACACTTTGACCGACCTGGGAATCGAACCCAAGACCTCCCAATCCCACGCGCACATTTATGCCGCGGGACCATGTTATTGGGTTTTTCCGTTAGGAAATTCTCAGTAGCAGCACGCAGTCTGGTAATGTGCCCGGTACGGCAATAGGCTCGCCCCATATTATGTGGGACCTAAAAATTCCTGGCGAAATGTGGGTGTAATATTACACCTCTGCTCATCCCTTCGGGGATACAGGCGTAAGTCTTTAAATAAAAAATAAGTATAAAAAATGTGCCCGAAAATTATTCTTCTTACTGAATGGTGAAACAGCGAGCTGGAAGAAATGAAGGGATAGTACTAATTAAGCCATTCAGGTATGCATATTCTTTCTTTTTCATGCGAGTGTATAGCCAACTCTGGTGTCGGTGTTTTCAGATCGCCTGGAGGCCTTTGACATATCTTGTCCTTTGATAAGATCCAGGACCAACAGCATTAACCCTAGAATCATAATATATATTTATAGTTACAAATCTCATAATCAAATGTCTCTCATACATCACATTTTTCAGCGCACCTAGTTTGTAAACTATAGGAGCTATGAATAAAAAATACTTTTTATATTAATAAAAGCAATGTTTATTAGAGATCAACACATTGAAAAACGAATGTTAAGATAATTCGGAACATTCCAGACACAAACTGCTACGATGCTCCATTCACATGTACCGTTTGTAGGAGGTGCAAACAAACCTGGCAACATGTTTTTTTTTTTTGTAGCAGCGGCAGTTGCAAAGTTTTCTGGCTTGATTACCAAGGTCGATTGGTGCATTAGGCAAAGTATCGCCTAGAATGGTATCGATATTCCGCTTTAGGCATCGCTTCAAAAGTTGGTGCTTCACGGTGACGTCGTAACCAAGGCTTGTTTGAGACATATTTGATAAAAGCTCGTCTTGTCAGTGGTTGGTTTTGATTACTGCTATTTTTGTGGATGTGTATGACAAAGGAATAGACCATGGACATATTCAAGATACCGTAAAAGTAGCACAGTAGCCATCTTTTGGTTTTTCTACTATAGGACATATTATGACAGATTTGGCCGAAGGTGTCAACGGACTTTTTGGTCGATGCACCTTCGAACAAATGTAATGGGATGCACAGTATGTAATCAAGCTAATTCATACCTTTTTCCAATAATCACTCCACGTATTTTCATTTTATACAGCAAATTGTAAAACTTGTAAAGTTGTAGAATTGTTACACCATTCATTAATATACGAATCTCAGACACCTTCGACGTCGTATCTCGGCTCCTATACGTTTACGAGCAAAAATTTATAGCGCGAGACTGAAGTCTTGCCGCGGCAGGAAGGCTGACTGGGATGGGCGTTTTGCTATCTCTTGAGCGCCGCGCTTAAGAAGAGTTTTACTATTTTGAGGTGTATGACAGACACCTGATTATGATTCTAGGGTTAACTGCCCTCCGAAGCACAGTAGCACTCTTATGTAAATGCCACATGCGGTTACTTGTCCAAGTTGTGCAAGCGATACTTAACATTGCTGACCTAATAAGAACGGCAAGCCAAGTCATGCTATGAGCGTTACAAACATTTCATAAGATTTTTCATCACGGACGATATTTTCATAAATTTTTTCCATCTGGAACGTTCCAAGTGTATGGAGCTTCCCAAACCGTCATAATTTGCGGTACTAATGTGATGATACATACATACATACATATCGTCACGCCTTTTATCCCCGAAGGGGTAGGCAGAGGTGTATTTCTACACCCACTTTTCGCCAGATATACTTTAGTCCCACGTAATAAGGGGCGAGCCTATTGCCGTACCGGGCACATTTCCAGACTCCGTGCTGCTACTGAGAATTTCGTGACAGAAAAACCCAATAACACTGCCCGACCCAGGAATCGAACCCAGGACCTCCCGATCCCACGCGCACATTTATGCCGCGAGACCAACGAGGCAGTCAATAGGGTTTGATGTCGAGTTTTCCGTCTCTACGCAAAGATGGTACTTGCATCGTGTTATCCCTTAGTCGCCTCTTACGACACCCACGGGAAGATAAGGGGTGGTGACAATTGTATTCTATGCCGTCAACCACACGGCAACTGACGTCACAGTCGAATTTTGATAACCGATTGACTACTGACAATCATACATAATTAATCTGATTGCGAACTATCAGCGATGCCGATTTTCCTTTTATCAATTTGGTATAACACAGACAACTCTCGCTTTGACAGCTGAAACACACACTTGTTTCCTTTTTTCACACCCCGCTTTTACTTTATACAAAAGTATTGCGAAGTACCTTCTTCATTATATTAGCATGTTATTTGTCACCGTCTTAAAAAATCACCAGGCTTCCCCTAACGGTATCAAATTCCGCTATCGTATTTTTTAACCACTAGCGCTCATTTAGCCGGTCCGGTATCATTTTACTTGCAAGCTTGCTTTATTAGGGGGAAATGCAATTACTTACAGAGATTGCACGGTGCGTAGCGTTTAGGGTTTCCGAGGGGCGTTTCGCCAGCTTGTTTATTTAGCACTTGTTAGTTATTCATTTGGTAGCATGTAGTTGTGTAGGCTTCCTTGGATTGCCACAGTGTGAGTTTGTAGAGAAAAGAGTGTTGGTTTCTTTCGATAAGACAGTTTTAAAACGGCCAAAGCATTTGATCGTTACTTCAAAGTTATTATTTGATTCAAAATTAAATTATCATCAATAAGTTTTTCAAGCAGCCATTTAGCCTATACAGCAAGTTATTGAACAGATACCGCACGATCACTACATTTTATCTTACTCATGCATAATAAATGTTCTATATATTATATTGAAGAACAATTTGTATCCCTTTCCAAATGCTTTTTATCCACCCAAAAGCTAACCTCAAAGTACTATATTGCATGTGCGTTTTTGACAGAATAGCTTTGATGCTTATAGTGACTATATGATTTGCAGCCTCCAAACAGGATACGCAATAGAAATAGAACCCTGCTATTTGGTATGAACTCGACTTTGGTGTCGGAAGCATGCGAGTATCACGCTGTGATATTGTCCGATAACAATACATCGTGGCAGCGAAGTGCAGGCGTTAATATCAAATTGAGTGACAATATATTCATTAATATGTTTAGATAACATTTGAGGTAAACCACTGTTTTATCCGATATCCACCGGTTTACTTAGGTTGTAGTCAATCGAAGACTATTTATGGACATTGATTTGCTCTAGCAGTGCGTATAGATTGGTCTAATCTGGTATCTAGTCGCTTCAGTGTACTTAAACATTTTCAATACTATCAGCGGCAGCGTATCAAACCAGTCTCTTGCACTGGCAGCTACATCATTGTTAGGTCCAATTGTTGCAAGCTCTCTAAAACTACTATAAACCGCATAGTACCTAGCTAATTTTGTAACTAATACGTCGGTTTATAAAATACATATGTTTTCCCCAAACGACAATACAATTAGAACTTTTCCAAGTTATTATAAATATGCAAAGAAGATAGTCCCGCAAATACACAACTTATTTTTCAATATGTCGACGTACTCGTACAAGAGAGAGGAATTTATATTAGCCAGCCAGTGTGAGCGGCCGTGGCGGAAACCATGAGGTTATTTTATGGCCACAGCAAACATTCCACCCTTGTGGAGATTTATTGACTTTTACGTACAACTTGCCAGTTTTATTCCAATATTTTGGAGATGAGGGTAGTTTTTTGTGAATGACTTTTTATGTCATAAATTGTTGTTTAAATCAATTTTTACTATATTATTGTATAGATTAATCTGTGAGTAATTTTGTATATGTGTATAGTATGAAAGCTAATTATCTTAAATATGTACTTTACTCTTGCAATTTACATACATAAATCAACTTAAACTTACATACTTATTTTGATCGAGTTATTTTATCCTTGAAGCATTAGGTAAGGGCTACCACGGAACTCTACATTGTGTGTCGATGACTAGGCCAGGTTTATTTTTTAAATAAAAGTTAAATACCTTCTATTTATTTAATCATATCTTATCCATCGTTATACAAACGCAAAGCAAATATTACCTAGTAATTACCTTTATCATAAATCTCTCTTACATAAACATGTAGATTGGGATTTCAGTGAGTTATGTGACAAACCAAAGGTCAAAACAGGACCTTTAGCAATTCTAGACCCTTAAAATCAATCCCTAGTTTATAGAGGTCAGTGCTCGGACGAAAACCGTTCCAAACTCGGTTGGGAATTCAACCTCAGAATGAAGAGTAACGTGAAACGTAGGTAAAGAAAAAAAAATACAGCCTTTTTTGTTTTCTACATAACTTTTGCAAATAATACGATATTATATTATTATTCGGTTAATATTATGGGAGTTCTTCCACGTCTGTATTTTGGGACATAGCACGGGGTTACGTAACAAGGCTAGTGAAGGAAATCTTACGCAAAGTATGAGTGCGTCGCGAGACTTTTAAGTTTTGGGAATAGTTCCCACAAAAATGAGCGGTTTTGGGTAGTGAAGTAAATAAATACGGTAATGTAGTACTTCAACGGGTAGCACGATTGAAGATTTTCGCAACAGGCTTTGTCCCTTGCCAAACAATGTATCATTAAAGCGTTTCTTCAAGGAGAGCATTTGACTATAATGTAGCAAATTGAACATGATCTCGGTTGGCCGTGAATTATAGAGGCAATAACATAATATGTAGTATCATGTGACTCAATATCGAATCTCGGCTTGTTGCATCGTTACAGGAGGATGCTGATAATTACCTGCCTGTAATCCGAGTTTTGAAATTCCATAAAAATTACGCGACATAGATTGTCGCGTAATTTTTATGGAATTTCAAAACTCGGATTACAGGCAGCATTGACTGCACGGTTGGCGTAGTGGTTTAAACGGTAGCCTCTGCTCGACACTACGCTGAAAAAAATAAATCATGTTAGCAATTATGTTGTAAATTTTATATTATATCTTCGAAATATTTTTTTTCTTGTAAAATATGCACATATCATGATGAACATAATTATTCTCGTCCAAAAGCAATATGCCTATGTTTCGTGCTATTGAGAATATTCTAAACAGAAAACGACAATAAAACGAAACCGAAACTTCATGAGTGGTCATTCATATTACAAGATGAGTTAGATAAAAATTATATTACATAACTATCCGTTGCAGCTTTTCACAAACCACTGCTGGCCGTAAGCCTCTCCCACTGCCTCTTAAGAGTTTCACAGTAGCACTGTAAGTCAAAAGGAGGAATGGCCCAAACTTTATTATGATATTCTGTTTTGTCATGTTAACTTATGCTGATAACTGCGTCCGTGGTCCAGTGGATAGCGTATGCGACTGCTGATCGAAGGTCGGGACCTTTTTTTGGTTCAATTCCCGGTGGTGCAAAAGTGTTATTGTGTTTTTACGAATTCTCAGTAGCAGCACAGAGTCTGGAGATGTGCCCGGTAACGGCAATAGGCTTGCCCCCTATTACGTGGAACCAAAAATTCATGGCGAAATGTGGGTGTAATATTACACCTTTGCCTACCCCTTTGGGGATAAAAGGCGTGAGACTTAAAAAAAACTTGTCATGTTAACCCATGCTAGGCCTCGTGACATAGCGATGAGGCCTTTCACTCGGAAGATTTTGCTTCGTTTTACGAGAGCTTAATATTCCGCTCGAAATGTTTTAGCTAGATAGCTTGTAGGGTGTAGACTACTTGGGATTTTGGGACGAACAAAAGGTTTTTTCTACGTGCTTTTGTGCTTTGTTTCTATACGGAGTTTAGCACTTCTGTGTTGATTAGTATCAAAAGTGGTTCAGTGAGATCTTCTTAGATACACGAGTAATGTGACAGGGGAATAAATGAAATGTTGGGTTAAAGTATGATTGCACGGATAGTGATTGACTGATTTAAGCGTTATGTGATAATAGAGTGCTTATGTTTTGATTTGTATTATTCAAATCTATGTAAGTATTCGTTGTTCAGAAATAGAAACAATTGCTTTAGATGCAAGTTCCAGGTGTGATTTTATTACCGATATCGTCCACTTGTTCGGCATCTATAAGTGCTTGACGTTATTGTATAAAAACTTAAGGATTCCCGCAGCTACGCACATTTTCTTATTTAACCGTTTCTTCTCGATATCGTGGGTGTTTTAAGAAATCGTTTCTTATTCCACACCTAAGGCCCTCAAGGAACATACATGCCAAATGTCAATTTCTTGTGCCTAGTAGTTTTGGCTGTGCTCGCATTCTACATTGTGCATACATTACATACAACACTATCATAGAATTCTACAACACGGATAGTATATTATTTAGAGTCCACAATAAAACCAGTACTGAAACCTATCATGGTAATTTGAGAACGACTCAATCTATCCATCAGTCTTGATACCTCTATACTACTCTATAGATACAACACTAGATTTATACCCAAGTATTTGTCTTTGTATCGACAACACTTATTTAATTCCAGCCCTTTTTTTTTTCAAAAGATTCCTGAAAGGCCTTTGAATCGGCATGACTTGATTTATTTTGATTAAAGTCGGATTATTTTGCTTCGAGATCTTAATTAACGCGAAACTAATCAAAGATAAAGTAAAGTACGTTGTAAGATAGACCTAAAAATTGTTCTTTTGTGATATTTAAAAGATTGGTTAAGTCCAATCAATCTAATAGCTCCTACTATATAATATCCTAATCGATCCAATGCGTATAACTGTCTTAAGATCACAAATAAATAAAAATTGGTCTAATTATTTAGTTTGCCTGGTGTAGCAAAATTTGTGCAATAAACTACTACTATATCTACTAGGTTTTTTTACTACATAAATAGAATAGTAGTTTAATCAGCAGCCTCTTGGTCTTACAGATGTAAGTACTGTCGATTTTAATTTTACTGAGGATACAACTTTGGGAGATACATAATTTTTTTTTTGTTAAAAAGACAACTCCCGCATTAGGACTAAATCCTGTGTCGCGGATGACTTTATAAACGTACAACTAACGTACACAATGCACACCCTGACTCTGAAACAACAATTTGTGTTGTCTCGTGTGGGGATCGAACCCACAACACTCGGCTCAGTGTCAAGCGGTGAGGCGGCCGCTTCAACTACTACGCAAGCCGTGCAGTCGATGTTACGATGATGTCAGTTGTATGAATTTTCACGCGAAAATATTGCGCGAAACAGAATTGGTGTTTGGTTTGGTAGGAAGGAAGGATAAAAAAAACAAATAAAGAGCTTAAAAGTGAACTTACTATTAGTAAGACGTGAAGCCTACGTCTTATTAGAGATTTGGCAGGCGACTAGTAAAACTGTGTAAAAGTAGCAAGTACCACAATGTATCATAGTTAGCGTTTGGTATGTCGCCATACATAATACTTGCAGCTCATCCATTTCTTTCGTAAAATTTCACAGGTGCAGCTTCATTGTTCAGGAATGGAGCGGTTGCATTGGTATTTCTAGTTGCATTTCTATACGACTTGTTTGACAAACAAGTTTTGGATAGGTAAGATATCGGGGTAGGCACGTAAACCTAGTGCAACACACTGTTCTTGAAAAAGAGAAGTTTTTTTTTTAACTGTGATATAAAATCTTAAGAAGCTCGAAAAATCTGTTTTCCTATCACTGCCACCGTCTATAAGCGATCTAGGCTGTCTCGACGACGGTCACGGAAATGATTTTCCGTGATCATCTGCACCCAGTCTTCAGGCACAGCCTGTCTTAGATCACGGCAAATTACAAATATAGAGCTCTCTTTATGAAATGTAAAGCCAAAATAGACCACGATACTTTTTTTTGAAGAGTAATTTAATTTTAATTTTATTCAAGTGAACATAAAATAAATGCTATTAAATATATATTTAAATATCAAGCCACATCTACCCTCCAGCAAAACCTCTAACAACATAGTGTTGAAATCGTTCAAGTTCATTTTAATTTTAAATTCCGCTCACTTCCCTCAAAGTAAAACGTAGGGTCTATACAATACTTGAGTATATGTAGCGTTAGGTAAATTAAAACCGAAAGTGAGTATCTGATATGATTCTTTACCAAAAGATCTTTATTTTTTTTGTTCGTGCCTGAGACGAGGGTTATTAAAAATACAATAGAAAAAATAAATTGTGAAAGTAATTGCTGTTTTGTGTGAATAAGTAAATATTTCGATAACTGCCTGATGGGGTTAAGCTTCAATGACCAACAATTGCGAATTTTCTAAAGGAGAGTTGGTATGCTCATATGAACACTGGTTCAAATTGAAAAACATTGGCATATTGTTGAATTGTAAGAGCCAGACCGTAGAATAAAATTAATTATATACAAAGTAATCAAAACTGATTATAGTAGAAAAACGTAACTAAAAAACGCTAGGATTTTGACGCTGATAATAACTTTATTTCACCCAAAATGTGTCCACATTAAATTTAAATCCAGTTCACTAAAATACATTTAGTTCAGTATAAATACCTAAACTAATAATAGTTTGATGTAATGAAAATTGTAAATTGGAATTCTAATTCCTCGATCATTTTGAATTTCAACGTTCACAGTGCATGCGCAGCATTCCTATGCGATCATAATATTATTACATTAAATGTTATTTAAAAATTGTTCTAGGTATTGTAAAATATTTCTGTAAAATCATTTACATATACACCACTATTTTCAAATTAGTACAAAATCTTTAAGGACATATTAGCGAAGACATTATTATCATAAATGTGACGTAAGAATTTCATAATATCTATAAATAGCAAAGTTATAATCATTTGTTTTTTGTAGAAAATCTTACCTAAATCATAGACATATTTTACAATCCATTCACTACTTCATTGATAGTACTTACTTTCCGTCCTACTCTTACGCATTCTTTCCATCGCACTTATAATGTAGGTAGCCTTAGACAATAAAATGAAGCAAAATAATAAGTGTAGGTAGTTACTTTTTAATTTTCTAAATTCTACCCTCTCCTTCATACTTCATCCGGGCTTAGGACCGGCAAAATTTACCGTTTTACAAGTAATTAAATACGGAGGTATATAACTAGAAAGCAAACACATATCAAAATAAAAGAACGTATTATGTAATAAAAGAAAAGAGTAATTTTGGCGTATTTATGAAGTTAGAATCATCTGCTATTTACAAATATTATTTTATCATCATCATGTCAGCCTAGAGACGACCACTGCTGGACATAGAACTCCCTCAAGTTTCTCCATACAGACCGATTTTGAGCCACCCGCATCAAATTATTACTTACATATGTAGGTATTATTTACTAAACTTACAAGTATTCCCATTGTCATTCGAAATGTTCACCAACATTGTCAATACACAGACGGGCACGTTTTATTAAATTGTTTTGTAACGAGAGAAGTACGCTTCTGTCATTTCACTTCGTCAAAAGCGTCCAATATGCGCTGTTTTAATTGTTCAACACTAACCGGCTCACTTTTGTATACTCACAAAATGATGTCCATGGGTACACAGCTGCACTCGCGATTCCTCCACTCAAAAAGTACGCACGAAGCATAGCTACATACTCCCGTGATATGAACTGATTAGCCATCGCGTCGGGCAAACGTAGACAAACAATTAACTGTTGCAGCGAAAAATTGATGCGCTCACTACCGCTAGCAATTTAGCACTGTTTGTCGCATCGGGGCCCGGCGCGGGCGCAGAGGGACAGGGGGGAATTTATCAACGGAGCAGTTTACTACTGTTACTACTAATAGTACGCGGTTCGGTCATAGTCTGAGTTATGCATTTACCAATTATTATGTATTTTTGTGGACAGTTTTGGGACTTAGTGATTTTATGTTTTTACTATTTACGTAAATATGATCAGTTAAAGATACTTAGTGCCCTGTTAATTTTTTTGTACTAATTAAAATATAGTGGTGTATTTTATCGAAAAGACTTTTTTTGGTTTGCGTGCCTTAAAAGAAAATCGAGTTCCTTCTATAATCACTTCGTTATCCGTCTTTCCGTCTGTATAATTATGTGGAACCTGTATCTCTCATGAAATCGTGTCAGCTGAAATTAGTACGAATAACTAACGTTTAGTTTTTTGATAGTGACTATAACCTGAATTTTTATTTTCCAATTAGCAAATTATTCGCAAAACATTAATACTCAGAGTCGTTTTCGGCGAATCATAATCCAGTTTGCCTTTAAAAACTTAATAGCTTTTACTAATATTTATAGCTAACGATATTTTAAACTAACTTCAAATATTAACACTTTTATCTAGGTTACACCATTTTTGGTTACAATTATCTACACAATTGTGTCCAGGTACATAAATTAAATAAATATCACAGTACAAATCGAGAAAGTTCAAAAGCGTCACAGCTATGTTCCAGTATGTTCCATTGGCGTCACAAAGGTGGGTAATTGTAAAATACATTCGTCGTGTATCGCTTTAATTCGCCAAGTCGGCCAATTACCGCGCCGCGTCGCCTCACTTCCGTACCACTGTATTGCTGTTCAAACGTAAACGATGAGCGTATAACATTTTCTTAACTTCGTTTTTAGGTGACTTATAAGATCATGGTACGATTAAAGGTCATCTTTGTCTAAGGATGCATGCAAAAATGGCGGTTACTGACTTGCTTGCTGACTGAGCTTAATATTACCATTTCCTCTTTGTTGGTATTTTTGACGTGACAACGTCTTATAAATTGGTTTGCCGGGTGACACTTCAAGAAACTGCGTTACGCTCCGCTCACGTTATGCGCTCACAATGAGAGCGAGTGAGAGGCACGCGTCCCGCCTAAGAGCGAGAGAGACAGACATAAAAAGTGAAAGGCACGCGTCTTTCATCCTTCTTCCTACTATACGAATGAATATTCACATTAAAATTATTTTACCACTCAAAGTCGTTGTCACGTAAAACTTTCGCCCGTATACCGACTTTACAGGCAACCAATATTTTTTGGTATCAGTGTGGATGAGTGTGTAGTCGTCAACTGAAAAGTCACCGATTTTTTTTGTCTTTCAAAATTCCATTGCAAGCTTTTGGCCACCACACAATATTTTATTTTAAAACTGTATAGTTATATGTACTACTACTGTAATATATTTTAATTTATAATTAAATTAAAATATACTTTCGATTAAATTCCTTGAAGGTTAATTTTATCTGTCCCGCAAGACTTCACCAATGACAAAATTTTATATCTTCTATAGTCAGTCACTGCTGCTAAACCTAGTAGTCACTATTGTAGAATCTGGTTTTTACAGATGCTGAATAGGTGGTCTATTGATGGGAATGACGAATGTGATAAATTTGTAACTATATAAACACGCCCTTTACAATATTACATCTGAATATCATAACAATCTTATGATATAACGCCTTGCTGCATTCTGACTCACAAGGTCAGGAAGCACCCTGTCTTCCAAGTCGTTGTAGACTTAGATATAGAGAGAGAATTAGACTTTCATGGGCGTGACTTAAGAAAAAGAGACAGAAAAGTTGATTGAGAGTGCGGATTGAGACAAATAGACATAAAACAGAGAAAGAAATATAGAATGAGAGTTGGAAGAGAGAAAACTAACTGAGAGAAAGACAACCAGAGAATTGAGCCAGGGAAAAGAATAGTTCAATTTGTTTTATTTTTCTATTAAACGGGGGCTACAAGAAATTGAAGCAGTCCGTCCACCCGTTTGGGACGGACAGGCTGCTAACAACGCTTCGCTACACTGACTCACAACGTCAGGAAGTAGTACAGAAACGTTTTTCTTGTTCGTTTATGAATGGCTAGTTTAAGGTCAAAGTGGAACCTGTTAGGGGAAATTATACCTTACGTACAAATAATATGAGTTTTAATATATTCTTGTAGACTTGAGGTAACGGTGTCCGTCTGCGAAAATAGTAACACTAATAATTGAACAAAGTTCGGGTACTTTGGGATAACTTCTACATTCAAGACAAAGACAAATATCACCTCAGTCTACTATGCCCACGACTCCAACGGAACGTAACGGAAAGGAACGGAATTAAATGGGAACGTTGGATATTAATGAATAATGTAAGTAGTTTCTAGATCATTTTTAAATATAATCTCTATCAAATCAATACATCACGATAAAATCGGAAAACTGTACTTTCATTTCAATGTGTAATATTTGCGACAACCCAAGAAAATACTATGGAGAGAGTAAGTTGAACAAGATTGAGACTTGAAAGAAAAAGACAGAAAAGCGGAAGAAGTGGAAGACTGACAGTTTAACCAAGAGAGAGATCTAACTGAGGGAAAGATACAAAGGGAGTTGAGAAGGACAGCAAAATTAATCAAAGAAACGGTACATTTTTTATAGTGTTTCTGTTTGTCAATAGCATATTGTAGTTTGACACATTAGTCTAAGTTTATCTCTATTATATTCGATTTTAAAACAAAGGTATAGGTAACTACGTTCATTTGTGTTTTCGAGCTTATCAATGTAAGTCTTTGTACAATAGGATACTGTATATTTAAGACGAAGAAAACTACTTATATCGAATCAGCTTTGATATAGCGGTTTATTTGTTTAGAAAACGACTCAGTCGCTTTGAAAAACAGTTAGGATTACACTTAACTGTAAATAAGTAGCTGATAGACCCTTTTATAATAAATAATGTTATTTTTAAGCAGCGATAGCCTAGTGGAGAGACCGACAGACTGCTACGCAGAGGGTCTGGGTTCGAATCCACGGCACGCACCAATGACTTTTCGGAGCTATGTGCGTTTTAAATTATTAATTATCACTTGCTAAACGGTGAAGGAAAACCATTTATTGATGAAATGTGTTTGATGTTGGCACATTGAATTACGTTTTATACCAACCTAATAGCGTTGATGGAGTTTAGTTCGAATATAGTGAAGTGATTTGTTTGTTTAGGATATGATACGACCAGTATTAGCATAGGCATTGCGTTAGGTAATAACTTTAGCATGCCAAACTATGCTCTACGTTTTAGATTTACTATTTTGGTTACAATTATTAGACCTAGAGAAATAACGAAACGGCCAAGCCATACATTTTGACTGAAATGTAGAGTTTGTGAAGTTAGGCGTGTAGATTCAGAAGCTTGGCTCTACATTATATCTGATATCATTCTCACAGGGTCATATGCACTGGTCTTGGCAACATTTTACATGACAATGTTTTTGGTGTGCTTATTATTTCACTAAGAATATCTATGTAACAATTAGCATCTGTACTGTAGTTTTCAATATATGCTTAAGACAAATGGCCGTATCAAGCATCTTTTGAAACAAGTGTGAATGGGATCAATTTGTTTTAAATAAAAAGAAAATACTAATATATTATCATAATATACTAAAGTGTACATTTCATCCCTTCTTTGATTTAAAATGAAACCTTATTGTTGTAAAGTTACCTCGAAAGTTGATCTCCAAACAAAAAGCCAGCGAAATATGCGCTTACCAGTTTGCAGTGCAACCGCACTTTAAGCTTCAAAAGGGTATCAAAGACGTCCCTTTGTGTCTGTCTCTGCTTGTTTATTAATGTTGAGGTATGTCCCACGGCGATGACTGATGGAATGTTTGCCCTCACTTTTGAAGGTTTAAGAATCATTGGTTTAAGAATATAAATTCAGTGTGAAAGGATTTAAGAATGTTCTGGAGATTTTATTTTTGAGATGTTCATATTTCAGCTTAGTGTGAAGAAGTTAATGAATGTGATGGAGTTTTCTTTGAATTTGCTTCACTGTAGGTACATTGTGTGCCGCAAAAATGTGGTAAGTAAGTACCTGCTGTTTGGTTTTTTAACATTGGTCAGCAATATTCGCAATTAAAGATATGTATATGGGGTGACAAGTAATGTGGTGAGTATTTATGAAAGTAACCGTATTTGAGGTTATTGAATCCTGTCAACTCGACGTCCAAAATAAACGTATTCTGAGATATCGAGCTATTAGACTTTTTTTAAACCGTTTCAGTCATTAGAAGGCGTAGGCGTTTATTTTGCATTCCTAGTTATTTTATTTCAAAGAATAGGTCGAATTACCTGTCACCCTGTTTATTGAGCACGATTATTTAATGCTAATGTTAGTCATGTTCTTTTGTTCCGTTTTAGGGTATAGGTACTTATAATCAGAACAAGGTAATAGTTAAAAAGTAAATATAGTGACAGTTGTGTTTGTAGTACGAGTATACCAGTTGGTATGTCCTATTCCTGGACTATCTTATTTCATAATTTTCGGCTTTTGTTATGTTTTGCGAGAAAATTTATAGCCGTGAACGTACAATTAGCGTTGCAAACGTCCGGCTTTTAGCGGTCCCCACGAGACCGCCGAAATCTCGCTGTTAGTCCAACTTCCGTAAATATGCTGTGTAAACAGATGAAAATATATACGTAGAGACCAGTCCAGAATTTTTGACTGCATATATGGACGTCAAGAATATTTGACTATAGCCATGGCGTAGTGTTTAAAGCGGTCACCGACCGCCGTCCCCATATGTGACAACCACTGTGTGACTCACAATTTGTTATCTCGTTGATTCAAATTTTGCAAACACACAACATGTACCTAAACATAACAAAACAAATAATGTATAATAATAGAACCAATACCTGTATATGTCATCATTCTCCTAGCGTTATCCCAGTCTCAACCTGGGGTCCGCTTTCTAGTCTAACCGGATTTGGCGGAATAATAGCTTTTCCACGGAGCGACTGCCTGTTTGACCTCCGCAAACCGAAGGGATAGCGATATTCCATGGTTTAGACTAGTGTCAGTTTATTTTAGAGGTACTGACGCCCTATAACGACTGTCAAAGATCTTCATGACAGCCGGGACTGACGGCTTAATGTGTTCGGAGAGCACGTTAAGCCGTCGGTCCGAGACACGAGCAAGCTTGAGGCACAAGGCAAGCGATAATTAACAATTCAATACGCACATAACTCCGAAAAGTCAGTGGTGCGCGCCGTGGATTCGAGCCCGATACCCTCTGCATGGCAGTCCGTTGGTATCTCCACTAGGCTATCGCTGCCTTCAATACATGTATATGTATACTAAGGTATATTAAGTTACGGTGAAGAAGTCAAAATCGTATTCTTACTCCGACCAAATTTCTGTTAGTTATTGATATCGTTTCGAAGTAAAACATACAGTAATAATGTTGTTCATTACATCTCTCTTCAAATCAATACATCTTGTCAGAATATGCTTGAAGTATCGGAATACTTCTCTTAAAAGAGCAAGTAGTTTCTTACCAGCCTCAAACACAATCTCGAGACCTACTGATTGATTGCCTGTGTATTATTTTAGCAATAATCAAACGACTAGGTGGGCTTATTAACTTTTCCAAATAAAGTAATCGCCAAGCTCAGTTAACTAGTAATAATAATTTTTCAATCTTATAACTAAAGTATAATACATACAATTTGTAAACACCTATCGCACAATAAATAATGGTTACTATAATGCCTAGCTCTATGTACTACATATCTACAAGATATCTAGAAGGTAATATCAGAGCTCTTTAGAAGCCGCAAAGACGTCGTTACCATTAATTACAGTACACATTACTGAGAGATTTACTTGCTAGATTACGTACAAGCTGAGATATTAAAGTATCAAGCAATTAGCTACGAATTTGAAATAATGTATATACTGTTGATGATAAATTATATAAAGGGGGCTTTTGAACTTTTGTAGATACACTTGTGATCATATGCACATTTTTAATATCGTCATTCACCCTAAGAATAAATCCTGTAGTCCCAACCTTTTCATACACAGTAATCTTAATCCATTTTACTTTCGGTAAGAAATTAAGCTCGCACATCTACCTATATAAATTTCCAATTGAATACATACAATAAATCCTCCAAAACAACTTTCCGAGCAACGGACTTTAAAACATAGAATTTGGACAGAAACACATAACAAATGATAAATGCTAAGCAAGCATTTAAAAGTTGGGCGTGAAAAATCGGCGGTCTGAGCGCGGCGGGTGTCGCGGCTAATTTGTGGACATCGATCACATCGGGACTACGCAGATGTACAACTACTGGAAAAGCCTTTTAGAATATTTAAGACTAAAAATCTGTTTGCAAAAGGAAACGTTCGCACTAGAAATTAGGCCTTTGCATCCATTCATCTAGTAGTGGTAGGCTAATGGTGATTAATGATTATGAATGATAATCATTTATTGTTCTGTAACGTATTTCTTCATTTTAGTCTAATTTAAAAAAATACTCCCACTAGACTTTACAAACATTTAATCAACGGACACAAAGGGCACCCAGACTCGAAACAACTATTTGTGGGTCACATTACTCCATATGGATATAAAAATCCACAATACTTGTCGCAATATTAAGCAGCGAAGTGAATACAGTACCTTTGTTCGCAATTTAAAGTTTGCAGGCATAGAAAAGGTGACTGAATAATAGTGTTAATTTTCTTTATGCCATGTGGGGTATTAAAATGATAACGTCGCGCGTCGTATGAAAAGGTATTTCCTCATAACATTTTTATGCAACGTTAAACACTTTAGTAATTTAAAAAGATGTATAGCATTCTTACAGGGCATTCATATTGGGCATGCGCATTTTTCGTGATCACGCTGGCCGTGCGCGCGGCATTCGATTTGTTGTAGTACAAACGAGTGAACGCCGAACTTACGCAGGGCGCCCGCTTGAGGAACGCGCACGCCCAATGTGCGGTCGGCCTAAATGTTTTGAATAACGCAAAAACATGTATAAAAAAAGAAATACTATTCGTAAGTCACTTCAAGTAAGTTTACATCAAATGAGTGGAATTTGTACTTTGGCGTGGCGTTTGCCAATTTCAATTCAAATTGCGTGGAGTGGATTTCTACTCTTCTCTTTCAGGTTTTAGAGTAATTAACACTCTGCTTATATTCGGTGTAATATTTGACGATTATTTTTCAATTGGCCTATTATATTTTAGTACCTAGTGTGTAGATTAAACTAAATGTTACTTGTTATTTATGCAGATGTAAACTGTTTTATTTATTGTTTGATATTCCCAGCGTATCTTAGCGATTCATGATGAAAATAATGTTTTATTAATTTCCTTTATTAGACTTTTATAAGACTGACAAAGAAGATATATAAGGCAAGTGTGAATGGGACAGAACGAAGGGGAAGACCTAGGCGGACGTTCTCTGACCAGATTGAAGACATCCTAAAAAAAGGTCAGAAGTACCCTAAACAGAAGAGCATGCATGATAAACTTTTTGGGAGTGAATGAAGCAAGAGATGTATGTCAGGATCATTGCAAATTCAGTAGTCGCTGCCTACCCCTCCGGGAAACAGGCGTGAGTCTATATATATATGTATGTTTTATTAGGAAAACAAACACGCACTACGGGTTTCACTTAGATTTCAATATCGAATCTTTGAATACACTTCATTCTTATTTCATTTATATCAGTCTTCTATAAAGTAATATGAAAGTGTAATGTTTCAAAAAGTTCGTGGCATCATATTACAATTATGGTTGGTTGCCTGTCTCAGTTGATCACTTGCAAAGTCAGTGTCTTCAACTTTGAATAGTCATTTTCATCCTGATTTTAAAATATTGATTAATAGATTTGTACGTTAATTCTAGCATAATCCAACCTATTCTGTTCTCTTAAATGCTTTCACCGTGTCCACAATGATGACCCCGTCATCGAAACGGCTCAGACGGGAGCAATATTATCTATGGGAGCAATCATTGGCCCGAATTCTGATGGAATCGATCATTAATAAAGGCAGTTCTGCGCTCAAGGCTTGATTATTTACAGAAAGCAGGCTGTATCTACTAGTCGAAAGCAAGATTTTGATACCGTCGGGCTATGCTGACGTAATTTGTGCTACTTTTTTGCTACAGTTCGTCGAAGGAATTTGCAGTTTTAGTGGATAGACCACCGAGCTCATGTAGGGGAGAGTCTGCCTACTTTCTCTCTTTCTTCTTTTTTCTTTTTTCTCTCTTTCTCTCTCTGTTTCTGCGTGACGAAAAGAGCACAGAATGGGTCCGTTAGGTTTCCACCTTCTAGAAAGACAAATGTACTATATAACTTACTCTTATCGATCATTTGTGTATTCGAATCTGTAGATGATTTACATCACAATGACGAGTGACAATATAAGCCTTTTATGCTACGGCCAGCGTACTGATATAATGAATGTAAGCGTGCTAATGGATGGTCAATGTTCAAATAGATTGATTGATACAGGGGTATATGTGAAGTCAGACATGTCAAAACTTTGATGAATGAGTTAACAGTCTGATAGTTTTTAGATCAATTAGTTTACTGCAGCGATTTTTTGCGTTTCATATTGCGATATTGCTTTAGTTACTATTATTTGAAGTTGTGAAAGTCAGACACATCGCACATAATCATTATAAAACTATATATTTTTAAGACGAGGTTGGCTAAGTTAGTAATATTTACAAAATACATTTTCCATTAATTAGACGTAAGTTTAGTTTAAAAGGATATTTTTAGGGCTTTTCATTTCTCATCACTTAGATATAATTTCGACTCTTATATTTATTCTTTTCACCTGAATATACTACAAATCTTTTGTTTGCTGTCTAAAAGATAGAGAAATAGAGCAATCGTTCGCTCACCTTTACTTAATCTGCGGATATACAATCGGATTCTACATGGAAAATTAATAACCATCGACCACCAAACCTATTTATTTACCCAACAACCCAAAACAAAACACTTGGTACACCAACTTTTATTACCCAACGAACCGCAATACAAACGGCAGTAGCTAAATTAACATAAAGGCTAACATAATGTAAATCCCGCAGGAGCCACAAAAAACTGAATGCTTCCCAATGTTATCCAGTGTTTTCAATGTGGCCAAAGTTTCCAATGTGGCCAAAGTTACGGCGGTTTTGAAACAAACGACTCTGATTTTAAATAGACCATCATTAGCCATTGAATCAACGTTAGGGTTGGTTTGGTTAAATAGAATGGGTAAGCCTAAATGAAATGTTGAAGCCTGCTTAGGCGTGAGCAGGTGCTTTGGAGATTTATGCATTTTGCTTTGGTGGTGCTTGTTTGGATAATTTTTCCATCACCAATATTTTTGCATCATAATTGCAACATATTTGTAGCTGGCAAAGTGCGAGTAATACTTTACAACTTTGCAACACAATATTTGCCAATACTTATAGTATACTTAATAGTAAAAATAACGAGATTTTCTTGGCAAAATCGGGTTATTCACCAATTTGGTACATACTGTGGTATCGTGAAATAAAACTCGTAGGTAGCTCGTTATGTAGAAATTCAATGACTAAAAATGCCCGCGGTGGTCGTGCGGTATTTATACTCTTAACAAAAGATAAAAGAAAGATAAAAGATCATTTATTTTTGTAAAACATGGGTGTATGTGTACAAAGCAAATGATTGCAACATAAGGTGTAAAATAATAATAATCAGACCCTTACATGTTTTGCCTAGGATAGGCGTACAAAATTTTGTTGTATTTGAACCGAAATGTCATAATGCTAGGCATCAATTAAGTCCCCCCCGTGGGATCTCCACCTTGTCGTGGTTGGGGGGCTCAGTAACCGTGGATTGGTCACCCGCGGTGAAGCTAAGAGGGATCCAGGAGGGGACGCTCCGCGTGGGGACAGTTCTGTCTGTCCCTCGCAGTCGGGTGCGGTCGCGGGAGGAGAGGCGTGTCGGTGTTGCGTTGCCGCGCGCCCTATCTCCCGCGACCAAATGGGAGCGCACCATTCGATGCGTCGCGGTGGGGCCGCAGAGGAAGAGGAGATGCGGTGTTGCGTTGCCGTCCTCCCTAGCCTCTGCGGCCGCTGGGCGTATTGGCGGCGGAGTCCAACACCTTAATCCGTCGCCAAGGGGGTTTTGTTCGGGGCCCGCCTGACCATCTGGCGGGCCAATACCCGTCGGAGGGTGGCGACGAGTGCTTTGGTGATGCCCCACCCTCCGACACACGGGTACATGGCGGAAGTCGAGGTGGTTTTTAGTGGAAACACCACATACTCCGGCTCTTATTTCCCCCAAGTGTCGGAGATCCGAAGGGATTTTCCAACTCGTAAAACAAAAAATAAAATAAAAAGGCATCAATTAAGTATTCCTTCAGATTATAAAAACATTTGCTAATAAGAAATTTCTTTAATTGTAATTTAATTTTATTTAACGGAAGCTGCTGAATGGATTTGGGTATTTTATTATAAATGACAGGCGCTAGGCAGAATACACTTTTGTGCATTAGTGCAGTGTTGCATGGCACAATACTTAGTTTGTCACCATCTCTACGGCTACGATTGCTTACATCGGCAAGGCGACTAAATAGCTTTGGGTTGGCTTTTACAAATATAGCGACCTCATATATAAATAGGGAGGATAGAGTTAGTATTTTATATTTAATGAAATATTGCTTACAGCTATCAGTGCTTTGAAGACCAAACATTGCCCTGATGCATCGTTTTTGAGATTTAAAGACTATTTCTTTGTTGGTCGAGTTGCCCCAAAATATTACTCCGAATCTCAAGACGGAGTCAACTATGCCATGATATGCTGTAATGATGGCGTCAGTGTCTATGATGGCTGATAGTCTGTATAGAGCGTATGCGGAGGAACTAACTCTTTTTGTGAGTTCCTCTGTATGTGTCTTCCAATTCATATTTTTGTCAATGATAATACCTAAAAATTTCGCTGTAGCAACTGTATCTAGTAATGTGCCTTGATAACTGATTTTAAAATTTGGAGTCGCTATGCGTTGACTGAAATACATTATTTTTGTTTTGGCTATGTTAATCTTCAGGTTATTATTATTCATCAATTGTATTAATGATTGGATGGTATTATTAATTTCGTCCTCATGTGAGGCGTTTCATTTAGAGTCTACGTTAACTGTACTATCATCGGCAAATAGCGTTATTGGATATTTGGTCACTAGTGGTAAATCATTAATATATATAATAAAAAGTAGCGGTCCTAATACGCTGCCCTGTGGTACGCCAAACATGATTTTACGGTTATAGGAGTTGAAAGTTTCCTCACATTTTTTTTTATATTTATTCTGGTAATTTCGGTGTATTGTGTTCTATTTTTCAAATAAGATTCCATTAATTTAAGTACATTGCCCCTAATACCGTAAGCCTGTAGTTTATTAAGTAATATGTCATGACTCACATAATCAAAGGCCTGAGTCATGTCACAGTAGATCGCACATATAGGTACTTTTATATCAACAAATTACAAATACCTACATTACACCTCCACCCTTATTAACTAACTTATACTACATATTTAACTTATATACTAGACACTTATTTATATACTAGACCACTCCTACACTAGACAAACATCGGTAGGTACTTATAATCTATTTACATGTTAATAAAAAAACTAATACTGATTCTAAACACAACTAAACTTAAGTCTACGTAGTTCTTAATCTAATAGGTATTGGAATTAGGGCTGACCATATCTTTGGGGAGGTTTCCTATTTCTAACTGGACGAGTTTCACCAGCGGTCGTGCCTACACTGTTGGGTTCATCTGTAGACCCTTTTACTAGCTACGGCATCACTGACCCTGGTTCCCAATGCGCTTTGTCCCTACTGCCTCCCGAAGCTCCCACACCTCGACCTAAGCACACCTCGGTGGATGTTTCCACGACTGGTTCTGTAGGAAAAACCAGTACATTGCCTAAAGGCCGGTTAGAGTTTTTGGAGTATGTGCTGATTATTACGTCATCAATCTGTTGCGATTGAAGTGCTTTACATTTTAACTGTAATTGATCTATATGTCTATGTATCTCTGTGCCATCTTATAATCTTATTTGATAAACTGTAGTACTCAAGCGTTCAATCACCGTACCTCTTACCCACCTTTTTTATCCTTGGTACACCCGGCACCAAACCTCGTCCCCCGTACTGAGGGCGCAGTGCGTTCCGCCTGCCCCGTTTTTCTGCCGGAGCTGCGCGTCAGCCACCTGCTTCTCACGTGACAGTTTGAGCCGGTCTAACCGAGTTCTTAATGTTCTACCTTGTAATATCTGTGCTGGGCTTTCTTTTGTGGTACTATGTTCAGTAGTCCTGTACACTAGTAAGAACCGCTGAAGGGTAAGTTCTATATCTAAGTATATCTTGAATTATAGCTTTTTTAACAACCCTTTTACACTGCCTAACTGCATTCTCTGCTAAACCATTGGAAGCTGGGTGATATGGTGCGGAAAAGACATGTTCCACTCCGTTATTTTCTAAAAATAAATTAAATTCTTCACTACTAAAGGGAGGCCCGTTATCGGAGACTAATTGTTTAGGTATACCAAATCGTGACCAGATTTCTCTAATTTTACTTATTACTGTTTTAGCCGTAGTTGAAACGACCGGACATGCTTCTATCCATTTCGAAGTGGCATCGACCATAATTAAATAATGGTGTCCATGTATTGGCCCTAAAAAATCCACGTATAACCTAGTCCATGGACGAGACGGCCAGTTCCACGGCTGCGGGGCGTGGTGTACTGGCGCCCCGGCCATTTCTGCACAGATTGTGCAGTTGCGGCATAGGTTTTCCAACATTTCATCAATCCTCGGCCACCACACATAACTTCTTGCTATACATTTTGTCTTAATTATCCCCATATGAGTATCATGTAGCGCCAATAAAACCCTATCTTGACATGATCTTGGTACTATTAACCTATGACCCCACATACGACAACCTAACTCAGTATATATTTCACTACGTCTATTAAAATAATTAATAGTATAAATGTTCCTTTATATCTACTTCCTTAGGCCAACCATCCCTAACATAACTCAATATACGCGTTAAAATTGGGTCTCTTTTTGTCGCCTCTTTAATATCTTCATGTTTAAGTAACAAGGCATCCGAGGTAAAGTGTAGGTACTTTTGTTCCGGCACTTCCTGTATGCCTGATCCGCTAATAGCTTTATAACTTTCTACTAATCGAGACAAAGCGTCCGCTGTGTTTGAATTTGTATTTACATATTCTATTTTAAAATCATAAGCTGATAATATTAACGCCCATCTCCGTTTCCTAGTTCCTAGTTCTGAACCGAATATACTAACTAAAGGTTTATGATCAGTTTTTAAAACAAATAGCCTGCCATAGAAACTTTTAAACACTCGCGTTGCATGTTTAAGAATATATAATATATACGGGAATTAACGCGAACATGCATTAGGTATATACATACCTTATTTTGCTTGACGTTTCGAGACGGTTGCACGCCCCGTGGTCGCAAGCTGACTGGTGTAGCTGTGTCACGTCTCCGAGTGCGAGGTAGAAGCTTCCATTTCTACCCCCGGGTCGTTTATTTTCGAAGTACCGGCGCAAAACACACTAACCGTATCTGTATATTGAACATTCGCCGACTGCGCATTAAAGTGGGGTGTTGTTAGTCGAATCACTGGATTCCACGTCGATAACAATTTGAAGCCCTCTTCCCGATTGAAATTTTTATGTTTTCTGATTTCGATCGCAGTGTGTTAAGGACCCATCTGGTCCCATGGGTCCTTAACACACTGATAGATACATCCGGCGGTAAATAGACAAACGACCTACATGCCCTAAGTTGAAAAACTACTCCATTCCGACCGTATTTACACCAGGGGCCAAAGTATACAACATGGTGGGTACACCAAAGGATGTTCTACCGCTACAAACCCCAGGTGTCTATAAAATCAACTGCAGCTGCGGAAGCTCTTACATGGGGCAAACGAAGCGGGCTATCGCTGAACGTATAAAGGAGCACATCGCAGCTGTAAAGAACCGTCAAACGAACAAATCGGCGATTGCGGAACATTTACTTCAATCGGGCACCAATCACTGGATTGAATTTCATCGTCCCCAAGTCCTCTCCACGGAACGCCACTTTTACCCAAGAGTTGTGCGTGAAGCGATCGAAATCAGAAAACATAAAAATTTCAATCGGGACGAGGGCTTCAAATTGTCATCGGCGTGGAATCCAGTGATTCGACTAACAACACCCCACTTTAATGCGCAGTCGGCGAATGTTCAATATACAGATACGGTTAGTGTGTTTTGCGCCGGTACTTCGAAAATAAACGACCCGTGGGTAGAAATGGAAGCTTCTACCTCGCACTCGGAGACGTGACACCGCTACACCAGTCAGCTTGCGACCTCGGGGCGTGCAACCGTCTTGTCAAAACGTCAAGCAAAATAAGGTATGTAAATACCTAATGCATGTTCGCGTTAATTCCCGTATATATATATTCTTAAAAATGGCCTGCCATATAAAAATTGATGAAATTTCTTCACTGCGAATACTATTGCCAAAGCCTCTTTATGTATTTGACTGTAATGATACTCCGCGGAGGTGAGTGACTTTCACCCGTACGCTAAAGGATACTCGCGGCCGTCGGGCGCTCGCTGCGTGAGCACAGCGCCGACTCCCCGTGAGCTCGCATCACACGTTACTAGCACGGGCCGTGATTCATCGTAGTGTGATAATATTTCTGAACTAATTAATAACTTTTTTATTTTATTGAATGCCTGGGAATGCGTATTACCCCATACCCAATGTTTACCCTTTTTCAGTAATTCGTAAAATGGCGATAAATAGAAACTTAAGTTTTTAATAAATTTTCCGTAAAAGTTCACCATACCTAAAAATGATTTTAGTTCGGATACATTTGTTGGCGAAGACTGTTTAAGTATGGGTTTAATCTTTTCCAGATCCACTCTTACCCCCTCTCGACTAATTATAAATCCCAAATATTTTGCTTCTTTACTAAAAAAATCACACTTTTTTTTTCTTTTTAACCCGTTTTCTTGTAATATTTGAAGAACCTTGTTTGTTGTATTTACATGTACCTCCAGTGTATTTCCAGTGATCAGAATATCATCTAAAAATATTGTTACATTGGGTATTCTATCAAACAACTGTGTCATTATCCTTTGGAAAATTCCTGGACTCAACGCGAGTCCTTATATATAAATACCTTTATGGGTATTAATAACTTTCAAATCCTTGGACTCATCTAATTGTATTTGATTGTACGCTTGAGATAAATCTAGTTTTGTAAAATACCTACTACCGCTTAACTTACTCAGTAAGTCATATATTTTTGGCACAGGATACTTATCGACCTTTAACATACGATTTAACGTGACATTATAATCAGCACATAAACGTAAAGCGCCATCCGGCTTGTGTACAATTACCAGAGGTGTTGAGACGGAGGATCTCTGGTAGGATGTCGGGGTTCGAGAGAAACACTGCTAGGCTGAACAGGTTCTTTATTATGTCTCACTACCGCTTACATACAGTATGACCGAACTAGGTAAGCACTGGCCTGAGCTGGCTGGAGTGTAGACTCCTGCTGCTCTCCGACGCTCGCAGGGTAGCTGCTCGAAGGGTCGCCGATGAGCTGGCCAAGGTGCGCTGCGCAGGCAGCTCTGTGGTCGATGTTCAGGCTGAGCGGGTCTCAGGCGGTGCAGCCGATGTGGGTCGAGCGGTCAGGCTCAGGCGTCCGTGGCCTGGCTGCAGGAGCTCGCAGGCAGGAACGGAGGCCTGGGTGGCAGCTGGCTAGCAGCGGCACGGCGCCAGCAGCTCGCGGCTTGTAGCCCGTAGGAAGAACGTCAGCCCGTAGGAAGAACGTCAGGTGCAGTGAGCTCGCAGGGTGAACCCCAGCGGGACAGTAGATAGGAAGTAGAATGTAGAATAATCGCGAGGTGTAGCGGCAGCGTTCCGATGTCTAGGGAAAGTGACCATTCTACAACGCGCACCCATCTTATATAGATGTAGCCTATGACTCACAACTGCCTTTGGCTAGTGAATATGACCATATTTGGTAATATTGCGAACGATGTCTGGCTAAGCTGGCGTTAAGCGCCTGCGAGATATTATAACGCAATACGTGTAGTATTACGTTACAATACCCCGCTCTGTACAGCAGGATTTTTCGTGTCTAGACAAGAAAAATCCGTCTAACTAAGTCCTCCGAACTTCTGTAGACAGTGCTAAGTAGATAGTGACTATGAAACTCAAACTGCAGGTAGGTACAATGAAAGAATCTAGTTAGGTTAGGAATCAGTGTAGTTAATTAGTTTTAAATCTTTAATGTGCCAACTGCCAATAGATTTACCCGACGAATCCGCTAATTCGTATACTAGTGGTGACTTTTTAGCAATAATAGTACACTTGGTAAACTTGGGAGCAAGTTTTTTGCTAAATGATTTGTCCTTATCGCTTAGATAGTAGGTTCTTTTCCATACGGTATCACCTATGTTAAACTCAGCCGGTTTACGACGTAAGTTGTATGTGTGTGAGTTTCTAGCGTGAGCTTGGATTAAAAGAGACTGGACCTTATCGAAAATACTTGATAGACAGCCTATATTTTCAGCATAAGAATCCCTAGGTATATAAATAACATCATCTGACTCGGCATCAATATAGTGTGAACCGCAAGTTACTAGTTCTCTGCCGTACACTAAAAAACTCGGAGTATAACCAGTTACCTCATTAACCGCAGTATTTAGCGCGAATTGAATTTTGGGAATTAAAGTATCCCATATTCTATGGTCGTTTTCGATAAACGAAGATATAGTAGTCACGATGGTTTTGTTGTATCTCTCAACAGAATTTACGTGCGGAGTGTATTTCGGTGTAAAGTGCAAGTTAGGTATTTTATATTTTCTAATTATAGACTTTAGAGTTGCACTTACAAATTGTTTACCATTGTCTAGAATAACGGTTGAAGGTATGCCATGTATTAAGAAAACTTTTTCCTCGAGAATGTTAGTTATAATCTCGGCGGTAGCCCGCTTGATGGGAAAGAGAAGACAATATTTACTGAAGCAACAAGTAACAACAAAAATATAGCTATTTTGTTTTCTAGTTGAGGGAAGGGGTCCAACAAGGTCGATACTAATTGTTTGGAAGGGACGAGAGCACACCTTTGGTCGTCCCATAACACCTAAAGTAGCGTGGTTTTGGTGTTTATGTGCGACACAAGTATCACATGAAGATATAAATTTAACAACGTTGGCGTGCATACCGGGCCAATAATAACGCTGTGCTAAACGTTTATACGTTTTAAAAATACCTAAGTGACCCGCAGCGAGTTCCGAATGGTTTTCTTTAATAGCTGTAGATCTATCCGAGGTAGGTAGAACCTCTTTCCATTCGAATTCTTTCCGCAGTGCACATTTCGATACCATATATCGATATAACTTATCATTTTTGATGGAATAGTTAGGAAAAGATGTAGGTGAGTTTTTACAGCCATTGTAGACAGTACTATACCACTGATCCGGGGTTACGGTAGTATCATTATCAGTGTTAGTATCAATAGCCGACACGGCACTTGCCCGCGATAGTGCGTCGGGTATGACGTTATCCGCGCCGCGGCGATGTTTCACATCAAAATTAAAAGAAGACAGGCGCACCACCCATCTCGCTAAGCGACCCGTAGGGTTACTTAAATTTAAAAACCATTTTAAGGCTGAGTGATCTGTGTAGACAGTGAATTTCAAACCGTTATCTAAGTAACATCGCCAATGTTCTACCGCGACTAAAACAGCTAGCGCCTCCCGTTCCGTAATACTATAATTACGTTCCTGTGTAGACAAGGATTTGCTCATATAAGCTATAGGATACTCCACACCGTCAGTAGTTTGTGTGAGTAAAGCCCCTACGCCATAGTCGCTAGCATCCGTGTGCACTTCGAACGGTTTGTTATAGTCCGGACAAGATAGAATAGGCGCGGTAGATAACAGGTGTTTGAGTTTAATAAATGAGTTGTTAGCTTCCTCCGACCACACAAAAGGAGCAGCCTTTTTACTGGTAGAAGTAAGTTTATTTAGAGGCCCTGCAATTGAACTAAAATTAGGTATAAATCTACGGTACCAAGACGCGGTACCCAAAAACCGTTTTACCTCCTTTTTATTTGTAGGTACAGGATAGTTCATTATTGCTTCCACCTTACTAGGATCTACGTGAAGTCCTTTAGAATTGACTACGTAACCCAAGTATTTTAATTCGTTTCTAAAGAAATGTGACTTTTCTAAATTAATAGTTAAGTTAGCTGATTTTAGTTTCGCGTATACTTTAGATAACAGCTGAATGTGATGATCAAAATCTTTTCCTATAATACAAATATCGTCTAAGAATACGAACACCGCGTTTTCGAACTCTGGACTATTTGTAAATAATTGATCGACCAATCTTTGTTGCGTAGCCGGCGCATTAGTTAAGCCGAACGGCATAGTAACAAATCGGAATGTTCCGCGGGTAGGTACGTAGAACGCGGTCTTGTCCCGATCGCTACTCCGAATAGGCGTCTGCCAAAAAGATTTAGATAGATCAATACTACTTAGAAATCTAGCATTTTTTAGGTTATCTAGGATTTCGGAAACATACGGTAGTTTGTACGCATCCTTACGTGTAACCGAGTTTAGTTTTCGGCTGTCTAAACAAAACCTTAGTTTACCATCTTTCTTAGGCGTTAATAGGATAGGCGAAGACCATGGGCTTTCACACGGTTCTACGACTCCGAGTTTAAGCATCTCGTCTAGTTCCTCAATAATAACACGCAATTTTTCTGGCGGCAGACGATAGTATCGCAGACGTATTGGCGGTGAGTCACCTGTATCAATACGATGCTCGACTAAATGGGTACGTCCAAGGCCTTTCTTCTCGGAAGATATACATTCGAATTGCTTAATCATCTTATCCGCTAAACGTTTTTGGTAGTCATTAAGCTCATTGTAGGATTGTAAGGCAGCATTAGGTTTATTAGGTAAGGAATGACTACAAGGGTCATTATTAGCTAAAGAGACAGAGTAAATATAATTTGGTAACAATTTAAATCTTTTCCAGAAGTCAATACCTAAAATTAACGAACTAGTGACTTCTGGAATTACGTACGCTTTTAAGTTATAAGTTTTATTTTCAAAAGTGGTGGGTAGGTTGATATAGCCGATCGGTGTCAAACGATGACCACCCGCCGATCGAAAAAATATAGTAGGGTTGTCGCACTTATTCAAAGGGAGATTAGTTTGAGAAATAATTTTTATATGAGAATTATTGCCCAATATAGTCACGGCAGAACCTGAGTCAAGTAACCCAGTAAGGGGTAGATTCTTAATGGTTACATTAACGTAGGGTCGAAAATCAGTATTAGGTTTTTGACCACGGATCGCAGCCACAGAATAACTGGAAAAATACACTTTTAGAGTGTTCAGCCAATTTTGCCAGTCTTCTATGTCAAAATATTTAGGTTTAGAAGATGTACAAACGGTAGGGTTTGTCATCTTATTTGACGAACTACGATCCGAGTAAATTAGTTTTTTGAAAAAGATTTATTTTTACAGTTAGGACAATTTACGAACGTGACATCCCTAAGGCCACACTTAAAACATATCTGATAACGTTCACGCTTGCACGTCCCTAGCGAGTGATCAGTTGAACGACATCGCGGACAGAAAACAGACCTCTTATTAGTTATTTTTGTAGGAACAGCTGATTTAGATATCATGTTGACATTATAGTGTTGTGGGTTAGGCACAGGTGTATCGTTCGGTTCGACATTTATAGATGCGACAGAAGCGTAGTTTTTTAGTTTAGACGGTTTATAGTACTGTGAATTATTATAGTGACCGTGCGTGTCCTTTTTATTTATGTAAGCTAAATCAGGTGCTACTGTGTTAGACGTAGGGTAACTAGGTTCGTGAAATTGTGCACTTAAACACTGGAACCTCTCATAGTTTAGACATAGTGTTTTTAGAGAGTCTATAGTGTCTATAGCCGTAGTACATGAAGCTAGTACTGTAGAATAACACGGTCTAATATTGTGAAGCAATATATTTAGTTTTTCATGTTCGGTTAGTACCGTGTTCGGTGACAATCGCGCAAAAAGTTGGAACATAATTGATAAATAGATGATTATACCTTCAGTTTGCCCTTGAGTACGATTACGAATCTCGGCTAAAAGTTTATAATCATAGTCGTACGGTGTAAAATCAGCTGTGAGTTTAGTAGCTAGTTCGTCCCATGTAGAAATGGAATTTTTAACACCGCGAAACCAGTGTAACGCATTACCAGTAAAAATTTCGGACGCGTAATCGAATAATCTATTGGCAGGTAGATTTCTAACCGTCCTAAATTCCGTCACGCGTTGTAGAAATTCGCGAACGCAGCCTGTTCCGTCGAATTTGAGTTTCGATAGTTCGCCAACCCTCAAATGCTCACAGTGGACAGTTACCGGAGTCGACGCTGCCTGTGCAGGGGTTGAATCCGTGCAAGTCATCGTGACTCCGACTTCCGCCGACGGAACATTCGAGTGTTCTATCTTAGATAGCTCTGCCGACAGCATCCGAAAGCGTTCAGTCAGGTCGGATATTTTCTTGCCGTATTTAGGTTCGGATTTGTCTAATCTGCCCAATCTGTGGTAGACCTGGTTGTGCAAAGCCGTAGTTCGCTTCGCCAAGTTGTGGTCGTATAATTCCTTAAGGGAAAAGATTCGCGAATCTAAATCGGTAACTGACAGGCTAGCTCCCTTGAAGTCGTCTGCTATGTCTAGGCCTGACTCTAGGATTTCATCATTCGGAATCAGCTCGAGTAGTTTAGGTAGCTGCTTCCGTAAACCTAAAACAGAGGTAGCCGGCTCCTCTCCGCGAATAGCGACCTCGTAGGCCAATTCATTTTTATTAAGTAGAAAGTACTTGATAGGGTTAGTGCTCATGATGATATAAAATAAGTATGATAGAAAAGAACGTAAGTATATTACAGCCCTCCGTGTGCAATAGTTCTGCTTTACAAAGAAACTACGACGATTCGGTGTATAAATGTAGACAATAGATAGTGACTTGCAAAAATAAAAAACGGTTATTTCAAATTGCGAACAGTTACGTAGGGAATCGGTAGTTGAAATTTGAATTAGACAATAGTAAAATAACACATAATAGGTATACAAGAATAGAAATTAAAGATAGACAGCAATACACAGATACACACAAGTTAGATATTACGTACCAGTTCGCTGATGTCTGCACCTCCTCGTTTACAAGGACTGACCTCCTAAACAAGAACAACTGCAGTAATTGGAAGTGAGACAAATAGAGTTGGGCGCCACTGAGACGGAGGATCTCTAACTAAGGACTAACTAGGATCTGTAACGTAATACTACACGTATTGCGTTATAGTGTGGCCCAGTCGGAGGTGTCAACAGGTTCGATGATGCCCGCGTGCAGCATGGCGTCGAGCTCGGCGTCAACGCGCGTGCGCAGCGCGTAAGGAAGCGGCCGCGCGCATCAGAACACCGGCACGGCTCCCTGCCGTAAATGTAACCTGGCTCGACCGCCCGTGAAACAGCTCAATCCGCCATCAAATAACTCATGGTATCTAGAAAAAATATTTGACACAATATTTTTCTTTTGTTGAATCGTTAAATCTTCCTTCGACACTCTCGCATTATTAATAATTGTTAATGGGGGTATACTGATATTTAGTTCTGATAACCACTGCCTTCCTAAAAGTATGGTACTAGCCGTTTTAAATACATATAAATCTAAAACTGTTATCAGATTTTTATAGGTCACTGTTACTTCAAGGTACCCCATTGGCTGAACTTTGCTGCCATTATAGAAATTGACTGATAATTTACAAGGTAATAGGGGTATATCCGAAAAATATTGATCATAATTACTACTTGATATACAAGACAAAGGTATCACCGGTATCAATTTCCATTGTCAACCATACATTGTTTACTAAAATATTCATGCTCACCGGTCTGAATTGGCTTAACGACATCTGATAAATTGATTCTTCCCCGTCTTCCTCATGCGTCTCGAACGTGTGCATAGCCGGCCGCCCATCTGCTCCCGGCCTCACTCTCGAGGCCGGCCCGTTGCTTCGACTGGCCATGCGGGGCCCACCAGCGCCCGTGCCGCGCCCCGTCCTGCCTGCTCCGCCGCCGCCATCATTGCGCCGTGGTTGGCCGCGGTCACGATAGTCCGCGCTGCCACGTGTGCCCTTTTCCTGACACATGCGACGCAGATGCCCAATTTCTTTGCATTTACTGCACTGATATTTTGAAAATCTGCATTCCATTTTCGTGTGTCTGTAGTCTCCGCATGCCGCGCATCCTCCGACTTGCATGCGATGTACGTTCTCCGTCTGATGATCACACGCTGCCAAACTACGACGTGTCGCCGCGTTGAGTCTCGAACCTTCGCTGCCTTCCGACAGCGCGATCGCGCCGGCCGCCTCCAGCCCGCTAATGTGGCCACGTCCGTCTACAGTGGCTGCATCCCGCTCCGCCGCCTCCAGAGCGCTCGCCACCGATACCGCCTTAACGAATTTTATGTTCCCTTCCGCAAACAATCGTTGCCTGATAAGATCGCTGTAGATACTGCACACGAATTGATCTCGCAGGTTATCGTCCAGACTTGAGCCGAATTCACAATATCGGGTATTTTTCTTCAATTCAGCCACATAGTCTAAGATGGTTTCACCGGCTTTTTGTCTCCTTTGTCGGAATTTGAAGCGTTCTGCCAACAGTGACGGTGTCGGTTGTACGTGTTCGCCGGCTTCTTCGGACTACATAAGTTCACTAATAATTCACAAGCTGGCTCACCCATAGATGCTATTAGCGTCGGTAGTCTCAGTTCTTCCTTTACTGCATTCACCAGAAAGTACATCTCCAGCCTGTCGCAGTATGTTTGCCAGTTTCCAGTCTTCATGTTGAATTCGCCTAATTTAGCCATCGTCGTCGCCATTGTGGTATCGTGAAATAAAACTCGTAGGTAGCTCGTTATGTAGACATTTAATGACTAAAATGGCCGCGGTGGTCGTGCGGTATTTATACTCTTAACAAATTACAAATACCTACATTACACATACATGAGACTGGATAGATGTGTGTCCAGTTGGTGAAACTCAACATTGCTATCACTTATTATTTCATCAACTAGACACACCAAGATTGCCACACTTGTCTACATGGTGAAACCTAACTTAAATTACTTGTACTTTTATGTTTTCCCCAATTGGAAATACTAAGTTCTTATGCAATTGAAGTGCGATCTACTTAGTAATAACCTCGTTAAATGAATTTATACCAGCCTCAACGCTGGGGCAAATACAAGTACAAAAGCCTTTCTATTTTTTTAATTATTTTCGTCAGTGTCATCCTAGCATTCTTTGTCACCTATTTGGTTTCATACAAGACTTTCACCAAATCAATTTTCTAGTCTAGCCATATTTGTCAGATTATTTTCCACAGAGCGACAGCAATTTGACTTTTGTAATTAGACAGATTTCCATATTTTATGGTAAAGACAAGAGCTAGAATACTAGAGGTTCCTAACCACTAACTCCCTGCAACGTCTGTACACTGAACTGAACACGACCGCACACTACGATACATGGTGGCCACTTGTCATGACTGGTCACCGTGCTTTTATTAGATGATAGGGAATGCTAAGCGCGTGATCGATAGACTATTACAGTAGCCTCTTTGCCGTGGTACTACAATTGACTTCCCTAGCCTTTTATGTCATTTGATATTCTTTTAAACATATGTAAATATTTCTTTACTCTGTAAAGTTAAAAAATTCAATGCAATCCAACACCGTGATTTCAACAGACAAAGGTCAAAGGTAGTGTCGGAGTCATTGGGTTAAAAGGTGAGCAAATTGTGCCTAATACTTTAATTAATACATTTCGTTATTGTAAAAGCCTAAGCACTCACTTTGTACTAAATGTACATTTCTGAATTAAATTTTAAAGTAGAATCAAGTCCAAGTCTTATTTCTTTTACATTTAAAGATTTATGCGAGAAAACTTGCCTCTTCTTAGAAATTAGTTCAGTAATAAGTTTTAGACAGTTACATTATCAAAAAGTATAAATTAAGGATTGA
The DNA here is from genome assembly GCA_944739405.2 of Euclidia mi. Classification (NCBI taxonomy): domain Eukaryota; kingdom Metazoa; phylum Arthropoda; class Insecta; order Lepidoptera; family Erebidae; genus Euclidia; species Euclidia mi. Next base: position 13,805,152 of record OX123194.2, on the reverse strand, counting down.
AGTTAGTCTAGCTACTTCTTAGAATTGTCATAGTGTATAGATTTATAATCTTTTGAGTCACAAAACAAATTTTAGTTCAAATTTAGTAGTTTTTTAATATTCAGTGTATGCATATATAACATTTAGGAGTCGTCTTTGTAGAAATAATACCTAATATGGAAAAGAATAAACAAAGTCACTAATAGTTATAACCACGTTATAACTGTATAGTTAATTATTGCTTGCCCCGTGCATCGGAGAGCACGCTAAGCCGTCGGTCCCGGCTGTCATGAAGATCTTTGACAGTCGTTATAGGGAATAAGTACCTATGATTAAACTGACACTAATCTATACCATGGAATACCCTTTGGGTTGCGGAGGTCAGACGTGCAGTCCCATTGTGGAAAAGCTAATATTCAGTCAAATCCGGTTAGACTAGAAAGTGGACCTCGGGTTTTATCTGCGATAACGCTAAGAGCGACCTATGAATATAGCAAGCATACATGTTACATAAAAAATATAGAAATATAGACATAAGACCCAATCCATTTCTGGCATAGGATAATAAAAGTTTTGTAGTAGTAGTAGTTGTCTAACAAAAGTGTACGTAGACTCTTCCAACCATCTAAGTAAAGACTTAAGACAATAGTAACAGTGACATACTAGAGTCCAGTAACCACAACAGTGTTTAAAAAAGTATAATAAACTCGTTCCAGAACTTCTACAAGGCCCTGTCTCCCCAGAGAGCTAGTTGGTGACAAAACAACTAGAACAATTAAACTTGTAGTTAGCAAGAAACTGTGTACTATAAATATAAATACAATAAGGTCGATAACTAAGCCAAAACCAAACTCATCTGGAACAAAAAACTAAGTAAATAAAGGCTCTCAACTCAAGGAGTAAACAGCCTTTGAAAAAAGACAATCCAAGTTTGACGGCGAAAACTTTTTTAATAATCTCAACGCTCAATGTGAGCCCGCCCCTAAAAATTTCCTATTCGTAAGAGGACTTCCCAAATGTAATTTTGCATGAAAGAAATGACAAAGTTCCATAAGTTAGTGGACATTCAATCTCTCAGTTACGATTAAAATGAGGGTGTGTTTGATGAGTTTTACACGGTTTTAATAGCTTTATTTTGTATGCATCGTTTGTGCTTTTTTTCTGTTTGCGTTCTTATTTTATCTTAATTTTTTTATCAGACGTAGATGAGTGCGCCTTGAAGTTTATTTTATCCAACCTTATTCAGGTTTCCTTCATCGTATCGAATGACATCTTATCAGAATTAAAGATACAGGGTCTAGGATCGCCCTGGAAAATTTTGTAATGAAAATAATTGCAATAAGTGGGACACTCTGAAAGCTTTGAGACACTATAAAAAAAATCTATAAGTAAATATATTTTTATGACATCTTTTCAAAGTACTCCACCAGCCTCTATACAAAGTTTCATGCGTTTGAACCAGTTTTCGAAACACTTTTTCCAATCCGCCGCAGACACCTCGTTTACAGCCTGCTCGAACGCTGAGAGCGCATCATCCGGCGACAAAAATTGTATGCCTTTGAGCAGATTTTTTATTTTTGGGAATAAGAAGAAGTCACACGGTGTTAGGTCAGGGCTGTAAGGATTATGACCCAGGAGTTTGACCGGTGTGCTGTCTAGGAAGTCCCTCGCTTTCATTGCAGCTCTCGTCCGTGACACCACCGCCTACGCACGCGTATTGCTAGCTGTCTCAGTTTAAATTCCAAAAACAGTGTCAAAAGTGACTTTATACACAAATAAAAGTTTACACAGTGTAAATAAACATAACAGTGATAATTGTGTGCAAAAACATTATGAAAACATCATTAAATAAGTGATAAATAAGTGATTTTAATATTCAAACTGTCGGTAGATAATTATAAAAGTTGTTCGATTTGGACTTTAACCTCATTAGCACGGCGACAACTACAACTCAAGCTTTATCTTGCTGCTGATCATTGCAAAATAGTGGCCATTTATTTCAACACGTTGAATAAAGTTCGCTCAGTCGTACCCGATAAGGAGGTGGTTGCAGTAGAGGCGCACTCGAGTTCGAACCCCGGCATATTTTCTCTTTTTGGAACTATTTTTGTCACAAACTGCCAACTTGGATAATTTATTTTGAAAAATTGTGATTTTTTTCTGAAAATTTCTTATACATTTTTATTGGAAGATTTTATAAGAATTATGCCGAACTTACAACGATCCCCTCAGAATAAAACCGTCCCAGCAGCGTTTTCAACTGGACAATCCACCTCCGAACCTGATTTACCAGCCGCCTGCACCCAAAACTTAGGCGATACTAATATTACAACACGTTCCAAACGTCAACGTTTAGCCGACTCCCCAAATACGCCTGTGAACCCACTTGTTGACTTTAAAGCTGAATTGCTTGACATGCTAAACACATGGAAGGCTGAGCAGGAACTTCTTCTTACCTCCTGGAGAACTGACCAAGACGCAACTCTATCCAAATTAGTACACGACGTCACGGAGCTTAAGAAACAGTGCCTTGCCATTCAGGGTTCAAATGCTGAAATTGAACGTAGTATGTCATTCATAAGCAATCAATACGACGACATGGTCGATAGGGTAAAAATCCTGGAGAAGGAAAAAGAAGAGAACGCTGCAAATATCGTACATCTACAGAACCAGCTGCAGGATTTACACTTTCAATCACGAGTAGCAAGCATCGAAATTCGCAATCTGCCTACAAAGGAGCAAGAAAATACTGAGGATCTTGTGGCCACTGTGTCTGGTGTGGGGAAGATCGTCGAGATGGATATTCAGTCACAGGCCCTACGTGACATATACAGATTGCCCGGAAAGCCAGGCATTTGTAGACCAGTAGTGGCTGAATTTACCTGTGTTAATACTAGGAACGAATTCCTGGCAAAGGTGAGGCAGTATAACAAACAACGTACTGCCAATGACAAACTCAATACGCATACCATTGGCTTGGTTGGAAACAAACAGCCACTCTACGTAGACGAACACCTACCACCGGCTATGAAAAAACTGTCGTATAATACCCGTCAACTTGCTAAGACCCACAACTACGCATGCTGGTACTCAAACGGAAAGATTTTGGTGCGTAAAAGCGCAGGCGAGAAACCAATTCATATAAAATCAGAAAAGTGTCTTATGCTATTGTCAAAGCAACAATGACTATGTTACTTCATACCATATCTTAGGCTATTTGCATGTTCTATTTATAACCACATATTTTACCATTATTTTAGTATTTTTCTACACATTTACTCAATTTGTTACACGTACACATTCACTTACTCATACTCAATTACAGTCACACTAAAATATATTATGTTACAAATCACTTGCCGCAACAACAATATTCACCTGTCTATATGCCATAGATGTCTTACTTGCTATTTCGACAATACGATGATAGTTTCAGTTTATCACTCCATACTTGTATTTATTCCTGGGATGACAGTGTTTATTGTACCTATTACCTATAATTATCAACGTCACTCAAACTGCATAGTTACCCAATTCGACGCAAAAATTCAATTGTATACAGGACATAAATAAGGATTTAGACCAAATTGCCTCAGCTCATTCCTCGATCTGTATGATAGAGGATTGTCGTAATTTATCTCGCTCACATGGAAGATCGTTAAAGCTTCTTTGCCAAAATATCAGAAGCATTAATAGAAACTTTGATGGTTTAATCACGCTACTTGATAGAAGTGACGTAGTGTGGGATTTGATTGTTCTCACCGAATGCTGGTTAAAAAGCTCGCCCCGTATACCAACAATACATGGTTACACCTCAGTAGCGACTCAAAGGCATTCGTCACAGAATGAAGGTGTAGTAGTGTATTTTAGCAACCATCTTCTTATTACTACTTCCGAACCGCTTTTGGTGGATGCAAATTGTTTATGCTTAAGGATTAACAAAAACACGATACTGATAGCAATCTATCGCCCGCCTGCTAATCAAAATGTGTCAATGTTCATTAGCTCCCTAAACGAACTTCTTTCATCTTACTCCTCTTTTAATAATATCGTGCTAACCGGTGATATCAATATTGATATTGCTGAAACAAACAGCGACCAACGCTCGGCAGAATACCTAAATATGGCTGCTTTTCACGGAATGTTGCCGGCCCACACACTTTGCACTAGAAAGAATCGGTCCTGTCTCGATCATCTTATATTAAAAACTAAATTACCGGCTTTCTGTTATGTAGCGAATACATCTATTACTGATCACGATACAGTTTTATTTTTTCTTCATTCTAAACATTACTCGAATCGCACGACAAATAAGTTTAAAATTTCCAAAGTTATTAATTACGAAAATATTGAATTACAAATGATTAATACTGACTTCACCCCTATATTTAGTTTTCTTGATGTCAACGACGCAACCTCTTATTTTATTAATACTTTGAATACGATTATAACCGCAAACACAATTCTGAAGACTGTGCCAAATCGCAAAAGATTTATGAAAGAATGGATGACCCCTGGTCTATTAAAATGCTTGCGTAATAGGGATCACTTACATCTAAAACTTAAAAATAACCCAAATGACGAGATTTTAATAATAACTTTTAAAAGGTATAGGAACTACTGCGCTAACCTACTTAAATCTACTAAAATAAAATATAATAAACGTCAAATAGATAATGCAAAGGGTAATACTAAAAAAGTCTGGCAAGCCATAAAATCTATCACGCACACAGTCAAAAACATAGAGCAGCCTCTCGGACTTCTTTCATCATCCGACCCAATTCGCTCGGTGAACGAAGTTAACTTATACTTCGCTGATATTGGACGATCACAAGCCGATAATGCAGCCACTGTCAATCTCTGTTCGCAACCGTCAGACATCCTTCCATATAACCAACATACATTTGCCTTATTAGAAACAGATGAGTCTGAACTTGAGATTCTTATAATGAACTTGAGAAGTGATTGTACAGTTGGTAGCGACAACATATCCGGTATGTTCCTCAAAAGATTTAAAGAATATCTGATACCACCTATTACATTCTTATGTAATCTTTCATTTAGAACGGGTACATTTCCAGAAGCTTTTAAACTTGCAGTGGTTCACCCTATACACAAAGGAGGTGATAGAGACCGGCCGCATAACTATCGACCTATCTCTATTTTACCCACTCTTTCCAAACTACTGGAAAGGTTAATGAACAACAGGCTCGTCAAATTCCTAGAGCACACCCAAGTTTTCTCCCCACGACAATACGGATTTCGGTCTGGATTATCTACGAGTAACGCAGTCCTAGACCTAACCAACGAAATAGTAGCTAAGCTTGACCACAAAAAAAAGTTATAGGTGTTTTCTTGGATATTGCTAAGGCGTTTGACACAGTTTCAGTCTCTATCCTTTCCGCAAAGCTCGAAAAAGTCGGGATCAGAGGTACTCAACTATCCCTCTTCAAAACCTATCTTGACAACAGACGGCAGTGTGTTAGGATCGGTAATTACTGTAGCGATGAGCTTCCTGTTAAAAATGGAGTCCCGCAAGGCAGTATCTTGGGACCTACGTTATTCTTATTATATATTAACGACCTCTGTCAATCTCAGCTACATAACACCACTATATTTACGTACGCCGACGATACTGCTCTCATATCTTATGGTGATACTTGGGAATCAGCGTTCGCGAGTGCTCAGTCCAGTCTTAACTCAGTCACTAACTGGTTGGCTAGGAATCGGCTCAACCTCAATACTGGAAAAACACATTATCTTACCTTTTCATTGACCACTCTAGGCAAGCCTTTGTCATCTTCCCATTCTCTCGTTGCTCACTCCTGCAATGTCCTGGCCCATCCGTCGTGTAGTTGCCCTGCTTTGTCTCGAACCAACTATGTTAAATATCTTGGAGTACAAATAGATGATCTTCTTTCTTTTCACTCACATATTGACATACTTACCACAAGATTGCGAAAACTTATATTTGTATTCAAAGCTCTCAATAATATAGTCGACATTCAGGTCCTCAAGCTCACCTATTTAGCTCTTTGCCAATCGGTCACGCAGTATTGCATCGCTGCATGGGGAGGAACACATAAAACACATCTGCTAAAGTTAGAGCGCGCCCAAAGAGCGGTACTAAAAGTAGGTTGGAGACTCCCGTACCAATTTCCTACCACCAAACTATACAAAACCTGTAATGTACTCTCGGTACGAAAATTATTTATTCTGAACCTCATTCTTACGACCCATACAAACACCAAATACGATCCGTCGATGTTACATCACGCTCGTCGGAAACATAACGTTTGTCCCTTGATTTCGGTCAAAACTAGTCTAGCCCAAAGATGTTTCTACTTCCTGGGAAATTACGTATACAATAGGCTAAACAAAACTCTAAATTTATACCCTATGTCCAAGAATGAGTGTAAAAAGGCAGTAACTCAATGGCTATGTGACTTAGATTATGACGGCACTGAAAATATAATTTCCATATTAAAATAGACGACTATCATAAATACACATATACATACATACAACGCACAATTCTCACACACTACACTTATACACACATACACACACAACTCTCACACGCAACAGTCACACACATTCACAAACCTACACAGACAGACACACACACAACTACGGTTTATAAATTATTTCTCTTATTTTTGTGACACTGTTTCGATAGGTGTAGATACTTAGCTAACTTTTGTAGTGTTTAGAGGAGAGGACTGGAGATCTGTCACACAGGTTTCGAACCTAGCTCAGACTCCAGCTCTCAACAAGGTTTCTGTTTTTACTGTATCTATAAATATAAGTATACCATTGTACCTTTTTGAGAGAAATAAACAATATTTATTATTATTATTATTATTATTATTGCGGTGTGGGCGGGCGCATTATCGTGGTGGAGCAGTAGCACAGAGTAGATAGTTCTTACGAACAGAAGCACCACTTCGCAAACCAATTTAAAGAAATGGCGACTCTTGCTACTAAGCAAGAAAGTGCAATTCAGCTCGCATGAGCATTCAGTACCTAACGCGATATTGACCTAACTGTTCCCGCTCTTTTCTAACACATAACGCTGTCGCTGTTTGGCGCGGAGCGGTGCGCTAGGGTTGTCGACTTGCCGCTGCTACTATAATATTTATTCATCGTCTATCTACCTACTTGACCACGTACCTAATAATAAATATTTATACTATAAGTATCCTATCCCACTATTTGTGCTCGTAGAACGAAAACCACAAAAATTCTGGTGGTTTACATTTTCACTATACTAATTCTTAGTTATTTCCAAAACGCGTAGACCGATTTACATGATTCAAACAGATAAAATGATTTTTGAACTAGATCTTTAATGTGACACCATAATCGTTGAGATATCTCAACAAATAAAAAGTACAATTTTCAAGTTGCTCTCGTAAAATAAATAAAATCAAAATTTCAAGTTGCTTCCGACACACATCCGTTAAATGAGCAATACTTTGCACCAGACTTGTGATGTGAACATTTTTATTGTTCACTATTAAAATTCACGTTATTAGCTAGCCCTGCGCGCGAGCGGTGACGACGCGGCGTGGAAGCCGCGCCAAAGTGTAGGCACTTATCGCTGTAGGTACGGCCGAGTGAAGGAGGCCTGGCAGTAGCCCGCAGAGCCCTGTGTTTGGTCGCTCGTTGATCACAACATAGAAAACTTCTGCCAAGCATTTGGTAGTATACCATTCGGAGTTAATGCTTCTTTGGTTTCATAAAGTAATTGCCACCAAGTAGCCAGTCAAATTGAAAAAGCTCGCGATCAAAATCTTCCCCTTGCTTCTAGGTCGCTTTCCTTGGTGGGCGTTGATTCGTTTTGAAACACCCAAACCGTCGACTGGCGCTTTGTTTCTGGATCGTATAGATAAATCCAGGATTCATCTCCTATAACGATGTCGTAAACACGTTGAGACGAGCCCGCTTCAAATTTGTCTATCATATCATGGCACCATTCCACCCTTACCTGCTTCTGAACATCGGTGAAGTTGTGCGGCACCCAGCGTGAAACTATCCTCCGCACCCGTAGATGCACGTTTAGAATCTCGTGAAGGCTTCCTGATCCAATTTGCAGTATATGCTGAATCTCTTGGTATGGAACTCATCTATTGTCTTGGATCAAATTTTTCACTGCACGTTTTTTTCCGTAACAGCCGTCAAAGGGCGACCACTTCTTTCTTCATCCCCCAAAGTTATTCGACCGCGCTTAAATTCATTATACCAACGATACACGGTTGCCTTAGAAGGGCCTTCATCCATGAATGCCATTTGAAGTCGATTGTACGATTCATCCGGTTTCAGGCGACACTTAAAATAGTAAAAAATCATAGCGCGAAAATGTTCTCGACGCAAATCCATTTTTCAATGAGATACAGTAATTTTAATTAGGTCGCAAAAAATGTGGAGGGAAGTTTTGAATATAGAACGTACCTATTTTTACTTATAAGTAATCATATTTTTAAATAAATTATAACTGACCAGTCTCACATACATAAAAGCTTTTTCTCACAATACTTTCTGCGGCCCAATAATTGCATAAACCATGTTATGTATGGTTGGGTCTAACAGGCATAAGATTCAAATGAATATCAAGTTAATAATTACACAGAATTTCCTGGGTTTAAGTTTGTTTTGCATTTGTCTCTGTAAAGGTCCAACAATAAAGTATTTATAAAAAGGATTTTTTTATTGTGAACTAAACTATACAACCATTTTATATATCATTTAAAAAGGTTTCAATGCAGACCTATCTTTAACACGCAGCCATACCAAACTGGCACTTAGTACCATAAACTTTTAACCTCATAACAATAAACAACCCACGCAATTTTCACGCACTATTTGTCGCAAAACTTACGGCCGTGTAATCCTACCATCAACAACAAACTGCGGCTCAAAAATCCCCCTTAAACACGGCTCAAGAATGATTCGGACACAAAAAAGTCATAATTCCACTCATTAAGGGGAGGGATCGACTATTGTGAACAAGGGGTATAATCTGTCGAACACAATGCCTCCTAAATGAAGCCTGCTCTTCCGTACAAAATTAGGGCCGTATGTTTTCCCTCTACAAAATTCATGTGTTGTGAAAATTTGAGGCTGTAAATGGTTTTTTTCTGTTTTGCTCTAGATACGGCCGGTTTAATTAATTAGTTATTTGGATTTTTTCGTTTTGTTTTCAACACATTTGGGATGGTTTTGTTTTAAACCTGTGGGCTGTTTCGTATATTATGATTACCTTTTAACGAACTTGCTTGTGGATATAACCTTTAGCGAATTTGAAAACATTGGAACTTAGATTTTAATATGTATACAAAATTCAATTAAAACTCACAACAACGTATCTCGGGAGCCTTTGTATTTCTATTTTAGGAGCAACAGAGTCGACGTTTTAAAATTCTGCACAAGTCGTGCATATTTTTGATTAAAAAATACAATATTAATACACTTGTTGTATCCCTATTCTCATGCTGCAGACGAGTATGCATGTAAATTGAGCGTCACACGGGAACCAGACTAACAGCGTGCAATGAATGCAAATGTAACTCTGTCTCAAAGGAAACAAGCTCTTATACAGCCGAAAATTATTATTTACATAATGAATAGCAACTCTGATGGGATTTGCTGGTGAAGATGTATGTTGGACGTTGGGGTAGATGGTCACGTAGGATTGACAGTGTTTTGACAAAACTAAATCTAGACTTTCTTTTTGATACATAAAGAAAGGGATGGAAACAAATAACTTTTGTGAATCTTAGTCTATATTTTCCCGATGTGAGACGTGTTAAATGACACGCGCCTGAATCGCAAATACATTTACGAAATTTAGAGTGGCAATTCCAAAATATCACCGTGTTTCAAATTCAAATTCAAACTCATTTATTTATATAGGTTACAAAAGCAACACTTATGAACGTCATTTCTTTTTTACAACCATGTTCGGGAGGGTAGGGCTATGAGAAGAGCCTGAAAGAAACTCCTGCCACTCTTTTTAAAATCTTAATCTTACATTTTGTGGTACCATGATTGCTGACACAGCCAAGACACTTCGCGACACTGATTAGAAATAAATGGATATGAAATAATATGTGAGTAGTACAACAACAAAACACTACAGCGACAGCAGCATAGATGTATCAGCAACCAATAGATTAAAGAATTTTGTAAAGGTGACAAATAAACAATGAATAGGTCAGGGATAAAAACTGATATACTAGATACAACCCTGCAAACATCATGAGTGTTCCCAAGGCAACTCCACTTAACATGTTACTAATTAAGAAGAGAGTTTAATAAATATATAACACAGTCATAAAAAGAACAATAATAGTGAATTTAAAAAAGCATCTAGACCCATGATGTCTTGTCATCTAGAAATTCTTTAATAGTGTAATAACCCCTTTTTAAAAGAAAATTCCTAGTAGTGGTTTTAAATTTTTGCAGAGGTAAATTCATTATTTCCGGAGGTAATTTGTTGAAGAATTGTATACCGACTCCCGCAAATGAGTTATGAATGCTTTTTTCTACACAGTGTGTGCGTAAAAGACAGGACAAAACACTCATTTTGGTTTAGTGCAACACGAGAATAAGGGACGCTGTGTATCTCTAGGAAAGCCACAGAATACACTATAAACTAAGTGACGTGTCGACGATGATATATCGCGTTAGTAAATTTTCACAATTCTGTGTACGTGGTAATGTATGAATTAGAAGGTGCACTGCACTTGATGTTCGCCCGTTGTACATTGCATGTGCCGCATTGCTCTTTTGTTGCTCATACCATGTTACTGACTGGCCAGACAGTCATGATGGGTTCATAAGCTGATTCTTTATGTAGTTTTAACTTAAGGAGTTGGGATTTCTTGCAATTGGAAGGAAAGCCCTTATATTGCAAAACTGTTTCTGAACGCTGTTTCTTAAGGTTTACGTTTGACTAGCTAGGCGAGTTAGCAAAATTATTCGCATTTCTTCCAATTATATATTTATTTCGTATTCTTAAAGATATGTCTTCTTATATATAATCATATGATATAATGTCGCTCCGCTGTGGATTTTCCTTCCTGTAGATTTAATACCCTCCGTCGTCGTTTTGAGTTATATACAGCGAGGTTTGAAACCCTATCAAAGTAATCCGCGCAGAAATTGGAAAATTCTCTACAATAAAGGGGAGAAGCCTTTCTTTGGTTGTAAAACCAAACTGCGGTGACCAACATCAATAAACCTTTCAAGTAAATGTTTACGCGCGGCCGCGCTCGCATCCGAACTGTGTTCGCTTCTTTAAATAAAATGGATCCTACGAAAGTTGAGGGTACGACTGTTGTGACCCGAGAATTGGTAACTGACATTAATTTGCGTGATAACTTCTTTAATTCTACCGCAGAAATGTGTGCTTAGGTAACGTTCGTTTTATTATACCAAATTTAAATTTCTTATTTCTCTTCTCCGCTTATTAGGTAGGCAAAGGTCTTATCGTAAACAGCCTCTACTGGACGTTTACGGGTTTATGATCCTGACTTATTTATCGGTCTTTGTACGGAAGCATCGTTTGCCTCTTTCGACCTTGTAAAGGTAGCCGTACAATGAAGGTACAAAGTGAAATGGGTCGTGTAAAGGTGCGTCTAGATTAATGACAGTGTGTAATGTAATTTATCGTGTATATTATCGTGAATAGTTTCTTAATGAGAAAATTACTGGTTTCGCAGCGGTTTTATTTATATATGAATCTTGCACTAGCTCACATTCAGTTGCCTGAGGCGTGAGTCTGAATAGGCTTTTAATCAAAACATTTGCAATTTAAATGAAGGTGTAATAAAACATTTTGGTGTAATTTACAGAGCGCAATATATTAATCTAGACGTGCTTTAAACTCAAGTGTAGAAACTTCAAGAACATAATGAATGTGACCGTACAATATAGTCTGCTATTTAAATTAAATTTTCTGTCAAAGGTTAATTTTCACAGTACATATTGCTGACGTGTTGAAGAAAGGCACATTATTCCACGCAGATTTTATATCTAATACTTATTGCTATAGAAAATTTTCTTGCAGAAATATCTTACAACACGAACTTTTCCAACTGACATATGCGCAAACTCTTTCCATCGTCTAACAAACCAGAAAATATTCGGAGCATCACGAAATCTGTTAAACTTCGGACAAATAAAAATACTACAGCAAACTGTCATATTACCGTTTCTCCGCTACAAAAAAAGATCAAAGGCCAAGAAAGGACAAAAGTTTGTCTGTCATCTAGTTCGTGGGACACAATAAACTGATTTTTATGATGAAAAATGGTCGTTGTCTTTTTAATTAAACATTGATTGTCGAGCAAAAAACATTTGTTCACTAGATGCTTGAATTAAGGTCGATTTGCGATGTTTGCATGGGCTGCGACCCTTTGATGGGTATTCTCCCGTTTTCCATAAATTCACTTGCACTAATATTGTTTGCCATAATCATCCCTGATCATAATATTTACTTGCACTATCATCATTTATACTAATAACGTTTGCCTTAACAACTCAACAGTGATAACTTTTATTTGCCATAAAATGACTTTCTATAACAACAAATATCATAATAATTAGTTTCTATAAGTAACACATCTCATAATCGACTCTTGACATAATCAAAATTTGATACAATTATGAAAATAATACATAATATTGTTAGGTCGAAATTAATTATCGTTAACACCCCGACTCAGTACAATCCGACTCGGATAGGTTAGGTTAGGGTTATTTTTTGACCCTTAACCCAAAAATAGGAGCCCTGCGAAGCAGGGCTCCGTCAACTTAGTCCAAATTCTTCACACTAGTTTTATAAACTGAAGTTGAATAAATTATCGTTAACACCCCGACTAAGTGCAATCTGACTCAGATAGGTTAGGTTAAGGTTCTCTTTAGACCCTTAACACAAAAATAGGAGCCCTGCGAGGCAGGGTTCCGTCAACTTACCGTTAACACCCCGACTCAGTGCAATCCGACTCAGAAAGGTTAGGTTAGGTTAGGGTTCTCTTTCGACCCTTAACCCAAAAATAGGGCATAGCAGGGCTCCGTCAACTTAGTCCACATTCTTCACATTAGTTTAATAAACTGAAGTTGTTCAACTTCAGTTTATTCTCTATGTTCTTAGATTATTGAAAACGAAAATTATAGCAAATACATTTATGGATTTAAATTATTATGACACTTGATCGATTATGACCAATGGAATTAGTGAAAGTCATTTTATGTCATTTCACGATTATGACAACTGTAGCGTTATTTCTAATGAAATTATGGCAAATACCAGTATGACATATGAAATTATAGCATTTTAAACTATGGCAAACATTAGTAAACCCCCTTTGATGTTTGCATGGGACATCTAAAGACGTTGGCTGAGTCAAAAAGGTTAGTGTTTGATCGTTTCACCGGGATTTTTCTGGGAAAACATAATCCGGTAAGATTGTAATTTCGAAGGGCAAAAAAGTTTAATAAATAAGGTATTGTGTGCGGACAGTGCTTTTGTACCTATGAAGTTTAATATTTAATGTAGGGTGGATCAAAAATGGCCTGGAAGGTTTTTTAAAACTCAGTTTCGGCAAGTGGGTAAAAGCCTTAATGTCCACCCAACCCTCATTCTGTTTAACGCATGGAAAGGGAGAAAGGTGAAGTTATCCTTCTGGACTTCCTTTCAAACATCCTTTCTCTTATATTCTTGTTTACCAAAAAACTAAATAACTTCTGGCGTGTAAACTCTAAGTACTCTAAAGTTAAGCTTTCGACCAGTTTCAAGATATTTGATCTCATTGATTTCACATAACGACCGCCAAAGATCTTTATGATAGCCAGGACTGACGATGCGCATTGTGAGTTTGATCTCGAAGCTATTTGCGTCGCAGTCTATTTGGTTTCTTCACTGAGCTATCACTTTTTTATATTTAGCGGCAATTATTTCTGAATATTATTCAATATTACGCCGAAAATAAGTTTTTAGAAGCTGTTTGGGTATCCAAAGCCTTACACAGATATCCTTGTAGATAGTTTTCGTATCAGAAAACGCGTTTCTGAGATGAAGAGCTTACACAAAGAGCTCTCGGCTCGGTTCATATACTCCAGCATGAAGTAACAGTTATTGGAACTTGATATAATATATTGTTACGTGATTACTACAATTATCCCATTATAAGTAAAGGAGACCGGCCAAAGTTGGCTTGAACGTGAACAATCGTCTTAAAAAAAAGTAAATTACTCAAAGTTTTTCTTTTAATATATTATGAATATTGATCGCTATCCAGCAGTAGGAAATAAACACATAATAATTATACTTTCATTTGATTATAAACGCGTGGGTACTTACTTCAATGGACTATTTGAATGGTTGGTTTGTGTTGCCTTGTAAATAATCGGTGGAAAATATCGTTAAAAAGTGTTTAACAAAATCACATTTTAAAGCGATTGCCGAAACCTGAAAGTACGGAGATATTTTTTATATATTTTTTTATTTAATATATTTTTAGACGACAGTCATAAATAACGTAAAATAATGATATTTGTTTAAATAATATCAAAATGTTAATGTATGTTGGGTATTTATTTTCATACTCCAGTAACACTTGACTAACTTGTCAATTCTATTACCGTGATACCGTCATTCGGTTTGCGTTCATTTCGTTTGATCGTATTGTGGATTTGATTTTGTGTTAGCTGTTCTTATTCTTCTTGGGCTTTCTAAAATGGACTCCGAATATTCTCCTCATGACGACCATGGCTTGCCTACAGACCCAGTACCCACTTCGAACGATAACTTGCGCTTGAAAATGGATTACCCAACCACGCTTCATGATCATGAATCAATGCATTGCATCAATTGTGGTACCATATTACACAGCGGAGAAGACATATTCTCAATCTCGTGGAAGTACAAGTAATATTTCAATGGATTGCACCGCAATTGGTATGTATTTGGCATTTCAACAACTTACTCACATAATTATGTTTATTAATCCAAATATTAAATTGGTATTATAAATACATGCATAACAATTGTTTATTTTGGTTTGTCAACAGATCGAGGCTCATAGCTAATACATATGTCATTCTTGTTGGACTGTGGCATTCAACATATCCCGTATGCCACAAATCGCAAACCCATAACAAGAAGCTGCAAGTTCTGATTCAGGTCGTCACAGGCAAATATGTGTCTGCTGTAGAACTTCGCTGATGAGAATTAGGTCTCACAGCCTCAATAGTGATACAGAACGTGAGCGACATATCAGAAGTGTTATTATACAACGGATTTACCCACATGAAGTAAGTTATCATATGATTAACTAGCTTTTGTAAGCGACTTTGTGCTACTCCGCTCCTATTAGTCAAAGCTATTAGCCGATAAGAAATAAGGAGTATGGAGTGTGTGAAAAAATATGCCAACTGAGTGAATAATGAAAATAAATATTTATGTGTATTAACAATGTGTTTTATTTTATTATTCAACTGACTTGGTACTAAACTTCAAAGAATAATGTTTTCTACTTTGTTTAGGCTATTGAAAATTAATATTGTAATTCCAATTTTAAATTGTTCACGCCCAGGCCAAAGTCCCATACACTGTGGTCGGTCTCCTTTGTAGGGCTTTTTGTACTTACCATACGGAGACATCAAAAGTACCTATCTAAAATATATATATAATGTTCTGTATGATTCACTTTGACTAAGCGGCGTAAACCCTTCACTTTATCACTCTAAGATTAAGTGGAAGATAATATCCATTAAATGCTCCTGTATACGCTGTGTTTATAAAGCTGAGATAAATAAAAAGTCGTAGTGCTTGAGCTGAAGAAGACAATTATAATAGCTAAATAAGTATACTATGAATAGTTTTAAACTTTAGATTTTTACATCATCATCAGCCCTTTATACTGTCCCACTGCTGGGCACGGGCCTCTTCTCACTATGAGAAGGGTAAGGCCATAGTCCACCACGCTGGGCAAGTGCGGGTTGGCAGACTTCAGATGTCTTTCGAGAATATTATGGAGAACTCTCAGACATGCAGGTTTCCTAACGATGTTTTCCTTCACCAATAAGCAAGCGATAATTAACAATTGAATACTGCTGAATAATTTTATTGTAAATATTAAATAGTCACGTTTTGTAATCCTGCAACCTCGGCCGGTGTCAGCCATGCCGAAACTTCGGGATAAATAATAACTAATATTATTTCACATTTCTTTTTAAATAAGAATGAAATAAATTCTTATTTATTAGTAAATAACTAATAAAAAAATAATCAATATCCAATCAATAAAATGGTGGATGCATGGAAGTTTGCTTTTTTTGTTTATCCCGTGATAGCAGATGGGTTTGCGGCTACCTGATTGTTTGTCATCAAATTGTGATTGGAATATTCAATTTCCATTGGAATAAAATCAGTAACGACAAATTGATAAACGTTCGTATAAAGATTTGCAAGTTTTTAAATCGTTTGTTATATTTTTCGTTACAATCTGTACATAGAATAAAGTCATATTTTTTAAAATTTCGAAGTGTTCGTTTGTGTTCTATAAGACGAGCTTGCACTAGAAGATCTGTTCCGAGGATCTAGCAACTCACACAAAAACCACCCAGATTCGGATTAACAATATCGCATCACACGAAGTAGGTATTAATCCGTGTGGAATCGAACCTTTAACACTGAGGAGGGTGTTTACCCCCTACGCCTACGCCATACGTGCAGTTTATAAGCCTATACGTCTAAGCATAAGCGAATATATTAACTTAGTTAAGTTGATTTAGGTGATAATGGATTCAATTATTGTCAAGAGATAGACTTGCTTGTATCGTAGCAAGCTGCTCTAAATATTGCTATTTAATACATAGATACAGATTGATCAAGATATTTACATAATTATAATTATATTTTGAAGTTTTACTTAAAATAATATCAAAATATGCTCGTTTAAAGGTGAGGTAGTTTTCTTTGGCTATTTCCAGTGTATTGAACGTGGATACTGCCACTGCGTCAAGTGATGTAATTTCCAGGCACCCATGTAGCATGCCTTCATTTTTTGGAGGAACGAGCATGATTAGGGTGATCATGTCCAGTGGACCGCGATATACCCGATGTGATCGAGAAATTGTATTCATATTTTATATCGTATGTGGATTTTTTAATTAATGTGTTTCTGGATCCTAAATAGTTACTTGTTTTTTAGTTCTCTAAGTGTACGCTAGTTGTCACCAATGTTTGTGTGTTTATCTGCTGTGTGTAGCTACCGCTGTAGTTTATTTCATGTTTAGATGCTCTTTGCTTCAGTAGTGTCATATTTATAGTAGGTATATAAATGTATTATTACTAAATAATTGCAAACTTATTACAAAATAATAATTTGATAATTAAAATAATCGAATATAAAACACCGTTCTTAATACAAAAGAAGCTGGAATTTTCAGGCTTTTTCTGTGATTGACATTCTCTAAAGAAAGCTAAGGCATCTAAGGCAGCGATAGCCTAGTGGAGATACCAACAGACTGCCATGCAGAGGGTATCGGGTTCGAATCCACGGCGCGCACCAATGACTTTTCGGAGTTATGTGCGTATTGAATTGTTAATTATCGCTTGTCCCGTGCCTCGGAGAGCACGTTAAGCCGTCGGTCCCGGTTGTCATGAAGATCTTTGACAATCGTTACAGGGCGTCAGTACCTTCTAAAATAAACTGACACTAGTCTAAACCATGGAATATCGCTATCACTTCGGGTTGCGGAGGTCAGACAGGCAGTCGCTCCGTGGAAAAGCTAATATTCAGCCAAATCCGGTTAGACTAGGAAGCGGACCCCAGATTGAAACTGGGATAACGCTCAGAGGATGATGATGACATTCTCTAAAGAAAAGAAAAGTCCAGACCTATTTTCGAAATAAATATTCATGAGATTTTGTTCAAAAATTTGTGCCATTAAACATATTTTATTTGAAAGATTTGGAACGAACACAGGTTTCTACAACTTAAGCATGAGAGTTCTTAAGTTAAAGCCTTCGGGATTTATTTCAATACGGTTTAACAGCTTCCAAGTATTTCTTACAGCCAGTCTCAGAAATAAGTTGTAGAAGTATGATACTAAAAGTACGAGGTACCTTCTTGTACATATTTCAAACGCTTTACAGATAACTCAAGGTACATTGAATTTTGACAAGTACCAATATTGACTATGTGATTTTACTTGAGTTGATACCTTAGCATTTTAGATCGTGTCTAAAATATCAGTTAGAATAAATTGAATACGTGAATGTCTTTTCCATTTAATGGCGTTTCGAGTTGTTGGTCAACATATGATTGAAATGCTATATGGTTATTACCTGAGCGTTGCTGATCTCAGAAAGATAAAGGCACTTCGTTGCAATGGACCATTGATCTCTCAATAAAAGGTACGTAATCTTCCTATGAAGATTTCATATATCTGAATTTTGCTTAAGAAGGTCTGGATGCGTGATAAAGTAACATACATACATACATAGACTCACGCCTGTTTCCCCGAAGGGGTAGGCAGAGGCATATTAAACGCCCACTTTTCGCCAGTGTTTTGATCCCACGTAATAGGTGGCGAGCCTATTGCCGCTTATCGGGATATTTTGTTTGCCAGAGCCTCGTCCGTTGATCGGCAGGTGCACCACTTGCAGGTGAGGTTGGCTTGGGACCCTAAGTTCTTGGTGGGAACCCTATGATAAAATAAAACGGCTAAATATTAAGTAGGCTAAGACAAAAGAGTTATAACACCTGTCTCTGATGTTTGAGAACACTTACAAAAATAGACAGTTTTGTTAGTACCAATGGATCAATATTTAAAACATTAATACTATATAACCCGAAATGTGATGTAAAGTGAAATTTGTATACTGACTTAGAAATCATTTCCATAATACCAACTCTTGTTGTTTTAAAGGTCACCTTTGCTGTTTCATAGTTAAAGTAACAGTTGTTCAATGAAAATAACTAAAAACGTTTAAATAGTTAAACCGATTTCGATACACTTGAGATTAATATGGCTAGGATGATAAGTGCTTTAAAAGGTTTAAGTGGTGCTAATTTTCAAAATTTGTTGTAGATAAGTTCAAGAACTTTATTCAACCCTTTTACTAAAATCGGTCACTAAATAGATTTAAACTGTTCTTGAGACAATAGACTTTTATTTTATTTTTCTATTTTGAAACCTTTTATTGGTACTGGTAAGTAAAAAAATACGTTACGACAGCATTGGAATAAAGTTTACATGAAATTCACACAGAAAGATTCACTCCATTTTAATTCGTCGGTGTTTCAAAATATCAACAGGTACAAGAAAAGTATTATTTTCTCACGAGCCTTTCTGTGACCACGGCCATTGAAAGGATGCCGAATCATTGGACTAACTTTAAAAATATCACTTAAATGAAGGGTATATCTAACTTGACAACAAACATCGCATATTTTATAGACTGATTTATGAACGCTACCGCTACGCTACGCAACGTTATCGTATAACCACATAGCTTAAGATGTTCTCAATGTCCACAGTCACTGGAGCCTTCTTTCTAATGAGAATAGCTACTTAATATGCCCAATACGTGTCATGCATTGATTCATGCAAGATACCAATACGAACAGCATTTACATGCATAAACAATATCTAATATCCTTCATTCGTATACTGTGTAGGCTAGAGAAATATATACATAAGATAAAAAACAGTAAAAGACGATAAGAAAATACATAGTCTACAATTACCAAATAATTCAAATTACAGTAAAATATGTGTACTTCTTCATTGAAACCAAAAGATAAATTTATCATATTGAAATTACTCAAGGGAGAGGACAGGCCACATTTCAATTACACGCAAGTACACGCGCAATTTATTTGATTGAAAGCGAGCGATTCATTAAAACTATAAATATATTTACATTTATAAACTCCGAAAGCTGAACACAGTTTATTCATTAGTCTGTTTATTAGCATCTCAATTATATACGAATTATTCAAAAGCATTATATTCAAACACACAAAAGTAAGTAGCCACAATTATGAAAGGGCTCTTAACGAAATATTTGTTTGTAGGTACGCTTAATTTGAATAAAAGCACGATAAGCTAATATTAAATAAAGTTATTTTATCACTAGTTAGGGTATACAGCTTCGCATGGATCCAAAATTCTAATTCTAACTTTATAATGGGCTAACCTGAACCTAGTTTGAATATTTCTTTTAATTTGGCCGAGCTGTTTTGCAGTTTTTAGGGGACATAATAAATTTTTACACTTAGGTATATATTATTATATTATGTATTGAGATGTATCTGTTTCTTGGTATATGGGTTTCATTGTGTGTAATGAATAAATATATTTCTCGCCCAACTTGTTTATAATTTTTATGATCCTTCAATAACGTTAACATTCATCTAAATTTATATCATTATATGTATATGTATGTATTATATATTATGTATTGTATGTATGTATAATTACATATGTATTATATAAAACCGTGGATAACCACCGGAGTGTTAAATTCTATTAGGAAAAGAGACAAATTACATAAAAACCTTAAAAAACAATTGAATGATGAACAATTACGGCTGTATTACACTGCGTACCGAAATAAACTTAATGGATTAATAAAACTGTTGAAAAAACAATATTATCAGAACGAACTTAAAAAACATAGAGGAAATATTAAAGAGACCTGGAATATTATTAAACAAATATGCTATCTTAACAAAAAAAAAGAATGTCCAAAAGAATTACTTTCAATTTCTAATAATACTATTGACTCTTTAAATCATATTAATAATTATTTTACTTCTATCGGTAAGGATCTTGCCAATGCCACTTTAAGTAAACTACAAACCAGTGAACACACGCTCGCGAGTGAAGCGTTAACATGTAATGGGCCTGTAAATTCAATGTCATTTGCCCCAACTGATCCAATAGAAATAAAAGATATTATAAGTAACCTTAAAACAAGTAGCGCTACTGGTTGGGACAAAATTTCCACTACACTATTAAAGCAAGTATGCCTCCGAGTTAGCTCTCCTATTTGTCATCTTTGTAATTTAAGCCTAAGCAGTGGAGACTTTCCTATGGCATTTAAGAAAGCAATAGTGATACCTATTTACAAGTCTGGTGAGCGTAGTTTACCTAATAATTATAGGCCTATATCACTTCTATCGGTTTTATCAAAAATATTAGAGAAACTAGTCAATAAGAGATTAATGAAATATTTAGAAATAAATAACATTTTATCCGACAACCAATTTGGGTTCAGATCTAATCGATCTACTTCTGACGCTGTGATTAGGTTAACTTCTAGCATTACATCACATTTGGATATAGGAGAAAAATGTGTGGGAGTGTTTCTGGACCTACAGAAGGCTTTCGATACCGTATCAATCCCAATTTTAATCTCACGCCTTCAGAATGTAGGAATAAGAGGTATTCCGCTTCTGTGGTTCCAGAACTACCTTTCCGCAAGAAAACAAAGCGTTAGGATTGGAGAGGATGTTAGCAATACTAGTGATATCCCATACGGCGTCCCCCAAGGGAGTACACTCGGACCAAGCCTATTTTTGATCTACCTTAACGATCTATGCAACATTAAAATTGATAATGCTGAATTAATTATGTTCGCAGATGATACGGTAATTCTATTTCATGATGCAACATGGGAATTAATTAGGACCACTGTTGAAAAAGGGCTACTTACTGTAACGCGGTGGCTAGAAAACAGTCTCTTAAACCTTAATGCTGAGAAAACAAAATATCTATGCTTCAGTATTACAAAATCTGGTGCCCCAAAGGTTACATTCAAAATAAAGAGTCACACATACCCATGTAACAGAAATCCTTATCTTGTTAACGGTCCAAGCTGTACGTGCCCCACATTATCTAAAGTAACTACTATTAAGTATTTAGGAATCGTAATAGATGATAAAGTGAACTGGGAACCACATTTGAATTCATTAGCAGCCAGGACAAGAAAGTTAATAGTCGTGTTTAAAAACTTGCGAGATATGGCCAGCAAGCAACTCTTGGAACAGACATATCTTGCCCTCTGTCAAAGTATAATCAACTACGGCATCTGTGCCTGGGGTGGAGCTAGTAAATCACATATGCTGGTACTTGAGCGCGCACAGAGATCATTGCTGAAAGTCGCATTTAAATTTCCCTATCGCTATCCCACTAAAGATCTCTATAACTCGGCAAATGTTATGAGCGTTCGTAAACTTTATGTATATGAAGTTTTACGCAGGTACCACAGACTGGTTGTTCCGACCTTACCTAAATCAAGTAAGAGAAAAGTGCGCTGTCCAGTGCCAAGAGTTAACACAAAATTTGCTAACCGAAATTACAATTTTCAGGCACCGCGTCTGTACAATAAAATAATCGACACTTTACAAAACATCAAATCATTGAATAATAATGAAGTCAAAAGTAAAATTATGGCGTGGTTAAATCACATGGACTATGAAAGCACTGAAGCTCTATTTGTTATAGCAGTATGACACACACACACACACACACACACACACACACACACACACACACACACACCCACACACACACACACACACTCACACACACACAAACACACACACACACACACACACACACACAAACACACATAAGTTGTTTTAGATGTAACTTAATTTTTTTTAAAATTATGGGCATATTATACTTTAATACCTTTATTATTGTGAAGGGAAGGAACTGACCTTCAAGATACAGTTATTTACTAGTTTGGAGGTCAGGGTCTCACCTGTAATATGTTGATGTTATATGTTCGTAATAAAGATTATTATTATTATTATTATTATTATTATTATATGTATATATAGTTAGTATGAATATTACGTATTATTTGTATGTATAGGTAATATATACCTACACATCTATGTATATTCTATTTAAATAACTATTAGTTTATTTATTTTATTTATATATAAACTCACGCCTGTATCCCCGAAGGGGTAGGCAGAGGTGTAATATTACACCCACATTTCGCACAGAATTTTTAGGTCCCACGTAATAGGGGGCGAGCCTATTGCCGTACCGGGCACATTACCAGACTACGTGCTGCTACTGAGCATTTCCTAACGGAAAAACCCAATAACACTTTGCCCGACACGGGAATCGAACCCGAGACCTCCCAATCCCACGCGCACATTTATGCCGCGGGACCAACGAGGCAGTCTAACTATTAGTGTCCATATATATACGATCACTACACCATCAAACTTCTCTTTTTCAGTCTGTCCATCCTAAGGTTGCCTGGAAGAGATCGCACTTTGCGATAAGGCCGCCTTTGTGCATTTACTATTTGTATACCTACATATAAGCTATTATACCTAATTTTTACCAAATGTATTTGCACAATAAAGATTTATCCATCTATCTATCTATCTATCTAGACGGCCGGTTGGCGTAGCGGGAGTGTAAGCGACTGCTACTTCGAAGGTCGCGGGTTCGATTCCCGCTCAAGCCAAACATTTGTGTGCATGAACATGGATGTTTGTCTTGGTCTGGGTGTTTCTATGTATAATATCCTGTCCGTGTGGTGACGGATTAAGAATACGGATTGTCACCACCCCATATCATCCCATGGGTGTCGTAGGAGCCGACAAAGGGAGCATATTATGCAGAGAACAGCACTGTAAGAGAAGGAAAACTTGATACAAACCCTATACCAACCCATTTGGCCAGCGTGGTATAGTAGGGCCAATTCTTCCTTTCAAAGGAGAGGCCTAGTCCAGCAGTGGACTTTTGAAGGCTGATGATGATGAATGTATTTACAAAATAAAGTATATATGTATGTTTATCCATTATCTAGTAACCATAGTACAAGCTCTGCTTATTTTGGAACTAGATGGTGTTGTGTGAATGTGGTAGAATATTATTATTATTCTTCGACTCGATCGAACTCGAGACCACAGTGTCAAACAAAAGCAGACTTCTCTGCAAGCACCCATTCAAATATTAAAGTACAATCACAAACCTAGACTATTTACATTAAAATAAAATACCATTACACATATTTATACCAAGAGACAGCCAGACAAAAATACCTTTCAAAAATATATTTTCGCTTATGTCAACACTAGTATCCGCTCAATACGAAGTTACGTTACAAAGATCATGTCAACACTAGTATCCGCTCAATACGAAGTTACGTTACAAAGATCAACAAATTAATATTCTACCAATGAATTTATTCAGTGAGTCCCGGTTGATTCGGAATCCAATTTTAGGTTATTTAAATAGTCCTCCCTGAGGACTGGGACGGAATTAGAGGAGACGTTTGCACGTTTTCCTGAAGCGTGCTTAAATACGTAGGCAAAAGTAATTACTTTTAGCCAGTAGGGCTACCAAATGACCCTTGTTACCTAAAAGTAATCGCTGCTGCGAGTAAGTAAGGAAATCAAGTTTATTTTTTGTAGTAGTCTTTTTTTTATAGTAATAGGCGGCAAACGAGCAGACAGATCGCCTGATGGTAAGCAATTACCACCGCCCATGGACACAAGCAACACCACAGGAGTCACAAGTGTGTTGCCGCCCCTAGGGGTTGGGAAAAGGGATAGGATAAGGAGTGGGATGAGGGAGAAGGAATAGGAGATAGGGCCTCCGGCACTCTCACTCACCGAACGAAACGCAACAGTTTAGGTACTGTTACTTTACGTTGATCTTCTGTGAGAGGGTAGTACTTGCCCGGTCGAGCCGGACCATTCATGCTGAAATCAGCAAGGCTCTACTA
Organism: Euclidia mi; assembly: GCA_944739405.2. NCBI lineage: Eukaryota > Metazoa > Arthropoda > Insecta > Lepidoptera > Erebidae > Euclidia > Euclidia mi. Next base: position 13,780,389 of record OX123194.2, on the reverse strand, counting down.
CCTACTTTTTTGTAGCGGTGGAAAACCCTAAAAGTGGGTCTCAAGGTTGAGCCTGATGGGGGAGTATGTACGACTCCCGCACTAAGTTTCGCCTATGCACTAAATATCATCGCCATGTCCTCGACCTCCCTGGTGGGAGAGTAATGCGAATCATCCACAGTGTGGTATGGCATACGCGACCTCACCGGTATTCGGCGCTAATAATAGGTCCCCGCTGACAATCTTCCCTTAAGTCATCTTTAAGTTTATACACACGAAACGGTAGCTACTATCGACAACTTAATTGCTATCCTTATAACAAGACATTCACATTACCGTGATCTATGCAGCTTTCCTTGCCAGAATAACAACAGGAAAGCATACAATATTTATATCCGAAGGAATGGCAACTATGTAGACTTCTCAGGTTCCTGAGTCGAACCTAATTATCAACTTTGCTACTGACAGTATAGCCCCTACTTCGTAAAGTGCAATATTGTACTATTGTATAGTGTGCGTATTCTTACCCGCAACATGGATCCATTCTTAGGTTCACAAAACCCTTAACAAATGTAAAACTATGAAATTGGGTTTATATTTTCAGAATTTCACTAGTCTGTGTTGGCAAATTCTAAGGTTTGTCATGATTTACCAAGTTTACAATAAAACACAACACGTCTTCAATAAGCTAGACGCATGAGTCTAATGCTTTCTGCCACATGTTAACTTAAAATAATATTTGACTTCAGATTCGCCGCGCAACTAATCTCAAAAAATATTAGCGCATTTTAAATCATACTTTATCTTATAACGTAGAAGGACTATTTTCATATAAACAAACTGCTTTCTATTTGGCTTATTGAATAAAAGGAGATTCACATAAACAAACAGTGCGATGAAAAATATAGCGCTTAAGGCAATGTTTATCCTTGAATTATAAATCCTTAAAGTACGTAAGATTTATTTTGTGAGGTTATGATATTTTGTAAGACTTCTGCTTTGCTATTCGTTTTCACCGATGTCGCAAAGTGATTTTGGCTGCAATATTTGTACGTAGGCCCCTAGTTATAACTTGACAAAAGTTTAATTAGCAGCGTCTTATTTGTAAGTAGTTTATAGACTTACAAGTGATAGCTTTCTCTGAAGGTAATGTGAACATTATGTTAATTTGGAATTAAAAGGCAGTTCACCGTTTTACGTTTCAAACGAAAGGGCTCAGTAGGCAGATACATCTCAAAAATATTATTTTAGAAAAATGAGAGGTGCAGTTCCTCCAACAAGGGGGTCGGGATATCCAATGTGTTTCGTATTTTCCTTATAAACAATTGTTACGTCATAAATTAAGAAAGAATAAAATGGACATCATGGCGTGAAAATAGCGTGGTGTTTTCAAAAATATTCAGCTAGTAATGAGTGATTGCCCCGCCCAAAAAAAAATCCCAAGAAAGGGATAAGACATACGTGTTATTCATATTAGCTTCATTAGCTTGTGGTTTGTTTATTCGTGAATACATTTTACTAGTAGTCACTTTGAGATTTGTTCAAAGTTAAAAGTGTATAAGTAATATTTAGATAGCGGTTTATTCTACCCCTTTGCCAATACTCGGCGCAAAGTCATAACAATACCATGAGCCTAATCATTGCGGTTGAAGAGACTAACAATTTAAAAAATAAACCTCATCACAATCTTTATAACAGAACAGGATTTTATTTAAAATTAATGAATAAGCCCACCAAACTCGGTAATCAATTTTATACCTCAACCAAGAAATTCAGTTATTAATTACGACAAAGGATCTTTGATCTTTTAAACTGATCTCATCGCCTCTTCATTAGAATTTTTAGGTTGAACGAAAAAAGTGCCGAAGCCCGTAAAATTAAAAAGGCTTTAATTTCGTTTAACATTCAAGTCTGGACGTTGATATGACGGTCTGAAATAGAATTGTTTTTTATCAAATTAATATTTTTTTCTCAACAATCAGCTAAATTATAATATATTTTACTTAAAAGCGAGCTTAAGGGGTCATCGACCGCCGTCGGGGTCTAAGGGTTTATTTTGATTCACAATTGGCTGTAATAATTTTCAAATCTCGAAGGATTTCTTTTACAGTTGAATTTTTTATGCATTGTGTTGTATAGTTAAAAGTTATATCTTGAACAATCAGAACAAACGTTTGTATTTACCTTAGTTTGTAAACTTACTTATTTTAAATATACATATAATTTATAACTGCTATGTGGTCCAGTGACTAGCGTATGAGACTGCGATTGGAATATATGGCAAAAATTTACTGGGTTTTGCCGAATTCTCAGTAGCAGCACGGAGTCTGGTGATGTACCTGGTAACGGCAATAGGCACGCCCCCTATTACGTGGGACCTAAAAATTCATGGCGAAATGTGAATAATATCACACCTCTGCCTACCCCTTCGGGGATACAAGCGCGAGTCTATAAAAAATATATAAGGATTTTGTGTAAATTGCATAATTTTATGTTACCTGGGCGAAGCCGGGACAGGTCGGTAGTATATATTACCGAAATCACCTTAATAAATTACATGCTATAATTTAAAACATCCCATCAATACTTAGTTGCCCTTTATATTTGCGACGAGGTCGCCAAACAAACGTGCCAATTAAATCAGCAACTCCGACTTAAAAAGCTACTTAGCGAACAAAAACAAGTAGTCCAAACTACTGCCAACCTGTCTACTTCAGGCCACTTATTTAAAAAATTTAACCATTATTACAGACTTAAGAATACCTTCTCCAAAGAGCATCAAATATAAATTCAAAATGTTCAAACTTAAGTACGACTTGACGGACTTAGTTCGTGTTTGGGACTGCACTCAAGTGATTGCACAATCTAGTTAGTAATTCAGGAGCGGGTCCTTTAACAAATGCTTCCTAATTTTATGTTATCCTGGTACTTGAGGGTGCATTGGTAATGTTGTTATCTTACGAAGTGGTCTCGCAAGTGTGAAAGAAGGAAGAATATGAGAAACTAGTAGATGTACATTATGTAGCTACGCCGGCACATTTTGTTTTTAATTTTACTGTTTCTGTCCGGTCCCTAAATTTTTGGGAAATCATTTCTGAGTGCATTCTTACGGTCCCTAAGAAACATATGTATTATTATATGGGCAAGACTTTTTTCTGTATTTTTTATATACTGACAGACAAAATATGAATGTAAACTCTTGTTGACTATGATATATTATACTTTCATAAACGTATAATTTTACTTATACCTACTTTCAAAGTCCTAAGTTGGAAATATATGCAGTTATACATGAGTTTAACACACAGTGCTTTTTATGTAATAAACTCATTATGTCATCTAAAAAACTTATCGCATCCATTTATAAATTTTAAACATTAATCCAATTCAATACATAAAAGAGCAAAGCCACCGTTCCTTCGCAAAAGTCCCAAGTAAAATCCGATCTCTACTGTAATTATAGCACAATCTTAAATTTGCTCATTTATGCCCGTGTTACTGGGTTTCATTCCCTAAGGCACGGGTAAACGTTAGTGGAAGACCTAAGGAATGCCTGTAGAATGTTATAAAACGCAATATAAAAGCTAAGATCCGAACGGACGCTCGCAGTGAGTGCTAAGATAGTGGAGATACTGCAAAATGGGTTTTCTTCTTGATAAATAAATACCCGTTGAATTGCTGTTTGTTAAAAATACTTTAATATGCTTGCCGTTTTTGTGCTTATTTACGCCCGAAAGTACTTTAAGAGGTTTATAGAGGCATACTCATGTTTTTGATAATATTGTATTCGGATATAATGCCATAATTTGTCTGTCATGCGTTTGTTGTGCCCGTTGATAATATGTTACATACAGCCAAGGCAACATCTAAACTTAAAATCATCATCATCATCTCAGACAGAGATGTCCACTGTTGGACAAAGGCTTTTTAGCAATGTTAATTAGCAGTGTTGTAGGTACCATCCGGGGATCCGACCCATACATCGATGTAGTTGTAATCGGCACAGCGCGAGCGGCTCCTTAAATAATGTGCTAGAAAATTTATATCGAAGGGTTCCTAAGAAAAAAAAAACACAGTGATTGAAACGGGTATAAATTCGTAATCCGTTAACAAATGTAAATTCGAGAGATTTATTTTGACTCATCATTATTAGTGACTCATCTTTTATAATTCCGGTCATACAATTACTAGGCAGGTTAGCAATCGTACCGTCCCAAGGAGCCATTTTTTAAAAAAGTAACAAAATTTTTAACAATCAGGAATAAAAAAAACCATCTCCATTCTTCGCACTGCCTTGTATAAGATAACAGGAGTCACGTGTTTACGGGAGCTATAAACACAGGTGGAGAGGCACTAAAATCAAAATAAATATTTTAATTCGCGAGTGCGCAGACGTGATTCCATCGTCAGACGAGCCGTAAGATAAATTCCTATGAAGAATTCCGGAGATGGTCTGAAGGCTAATTTTACGAAGAACATCTCTTAGTGTTGAGTTACTTTTTTATTTTGGGAAGGTTTACCAAATCTGTAGTAACTTGATGTGAAATGATGTCGTTGTACGCGTGTGATTTTGTGTGAGACGTGTTGATGAAGAATAAATATTACTAAAAGTAGCAGCCACTAGCGTGATTTTGTAAGATTTGATGTTAATAACAATCAATAACCAAAAGTGAACAAAAATGAACTGAGCAATGCTCATTATATTGTAATTAACACACGACACAACCACACTCTCATACTTACACCCACAATATCTCACACTCTCACACACTTACACCCACACTCACTCACTCACTCATTCATGATACTCATATTACACTTACATGCGTGATCTGCCTCTTCCTGTGTAACTCTCATTTATTGTAAGAACATTTGTATAATTTTAAGTCACCACTTTATTTTCAATGTAAAACTAATGTTAAAAACCACGAAAGTGTAAATTCATATCTCACCATTTTATTTTTGCATGTTTACATAATTTACATAGTCTACATTTCAATTGCATTAAAGTGACAAGTGGAAGCGCGGAGTCTCCTAATACAAGCAATTCCTTGCTTAAAAGGTGATCTCCAATAATATGTATCACAATGCCAATTGTAATTGAAATGAACGTTTTTATTTTATTTATTTATTTTATTTTAATGTGCCACTTTTGAAGTTCGCATAACTCATCTACGGTTTTTTACGCTGCGCTGTGGCACACGAACACACGAAACCCCCCCCTTCCAAGGACGGTACAACCTGCGTTGTTACCGTGAAAACCGCAAAGGGGAGCTACGTGCGCCCTGTTGTACGTCTCTGTCCGCTTCCAACTCAGTGAGATCTAGCCTGAAGTTGGATCCACCTCTTAGTTTAAATATTTAGTTTGTAGTTTTCGCTGTTATTGCGTTTGTAGTTTTCGCTAAAGTTAATTTAGATTAATTTTATTGTCATATCGCTGTCTTAGCCTATTGATGGGTTATGCGGTAGTACATCCAACATAGCTAAGTTCAATTTTATTTATTTTTTAAAAGCAACCCTTTAGGGCCGGGGGGATATGATAGCGCCATCTATCCTTTCCATTGCTAGCTAATTATGTCAACGTCAATGGTTCGTCGCTGCTCGGCCAATCCGAGCGATCCTTTTCATGAATCTCCTCCCAAAACGCCTCGCTATTGGCCCCTGCTCAACGGCGACGAAAAAAGAATGGAAGATTCTAGACGCTCGCAACTCATGTCCGCCGCACCGTACCGCACTGAACCGCACCGCCATATATAATTATTACCGCTTATACAAAACCTAACAAAACCGCTCGCGAGTGAAAGTGATTTGTGTAGTGGAGTGATTCAAGCAGCTTCAATATACTGTAGACACCAGGAGACTGCCGAGCAAGGTAAGAGGCTCCTAACCACAACACCTTTTCCGCACTTCCTCACTTCCTAGTCGATAAGAACCAAAATCCTACAGTCCACCATATCAATAGTTTTCCCAAATCGACTAGGAACATTCGGTTTCGGTGTAACGCCGAACCACATATTAAAAGCTCCATATTTATGCACCCAAGTACACCATATGAAGTACACACAACTATAAATAACCTTAAAAATTCAAATAGCACTGGGTACGACCATATAACAACAAAAATACTAAAACAAGTATCTATCTATATATCAAATGCATTGAGTCATATAATTAATCTCTGTATTTTGCATGTTGTGTTCCCAAATAAACTAAAAATAACAGTAATTAAACCACTGTTTAAGAAAGACGATAAACATTCTGTTAATTGCTACCGTCCGATTGCACTATTACCAACTATATCTAAAATCCTCGGAAAGGTAATACATGATAGGATATACTCATTTTTGGAAACTAATAATCTATTCGCCAAAGAGCAGGTTGGTTTTAGGAAAAATAAATCTATTAATTTAGCTATATATAACTTTTTGCAAACAGTTACAGACAATGTGGATAAACAGGTGCCAGTCTGCGCCTTATACATGGATTTAAAAAAGGCTTTTGATTGTGTTGATCATCAGTTATTATTAACCCCTCAAAGCATTTTGGCCACCATCGAGGCATCTCAGGACACCCGTAGAAGTATTTTGGCCACTTTCGAGGCTAGGCTTTCAAGCTAAGTACAGCGTGTAATATTTTCGTTGAAAGAATGGTGATATTTCTATTTATTAAGTTAATATTGTATATCAAAAGACGCGTAATTAAATAAGCTTTCGAATGATATTAATTAAGGCGAGGTTGCAGTACAGTGCGTAGCTCGACCTCAACCCCCGCAAAAACAAAAACACGGCGGTGGCGTCAGCGTGTGAGCGGGGGGAGGGGAGGGGGGGTTTCGTGTGTTCGTGTGCCACAGCGCAGCGTAAAAAACCGTAGATGAGTTATGCGAACTTCAAAAGTGGCACATTAAAATAAATAAATAAAATAAAAACGTTTATTTCAATTACAATTGGCATTGTGATACATATTATTGGAGATCACCTTTTAAGCAAGGAATTGCTTGTATTAGGAGACTCCGCGCTTCCACTTGTCACTTTAATGCAATTGTTATGTTAATAATAATATATGGCGGTGCGGTTCAGTGCGGTACGGTGCGGCGGACATGAGTTGCGAGCGTCTAGAATCTTCCATTCTTTTTTCGTCGCCGTTGAGCAGGGGCCAATAGCGAGGCGTTTTGGGAGGAGATTCATGAAAAGGATCGCTCGGATTGGCCGAGCAGCGACGAACCATTGACGTTGACATAATTAGCTAGCAATGGAAAGGATAGATGGCGCTATCATATCCCCCCGGCCCTAAAGGGTTGCTTTTAAAAAATAAATAAAATTGAACTTAGCTATGTTGGGTGTACTACCGCATAACCCATCAATAGGCTAAGACAGCGATATGACAATAAAATTAATCTAAATTAACTTTAGCGAAAACTATAAACGCAATAACAGCGAAAACTACAAACTAAATATTTAAACTAAGAGGTGGATCCAACTTCAGGCTAGATCTCACTGAGTTGGAAGCGGACAGAGACGTACAACAGGGCGCAAGTAGCTCCCCTTTGCGGTTTTCACGGTAACAACGCAGGTTGTACCGTCCTTGGAAGGGGGGGGTTTCGTGTGTTCGTGTGCCACAGCGCAGCGTAAAAAACCGTAGATGAGTTATGCGAACTTCAAAAGTGGCACATTAAAATAAATAAATAAAATAAAAACGTTTATTTCAATTACAATTGGCATTGTGATACATATTATTGGAGATCACCTTTTAAGCAAGGAATTGCTTGTATTAGGAGACTCCGCGCTTCCACTTGTCACTTTAATGCAATTGAAATGTAGACTATGTAAATTATGTAAACATGCAAAAATAAAATGGTGAGATATGAATTTACACTTTCGTGGTTTTTAACATTAGTTTTACATTGAAAATAAAGTGGTGACTTAAAATTATACAAATGTTCTTACAAATAAATGAGAGTTACACAGGAAGAGGCAGATCACGCATGTAAGTGTAATATGAGTATCATGAATGAGTGAGTGAGTGAGTGTGGGTGTAAGTGTGTGAGAGTGTGAGATATTGTGGGTGTAAGTATGAGAGTGTGGTTGTGTCGTGTGTTAATTACAATATAATGAGCATTGCTCAGTTCATTTTTGTTCACTTTTGATTATTGATTGTTATTAACATGCTATGCCTAGACAAAACGTAGCTGTCCTAATGTATGTTATCGTTTGTCGGTTAGCCCTGCGACACTGTCTTGGGATCGAAAGAAGCACAATAAGTCTTCTTTCACTAACCATGCGCTCATCATCCCAATTTAATCGTAACTAATTGGTTTACTGAATAGAAGATACAATAGACTCAACATCGTCGTAAGTTTTAGTACTAAGCCAATCGATTACAACTTTTTTGCAGTCCCGGAGCTTCATGGAATATATCCGCAATTTTTTATTCAGCAAGTTAGTAAAAACAGGCTAAATGTCTCATTTGGCTTTGGTCACGTACCCGCTGCGGTCGGAAGCGCTCGCTCTTTTACTCGCGTGTGTGTACGTTACATTTGAAAATGCCGTCGTGTGTAATGAGATTTTGCACAAACTATAGTAGGAAAATGACTAAAAGTTATGGAATCACTTCTCATTCATGAGTATTACAATATTACAACGTTTTATTTACAATTTATAATCAATTCAGTATCACAAATAATAGAGTGAATAAAAAAATTGGCATTTAGCGAGTGTAAAAGGGAAGCAGTATTGTGCGTGTTCAAAGACTAAAAAACAAAGTATCCAGATAGGACATTCGTAATAATAAAATACTGATGTGTGTTTTTGTCAAGTAATAAAAGTGATTTGAGGCTGAATCAACACAATATATTATTATTATAGAAATACAAAATCATACGTAAGTTACAAACATTGACGGATGATCAAAGTACATTCACTTGTTCTTGTTTTGCTCCTTTTAGTATTAAACAACTATGCACAGTTTTCGCTGCCAACCCACCGTACCCCTGGCAGTACTGGGGGTATGGTGGGTCTTTCAAAGCTTAACCGTACTCCCAGATAATATTGAACAGTAGCCCTATTGAACAGTTCTATGATAGAACTGTCCTAATTCTATTAGCACAACTTGATGAGGAGAATAGAACTAATGGGATAAGTAATAGGAAATGTCCCAGTCTAGTTCGATGTATGTTTTTACAAGGATATCCAATAGAACTACTGGGAATGATCCGTAGTGTCACGACATCGCGCTCATATATCCGAATGAATATGTTTTGTAGACGTTCATTTGTTTAAGGTGTAAAACAAATGAACGTCTACAAAACAAATGAACGCCTACAAAACAAATGAACGTCTACTAAACAAATGACTTACAGAAAGTGATCAGCTATCGATAGTGATTGCAGAAAATAGGTGCATGCGATTTTCAACCTAATTGACATAAGTCAGAATTTATAATTTTACTACCGTTATAATGCCAGAAAGCGAGAAAAACAAAAAAAAAAGTTTGTCATAAATTGTCAATAAGGTCGAAAATCGCATGCACCTGTTTTTGCAATCACTATCGATAGCTGATCATTTTCTGGTAGTCATTTGTTTTGTAGACGTTCATTTGTTTTGTAGACGTTCATTTGTTTTGTAGACGTTCATTTGTTTTGTAGACGTTCAATTGTTTTGTAGACGTTCATTCGTTTAACACATTTTTATACATACATATTTATTCAGATATGTGAGCGCGATGTTGTGACACTACCCTTGTAAAACATACATAGAACTAGTGGGGAATTTCCTATAACTGTTTCCCATTAGTTGTATTCTTCTCATCAAGTTGTGCTAATAGAACTAGTGGGAAAAAAAATATCACTAGTTCTATCATAGAACTATTCAATAGAACTAGTGGGAATGATCAGACAGCGCTAGGATGATGATGATGACGGGTCTTCAACAGTACCACAGATTATACCTATAATATACAAAGCATTATAACCATTAGCAGTAATACCTAAACGTTTTATTCTCTAATTTATCTCCTTGTTGCACTATATCATCGTACTAGCGCTTGTTTTCGCTTGTCTAAAAATACAAAAACGTAAGTAGTAAGGTATTATCATACGAGAGATAACACTGTTCAGTTTAATGTCCACGTAGCACGTTGGTACAACACTACGAGCATTTCCAGGAGCCAGGAGTACGGTTAAGTTTTAAAAGACCCACCATACCCCCAAGGGTATTGCCAGAGCTACGGTGGGTCCGCAGCGCAAAGTTTTTATATTAACGTACTGTTTTAGGTTTCCATTGAATGAAATGAGAAGAATAAAATGTACTATTTTAATAAATGTTATAAATAAATCACATCGACTTTTTAACCGACTTCAAAAAAAGGAGGAGGTTTATTAACCGACTTCAAAAAAAGGAGGAGGTTAACAATTCGTCGGAATCTTTTTTTTTTATGTATGTTCCCCGATTTCTCTAAGACGCCTGGACCGATTTCGAATATTCTTGTTTTGATTGAAAGAGTATACCTCCTAGTTGGTCTCATGATCATCAGGTCAGGATCTGATCATGGAATCCTGAGAAATCGAAGGAACTCTTCAAATTTTATAAGCACACTTGAAGCGATTTGAACGTAACAACCCAATGCCGTCGAGTTTGGGCTCGTTTGAGTCGTCTTTTACATGGACTTTGATGCTAGATGATTTCCATGGTCTGATGACAGAGTTGGAAGGTAACCAAGAGATCTTTGTGATACAATAACCCAATCTCATCGAGGTTAAGGTCGTTTGATTCGTCTTTACATGGACTTTGGTACTGGATGTTTTGCAGGGTGTGATGATGGAGCAGGAAGGTTGCCATGGGATGTTTGTAATACAAAGATGCAATCCCATTGAGCTTGGGCTCGTTTGATTCGTCTTAACATGGACTTTAGTGCTGAATGTTTACCAAACTCTGATGATGGAGCAGGAAGGTAGCCATGGGATATTTGTAATACAATCACGAAATCCCATCGAGTTTGGGCTCGTTTGAGTCATCTTTACATAGACTTAGATGCTGGATAATTTCCATGGTCTAATGATAGAGCTGGAAGGTAACCCAATATCATAGAGTTTAGGGTCGTTTGGTGGTCTTTACATGGACTTTGGTACTGGGTGTTTTCCAGGGTCTGACGATGGTGCAGGAAGGTGGCCATGGCATCTTTGTAATACAAAGACGCAATCTCATTGAGTTTGGGCTCTTTGGATTCGTCTTTACATGGACTTTAGTGCTGAATGTTTACCAAACTCTGATGATGGAGCAGGAAGGTGGCCATGGAATCTTTGTAATACAATAACGCAATATCATCGTGTTAAGGCTCGTTTGTTTTGTCTTTGGTATTGGATGATTGCCGAGATCTGATGATGGAACTGAAACGAACGTGTTAAGGCTATTTAGTTGAGAACAAAAAATACTTGAAATTGCCAGAAACGTACAGGTCTACATTTCAGAATTGAGGCACGTAAGGAAGGCCTCCCCATCATGTACCACCTACACTATCCTCTGTACCTTCTATTACTATTTTTTATTAGTATACCACTAAAAAGCAAAAAATAAAAATTATTTTTAAATAAACAAAAACAAACTTCAAAAAACACTAAGGAACTAAAAAACAAAAAATAATCGGTTTTGGAGCAAACATTTTTGAATTCGGTGCCAAGCCCTTACGCAAAAAGTTACTAAATTACAAACTACCTATTCCATCAACAATGTAAGTTATATAAAAATGTGTAGAGGTTTTATAGTCAGATCAGAAATACTTTGCTTGGCACCGAATCCAAAAATGTTTGCTCCAAAACCGATTATTTTTTGTTTTTTAGTTCCTTAGTGTTTTTTGAAGTTTGTTTTTTTTTATTTAAAAATAATTTTTATTTTTTTATTTCCCTACCTTAAATGAATTAATCAAATTTACTTTGAGGCGAATTGAATTTACTCAAGACAGACAAAGTGATCATGTCGCATCTGAGTCAAATTATTGTTTGTGAAACGGTCAGCATGATATCACAATGCGCGTCGGTACAGAGAGTATATGTTTATCTCATTTTCGCGCTTGCGATTAGATGTGCTATCTCACTTACACTTCTTATCTTATTCTTAGTGTGTCGTTTTGACATATTTATATTAGTGTGCGTACGCTTTTCGCGATGTGTGCCACTCGTAAGCGCCGGGTTAACTTGTCAGTAACCTGTCTACGGTTTCTTACTATTATGTCTATGGTTTGAACGATTGAGTTTGGAATACGAATTACTTTGTACTTTTACGAATACGTAAATGCGCGGGTGGAGGGGGATTTTGCGTAGCAACGACGTACGTCTGCCCTCAATCACGCCTAGACAGGCACTGATGAACGGCCGGCGAGCGATATAATGACAACATTTTGACTATTTTTTCCTTGGAGAAAAATGATAACGAAATTACGAAATCTGCTTTTACCATTTATTTTAAAATAAAGAGCTGTTTCTACTGATAATACTTTCATATAAATTCATTATGGAATCTCTGAGCAGTACACGTTTCAAATTGTAATTTAGTGCCATGTTTGACATTTATTTTTATCAAGCCAATCATTCCAAATCGTGTTTCTATCTTTACGATTTACTAGAAGATATGTTCAACTTTTATACTTTAATTTTTATTCATTAAAAATATCATAGTTCATGGGACTTTCAGACGTTCAAAAATCTTAAAAAGTACTGCAACCTCGCCTTAACACCAAATAATATACTTGAAGCCCACGCAAGAGCGGTATAAAGCGCGCCCGGTATAATATTTTCCCGCCATTTTCGAGCGCGCTATTATATTTCTAACATATTCATATTTCTCGTCGTTTTTTATTATGGGAGGTATATAAGTATTGTACACGGTTAGAAAGGTAATTTAATTTACTTTCAGAGATAATAAATATAATGGAAAGAAATATTTTAATTTTAAACATAAAAAATATAAATGATTGTTAATTGCCGCCAATTTTCGTATTTTATTTTTTTTAACATATTTTTTTGTTATACATCAGGTTCAAACCTAGATAAGTTTCTTTTCAACTAGATTTCCAATTTAAAAAACCATATCTGATAAGATTCCGATAAGAATTATTCTTATAGGACTTTGCACAATTGTTTACTTTTTCCCACAAAAAATAACCGCCATACCCGCCAAAATTTTCGAAAGCCTATATCTCATGAATTATAGGAGTATTATATACCACATGATAGGTTTATTTATATACTCATAATAAAACAATAATTTATAATATAAATGTAACGTTATCTATATATTTTCATTCAATAAAAAATAAATGCCGTTGTTTCGGTAATTGAATGAATATAGCCTCTTGAATTAAATTATTACACAATATTTGTTTATTTTTTTGCTGTTATTTTATAACTTATTAGTTCATACAAAATTAAAACATAAAAATATCAAATATAATTATATTATTTGTTTACAATGATGTTTTTAATCCATAATTACGCCCCGCGCGCAACATGCAAAGAAAGTGAAATATACAAAAATTTCTAATGCTGACATTTAAATAATTTTCTAAGCAAGCATTGCTTTAATTTTATATTTGTGGAAAGCTTATACCACCAGGTATACAAAGTAATAAAAGTAAGCAATTTATAACCCATATTGTTATCACGACAGACAAAAATGGCGAGTTGGTCATCGATAGACGACATTGTTTACAATAGGATCAAGTTCGGCGGGTCGCATAAACTTAACATTCCGTCATTCAGTCACCATTCAAACATTACTACAAAGCTTATTTAATCTACTTTCATAAAAACATAATTTCAAATATCAATACCCGAGTGACGAGTCGTAAGTTTAGGTTTAAGGTAGCACGGCAAGTGGCATTGCTTCGCGGGTGGTCAGATAACGACCGCGTGATGCTTTAGCGATAAATGTCAAATTAAAGCGGTACCTTGAACGGTTAAAGAAGCTTCATGCATATAGAGTCAGAGGAAATGTTTTAGATATGATTAAATCTTATCTCGCTGATAGGATGCAAGGTACACAAATTACACGAATATGTCCGAAATCAAAAAAGAACAACACTATCTATCTACGTATAAAGAAGTAAATTAGGAATACCGCAAGGAAGTGTACTAGGGCCCCTTTTATTCAATGTATGTATAAATGATCTTCCAACTATTACAAATCATAGAACAATTTTGTTTGCTGACAATAGTACCATCATTTTTACAGGTAAAGACAAAAGATCTCTAGAACATGACATACAAAGGACACTGCATGACATAATTAATTGGTTGATATTAAATAACTTAATAATTAGTTTAGACAAGACTCATATATTGACATTTAAAAATAGGTTACAGCGAATTACAAATATAGATTTAAATTACAAAATATTGTCTTGCCCTGGTCCCAATTTATTTGGGGTCGGCGCAGTATGTCCTTCTCTTCCATACTTCTCTGTCACCAGTCATCCGATCATTTACCCTTTTCTCTTTCATATCCATCCTCACACAGTCAGATTTAAATTACAATGGAACTATAATTCATGAAGTGACAACAAGAAAATTTCTGGGTCTAAACATCGATAGTAGTTTGAACTGGGATGCGCATGTTGAAAGCCTGTGTTTTAAGTTAAACAAACAATATTATGCCCTGTATATGCATTCAAAAGTTTTAAACCATTCTGCGGTATTGACAGCGTATCATGCTAACGTGGGGTCCATATTACGACATGGGATTTTATTTTGGGGCAATTGCAAAGACAAGGAAAATGTGTTTAAGGCCCAAAAAAAGTGTGTAAGAGCCATTTGTAAAATACATTAAACTGACTCCTGCAGACCGCATTTCAAAACCCTTCAAATATTAACTCTGCCTTGCCTGTATATTTACGAGGTGGTGATGTAGGTAAAAACGAACGTAGATTTATTTTTTAACTACAAAAGTAAAAGGCACAATCACAAAATTTGCTGTCCCAGACACAAAACCACACTATTCACAAATAGTATTTTTTGTATGGCATCTAGAATCTATAATGCATTGCCAAGTTACTTACTGAAAATACAAAGTCTAGATCTTTTTAAAACTAAATATAAGCAATTCTTACTCGATAAAGTTTACCATAGTGTTAATGAGTATCTGATTGATGCTAAGTATAATCCAAAGTAGGTAAATGACATTATGTAATTGTTGACATTTTTTTGTGACCTTATAATTGAATACGTAATAATATGTTGGTTTTGATGATAAAATAAAAGATTTTAATAATATAAATAAGTTTGACATTTTTACGAATTGACTAATTCCAAGTAGATTTGACATTTGTAATTATAAAGTAGGTACGTTGCACGCATATAGTAATTGTAATTCCTATTTTTTTAATTGACATTGCATATAACATTGTTACTGACATTCTATATTTTTCACTGTAATATTTTAAGATAAACATAAGTATCATGCTCGTGTATATGTTGTGTAGGTACCCAAGTCATTTTATTATACTTAACCCTTAATTTGGCACCAAGAAAAAGAATCAAAATTGATAAATCTAATTATTGTGAGGTTTTTGGATCATGTTAGGAAGTACTAAAAAAATATTAATAAAAAATTATAATAGCCCACTGCTGGGAAAAGTAATGTCCGTCACAGCGGACGTTGCCAAATACTTGGCAGTGAATTCACGTCCGCTGCAGCGGACATTTCCAAATTACGGCAAAATTTAAATAAACATAATTTTCATGCTTTTTATTCATAAAATAATACAAAAATTAAAATGAGCAATTTAAACATATTTACATTATATTTAATGTCCATCCATATTTATTAATGACAAAATGTTATGTCATATCTGCTGATATCTTTGCAGAGACATTATTTGTGCAACTTTTGCATACCTGAATTTATCTGACCAATAGTCCAGGTATTACTACAATATTTATAATTACGTGGATAGCTAATAAATCCTGAAATTCTTCTTTTGTAAGTCTTACTGACTTGCCGGGTTTTGAACAGAATATAAATTTGTTTGTTCCACTATATTGTTCATCTTCTGGTAGGTTCACGTAATCATCTTCCTCATCGTCTTCTGCTGTAGCATTGTGGCGGAATCGATCTATTTTCCTGTTATAAGTCACCTGGAAATTTTTACTTTCCTTTGCTCTTTTAACGGTTACTGTTGGTAGTCTCCTAAATCTTGTTTTTTGAGATGTTAATGAAGAAATTATCGGTGTTGCAACTACAGGCGTTGAAGGTAATGTAGGTATACCAGATACGGAGAAAACATTTTAATAATTTGATACTTTAATTTCACGCACGATAGAATCTGGTATAATATCAGCGTCTTCGGTATTTGATTCTTGGTTATGAGATGTATCTATAGTTAGATTAGCATGCAGGAGAAATTAGCGGGGTGGAAGAATTAGTACGCTCATCATGCAATTCAGTTTCCTAATCGGATATTTCGCTACATCGGAAGGATCATGTTCATTCGGCACTAATGTTATAATTTGACTAGTGCAATTAGGCTGTTAACAAAGAAAAAATAAACAAATTCAGCAACAAACCCAAACAAGCAAAAGCAAACTCAATTTGGCGTTGTTCGCTACAGCGGACATAGTAATAATGTACTATTTTTCTATGCAATTGGCAATGTTCGCAGTGACGGACAGAACACTTTAGTCACAAAAACACAATGAAAATGAAAATAAGGGTATATTATTTTATCTTGTATTATAATCTATAGTATTTTATTTAGTAAATAAGCCTAAATTTTCCATGCATTTATTCGCCAAAAGAGGAAAAATAATCATAAATACCTTGAGCAAAACAGGTGGTCGCCGTTTCGTAGACATATTGTGTCAAAATTGACATATGCAGTGTTCCAAACACCATTATATATTTTTTTACTATTACTTTATAGTATACATAAACATTTAGTCAATGATCAATTGATGAATATCAAATAAAAAACTAACATGATTTCTTTTAAATGTATGTCCGCCACACCGGATTGTATCAAATTAAGGGTTAAAATAATGTCAATGATAACTGTAATAATGATTATTATACTAATAAAATTATGATTCTATTTGCATGCCTTAGGGTGGATTATGGAGGAACTTATTTATCAGTATTGTATACAACATCAATTATGTACCCATTCTCGCAATAAACGCTTATGGTTATGATTATTATGTAACAGTTAACAGTTGCAGCACCTTACAAAATGTAAATTATGTGTATTATGCAAAACCTGGCCATGAAAAAGAGTGACCGTGAGTTTTATTGCCCGTTCTTTCTCATGGTTCTACGCCCTTGCTTTGCGAACGTGGCAGTAAATGTAAATGTAGAGTCTTTAAGTAATTATTTTATGAATTTATTATTTTGACGTTCATAAGCGTCACATTGTGACCCAAATGAATGAAGGATTTTGACTTTGACTATGATTATGATTACTTTGGCACTTCAACAGTTGTTCAGTATTATTTCCAAGTCACAGCAGACGCAAAGATTTCTTTGTCATTACGAAAGTTATTCGCTTCTTTTGTAAACTAGAGCACGAGTGCCTACTCGTGCTCTAGTTTACAAAAGAAGCGAATAACACACAACACATTGTCAGAGCGAAAACATTCACTGGGAAATAATAAGCAGCGCACTTTGAACTTTAAGGGCTTATAGTACATTGACTAGACTGTCTCCGTGGTCCAGTGGATAACTTATACGTCTAGTGATCAGGTCCCGGGTTCAATTCTCGGGTCGGTCCAAAAAAGTTACTAGGTTTTTGCGTATACTCAGTAGCAGCACGAAGACTGGCAAAGTGCTCGGTAACGGGAATAGGCTCGCCCTACAAACTCATAACATGGACAAATGTGGGTGTAGTGTTACACCTTCGCCTACCCCGTTGGAGATACAGGCGTGAATCTATAAAAAATGGTATATGTATACCATTACAGTACAATAAAGCTTATTTGTGGAGTGTCTGTGAAAGGAGGTATTGTGAAAAGGGTTTAAAATTATTTAAGTACTCAGGTAGAGTTCACTTATGTGTAAAATATACTACAAAGGTGATAAAACAGGTCTGCATACTCAGACGCGCCGCCGTCTAGCCCGCCCGCTCTTTGTCGAAGCCTAAAAACACAGGCATTTTTATAATATACGATCATGAGAAATAAACTGTTAATCTGTATTTATGAAATTCTTGCGTTTTTGACTAACTGACAACGCACAGCCAAAACTATTGGATGAAAAAGCTGTTTGACATGTATGTTCCCCGGGGACCGAAGAGGTGCACTAAGAAGGTTTTGTCCGGTAAAGGGATAAACAGATAAATTAAAATAAAATAAGCCGGCGAAGCTGCGAGAATCTAATGATTCATAAAATATTGTTATTATGAATATGTATATTTTCCATTATTAGTAGAACCATATTAATCAGATGGGAATAATAAATGCTTAGGAGAGAGAGAGAGTAGAACCATATTTATTCCGAGAATCAATAACAGGCTAGAAAATTTAAAAACAAGAATTAGGAACTGCGAACTAATCTGTATTAGAAGGTCTATCTATCGGTCTATCGATTAAGCTCTGATCCTGCCCTGGCTTAGCCGATAGACTAATAGATAGTCTTTCAGAATTATTATAATACCTACATGAAATTCAGTACAATCAAATGGTCTACGTTGACTAAGTGTTCGGTCAATTCATATATAGATGACATCTATAGTTACTTAAGCATAGATACATACTCTGTGAAGCTTGTAACCAACATTATTTAAACTAGTGTCCAATAGATCGCTGTACTAAAAACACGTATTTTTATTTCAAAACCCAAGCAAGCAAAAAGCAACTTTATCACTTGATCATAATTATGGTCCATTATCGAGCCGGATACCAGAGACTTACCTACTCCTATTGAATTCCGAGGCGACCGAGAACAAAAGAGTGCAATAAAAGGACCGAGTGTGAAGTATTCAAATTATTGCAAGTCATTAGCGAGTTTATAATACTGTCGTTTATTACTATTGAAAAGGATTTTCGTATTCACAATGGCTAAAGAACTGTATAAGGCGTTGAATATCATTGAAAATGTTGCTCTTAAGATAAAGAAGACACAGGTGAACTTAAAGAAGTGCCCAAAGTCTAGATTGACCCGTAATTATGTAGAAGCACGCCTTCAATGCATAGAAGACTTGGAATGAATACAAACAAGCTTACGCCGATTTAGTATGTAATACACCCAAAGAAAAACGTGAATCAGTGTCGTATTTCGCACAGGACGAATATTACGATCATGAAGAATTATACATATGCTTGAAGACGGAATTAAAGGACTTGTTAGTTATACCAGAACAATTAGTGAGTGCTGCTTCGTTACCAATATCTAGTGATCGTCAACAGCCGCGCGTCGTATTACCTAAAATACAGTTACCTACCTACAGTGGACAATACGAAGAATGGTTATCGTTCCATTACTTATTTAAAACGCTTGTTAACGACAACCAAACGCTAAATAATGTACAAAAACTGCATTATTTGAAAACAAGTCTTACTGGAGAAGCTGCAGCTATATTAAAACATTTGCAAGTAACCGATTCGAACTATGAACAAGCATGGGACATTTTGAAACAAAGATACGGTAATACGAGAATAAATGTGAACGCCAGTATGAAGAAATTATTTTCGCAAAGAAAAATGACTGTTAATAATTCAAATCAAATCAAAAGTTTGTTAGACACAACATTTGAGTGCTTGCATCATTTGAAAAACATGAAAGTGAATACTGAGAATTGGGATCCGATTATAATATACGTGATTGTGCAAAAACTAGATTCTGAAACTCATAAAGATTGGGAGGAGTACGTAAGTACCAATTGTACGGACTCAGACATTTTACCATCGCTTGAACAATTTCGTATACTTTTGGAAAGCCGATTTCGAACGTTGGAGCTTACGGAACCAATGAAACAAAAAGCAAATACTGGATTTGTTCGAGAAAAATCTTTTCATGTTGCTACTACCGTCGATAACATTAAGAAATGTAAAATGTGCAATGAAAATCATACACTTAGCCACTGTAAGGAGTTTGGAAAGTATTTACCAGTACAGCGAAGTGAATTTACAAAACAAAACAATTTGTGTTACAATTGTCTTGCGTCTGGGCACTCAGCAAGGCAATGCCGCGTCCCTACTTGTTGTCGCTTATGTAAGAAAAGGCATCATACGCTTCTTCACGAAAATACGCAATCTTATACCAGTAAAGGTGCTACATCGGGCAACATGGAGTATAAACAATCACAACAACCTGAAGTGGCATTACATACAAACGTGGAGGAGACACAGCAACAAGAAAATAACACATTGATGGCATCACACGCTTCAACTAAACCAAGTACAGCGTTACTGGCGACAGCAATTGTACATGTGAGGAGTGAAGACAATAATGTAATTACGCTGAGAGCGTTGATTGATCAAGGGTCACAGGCGAGTTTTATAAGTGAGCGCGCTGCACAACAACTGAAGGCAAGGCGATACCCCATCAAAGGCACCGTCGTGGGAGTGGGATCTACGAAAGAAGATATCAAGCAAGTAGTTCAGATTAAAATCAAGTCAAGATGTGAAGATTTTGACATGGATGTGAGGGCATATGTTATGTCAAAACAGCTGACTACCAAAATACCATCCCAGCCATCGAAAGAGACAGTTGGCCTCATCTGGAAGGGCTGATTCTGGCTGATCCTACCTACTTTAAGCCGGGATCAGTAGATTTACTGCTGGGCGTTGATGTATACGCACTAATAATACAAAGCAAACTGATTAAAGGGCCACCAGGGTCTCCATGCGCTCATAAGACAAACCTTGGTTGGATTGTGTTTGGTAACGTGGGAAATAGAACACAAGCTGAGTCGGTTCTTGTTATGCATCATCAGATCATAGCTGATGATTTTTTGAAAACATTCTGGGAGGTGGAACCAGATGCAACGAGGAAGTATACAAAATAAGAAAGACAATGTGAGAAACATTATGAAGAGAATTACCATAGAAACAATGAGGGAAGATATGTCGTCAGATTGCCATTTCGTACCCCCAACCCTATTTCACCAGATGGCAATTCGAGAGAAATAGCAATGAAACGCTTAATTCAACAAGAGAGAAGACTACAGAATACGCCTGAGCTGCGAGATGAATACAACAAGGTATTAGAAGAATACTTAGCATTGGGACATATAGAGAAGGTTCCAGATGATGAAATAAACCACAGATGTGTTTACCTACCACACCATGCAGTTGTTAGAAGGGATAAGGAGACTACGAAGGTCAGAGTGGTATTTGATGCGTCGTGCAAGGGAAATAACGGCGTTTCTTTAAATGAAGAACTTCTGCCTGGCCCCGTTCTACAAGAAGACATGCGAAGCATTATAATGAGATGGCGCATGCATAAAGTATGCTTTGCAAGTGACGTCACAAAAATGTATAGAATGGTGCTTTTAGATAAAAGAGACATGGATTATCACAGAATATTATGGCGTGGAGCCTCAAATGACAACGGCAATAACGATCAAGCTGAAGTGAAAGACTATAGATTAAAAACGGTCACATTTGGTACAGCCTCTGCCCCGTACCTAGCCATCAAAACCTTAATGAAGCTCGCTGACGATGAGGGTGAGCAATATCCTGAAGCTGCCAATATTATTAAAGAAGATTGCTTTGTCGACGATTTGATATCAGGTAGTGACACCTCAGAACAGGCTATACGCGTCAGTGCACAAATAATAGCTATTCTTCAAAGAGGAGGCTTTGAACTACAAAAATGGGCCTCGAATGACACAAAATTTCTTCAATCCATGGACGTATCAAAAGTAACCACGAAAGCAAATTTAGATCTGAGTGTAGATGGTACTATCAAGGCACTTGGTCTATCATGGAACCTTGGCAAGGATGAGTTTCATTATCAACTGCAATTGGAACCCATTTCAACAAACATCACAAAGAGAACAATACTCTCAGATCTACAGAAGTTGTTTGATCCGCTTGGCTGGATTGCACCAGCCATAGTCAAAGCTAAAATATTAATTCAAAAACTATGGCTAGAAGGAGTACATTGGGACCAAGACATTAGAAAGGAACTAGCAGAAGAATGGAAGTTCTTGAGAAAGGATTTAGAAAATGTGAATAACATAAGAGTCAAACGATGGCTAAATACCTTGAGCACTGAGAAAGATCAGGTGACCTTACACGGAATTTGCGACGCGTCTACAAAGGCATATGGAGCTGTGGTCTACTGCCGTGTACAACCAAAGGGTAGAAACATTGAAACATATCTAGTAGCTGCACGAACGAAGGTAGCTCCGGTTAAGACGATCTCACTACCTCGTCTCGAACTAAGTGGAGCCACATTCATTGCAAAATTACTACACAAGGTTAGTCAAGCTATGAGAATCCAATCTCAAAATGTGTTTGCATGGACTGATTCGACTATTGTCTTAGCGTGGCTGGTTGGAGAACCAAACCGATGGAAGCCTTTCGTCGCTAACCGAGTGGTTGAAATACTGGAGCATACAAACAGCAATCAGTGGTTCCATGTACAATCGTCACATAACCCAGCTGATATAGTTTCACAAGGCTTATCTATATCAGACTTACAACAGGCAACATTATGGTGGAATGGACCTACCTGGCTTACCAACAAGGACATAGAATACACTAAACCTACAATAAGATCTACAGATATAGAAAGAAGGAAAATACTTACCTGTACTAACATAACGGAATGTAAAGAAAGGAATCTTAATTTTGAAACGTTTTATTCACTTTCCGAGCTGTTGAGAATCATAGCCCACTGTAAACGATTTTTGAATATGAAACGGAATCCAGATAAATTTGAACTTGAAATTACAGCAGAAGAATTACAAACGGCGCTAAATATTTGTATAAGACGTGTACAGGAACAAGAGTTCTCAGATGAATTAAATAGACTCAAGGAAAACAAACCTGCAAGAACCACCAGTGTGTTGAAGACATTGAACCCATACCTAGATGACCAGAGTATCCTCAGGGTGGGCGGCCGACTGAGAAATGCAGACGCCGAAGAAAATATGAAGCATCCTGTGATACTAGGGAAGAGGAACGGTCTCGTGTCACTGATACTGGCTGAAGCACATCTAAAAACATTACATGGAGGAATAAAACTTATGACAACTTACCTGATGAGTAAATACTGGCTTATTGGATGCAAGAGTTTGGTGAAACAATACATTTACAAATGTCTTACCTGTGGACGACAACGTGCCATCAGTAGACAGCAGTTGATGGGTGACTTACCAGAGGCGCGTGTTACTCCATCACGTCCATTCTCTCGAAGTGGAGTTGACTTTGCTGGTCCTGTTTATGTATTACACCATAAAGGTAGAGGAGCCAAGACTAGCAAGGTTTACATATGCATCTTCATCTGCATGGCGGTAAAGGCTATCCATTTAAAATTGGTTAGTGATCTCACAGCAGATGCATTTATCGCTGCTTTCAAACTTTTGTAGCCAGAAGAGGAAGATGTGAGGAAATTTGGAGTGATAATGGAAAAAAATTTGTCGCAGCTAACAAAGAGCTCCACAGGATGATGCTAGAAGCTGGATTTGATATGCCTGGTCCTGTAGTGAAGCAACTGGCAAATGATGGTACGCACTGGCATTTCGCACCGCCATATAGTCCTAACTTTGGAGGATTATGGGAAGCCGGAGTCAAGTCGGTTGAACAGCACCTAAGGAAGATACTGACTAAGAATTTAACATTTGAAGAGTTCGCGACAGTGCTTACCCAAATTGAGGCGTGTCTCAATTCACCTCCTTTGACACCGACATCTACAGATGTTGACATGATTGATGACATCCAAGTACTCACGCCAGGACATTTTATCGTTGGTGAATCGCTGGTAATAGTACCTGATCGCAACTATACAACGGCTAATATCAACCTCTTATCTAGATGGCAACATACTCAAAGACTAGTTCAAGGATTCTGGAAACGTTGGCAGACCGAATACTTATCAAGACTAAACCAGCGACCCAAATGGTTGAAAAGGTCCCCGGAGTTTGAAGTCGGTGACATAGTGTTACCGAAAGATGAACATATGCCACCCAGTAAATGGCCACTAGCAAGGATCATAAAGAAACACTACGGACAGGAAAATATGACGCGAGTGTATACTGTGCGTTATAAACTTATAACGGTAAATTAACACGTAGATCAATATCAAATTTGTGTGCATTACCTATTTCTGTTAAAGATTATCCTGTGTATTAACGTAAGTTGATAGACAGATTGTATAATGTTTATGTGTAAGTTGTATACCTACTTTTATTATTGTGTAGTTTTATATTTCGTAAATTTAAAGTGCTACTGTATGATAACATAATGTGTCATTGTAAGAATTTAACTGTTGGATTAGTAAAATATGCCATGTGAACTTTTATGAATAATTGTTATCCACATACTTACCTATTCTTTTTTGTTGACTTATTTGTTGTAAGAGAAAGGTCTTAATAAGCCCTTTGATGGGCGGTATGTTCGGTCAATTCATATATAGATGACATCTATAGTTACTTAAGCATAGATACATACTCTGGGAAGCTTGTAACCAACATTATTTAAACTAGTGTCCAATAGATCGCTGTACTACAAACACGTATTTTTATTTCAAAACCCAAGCAAGCAAAAAGCAACTTTATCACTTGATCACTAAGTAAAGCAATAATCGTGTTCATGATATATTAGTAAAAATATTAGTGAGTGACGAATACAGAACCAGCTATGTGAAATAAATACACAGTTGATTTTGGCCCAATACATTTTGTTCATATTATTATACTCTTTGTGAATAGATCCTATAAAATGGCATTCCTGACGAGTAGATGGCTCCACATTATATGAAGAATATAACCAAACTAGAAGTTAAAGCAGAACTAGTTACAACAGTAACTGTAGTTTAAAGTTTTAAAGCAAAAAACATAAACAATTATTAGCTCTCATATTTTTCATCATGGACAGTTCACCTGTGTTGCATTGCTACTTTAAATTAATAAAGCAGACTGGTTCGGCGTTACACCGAAACCGAAGGTTCTAGGCGATTTGGAAAAGGATTAATATTGTGGACTGTAGGATGGCGGTTCTTCGGCGACTAGGAAGTGAGGAAGTGAAAAGGTGTTGTGGTTAGGAGCCTCTTACCTTGCTCGGCAGTCCTTTTCCTTGCAAATGGCTGCCGCTTGGTTTCTTCGGGAATTCTGAAGCTGCTTGAATCACTCCACTACACAAATCACTTAAACTCGCGAGCGGGTTTGTTAGGTTTTTTGGTATGAGCGGTAATAATTATATATAGCGGTGCGGATTGTGGAACGTGGCGGACATGAGTTTTCGAGCGTCTCCAATCTTCCATTCTTTCTTCGTCGGCGTTGAGCAGGGTGGCCAATAGCGAGGCGTTTTTGGGAGGGGATTCATGAAAAGGATCGCTCGGATTGGCCGAGCAGCGACGAACCATTGACGTTGACATAATCAACTAGCAATGGAAAGGATAGATGGCGCTACCATATCCCCCCGGCCCTAAAGGGTTGCCTTTAAAAAAAATAGAATTGAACTTAGCTATGTTGGGTGTACTACTGCATAACCCATCAATAGGCTAAGACAGCGATATGATATTAAAATTAATCTAAATTATTTTTAGCGAACAATTATGACGAAAACTACAAACTAAATACTTAAACTAAGAAGTAAATCCAACTTCAGGCTAGATCGCTAGAGTTGGAAGCGGACAGAGACGTTTCTCTAAGATGGCTAACGGCCATGAAAGCGGCGGAGCATTATCATGTATTATGACGACCAACGTACCCTCCTGTATAGGGGATGCAGGACTATTCCACTTGGATCTAGCCTGAAGCTGGTGTAAATATTCCGCACGCCAGCGCCGCCAGAACGACATCACGAGTTTATCCAGCAGAGTATGTCTCTAGAGCAAGCTTGAAGAGTCTGCTTCAGGAGCCGGAAATGACGATAATGGCACTGTGTTCAAAAAATGTGCAAGGCTTAAAGCGGATGGTTCTGCAGGGTCTGCACTCAATGCCTTGAGCGGACGCGAGTTAGTCAGTGCCTCGACTTGTGCAAGGACAGTTAAAAGCTCTTCGTATGAGAGGATCTGTTGACCTATAACTTTGAAGAGATGCGTTTTAATTACTTTGACCATGCTTTCCCAACATCCACCGAAATGTGGTGATGCTGGTGGAATAAACTTCCAGTCAATATGATCTATGGAAAGTTCTTCCTGAAGACGAGTACGATAACCCGCGACGTGATTGAAACAATTAGCGGGAACAAGTTCAATCAATTTACTAACGCGGTTAGCGACAAAAGTCTGCCAGCGGTGAGGAGATGAATATATCCAAGCGAGCACTACTTTGGAGTCGGAAAATGCGTATATTTTATTAATGGGGTAGTGGGGCAAAACTGTGTCTTGAACCTTGCGGAGCAACTGAGACAGCAGAAGGGCCGCGCACAACTCCAGTCTCGCAACCGAAATGGTTTTAATAGGCGAGACCTTAGACTTGGCACAAATTAACTGCACCGAGTAGTTAGAACCAATGCGGACTTGCAGATATACGACTCCGCCGTAAGCACGCTCGCTGGCGTCAGCGAAACCTATTAAGTTGATGGTACATCCACCTACCAACCCAAGATGACGCGGAATAGTAATTTGATTGAGCGCGGTAAGCTCAATACAAAACTGGCCCCAAGCGGCGACAATATGGTCAGGGGGAGTTTCATCCCACTCACACTTTGATAGCCAAAGCTCTTTGATCAAGAGCTTGGCGTACAAAATTGTGGGAGCCACAAAACCCATTATGTCTCATAGTCGAGCCACTGTGGACAGCATAGTGCGTTTAGGCCACTTATCATCTGGCGGTGAGACGTCAAACCGAAAACTATCGCAGGATTTGTCCCAGCGTAAACCGAGAACTTTATGCGGTACAGACTTCTCAAACTCAATGTCTAGAGAAGCTTTATGAGAATCTGGTATGCGTGCGAGAACCTCCTTAGAGTTGCTTGTCAATTTGACAAGATCAAACTGGCCTCGCTTGAAAAGATGAATAAGCTCTTCACAAAGCGAAATTGCCAGCGGAGCGGATATCACACTACAGGCAATGTCATCCATATACAAAGTGGAAGTGTAGTATAGTATAGTGTAGCGTAGCGTAGCATAGCATAGCGTAGCATAGCGTAGCATAGCGTAGCATAGCGTAGCATAGCGTAGCATAGCGTAGCATAGCGTAGCATAGCGTAGCATAGCGTAGCATAGCGTAGCATAGCGTAGCATAGCGTAGCATAGCGTAGCATAGCGTAGCATAGCGTAGCATAGCGTAGCATAGCGTAGCATAGCGTAGCATAGCGTAGCATAGCGTAGCATAGCGTAGCATAGCGTAGCATAGCGTAGCATAGCGTAGCATAGCGTAGCATAGCGTAGCATAGCGTAGCATAGCGTAGCATAGCGTAGCATAGCGTAGCATAGCGTAGCATAGCGTAGCATAGCGTAGCATAGCGTAGCATAGCGTAGCATAGCGTAGCATAGCGTAGCATAGCGTAGCATAGCGTAGCATAGCGTAGCATAGCGTAGCATAGCGTAGCATAGCGTAGCATAGCGTAGCATAGCGTAGCATAGCGTAGCATAGCGTAGCATAGCGTAGCATAGCGTAGCATAGCGTAGCATAGCGTAGCACAGCGTAGCACAGCGTAGCATAGCGTAGCACAGCGTAGAATAGCGTAGCACAGCGTAGCATAGCGTAGCACAGCGTAGCATAGCGTAGCACAGCGTAGCATAGCGTAGCATAGCGTAGCATAGCATAGCATGGCATAGCATGGCGTAGCATAGCATAGCATGGCATAGCATAGCATGGCGTAGCATAGCATAGCATGGCATAGCATAGCATGGCGTAGCATAGCGTAGCATATCATAACATGGCATAGCATAGCATAGCATAGCGTAGCATAGCATAGCGTAGCATAGCATAGCGTAGCATAGCATAGCTAATTAGTCCTTTATCTTACACACAGTTTTAGCACCCACCTTGATCTCTTAAAGGACAGAAGAACGACAAGACGTAATACAATGAGAAGTATGTAACGTAGGTAAGGTACCCATAATCACATACCCAAATACCGTCTCAATAGCGGGCGGTAAATCATATCGCTCACTACGTACTATTTTAGTAAGTAGCAAGTGCGGAAATATTGAAGCTCCGATCAAAAGATCAATGCCTGCCGGATTCGCAAACTCCGCGTCTGCCAGCGGCAATGACTCGAGGTGAGTGAGTGATGCTACGTCTACATTAACGTTTGGCAATGCGTCCGTAATACGCTCCACGATAAGCGAAGAAATGTTAAAATTAATATTCCTATCAAAACGCGAATGTATTTTAATATCTACGGAACCCTTGCAATGTTTTTCTGACCCGCCGATTCTTTTGACCACTGAACTAGTATTTCTAAAGTTATTCCACAATCCGAGGCGTTTGAAACATTCCAATGTTATTAAATTGATCTGAGACGCGCTATCGAGTAGACAACGTACCATATGCGGCGACCCATTAACATCATAAACGATAACTTGCGCTGTCGCTAACAGTACCGTCTTAGACGCCGTACACTGCGTTTTGGCCCTGCGCGGATCATTATAGAGTGCCGTCCTCGCGTGCGCGTCGCCCGCGCGATAGATGTCGTACACAACGATATTTTATTCTGAATCGTGGGAGGCGCAGCTATCGTAGCCTGCACCTGCGACGTAAGTGTATCAAGGTAAGCGGCTTTGCTTGACAACGGACTACTTTTATCAAAGTGCAACAATGAGTGGTGTCGTTGATTACATGAACGACATCTCGTCTTACTAGAACAATCACTAGTTTTATGCTTTATACTTAAGCAATTAATGCATGCTTTGTTGTCTTTTACGCACTTGAAACGAGCAGTTGGATTTAAATCATTAAAGGCGGGACACTTGTAGAAATGGTCGTGCACTATATTACTGCACAGATACTTCTGAGAATTGATTTTATTAGATTCCGAACATGTTACGTAAGATTTTGGATTAGGGACCGAGTTATTATTACTATTTCGCGCTTTATTCGACCTTTGTTTGCTGCTGTTAGTATTAGACGGGCTGGGTGAACTAGACTGCGTATTATGAAATATTCGACACTGATATTTTATCTAGTGTAGGTATTTTATTATTGCGTTCCGTCATCTCGAAAGCACGAATTGTTTCAGTGTCAAACTTTTTTAAAGCGAGTTGAAGCAACATAAAGTCGGAAAGATCTTCCAATTTTAAGCTCCTAAGAGAATTAGCCGCGGTTACGAAGTTATCTATAAACATCTGGAAATTCGAGACAGATGCGGCACCGGACAGTTTAAGATTTAAAGCTTGGTCAAAGTAGGTAGACGCTAGGACGCGCGTGTCTTGATATCTTTCAAGTAGTGACTGAAATATGATCTGATAATTCACAGACACTAGGTGTGATACCTGCAAATACGGACTGGGCCTTCGGTGACGGTTTACCTATTAAATAGTACAACCTGTCAGCATCTGTCAGAGAACCATTATCGTGCACTGTAGACTTAAAACTCGCATAGAATAACGGCCAGTTTCGTATATCGCCATCAAACGACACAATCTCGATTGGCGGTAACTTCGGCGTGCGAGCCGCGCAAACGGGCTGTGCCGAATATTTACCCTCCAAACGCGATTGTTTACGCTTAATAATACAATAAAGGTCTTCGAAAGAGGTGTACGCCTGATAATTTGGTTTTTCATCAGGATTAGTAGAAAGCAATCTTGCGTTATAATCGTCTAACAACTTATGAAAATCTGTTCGAATACTATCTACTGTCATACAATAGCTGAGAAATGACTCCCAATTACTATCAGAAACGGCTGCAGTCTTTGAACGCTCATAAATGTTTTGAATACGCTCAAATAAAATATTGCGTTTTGCTTCTAAGATTGTCATCTCTTTGTCTTCCGACACGCATGACTTCTTTTGTTGTGACATGCTTACGTAAGTATAAGCTAATGAGACCGAAACCCGATATAAGCTAATGAGTACCTATTATTTTACCTAAGTACCTAGGCAACTCTTTAAAGCGGTGGAATTAAAAGTTGCTTGAAATATGAGATTTACAAGACAACTATGATAGTTCCAGAAATAATAATCGGGTAAGTAGGTAGCTACATAAAAGTATATTACCTACTGATGCGTGCGAAAACAACCATGTGACGGTTATGTGAATGGACTAGGAGTATAGCTAGGTGCTATAACTGCCTAGGTATATAGATATAACGAGGTTTTACGTATAAAACGTAAATGAATCCGACTCGTATGGATCAAAAAAATGGTTCGGCGTTACACCGAAACCGAAGGTTCTAGGCGATTTGGAGAAGGATTAATATTGTGGACTGTAGGATGGCGGTTCTTCGGCGACTAGGAAGTGAGGAAGTGAAAAGGTGTTGTAGTTAGGAGCCTCTTACCTTGCTCGGCAGTCCTTTTCCTTGCAAATGGCTGCCGCTTGGTTTCTTCGGGAATTCTGAAGCTGCTTGAATCACTCCACTACACAAATCACTTTCACTCGCGAGCGGGTTTGTTAGGTTTTTTGGTATGAGCGGAAAAAAATATATATAGCGGTGCGGATTGCGGAACGTGGCGGACATGAGTTTTCGAGCGTCTCCAATCTTCCATTCTTTCTTCGTCGCCGTTAAGCAGGGTGGCCAATAGCGAGGCGTTTTTGGGAGGGGATTCATGAAAAGGATCGCTCGGATTGGTCGAGCAGCGACGAACCATTGACGTTGACATAATCAACTAGCAATGGAAAGGATAGATTGCGCTACCACAGACAGAAGAACAAAAAATCTAGAATTGTTTAAGGACACTTGCAAATTGGCAACTATAAAAAACTTCTGAAGAATCTTTAAAATTTTTCGTATATATCTCTATACAATTCTTACACAGTGTCTTTATTTCTTTACTTCCATGTTGTTACTGTAGTATCTTAAGTAATGTCTGTAGTTTTATAATAAAAGGATCTTACGAAATCGCTTTGAAAAATATAATATGAAGGTACTTTTAGTAACGTTGCGAATATTAAATCACGCACCAGTTCAATGCATCCACCAATAAAAAGTATTTCGATATTTAACACGATAACCAATACTGATTGTACACTTTTTGGATGCAGTTTGCATGCGGTTATGGCTAGCGTCCTCCTTAACGCATATTCAATTTTACATATATACATACATACATAACGTCACACCTTATATCCCCATAGGGGTAGGCAGAGGTGTATTTCTACACCCAATTTTCGCCAGATATACTGTAGTCCCATGTAATAAGGGACGAGCCTATTACCATACCAGGCACATTTCCAGACTCCGTGCTGCTACTGAGAATTTCGTGACAGAAAAAACCAATAACACTGCCCGACCCAGGAATCGAACCCGGGACCTCCCGATCCCACGCGCACATTTATGCCGCGAGACCAACGAGGCAGTCGTATGAGGGTTTGATGTCGAGTTTTCCGGCTCTACGCAAAGATGGTATTTGCATCGTGTTATCCCTTAGTCGCCTCTTACGACACCCACGGGAAGATAGGGGGTGGTGACACTTGTATTCTATGCCGTCAACCACACGGCAATTTTATACCTGGATATAACCCTCAAATTGAATCGAGTTTAACTTTCAATTGTTTTGACTATTATTATTGTTTTCCAATAAAAAGTGCAAGTGACTGCATACAGCACGATGCATTTCATAAACTTGGACAAACAAGCCTCCTTAAATGCACAGACTATACAAAGAAACTTGATGAACAGGAGCTAAAATATAATTAATGTCTATCTAAGATGTCACCCACAGATTCCAAATGCAAAAGATATCAAAAGAGATATCAAATAGCCACTCGCATATCCAACCACAGTCCAAAAAAGCAGCAAACATTTCTAAATCAAAACAAATTAGGATAAAAACTGGTAAAAACCATAAAAATTACCAACGTGTCACGCGAAGCGGTCACGTGGGCCCTCGATGGGCCCAATTAGAGTGGCTCTATGTAAGGGAGGGCCCAGGCCTATTTGTTCCCTGGCGTCTACAAGGTCGACTGCAGTTTTGGTAGTTCCTATAACGGACAGACCAAACGAACCATCGCTGAAAGGGTCAAGGAACATATCGCAGCTGTAAAAAACCGGCAAATTAACAAGTCTGCCATAGCTAAACATTTGTTGGAGTCTGGACCAAACCACTGGATCGAATTACATCAACCAAAGGTCTTATCTACCGATCATCACTATTACTCCAGAATAGTACGAGAAGCGGTTGAAATCAAAAAGCATAAAAATTTCAACCGGGAAGATGGATACAGAATTACAGACTGTCTACAACTTGGAATCCAGTGATCAACAAATGTAAACCCCGCCGCAGTAACACAGCTCATCAGTGTGTAGACGTCATAAGTGTTGTGTGTCGACGTACCGACAGTTCGGATAAAAAAAAAAAAAACAAGTGAGGGTAGGTAGCTGCCGAAACCCGCGCTTCACAAGGACGGCGCTGAGATGACATCAGTCCTGCCGCGACCAAGGCTGTTGTAAGACGGCTGAAACGTCGGTAAAACATAGGTATTTATACCTTAAATTAATTAAATATCGCGAATAAGACCCGTTTTAATAAAATTGTATGATGTATACAAATCGCGAAAGTTTAAAATCGACGACCAATTAATTCGAACATAAGGTATAGACAATTATAAGCCGTTGGCTTATTATTCTGTAACATAATAGCCACTCAAAGCATTGCTAAGGGCTTAGCTAATAAATAAAGCTTGCTTTGTTTATGTGTAAAAAGCACGTTTATTAATTTTTAAGTAGGAACCTTTCTAGTACACCATTCATGGCACACTTTTGGTCGACTCAATAGCCATTTTTCTTTACAGATTGCTTGTTCGCCCTTCGCCAAGTAAGCACGCTCTTCAAGACTCAAGTACCTTTTTCACATTAAAGAACTAAAATGCAAAAATTGAAATTCGGCATACATTTCTACGGAAAGTTGAAGCACCGTCAAAATCAAATATCCCAAACTCGCGTCAAATTGAAAAAGTTACAAAAATTGCGAGTTCAATACAGATTTTTTTGGGTTTTTCCCGGTGATGTGTCGAAATTGGTAAAATGTGTATACTCTGAACCCTGAAGTACAATTGTAGGCTCTCGTCTTCGTCGGCATATTACCCTCATATTTCATTTTCTATCGGTCGGGCTGCTTCAAGAAATTCGTTTGGGTTTATTCAATCGAAAATGTTTGTTTTGTGAGAGACTTTTGTATTGTGTTGTGTTTCTATAGATAAGTGGTCTTCTCAGTGTTTTGAAGGATATAAAATTGATTCTAAGGCAGTATAGTTTAGTTATGAACTATGATGATTGGGAATTTACTACTTAATCGTAGCCAAATTGCAAGATATTAATATCTTTTTCATTTGTGACTCCTAAATAAGTACTATAGTTATGTTTTAAATTTGTGTGTCTCTTGATACTTTCAGTATTTTTGACGCGATGATTAACAGACGATACACGCGTAGAAACTGTATCGTCTGTTAATCATCTCGTCAAAACGTTCTTTTATTTTCCCAGACGAATACAGAACTCATAGACGGTCTTATTATGAACTGAATGTTGAAAGTTAGTACTTTTCACCAACTGTTTGTATGTACATACACTGCAGTTAATAAAAATATCCTAAAATTACGTAGGTATATTTTCATCCACCACTTTTGCAAATTTAAATCAAACGTAAAATTTGCAGCAAACATAATCGCATACTTACAAAAACCACAAGATCAAACCAGTAGGTGTCAACTCAGTACTTACAATACTTAAAGCTTATAATTTTGACTTCCATTTCAAAAGAACGAACTCCTTTCCCGTTCTTGTCTGTGGCTCAAAGTAGGCTGAAGAACACAACAGGTTTTCAATCACCGTGCAGATTCAGCCCTTCTGTTAATCGCACGTGAGAGGGCTTAGCTCTCGGGTAGTAAGGACCCTTGAAGAGTAAACAAGGAGTCTGATACGATGTAGATAAAATGCTGTTTTTTGTATCAGTTCAGATGAGAAAGATTTTTAATCCCTATTACTTATGTAATAGGTTTGTTAAATATTTTATTCCTAAGAATTGAAAAAATGTTACCAAAGTTGTTGGACGTAGGTTAATTATTTGTACTTTAATAGTAAATCTGGTAAGTATGTAAGCAAATAAATC
The DNA here is from genome assembly GCA_944739405.2 of Euclidia mi. NCBI lineage: Eukaryota > Metazoa > Arthropoda > Insecta > Lepidoptera > Erebidae > Euclidia > Euclidia mi. The sequence continues at coordinate 13,746,105 of OX123194.2, read as the reverse complement.
AAGCAAGAGTTCGCCATTTTGCCTAGGACATAGTTATTAGAAAGACAGCTTATTAGTCTATTACCGTACTTACATAGTAATAAGCACCATGAACTTTCTTTCATACATAATAACATAATAGGCTTGTGTCCACTAAGAATAAATCGGGTTGATTGTAATATCTATAGATTCATTATGATTTTAAGATGTCAACAAAGTTTATTATTTATTATAAAAATGTAAGATTACTGTTATTTTTAGGATTCTAAAACTAAAAATAATGTATTTATTCTTGTGACAGTGAACACCAATCAGTGAGCATTACGTCAAACAGTACGTCCGCCATTCATGTTGTTAACGTTTTAGTAGTAAATACAACTAAAACGTCAAACTTTCTACCTGTCAAATCGAATATAACAAAATAAAAGTGGGTACATCGGACCAGACTTCATTCACGGTTTGTTTTGTTTTGGACTTTGTGATATCACTCAACCGCCATTATGGTTTTCAGCGTTTTCGTGTCAAATTCAAAAAGGTTTTTAAAAAGCCGTAATTAGTGTGTTGCTGGTCGATTTTTGAAGAAAAAATCAGGTATTTCAGTTTAACATCTAATAAAGGAACGAATCAATCGCTAATTACATTTTAGGACACAAGACTATTATCATCACCCTCACAATAAATCAAATTGTTTTTTGTTGCATGTGGTTACGTTAAAGCATAGTCACATCCAAAGATATCTTGCAAAGATGCTTCAGGGCGACTCGCAATCAAATTCGTATGCAAGATTATTATGGCATTGAAATTTCAATTTGATTGTAAAAAAATCTGTTCAAAGTTATTCTCTTATTTGACGTTAAAATTGGTAGTGAAGACGGTGTCTAAGACTAAATTCTATGATATTAAATCTTAGCAAATTATGAAGCACTTATATCAATAGCCATTAACATAGATGTGAGAAAAGTTCAGTTGAAACGAATATCACCAAATTTTCACCGTTATAGATATTATATCTACATTTCTTATAAAATAACACAGAAACTTAGTTTCGTCAACATAAGCTCATACTTAGCGAAAGTTCAACGCTACATAACAGATTACTATGAATTAAAATCATAAGTTTATTCTGAACTCTTGCTTGTAAGTTTCACGTACATGAGTAAAGTTTGAGCAAACTCAAAATACCTACGATCTTACTCAGTTTTTCTTTACCGACTTGCAAGTTTCCCGCGAAGATTATTCGTTCTGTCGCAACCTATTTCGTCTTTATGATTTAGTATGCAGTGTGTATGTTGACCCATTTAGCTTAGCTGTGTCCGATATACGGAGGTCAGGTCATCGTTGCGTACATTATCACTGTATTTTATATTCAGCGCAAGAAACTCTTTTAAATAAAGCATTATGGAACTGAAATTGATTTATATATGTATATGGAATTGTCTATATCCCCAATTCCCTTTCGGGTTCGAAGCGTGGGGCTCGAAATTGTAAGTGTGCCTGGTTTCAAGCGTTTGTATTTTTGAGATAGAGATATGTTTAATCAAAATTGTATACAGAATGATTTTAATTACATGACTTAGATATCACTGTACCTTCATGTATATGGATTACACCCACATACCTTAAAGTAAACAAAATTCCCAATGTAAGCAGAATGCTATTCTATTCTATTTAATGAATGCTATTTTATGGATTGTCCTCATCTACCTTTCCGGGTTCTAAACATAGCGATATTTTCTGCAACACTATACGTAATCTTAATATATAAAATCCTTGCGTTACTGACTGACTGACAGACACGCTACAGCCGAAACTATTGGGCGCAGGAAGCTGAAATTTGGCAAGTATGTTCCTTGGGGACCGTAGGGGTGCACTAAGAAGAGATTTCCCGAAATTCCCACGGGATCCGCCAAAACAGGTAAATTAAAAAAAATGCAGGCGTAGCTGCTGGCGTCCTCTAGTATTATACAATTAGGTATACCTCAGGATGAATTGCCGAATTTATGAGACGAAAACACATACGTTCGGTGTTTTATATTCAGAGGTAGATTTTAAGGGGTTAGAGGTATTTAAGGGGCCACAATAATTATATTCCGTTGGTCAGCTCCGTTTATAATTATGTTTCGTCTTTCGTTAGCGAGTCGGTGATAATCAATGTACGATTATGGTTGAATTAATGATACGGTGTAAACGGAGGCATTCGCTTTTAAAGTGGCGAATTTTTCATAAACGTATAATTGATAAGTACGTCCCTTTCCAATTCTGTAATTGGTTTAACTTACTTTTTTAAGCGATGATATAATTTTGTAAAGTATTTATAATAGTAAAGTTAAAATATATTTGCCAGATATTTTGACGGTATTACACCAGACATAGGTTTGTCATACTATGGCTACGGCTGTTGTAATAGCCAGTTATTTAGCTTATATTAGAACAATTACGCTTATATTTTGTACACATAGATCATAATCATCGCCTCCATCCAAGAATTTTAACAGTTTTGGGACAGTCAGAACTGTCCCACGCACCCTTGGACGCATCCTGCGCAGACCTTCATCAAGCCCACGCGTAGAGTCCACTCCCGGGATCTCGCTAAGCTTCACCGTGGGTGCCCTAACCACGGTTACTGAGCCCCCCCACCCCGACAAGGTGAAGATCCCACCGGGGGGGACCCAACAAAGACCCTGGCAATATCAAGATTCGATGGTTTAGTTAGACTAGTATGCTGAAGAGTACATACACCAAATAACGACAAAGCGAACATTTTTTTTACATAATTATGGGAAGAACTGCTCTCCGATGCGTGGGGCAAGCAATGATTTATGTGCAAATCAATATTCTTATAAAAAAATTAATACATAGGTAAGAGCGAATTCGTTCTGGCCTTTATTATCTTATCAGATCAAAGCTCCTAAACTATATGTGTATGCCAGCGTGGATGAAAAACGAATAGCGATGAATGCCAGGAGCGCGTTTCAATGACGTTGACAAATTCAATATTTTATGCGACGCAGACACCGTGAACGAAATATTACGATTTCTACACTTCACGAGATTTAACCTTTAATAAATATATCGATACGGGGTGTAAAAAGACTCTAAACGAAAATAGAAATCACCTATTGTAGTAATCATTACAAACATTTTTTACTTCGGCACCATACCTGGGAAATGACTGGTTCAGGTTCATTTCAGTTCGGAGATATTGGGGCTCAAAGTCACCATATTTTCTTCCTAATTAGGTACAAAATCCATACATTTACCGAGCAGTAGGTATTTTGGGCATTGCATGCGCGCACTTTAAATTAAGTGCGGCTTCAAAATCTTGTCTATTTATAGAAATCGTTTCCCAGCTATTATTTTTGCTAAGTATGACTTAGCATGATGTGCAAAACGAGTAGACTTTAGCTTGGTGATGGGTCTTTGACACCCTTTGAAATATATTTATTTAAAGTGAAATAATAAGTATTTCACTTTAAAACAAATGATGAGAAAATATGAACATAGTTTAAGTGTGTACAATTCAACGCAGCATTCGGCATACGAAAAAGTTCACTATCATTTTACCAGTACAATCAATCAATCAATCAGCCTATTGCAGTCCACTGCTGGACATAGGCCTCTCCCAACATGTGCCACAATGAATGACCCTCTGCCTTCCGCATCCAGCCCGCCCCAGCCACATTTTTTAGGTCGTCGGACCACCTAGTTGGGGTGCGTCCTACTCCTCGTTTGCCGAAACGTGGTCTCCACTCTAAGATTCGTCAGCTCCATCCGTCGTCGGTCCTTCGGCAGACGTGACCAGCCCATTGCCACTTCAGCCTGCTTATACGACGAGCTATGTCTGTAACACCAGTTCTCTGCCGGATGACCTCGTTGCGAATTCTATGCTTTAAAGCTACTCCAAGCATAGCTCGTTCCATGGCACCCTGAGTGACTTTAAATCTATGGACTAGCCTGACCGTGAGTGTCCAGGTTTCGACACCGTACGTCATTACTGGTAGGACGCATTGGTCGAAGACTTTTGTCTTGAGGCTTTGCGGAATAGGCGACGAGAAGACCTGACGTAGCTTACCGAATGCTGCCCATCCCAACTGAATCCTCCTCTTGATTTCCTTCTCGAAGCTGTGTCTACCCAAATGTATTATTTGCCCTAGGTAGACATACTGTTGCACAACTTCGAGCAAGGAAACGTCAATGCAGATCGGTCTCGACACGTGTTCATTGAACATGACCTTCGTTTTATCCAGGTTCATGCCGAGACCAATCCGCCAGGAGGCTTCATTTAGGTCGTACGGCATTCTGCTAAGCTCCTCCGACATCTCTGCTATTAGGGCGATGTCATCAGCAAACCGAAGATGTGAGATGTACTCGCCGTTGATATTAATACCCCGTTCAGTCCAGTCTAGGGTCTTGAAAACATCCTCATGTGCGTTGGTGAGCTGCTTGGGAGATATTACATCCCCTTGCCGGACTCCCCTACGCAACTCTATGGTGTTTGTCCTTCTGTCTTGGATCTGAACGATCATGGTCGCGGTTTCATACAAACATCTCAATACCTCGATATATCGCCAGTCAATGCGACATCGTTGCAAGCTGTCAAGAACCTCCCAGATTTCGATAGAGTCGAAGGCTTTCTTGTAGTCCATGAATGCCATACACAGCGGCCGGTTGTACTCGTGGGTCTTCTTACAATCTGCCGAACAGTATGGAGGTAGTCCACGGTGCTGAAGCCTTTTCAAAACCCAGCTTGCTCAGGTGGCTGGAAGTCGTCAAGTCTTCTAGCGACACGGTTTGTAACAACCCTCGAGAACAACTTGTAGATATGGCTCAGGAGTGAGATGGGTCTGTAATTCTTCAATATAGGTTTTGTCACCTTTTTTTGAAGAAAAGAGCCGCCACACTCCCGCTCCATGCCCGTGGTGTTGAGCCTTCATGGATGACGGTATTGAAAAGACTTGCTAGCTCTCTCAGGATTGTGTCACCACCTGCTCTGATGAGTTCTGCAGTGATAACGCCTTCACCAGGTGCTTTGTTCTTTCTAAGTTACTTAAGGGCCGCTCGTACCTCGCTCTGGTTGACGTTTTACCAGTACACTAGCACTTAAAAGAAGGAACACACTCATGGGTTTCTTCGCCTTTCTCATAGGCGGTGCAACAACCAAAAATTCGATTCACTAGAATCAGCCAAAAAATTATAACGTTCATTTCTCGCTCGTCGCTTCGTTTTAACAAACCCGTGCCAACGGGCATAGTGGATGACAAAACAGTACAAAGCTTATCACAAGGCTATTGTCAGACAACTCCCGAATGACCGCCGAACAGAAACGTATTCAGTTTAATAAAATTAATTCAAAAGCAAACTTGAAAATATCGGTATTCAAAATTGTAGTGAATATTTACCAACTTTGTTAAGTCATGAACAATTTGTAGAACAAAATATCTATGAAAGCGTAGATGGAATAAAAGTACTTTTTGCTATGATCATAAATCTCTTTTCAGAAATCGCTGGGTCATTTTTGTGTAAAGGGATCACGAATTAAAAAAAGTAATTTGATTTTTAAACGACACGGTTTTTACGTATTTTTAAAGGCAACTATCACATTAGGAATAATTCCTTAACTCAATCAAAGAACACATAGAACAGCCAGGCTCGGAACAACAGTCTATGGATGATATTATGTCATGATAGGATTGTAACCGCAACACGTGGCGTAATCTGATTATAAAACCATACATTTTATAAGAAGCCGGTTCAGTAAGCGCAAAATTTCATAAGTGTCAACCATGAGTTTTGTAGCAAAACTTACAAATCACATTAATTTTGATCATTCAAATCTTTTAGATCTGAATAATTCATCTGACGCAAGATATTTAGAAATAGAGCTTTTTTTATAGACCTAACGAAAAATAACAATAATTTTACCTGCCAAAAGGTTTCGTACCTGCTTTAATTATTATTAATTGTTATATTTATTACCAAATATTCCTTCCTTTTATCTTTAATACTGAAGGAATTAAGAAAATGAAACACAGTTTGAAAATGAAATATTATTTTCATTTTAATTGCTATCTCTAATCATGAAATCTCCTCCAATTTGTTCAGAGTTTCCCTCTATCTCAATATTACATTCCAAATTCAGCCCTGGATCACTGCCAAGGGATATCTAAGCACTATCTTAAGAACAATCCCAATTTATATTAAAGGAACCAACGGGGAGTCCTTGTTGATTTGATTATTAACGATTAATTCAAGGAGCTCCAACGGACTTCAAATATTATAAGCAAAGAACAAAAATTCGTCTTAATTAATTCCTCTTTCATTTTGCTTCCAGTTTTGATTACCCTTTTTTTTATAGCTGAGCTGTTAATATTATTTTTTGGATAGAGTAGGGTTAAGTCCCCCACGGGCTATTTTTCCTTGTTTGTCCTTTTCTGCAAAAATGCTATGATAGCTTCAGAAGTGTCAGTTACCATGTCGGCTTAATCTCTGTATCTTGAAGCGATCAGCTTACTTTTTTTGTTTGATCGGAAAGGTATTGATTGCCGTTCTTAATGATGTGGAGCTGTAATACCCATAGATATAAGTATGGAAACCAATTTGTTACATTGTACCTATAGTTATGTTACTCCCCCTCTTAATGCTGCTTATGTGTTAAAAAAATCTGCCATGTTCTACATATGTTCTGTCACTCGTAATGTGACAAAACCTTAATGACCACATCACACACACACACATAATTCATTTACTTTTTCACATATGTACAACTGGCAGGCACAAAAGAATATACTATTTAGACCAGATATTCAAAAAAAGAATCTGCTTCCAAGGATGGAAAAACAAAGTTTCTAATCTACCGCTCGGATCACATAAATACCTTTCAGCCCAACACTCCAAACAATTCACGTACTTGGTAAGTACTTTCGTGCAATTTTATTCTCTTGTAGCTCGGCATTCAATTAACTTAATAGTCACATGCCAGTCACAGTTGTTAGCCAATTAACTAATGAAGTACCGGGGAGAATCCGTCGACGGATTTCTATGATGTCATACCTCTGTAAAAAGGTAAAGGTCCTTTAAAGTAGGACACGGAATTGTATTAGTGCAAGCGAAATTCTGAATTAAAAATGCATTGTGCTCTCCTGTTCTTGACGTGATTGAGTGGCGTTTACTAAATGTTCGTAGGGGATTTGCCGCTGTGTGCGAATTTTGTAGTGGTAGCATAAAATATGATGCTGGTTCGTTTATGCCGATAGAAATGAAATGGTATTGTTTTTGTGGTTTGGTGAGGCAGTTAATATATTCTCTTTGGATTTCACTGTAGCATTTCTGTTGTAGTTTGGATTGCATTATATATGAGTTATACTATAACGATTGATATAATCTTGTGTATTTAAATTATTGCGTCACTGACTGACTTGATAGACAGGGTACAGCCATAACTATTTTGCACAAGAAACTAAAATTTGGTATGTAGGTTTTATGGGGAGCATAGTGGAGCCCTAAGAAGGTTTTTCTCGAAATTCCCAAGGGATCAAACAGAAACGGTTAATTTAAGGTGCGAGCTTAGCTGCGGTCTTCCACTAGTATTCTATAAACGTCATAAGCATCTGATATCATAACAAAGAAAACAGCACATACTACTGACCTAATTGTTCTGCATGATTAGTCAATCGAATCTCCCAAAGCTACGTCAATCATAGCCTACGTATACCCATATCAGGCAGAAGCATAAAATCCATGAAAACTCAATGGTTTGACTGCGGCGTAGCTAGTAAGCTGGCGGGTTACAAGAATGCCCGTAGCGGTGCAACTTTCGACGCTTAATGAGCGCCGTTGTTACCGAACGAGTGCTGTAGGGATGTGTGTTGTTTATCTATAGTTAAAAGAGTTTGACTTATTGAAGAGATTTATATTAATATTATGGATTTGGTAGATTTGACCTTATAAAATCAGCTTTTCATTAAAATATCAAAACTTTAAACGTTATCCGAATGTCAATTTACTATACTGATTGCAATATTATTTTCTATATGCCATATCAGCATCAAATTACAACTTATTTTCGCTTTTAGAAATCTTAGTAAAAATTATGTATTTTATTTACCCTAATGTGAAGTTCTTTGCGTGGCGTTCAAGCTGAGTTTTTATTACCCTGAAATCTTAGTCAAGAAAACAGCAAGTACTATTGACCTGACTGTCCTGCATTACGCAATCGAATCTCCGAAAGCTACGTCAATCGTACTCCGTACCCATATCAGGCAGAAGCATATAAACTAAAAAGTCAATAGTTTGAGTGCGACGTGGCTAGTAAGCTGGCGGGTAACAAGAATATCATAGCAGTGCAACAATCGACGGTTAATGAGCGCCGTTGTTACGGAACGAGTGCTGTAGGGATGTGAGTTCTTTATCGTTAGTTTAAAGAGTTCGATGTCGATATTAATATTACGGACTAGGTAGATGTTGACTATCATCATCATCATATGAAAATATTTATTATATATTTGCATATCAATCGTAAGATGTCCACTACTGGATACCCGCGATCCCAAAAAGATCGTGGATCCAAAATAATGACTATATATACTGCATGCCTCTTACTACTCTTTTACGCACATATTACGAATCCGTTCAGGATTTTGAAGAATCTTTGCAGAAATAACTTTTATAGCGATAATTGAAATAATGATTGTTTAAAATTAATTTCATATTGATGTTCATTAAAAAACAAAAGCTAGTAGGTACTGGTTTGCTGCACATGAAACGTTTTGAATACTAACACAATTTAGTTTAACAAACATACATATTAAATATGCTCTACTTTGAGATTACATTCGATACCTCTCATACGGGCGCTTTACTTGGATGGAACGGCAAATATTCGGATCGACGGTGTGCACTCTAAAGACTTCAAAACACAGGCCGGAGAGGGACAGGGATGTATTCTCTCGCCCCTTTTATTTAACATCTACACAGAGTACATCATGCGCATTGTACTAGACCAGTGGGATAAAGGAGTCTCTATTAGGGACCGGAAAATATCCAACCTTAGATACGCTGATGAAACAACACTTCTTGCCCAGTCAAATGATGACATGGATGAACTGCTGACACGCCTAGAGACCACAAGCCTCTCCTTCGGTTCCACTATCACAAACACTGGAGGATGTGAAGACAAGATAAGAAGGAGATGTGCCATTACAAGAACTGCTGTGAGCAAGCTTGAAAAGGATTGGAAAAATCGCAACATCACTAAAGCTACCAAGGTGCGTCTAATGTGAAGTCTCGTATTCCCAATCTTCCTCTATGGCGCAGGAACGTGGACAATGAGGCTGGATGACCGCCGAAAAATTGATGCGCTAGAGATGTGGTGTTAGAGACGCCTTCTACGGATACCTTGGAGCGCGCGGCGTACTAACGTGTCCATACTTAAAGTGTAAAAAATTCAGAACAGATTATCATCGACTGTGCAAATGCGAATCCTCAAGTATTTCGGACACGTATCACGAAATTAGAACTCCATGGAGCGACTGGTCATCACCTACGCGCTGGACTGACCTAATAAAATCTGCCACTCAGAGTTCCATTGTAGTGTGCTCACGCATTGCAAAGAACCGTAACAGACGGTGAAACATCGCAAAGGCTTCAGTAGTCAAGGAGAAGATCGGTGACGACCCAAAACCCGCATGACAACTCACTCATGACATTCATCACGGAGCCACGACCACTCTGTCAAAAGTGTACGACTGAAGAGAGCCTTTGAGATTTGAGTTTTGCCGTACTGTAATCGTTAAAGGATTAATATGAAACCAAAAACGTTTAAAATTAAGTTTTTATCTTATCTTTAGTTATTGGAATCTACTCCGTAATAGGTAGATAATGACAAAGAAAATTTTGTGAATTTCAATTATAAATATTTTTATATTTTCTAGATTAAACAATCGAAAGTAGCGTGTATTATAATAATATTATGAATATATACTAAGTTTATTAAGTAACCAACAGGAGCAAACCTACTTATCTTATTAATTAATTAATATTAGTGGTACCTATTAATAATTAGTATAATTAGCTGATGCCTCGTACTAATAGAGAACCCAACAGAGTACTTCATAGTGTCGCTATTTATACAAGTAGCGTTTAATATTTATATTAGCCTATACTAGCTGTTTCCCGCGGTTTCACCCGCGTCCTGGAAGTACTTCGCGTACTCGGTTAATTTATAGCCTAAGTTACTCCTTGGTACATCAGCCATCCGTCAGTGAAAGTCCCGTCAAAATCGGTCCAGCCGTTCCAGAGATTAGCGATAACAGACAGACAGACAATTTTTTTTTTAAATTTCATTTCGGTATATGTACCTTGTATACATCCATATGCATTTAGTAAAAAGCAGTTATTTTAATATTACAAACAGACACTCAACTTTGTTTTTTTTTTATTTTTTTATGTTAATAGGCGGCAAACGAGCAGACGGATTGCCTGATGGTAAGCAATTACCGCCGCCCATGGACACAAGCAACACCATAGGAGTCACAAGTGCGTAGCGGCCTTAATTTTTAAAATTGGTCCTGTAGTTTTTGAGTTTATCCATTACAAACAAACAAACAAAAATACAATATTTTTTCTCTTTATAATATTATAAATAGCCGTTTCCCGCGGTTTCACCCGCGTACCCGAAAAAGCCAAATATCTTATGGACCCCTATTTTTTCGAAAATAAAATATAGCCTATGTTACTCGCAGATAATGTAGCTTTCTAATGGTGAAAGAATTTTTAAAATCGGTCTAGTAGATTTTGAGTTTATCCATCACAAACAAAAATACAAATTTTTCCTCTTTATCATATTAGTGTAGATATATACTAGAGGACGCAAGCAGCTACGCCTGCATTTTTTTTTTTACCCGTTTTGGCCCATCCCGTGGGAATTTCGGGAAATCCCTTCTTAGTGCACCCCTACGGTCCCCAAGGAACAAACATGCCAAATTTCAGCTTCCTGTGCCCAATAGTTCCGGCTGTAGCGTGTCTGTCAGTCAGTCAGTAACGCAAGGATTTTATATATTAAGATTAAGATTATTATTATTAGTGTAGATTTATTTTAGAAGAATGTGATCACTGGTCCTTTTGAATTATGAATACTAATCTATTCCATCCTGTAACTATTGTAGGAGATGACTCAATATTGACCGGTTATTTGTGTTTATTGGGATTGAAGGTTTTATAAATTCTTTCTTGTTTGGGTTTTCCTTTAGCAGTACATGGAATAGTAACGCTATTTGACATAATTTTTAAAGGTACTTCAATAATGCCTATCAGCTAGACCCAATGTATCCGATGACTGATTAGCCTGACACTAATGGCATATAAAAAAATTACGTGCTTGGGACTTATTGAATAAATATTAGGTAATATGTGTATAAATTGCTGTTAATTGGTGCAATAAATTATATAAAAGGTTCTGTAATGGCGGCCACGCACCGGACTTCGTAGCAGAGGTAGGCCTCCCGCAAGGTGGACTGACGATATTGTTGGGATCGCGGGAAGCGGATGAATGCGGATGGCTCAGGATCGGTCCATGTGGAGAGCCTTGGGGGAGGCCTATGTCCAGCAGTGTATGTCTTTCGGCCTGCGAGAATAACAGCGTTGTAGTTATACTGCAACATTAGCTGATGCAGCGCCTTATTTGTCCTCCATGTAACGCCACCAGTAATAATGTACCTATTTATAGTCCTAGTGTACCAGTACCTGTAGTTTAAGTTTATTTGTTTGTTATGTGTTTTTTAAGTTTGTGTAGAGGTGCAAATAAAACATTTTCATTTCCATTTTTTTCATTTTTCTTTCGGCTGATATGATGATATAAATTGCACCTTAATTGGTTGCATTGCTATTCGACGCTGTTGGATTCTCACACAGCATCACTTTGTCCACAAATTGTTGTTCCGAGCCTACGTGTTTTTGCGACTATTGGTTGAATGTGTGCAAATCCCTGGACAGTACAGGATTCATAGCGTGGGCTAAGTATAAAATAAAATCTGTCGATATAATGTTGTACATGTACATCACTATGTGAAGAGAACTGCTTAATAACTGTCACGGCGAGTGTTTCACCACAATTCGAAGGTGACCTTGATGCTCGTTTGGTTCAACGAGTGCTCGTTATATTTCACTCAGACAGACTATCTTTTTGTTAATTGATTTTTGTCAACGGTACCTATTTGACTGGCTCTTTTTTGTGGATAATTGACTAGGAGTATTGGATAGTTAGAATGTCGAAAGTGAACTTTTATATAGCAAATGGGTCATTGTCAACATTGTGGTGAACCTTCTCAGACTAAATAAATTAATGACAATATCATGTAGGTAGCTATTTGGGAAGATTAAGCAAAATAAATGCATTTATTACAAGCAACTGATAAAGGAAAAACGCTAGTACATTATAACCAGCAGTATATAGTGATTTTACTCAGTACTTGACAGTTTATGATCGATTTTCATCCAGAGCAAACCATTTCATCACACATAATGGTAAATGGATTCTAACGATAGTCAACAAATTCAAATATGTTTAAGCATTTCGAATGTACGGTGGAATAAAGAATCTCACAAATATACATAGGTAAACATACACATATACATAAATGCTCAAAATACTACACTTCTCTTTGGTCAGAAGTAAAAGGAGAAAAGCTACACTCACATTTTATGCATGCTGGATTCATATTCCTCGAACCAGCAGTGAATAAACTTGTAAAAGTTTAATCATAATAAAATGTAGATACTTTACAACTGAAACAAAGTAAATTGAAATGATTTCTAACATTTTATATTCCAATATTGAAATATGAACGATCCAAGTTGTTACTTATAGAATAACATTCATAAGATTTATATATTTGTCGGCGGGTTGCTTGATTCTTGGCCGGTATCAACACTTCACATCACAGTTTGTTACAAGTTCACACCAAATCAAATTTAACAAAACTGACTATAACTATTTGCACTACTGTACACGAAACGAGTGACAGTTTCTAGGTACTTGTTGTCCGCCCGGAGTCTCCAAGAGAAGTGATGGTTGTCGTTGCTCCGTTGAACGTCAACCGTCTCCGTCGCCGTCAACCTCTTCAACTGTAGCGAACGTCACTAGACCCTGTCGAAGAGGGCCATTTTCACACTTCCGTTTCGTAGTCAATTGACGTTCCGTACTGATCATTCCGAAATAATTTTTATTGAATATCTGTATTTTATGTCTCTTTTTGTTGGTTATGTTTGAGAAATATTGATTTGAATATAATTCAGTTTTATGTTGGAAAATTCTTAGAAGCACATAACAAATAGAATAAATTGTAAAGTATTTCATTTGATCGAAAAAGAAACACATTCCTACTGCTCCTACGCCAATGTTACTGTATTTTCAGAAGTAAAAACTCTTTAAGAATTTTTGTACTAGATTTTGCCAAATGTTATTTCAGTAATTGATATTTGACAAAAGTGTGTTTCATAGAAGTTTTGTATCTTTTTCGTACTATCGTTATATATATACATCATTATTTTTTAATTAGAACAAAATCTTTAAGGACATATTAGCGAAGACATTATTATCATATAAGTGACGTAAGAATTTCATAATATCTATAAATAGCAAAGTTATAATCATTTGTTTTTTGTAGAAAATCTCACCCAAATCATAGACATATTTTACAATCCATTCACTACTTCATTGATAGTACTTACTTTTCGTCCTACTCTTACGCTTTCTTTCCGTCGCACTTATAATGCAGGTAGCCGTAGACAATAAAATGAAGCAAACTAATAAGTGTAGGTAGATATTTTTTATTTTTTTAAATTCTACCCACTCCTTCGTACTTCATCCTGTCTTAGGAACGGCAAAATTTACCGTTTTACAAGTAATTAAATACGGAGGTAGGTATGTAATTAGAAAGCAAACACATATCAAAATAAAAGATGGTATTCTGTAATAAAAGAAAAGAGTAATTTTGGCGTATTTATGAAGTTAGAATCGGCTGCTATTTACAATTACTATTTCATCATCATCATATCAGCCTAGAGACGTCCACTGCTGGATATAGGCCTCCCTCAAGGTTTTCCACACAGACCGATTTTGAGCCGCCTGCATCAAATTATTATTTAGTTAAGTAGGTAATATTTACTTTACTTACAAGTATTTCAATTGTTCTTCGAAATATCCATCACTATTGTCAATACACAGCATGTTTTATTTAATCGTTTTTTAACGAGATAAGTAAGCTTCTCTGACTTTTCACTGCGTCAAAAGCGTCCAATATGCACTGTTTAAATTATTCGACACTCACACTCACAACGGCTCACTTTTGTACACAGTGGTGAGCATGGAGGCCAAGCTACGACCCGCCTCGACCGATCCACTGGCTTCCAAACACTTCCCTGTACAAACGCATAGCTGCACTCGCGTGATGTGAACTAATAAGCCATCCCGTTGGGCAAACGTAAACAAACAATAATTGTTTCCACGAAAAAACATCCGCTCGCTATCGCCTTCAATTTAGTACTGCGGCGCGCGCGCAGAGGGACAGGAGGTGGCGAGCTTCGAGTTTGCACAAATTTATCAATAGAGTAGTGGCGCGTAAAATTACTACGACAACATAGTATTTAGTTATGCATTTACCAAACATTACGTATTTTTGAGGACAGTTTTGGGACAGTTTTGGAACTTAGTATTTTTATTTTTTACATACATATATATGATTAGTTAAAGAGTCCTAGAGCCCCATTAATTATTTTGTACTAATTAAAAAATAGCGGTGTATATATATATATATTTTGTGCGTGTGTATGTCACTGAACTCCACCTAAACGACTGAACCGATTTTGATGAAATTTTTTGTGTGTGTTCATGGGGACTTGAGAATAGTTTAGATTCACAAAAAAAATGCGAATATTAAAAAAAAGGATATGGCGGTACGAAATTCGCCGGATCAGCTAATTTAGTATAAAACACCTGATAGATTTTTGAAAAAATGGAACATAAAACAAAACAAATATCAAATGCACCCTATACCTACGCAAACACAACCGTCACAAATCATACATGCATTACCAAAAACAAATATACGCCCATCAATTCTAAATATTATTTGACCAATTTTTCTTCGAGACCCTCCCGATAAAGCTCATACTTTATACACACTCGGTTTCACTTAGTCAGGTAAAGATTTGTTCATTATATATTCATTATCGCAGGGGGAAGCTTCCAGTTGCCGTCTCAGCGATATTCATACCAGCCTATTTATCACTTCGGATAAATGAGCATTTGTGTGTTTCGTAGTTCGTTGATTTCACTCCCTAATGTTGAGCGGGAGCTGGGATGAGGATTCAGGGTAGGGATTGAAAATGGTGCTTTAAGGTTGATATATTATACTAAATAGCTGTTGCCTACGGCTAGATATAGCTGCGGTTTGGTCTACCTCACATTATTTTTAGCTTGAACAAACTTTCAACTCCTGTTTAACCGTGTAAACCCGCTATCAACATTTCATTTTTCTAACTCCTAATGAATTAAATTTTTATACTAACTAAATAACACTAATATTAAATTTGTTTGTCGCCAAAACGTAACAAACATCTAGTGAACGGGCGCATAATACCCATACTGAAATAAAAATAATAGCTATATTCTTTAAGAAGAAGTTAATAAACGGCAACTTATAAAGGACACCCCTAAAATCAAACATTTCGTTTATTGAACCACGTAACAAGCGCCGCTAAGTATCCGTATTACAAAAGTTCCTGTTTGTTCAGTATACAATTTTATTGTGCGCGAAGAAATTCATAAACACTTCTTAGATAAAATATTGTCCGTAAACAAGCCATTATGTTCAGTTCAAGAGGTCTTAGAGCCCATGTAGTTACAAAGGCATCATTCGTAGTGGAAGCTACTTTAGGCCGCAGGAGTGTCGATTGGTTACTAAGTACCGTGATTTATAAAAGAAAATATAATATTTGATCTTAAATTGTATACGTATAGTTGTATATTGGACGTTGATTCTTATTCATTATTTTCCGTTGGTGAAAATAAATTCTAATATGAGATGGTTCCTGACAATCCGATTATAGGACATGTTTACTTCGTTGCAATGAAAGTTAAGTTATTGGTTTGATTTCCAACGTATATCTTTTTCGAATTGGGATTATTTGTGTACACTTTTTACATTTATTTAATATCAAGAATACGTTTTGATTTTTGTAATATATTCTGATCTCGTAATCTGTATTAAGTTATAAATGAACGAGCCCCTGAAGAATTCAATACAATACACATTAACACTGATGAGAGTATTGCGTGTTATAAGAAACCTTTGAAGAAATAATAAGACAAAATTTTATTAAATTCCAAAGTCCTTCGCAGCTTGTTTTATCTTGCGCATCGTATGAAAAAGTATCACATAGGTATATAAAAAGTCAAATGACTACCAGGGTCTGTATCTTTTGATAAACTAAAAAAAAGGCTTTCATTTTCTGTTACTTTTCAATAAAATAACAGCAGAAAATTTAACGATATTAGGTCAGATTATACCACATGCCAAACCACAGAACAACATTATATCCCAAGACCAAAACAACACTCAACTGACTAAACTATCTTCCCATTGCATAATAAAACGAAGATTCCACTTCTTAAGTAAGAGTTAATCATTATTTATTGCTCAGTCTTAATTCCCCGTGAAATAACAAAACAATTCGCTTCATTACAGAGCACCCATTACCTCTGCTCGTCGCCCCATTAAAACGGTTGAAGCACATAAAATTGCAGAGTTCAACAAACTGTCTCCGCATCTCAGAAAACATTAATCATCATTTGAATTGTTTTGACATTATTATGGCGTTTTATATTTATAAAGTTGGAAAAGGAGTTTATAATTTTGAATGGTGAAGAGATGCGGTTTTGACTGCTGCAGCTTCTGTGTCTTGAATAGTTACCTATTCTGATTTGTAGAGGTATGCTGGTCTCCTAAAGAATATCTTCTTGATACCATCAGACTTTCAATGAATTATATTACATATATTATCCTCCTTTGCGTTTCGTAGTCGGGCAAAAAGTGAGAGAATAACCACTGTGCTTCGTTTGACCAATTTTGTCGTCCTGCATTATTTATTTTAATAGCTAATCAACAAGTTTTTTACAGCACAAGTAATGCTAGCGTTTACTTCATGTAATAAAAAAAATACGCATTAGATACAAAACATGTATGGTGCAGGTTTTACAAAAATTCAATTTATATTACTCCGTAAACTTTTTCATTTAACTTTGTCTATAATCATAAATAAATACATACATAGACTCACGCCTGTTTCCCGGAGGGGTAGGCAGAGACTACGGAACGCGCTATTTGCAACGATCTTGACATATCTCTCTTTCTTTATTCACTCCCATTAGATTCCTCATGCATGTTCTTCTGTTCAGGGTACTTCTAACCTGTCCTGTTTTTTGAATGCCTCCAATCTGGTCATAGAACGTCCGCTTAGGTCTTCCCCTTAGTCCTTTACCATTCACACTTGCCTTACCTATATATATGCTTGGTCAATATTTCGTCATCGATCCTCCACGTGCCCAACACACCCTAGCATACCTTTCTCGATGCTTGTCATTACATCTTCCTTTACCCCACAACAGTCTCTTATCACACAATTCTTTACTCTGTCAGTCAAAGACACACCGCACATACTTCGCAGTGCTCTCAGTTCTACAGTATTTATTCTAGTTTCATAACTCTTCTGCCGTACCCAACTTTCACTACCATACATAACACATACATAAACATACATAGGTCGGTTCACGAAAGATGACCACTGCGCAGAAATCATTTTTTAGTTCCCCGTGGAGGTGCGGGGTGAGGCGCGGGTGGAATGCCAATGGTGTGGCTCCGTTCTTGACGCATTCCCTAAATGCGTCAAGAATGGAACCACGGCATTGGTGCACGAATGTACATATGCGCGACGGCCGCCATTTGTGGTCAACTTTCGTGGACCGACCTATACCAATAACATTATTTTTTATCATACGTTTTTTTTACAATAGCGAACCATTATCACTGTATTACTCATTTAAGACTGCCTCGTTGGTCTCGCGGCATAAATGTGCGTGTGGGATTGGGAGGTCTCGGGTCCAATTCCCGGGTCGGGCTAAGGGTTGTTGGGTTTTTCCGTTAGGAAATTCTCAGTAGCAGCACGCAGTCTGGTAATGTGCCCGGTACGGCAATAGGCTCAACCCTTTTTCAAACACTTTTGCCCGACCCGGGAATCGCTATCCACTGGACCACGGAGGCAGATTATATCTGCTTACAACAAATTATGTCTCTAAGCAACTGTTTAAAGTCGTGTCTGCTTCAAAGTGTATATTTTATGTCCACGTAACCTCCGATATTTACCCGTAGTTAAGACTTTCAAAGTAGAACGTTAACGAAGTGAGATAAAGACACCTTGAACTCATTCTGCGTAAATAGAAGTTAAAAAATGTTCGGGTACTTTGAAATAACTTCTACATTCAAGTCAATACAGTCTTTCGTGACCACGGTTCCTATAAACTAACGGAACATCGGCTTCAAAAAAAAATGTAGTTCCCAGATCATTCGGTTTATATGTAATCTCAGTAAAGCCAATATACTACGATAAATCCTTAAACTGTAGTTTAATTCCAACACAAAGAACGCTTTATTCATAAGTAACATGTATAAGCACAGCCCATTAAATCCTGCAGAATATTCACACGGATTCCACGACTCGCGCACAACATCAAACTTTAGTGGAAATTTCGCAACAGTCTGAAAGTTTCGTTAACGATGCTTCTGTGAATTTGAATGCCTGAGAACGGACACATAAATCCCCATTGATTTCACACTCGCTTCCACCGATTTTTTATTCTCTCTGACAACCGTCAAAAGAACTCGACTTCATCATTAACTTACCGTCGAACAAAACTGAACTTTAGTCTTCCGATTTTAAGGTTTCTTTTTGCTGGGTTGTTGGGGTAAATCTCAGGTGTTTACGATGAAAAGAAATGATAATGAACTCCTTTCAGTTTCCTGTATAGATGTCATCTCTTCGGAGGTTGAATACGAATGAATTAAAAGCTTTTCGGATTCCCAGTGAACTTCCTACGTGTTTAGTACCTATTCATGCCTGAAGAGACATTCTGAAACGTCGGTTTAAATATTACACAGAGGTTTAAGTACAAAAAGGTAGATGTTTAAGTACTTATGCTTGTCTAAGAAGGTATAATCCTTGAGTTTAAAAGATTGTATGGCAAAATGTACGTGTGATAAGATTTTACGTAACGTAGAAGGCAGCAATTTTATTTTCTTTTTTGTCTTCAATATCATATGTCAGTAGACTATAAGCGTATGAGTAAACTAATAATAACGGTGAGATAGACTCTTTAGTCCTCTTCCTTTTTAAAGCAGGTTATCTAGGACATACAGTCTTTTCAACTTTTTTAATGTAGTAACCTCTGCCTGTTGTAGGAGTCAGCCTCTGTGATCTAGTAAATAGCGTAAGCGTCTGCTGATCGGAAGGCCCTGGGTTCGATTCCCGCCCACTATTACGAGAGACCACAATGCAGAACATGGCGCAATGTGGGTGTAATATTACACCTCTGCCTAACTCTGCTGGGATACAGCGTCAGTCTAGAAAAAAAATAAACCTCTCTTTCAGGCGATCTAGATAGCGGTTCTCTACACATTATTTGTTTTTTATACACAGAAGGAACTAACAAACTAAGAAAACTATAAAAACATAAAAGCATAATATTATTCTCGTAAATTTTCTAAAACTTGATCCTTCGATATTTTGTATTCCATTAAAAAGTTTACGTTATAAAAATACGTCCACGTTCCCAATGGTTTAAATATTGAATATTGGACGGAATATCGAATGTAGGAAAAGGGTAAGTACTAATGACATGTGACGGAAATTGAGATTTACTATAGTTTATACACTATTAGTGTTATAGTTGTTCATGTGATCCGTTGATAAATTTCGAATATCCTCATGTCTCTGAAGATATTAATATGGATTGAAACCTGCGTGGGACTAGTCTAATTGATAATACTGAGTTTCTATTGCTGTTTGCTACGCCGCCGGCAGTTGTGGGATCTATTCCCAGACAGACCAAATCTTTGTGTTGATCCCTTTTCATGTTCTGTTTTGTATGTAGATATACCTATACTATAAAATATACGTATATATACATATTTATCGATGGCTCCATACCCGTGGCTCATAACGTGATGTTAACACAACACAAAATTAGAATTCAAATCGAACCAGTACATCCTGTGATTAGCACGTGCAATCAACCAACTCTCCAGCTTTATAACATTAGTTTATATGCGGGCATCATCAAAATAAAATAAATACATACAGTGCAAGCTTATATAGGCCTAGGATTGAATTTAATTCAATTCAATTCATTTATTTATAAGAATATAAGCTTATAGCATATTATAGTACACCAAATCGCTTATTTATTTATTTATAAATATACATATCTATACTAAATATACTTAAGTAAATTAAATACTTAGTTCTACAAAACTACCAAAATATAGCCTTAAAACTAAAAATAACAATTTAATTTTTTAGGCAAAAACAACTATAAACTTAACTAGAAATAGGAACTATAATTTATTTCTTAAATTCAGGTACTTATAAATATGTTTTGCAGTTTGTCTCTCGCACATCTGTTTCAAATAGCCTTTGATAACATTGGATACAATACATAGCACTTACCAGATGTAATCAGATGTAACAACACATTATCCAACCACTGTCGTTAGATGATACCATGATCTGTCAATTATCGAGGATCTGATAGGCCGTCATCGATCAATTGACGCTAATCAATTTGAACGGTCGCTAATGCAACAGTACTGGTTCATGTGATAACTGTATTGTGTGATATTGTTGTGTTGTGCACTTTAGAAATTAAGTGTAGTAAAATACAAAGTTTTGTTTACTTTTTGCGACTTTTCTAAAACGTACCTACTTTAGATTTTTCATTCGAAGACGTATTTGTTATTTCATATAAGACAAACTTAGACGCAGTAGCGCTTATAGTCATACTAGCGTTAGAAGGCTTTCCTGTTGCTGCTGTTCGTAATTTGAAAACAGCAGATATATAAATAGGACTGCTGAGTAAAGTCATAACACTTTAAATCATTGCTCAGACCATTTACCTACCTTATCCGTAAAGCACTGGCATTGCGGCAATTTGGAGGATGTCGCGGTGGTTTTAGCAGTGAGAAGTGGCGTGCGAACTCTTTTGAGGAGACCTTTCCACTTCTCCTTCGTCTAGTTTATTCTCTCACAATAGAGTTTCTACCAAGAAAACTAAAAAATAATGTGTTGCAGAAGACAACAGTCATGAACAGCTCAACAGTTCAATCAGGTCTGCTGAGTGTTTGACGCCAATAAAAGCAGAAAAATTCCATTTATATATAGCTGCAGATTATCAAGAATTGCAACACTGCAATGTGTATCGGTGTACACGATTAAATGAAGCTATAATTATTAAGCTTATTCGATACGATAACTACTATTTCCATCCATTGTGGGTAAATTTCCACCTAGCAATCAAATTCCTGGAATCCCACGGATTTATCGTACCACCTTCGTGGGGTTTGCTACACCCCAGTTGCATTTATACTTACACGCAACGATAATACACATACAAATGTTGTGGTATGTTTGCTTATAGGCATGTATGTAGGGAATGAGGATTTTAGCGAATAGTAAACAGGAAGAAAATACGAGCAAAAAGCGAGCCTCTCTGCAACGGAAATGTATCCGGTATGATGAAATGAATGAGGATGAAATGTATACGACAATGGATGAAAATTAGTCCCCTATCACGTCGAATCTGGCGCATCTGGCGAAATGCGGATGTATAAATAAAAAATTTGAAAAAAAGAATAAATAGAAATTTGTGTGAATATAATATAGATAGTCTGTGATACAGGAGTCATCGATATGCATTTATTATGTGACAAAACTTTGCTAGCGGCTGACCCCGCGAGAATAGGGTAGTTTCCAGGGTCAAAATAATTACATTTTATTTAGTCCATATTTTAGATTATAAAAAAATATTGGACACGTATTTTTTCTTCTTTCGATTAAATAAAAAATAGCAAAGATATAGCCCATTAAAGTCACGTGTGACGTCATCTAGTGCTAAAAAATGCAGCACGGCCTGACGTTATACGTAAGTTTAATGAGCTATATCTTAGTCATTTTTGGTTTAATTTACAAATAAAAAAATACGTATCGCTTATTTTTGAATAATCTAAAGGACGCACGTATAAAAAAATTTTTGTCAACTAGCCAATTAAACTGCTAAACCTTTCTCAGGAATCACATTATCTATTCGTGTAACTCGTAGAAATTACAGCTAAATTTGTTAAAATAGTAATTTCATTGTAATTGAATCAATTGAATTAACTTTGTCCAATCCAAAGCTTGTTCTACTTTATAGCCTATTTACACAAAATTTTGTTTAATGTACAACTTCTATCAACCCCATGGCAATTTACAGGCGTGATGATAATAACAATTCGACGTTTTTCATTCATAGCTCATCGGAATGCATCGGCCAACACTTCATTAGGATATATTTTCGTTGTTCGAAACAAATATAAATATGAACCAGGGTTACGCACTACACTGATACCCGCTGCGGTTACAATTTTGAAGTATGTACGGATAGGTAAACGAACTGTGAAGTTTGTGTAAAACACATGTATTTCTTTCAGGATCTTCTAGCTCTACTTCTATTTTATTTGTTCTCGTAGTGGAATCTCTCTTTGGAGTCGTCCGCCAGCTCCTAGATTTGATGCTTGCTGAGAAGGAGGTGTCTGAGACTCCCTCTCTTAAGGTCTACTTATTAAAATCCTCGCGATGTTCTCGTTGTCCCGTAGTGCTGGGGTAACGCAAAGCCTGATTTCTTTACCGCGACCTCGTCATGTCTTCTGTTATTGTTTTCTCGTTTCTTTGTCCTTTTTGGGTTTCATAAGACTCATAGGGTTCCAAGCTGGAGTGTAGGGACTCGTTAAGCACCTACACAGATTATGTAGAAGTTGTTGTTGTTGTTGGTTGTTGGAGTACACACAAACACTGCACCGTAATAGTTGTAAAATAGTTTATTGTAAGAGTACGTAAAAATATATTGTATAGGTATAAAAATAGACTATTGGCGCGTCGTTCACTTGTTGACTGTAAATGTTTACTGATTGCTAAAATTTAAAGTAATTAGTTTGACGTAAACGCGCAGCACATATTTGCTGACGCGGTGACAAAATAATAAGTACGGCGGTGAGACCGTACATGGAGAAACATTCCAGCCATCATGAATTTTGAATTTATGATGTTTTTTAATTAAAAGTGAACACATTCTGCGTAAATAGTAACACCAGTGGTTGAAGATGAGATAACTTCTACATTCAACTCAAATACAAAATGTCACCTCAGTCTTCCGTGATCAGGGTTCCTGTAAAGTAAATGTGACATCGAATTATAATAAGTAATGTAGCCTCTATATCGCATCGCTCATAAACTGTTTTTGCTTCTATACTAATGACAACTATTATAAGCTAATTTATAAGATAAAAATATATTTCCAAGTACCGAAATCTAAACATAGTGCGTAAACAAACCCGTCGGGGCGTCGTGTTCATTATCATATTTGTATTCAGCCGAGGGTTGCACCTGGAAGCCTGTCAACCCAACAAGATTTATGTGCGCTATGTAAAAGTGAACAAAACTGACACCTTTGTATGCTAATGTGCGATTCTTGACGGATTTCGGGACGTCTTGTTGTTGTACTATGTGCTGGTAGTAAAATTGTGCTGAAAGTAAAAGAAAGAGAAGAATAATATGACGATATTGTCAACGTTTCTACCGGCTTCCAACGGTCGTGGTCGCGGAGGGACTTGAATGAATAAATTATCGCGACTAAGACCCGCTAAATAATATTGTATGATGTATACAAATCGCAAAAATTTAAAATCGATATCGCCAAGTTAAAATATTTGAGTCAATAGTAATTGGTTATATGTCAAATGCCAATTAAACTGGCATCAACTTAATGTAAATAAAGCTAATATTTACAAATATAAAAAATGTATCTATATGTACGTATTGTATGTTTCATTGTCACGCCAAAACAGCTGAACCGAATTTCATTATTTCTAGCATACAAATCGCGATAATATTGAAAATGGTATATGTTTCATAGATTATATTATTGTTCATTATTTGTAGTGCAGATATCACAAAGATCCCCTCGTAGGATCTCCACCTTGTCGTGGTGGGGGGCCTCAGTAACCGTGGGTTTGAGGTACAACACCCACGGTGAAGCTAAGCGGGATCCCGGGAGGGGACGCTCCACGTGGGCTTGCGTGGGGCCTGCGTAGGATGCGTCCCAGGGGGCGGGTGCGGGGGACAGCTCTCAGCAAAAGAAAAGATATCATAAAGACAGCATACAATTGCATTACCTATCAGTTATATCATTGACACTTTTTAGTTCTTCCCACATATACTTTGATACCATATTTTAATATTATTCAAAAACTAAATTTTGACGTACTACTAACACCCAGATGTCGTTTCGTTACCATCTTTCAGAGCACATGTGTCCGCGATGTTGACACGTCAAAAAGGCTCTTTTGAGAAACGTAAGGGGGCTGCGGTCCCCTTAATGTACTGTTGACATGATCTGACATGCTCCGTCCGGTGGCCAGCGGCCTCCTATGTTGTCATTAAGAAATAATGTAAGTAAAATGTTTTGCTCAATTTCCTATGACGTTGATAGGGGATGATTGAATACTCTTCTATAAATAGTATTCTCATTAATTTAGCGTTCATAATTCGTGCCGCAACCTTTGCCATTTTCGATCGCTGTTTTATGAGAGCCATTTTTTAGTAATTAGGAATGATGCAAAGTTACATTGGCTGTCGTGAGCATTGTATAAATAAAGACCAACGTGATTCCAGTTGTGATATTGTTGATAGAAACAATTTTTATATTGAGTGCGATCTATTGTGCGATGATTCCGTAATTTTTTGCTTAGCGCTTAACATACTTGTCGCAGCCTTTACCACGGGATACAGTAGCACGATATTATGTGCCCGGTACGGCAATAGGCTCGCCCCCTATTACGTGGGACCTAAAAAATCATGGCGAAATGTGGGTGTAATATTACACCTCTGCCTACCCCTTCGGGGATACAGGCGTAAGTCTATAAATAAAAAAAAACAAGTTAAATAATCTGCCCACGCCCTGTCACTTTTAATATTTACTGCGTTACGGTATTATACAGATTACAATACATATAATCGTATGTCCCAGATCTTGTATTGCATCGCAACGGATTCTCATTTAAACCAATCAGTTAAAGAATACAACGTATCATTCATTGTAAACTGAATGTTGAATAATTATGATTCGCTCATAATAAATTCACTGGTGACCCATTTATCGAGTTGACTGAGTAAGCTCGTCAGTTTATCGAATTGTTCTGGCTCATCTGACATGTGAAATGCATAGTACGTTTTATTAATTAATATTGGGAGCAGCTTTGTATAAGTTTTGCTTGGTAATTTGGTTAGGTTATGTTTTGCTGAAACTGTGACAAATGTAGGCAATTTTAGACAACGGCCGATTTATTGCGGTCGAAATATTAGAGAAATATTACAGATGTAAGCAAATTGTGAAAGTTTAAAAGTTTATTTTGATAAAAATATACAAAACTTCGGTTCCCGAAGTTTTAAGATGTGACTAGTGATCTTCTTTGTTTGCTGTAATCAGACCACCATAAGGGCGAGAATCGCTTAGCAAGACATTGTCGCTTCCAGTGATACATGCACATTGACACTCGTATACAAAACTAGTTTTTAGTGTGCCTCGACTCTATGAGCGAGCCAAGGGATTTATTTTCAAACTGGTCCAGCGCCGACTTGTTTGACTGTACATACCCATTGACGTAGATTTCTGGTATTACAAACAGTTTCGCACTGTTTATACAGATTTAGTAAAAGAACTCAGAGGAATAAGAAGAAAGGCTCTGTTATATTTTGACATAAATTATACCAATTGCTGTTATACCTTTATAACTTAATTCAAAAGCATTTACTTTACGTTTCTAAATTTCCCCCTATAGTAGTTTGTCCTGTAGCCATAAACACGATCCAAACAGGAACATTTGATTAGATTAGATTATCATTAGAAGCTAAAATCTCTTACAATAAACCTACTAAATATCACAGTATACTCTAAACCGAGAGATTTGTAGCCCATTCATAGTCCATGCTGAATAAATACGACCACTTCCATTAGCATTCATAGTATATTTTACGCATTTCTGTAGAAAATTTAATTTACGAGGGTCAAACTGAAAGTTCTTAGAACTGGCCACTTATAAACAATATAATAAAAAAAATATTCTAAAATTTGAAAATAGAACTCTTCGCCAATATTACTGAGTATATATTTCATTCATTTGTCATTTGTTTTACGATTTGGCGGCAAATTGAAAATTGTCTGTGTCACGTCAACATGAATTTAACACGAGAAAATTTTCGTGCAATGATTTTTTATGACTTTCGATGTCATTTAAGTCAACAAGAAAGTTATGATAGACTACGATTGGCCTTTCACGATGAAGCCCCATCTCGTGCGACTGTTTACAACTGGTTTAATGTGTTTAAACGTGGTCGCACTAATCTCACTGATGATGTACGTGAGGGACGGCCTTCTACGGCGACGACTGAAAATAACATCTGTGTTGTGCGGCGTATGATAGAGACTGACAAAAGAGTGACCTATCAGCAGATTCGGACAAGCTTAGGCATCGGTATGAGTCAAGTGCACAAAATCCTCCACGAACATTTAGCGGTCAGGAAGCTTTGCGCCCGGTGGATACCTCATAATTTGACTAAGGCTCAAAAACTCCATCGTGTGGATTGGTGCCGTAAAATGATTGAAAGATTTAACGGAGGTGACTCAAATGCTGTGTTCGACATACTAACAGGTGACGAAAGCTGGATTTACTGTTATGATCCTGAAACCAAAAGACAATCTGCTCAGTGGGTGTTTCCTTTCGAGGAGTTGCCAACTAAAGTGAAGAGAGATCGAAGTGCGGGAAAAAAAATGGTGGCCTCGTTCTTTGGAAGGATAGGTCATTTCGCAACAATTGTGTTAGAGGATCAAAAAAATGTTTCTGCAGAATGGTACACTACCAATTGTTTGCCACTTGTCTTGGAAAAAGTTCGAGAGAAACGACCTCGCAGTAGGATTCTCCTTCACCACGACAACGCCTCGTCGCACACCGCCAAGCGAACGATCGACTATTTGGCGACATCAAACGTTGAATTACTGGGTCACCCGCCGTATAGCCCCGACCTCGCGCCTTGTGATTTTTATTTATTTCCAAAAATTAAAGAAAAACTTAAAGGAAAGCGGTTTATGAATGCTGAAGAAGCGGTGGCTGCGTATCGCGATGCCATTGAAGAGACCCCTAAGGACGAGTGGGCAAAGTGCTTTTCCCAGTGGTTCCATCGCATGCAGCGGTGTATTGACGTCAATGGACAATATTTTGAAAAGATATAATAAAACTAATAACTGGCTAATGTAATCAGTTTTTGATTTTCTAAGAACTTTCAGTTTGACCCTCGTATAATAATATTATCACATGAACTAAATATGAAAACAATAGTCAATAAACAACTTATATGACAGACAAACGCAGGTAAGACGGGAAAGAGGAAACAAAACAACCCTACAACCAAAGTTTATTAAAAATGGTTCTTATGTCGAAAGTGGTAGGGTAGAAATTTGATTTTGAAAGGAGTAAAATATAACAATGTTTGTTGAAAGTAACGTAAGCCGCTGTTGATTTGTGGGCAGGAATGACACAGCCTTGTTTATGAATTCCTCAGAAATAAAAGTATGTCTGCCATTGCGGCGAATAAAGAGTTTTAAGACTGATGTTTATTTATGGTGACGAGACCACCTGTTCTTTTGAGTTACGGTTTGAAATCTTTGTTTGTATTTAGTTTGTAATGAGATACATGGTTGCAAAACGTGTGTCCAGGAATCTAGGTTAAGTGTATGCTTAGGTTTAAAGCTTTTATTGTGAAGTTTATTGCCGTATAATAAGAACTGGGTAAATGCATTTTGCTGCTTCGGTTTGCAGGAGAAATTCTTATTGTTATGACCTAAAATGCAATCGCCATGACATTCGAAAGATTAAAAAAATACCACAGTAAAATTTTCTACTATAAAGGCGACGGCGATGCGGCCTTTTTCGCGTGAAAATTAAGAAAATCATTTGGTATATTTTTTTATTATTTTTTTATTTTCTATTTATAGACTCACGCCTTTATCGCCGAAGGGGTAACTAGAGGTGTAATATTACACCCACATTTTGCCATGAATTTTTAGGTCCCACGTATTAGGGGGCGAGCCTATTGCCGTTACTGGGCACATAACCAGCTGCTACTGAGAATTCGGAAAAACCAGTAACACATTTGCCCGACCCAGGAATCGAACCTGTGACCTCCGATCAGCAGTCGCATACGCTATCCACTGGACCACGGAGGCAGTTTGGTATTTTTGTTATTAAAATAGTATAGTATTTAAAGAACTTAACTTAGTTTTCAGTGTAAATGCGTAACTATTTAAACCAACACAGACTGTTTACAATACGAGCTTGGCGTAAAAAATAGCACGACATTTAAGGCGCACTTTGCCAAATTGTATCCGCCTTAAAATCGATTCAAGCGCTTCTGTGTAGATTACTGCAGATTGCATTTCGTTTTAGTATAATTATACTGTAAACACGGCCTCACTTTGAAGTCGCAGTTTATGGCCTAACGAAATGGTCGCCTAGAAGTTGTAAAGTTAATGTGTGATTATTAACTGTATTTCACGAAAAACGATTTTAGTGATTAAGTAGACACTGAGCTTAAGCAATTTAGACATAATCTTTTATGTAATTTTATATCATAATCTCTTATGTAATATAGTTATTTTATAGGTAGTAGAGCCATGCTGACTTCGGCATAAGTTGGAAAGGCTCGACTGGGAAAGTATTACTCCTCACAGCAAATCGACGTAAAGTATCAGTGCTTTAACTGTTGTGTTTCGTTCGGTGAGTGAGAGCGCTGGAGGCTCCATCCCCTATTCCTTCTCCCTCATCCCACTCCTGCCATCCCTTTTTCCAACCCAAAACTTGCTTATTTTCATGGGCGGCGGTAAGCTTACCATCAGGCGATCCGTCTACTCGTTTGCCGTCTATTAAATAAAATTGGGCAAGTGCGAGTTGGACTCGCGCACGAAGGGTTCCATACCATCATCTATAAAAGAAAATCGCGTTTGTTGTATGTGTACTAAAATATTTTTTTAAGTTTCTACCTGTTTATTAAGATCGAGTAACAAATTGCGTAAAAATTACGTTTGTTGTATGGGAGACCCCCTTTATTATTTACTTTTTTTATTT
The DNA here is from genome assembly GCA_944739405.2 of Euclidia mi. Taxonomy (NCBI): domain Eukaryota; kingdom Metazoa; phylum Arthropoda; class Insecta; order Lepidoptera; family Erebidae; genus Euclidia; species Euclidia mi. Next base: position 13,716,589 of record OX123194.2, on the reverse strand, counting down.
CATTATTTATTTTGAAAGGTAATATAACACTACATATTCTGTGAAAATTTTAAGCGTCTACCTGTTACCGTTATTAATTTTGAGCAAAAAATACGAAAAAAAAATACGTTTATTGTATGGGACCCCCCTTACTATTTTAATTTTTTTGTATTTGTTGTTATAGCGGCAACCGAAATACACAATTTGTGAAAATTTCAGCTTTCTAGCTATCACGGTTTATGAGATACAGCCTGGTGACAGACAAACAGACAGCGGAGGCTTAGTAATAGGGTCCCGTTTTTACCTTTTAGGTACGGAACCCTAAAAAGCACACACTCACATAAATACGCCTTTTACATAAGAAGCCCAAAAGCTCATATGAAACACAAAGGCAAACTAAACAAAAATAAATAATACAAACTAAATAAAATATTTACGGAACTATCGGCAACTGGGTCAGCATTGAATCAATTGTCGGCTGATGGACACCGCGGTGATGGCGATCAAACAATTAGTGATATTAAGTGGACGAATTAGAGAGTTGAGCGAGTTAAAACTTTGTCCACTAATGTACTGGGCTCTTGTAATTTTCGTTTTATTTTTGTTTTGTACGGCTAAGTTTTTCGTACAGGAAACTAAACAGTATTGATTCAGATGCTTCTGTTGTATCCATGTCAGTTATTCTTATTTGGGTTATTTAAGTTCCTTTAAAACAAAATTGGGTAGGCCTAAAGAATAAATCTAGGAACTGCTAAACACTACTGTTCGAAAATTCACCTAGGTTCGAAGGGAGAACACTTTTCAAGTTTTACAACCATTGGGTATATGAATATTAAAAAGTGTTGTCCCGTGTACTACATCTATACAACACCTTATACACTGTCAAGGTGCTGGACAGCAGCATAAACCAATGCGCCTTCAATTTTATTCATAACAAAAAATATACGCATACAGTATATAACAAATCACTTGTATCTATTCTAAGCATACAATATTTAATATACACTAAAGTTATCTGACCCTGCCAAGTCGAGCGCGAAGCGATACTGCCGTAACATCTTTTACTGGAACCATTTCGCCGCATTTTCAGGCCTCTATTTCAGAACCTCTGGATGGGACTAGAACGCTGAGATTTCCGTCATCTAGTTAACTATAATTACACACTTGACATCCTAAATTTCAAGTCGGTAGATCATAATTATTACACGAAATCACAGATACTTACTGAAATCATTTCCATAGTGTACTAAATCATACAACATATATAATTAATATTGAATTACATTATTGTAATAAATAATTATTATTTAGAAAAAGTGACAACTTTTTTGGTTTGTCAAAAAATATATCTGCTTCTGGATTGGCCTTCTCAAAACTGTTTATTAGTGTAACGGATATAGAATTGGGGCTGTGGTCCGCATGTGGGGAGCGCCACTCAGGCCATGTAAAGCTATTAAACGTTTCTGGTAGTTACCTTTGTCTTCCGCGCTAAGTATGAACAGATGTGAATCTACACATGTACAATCCTTATAAGCCATTATCCATTATAATAGTTCCAACAATAACCAAACCGCTGAATCCTATCTCAAACTGTTATCTATCCACCTGACATCTTATATCGACTTATACATCTCGGATTTGATAAGGGGTTTCCGTAAAACTAATCTAACTGCAGGCTACAACAGTAACCCAATTATATAGAGACTTTGGCAAACGTCATCAACATGCAATGGCTGTCCGCAACACTGACAGACATAATAAAGTATAACTCAACGTATAGCTATACGTATGTTATATTCGAATTCGTATGAGCAGAATTTTAATCAGTTTCGCTATGTGGATGACTGTTTGTTTAAAACGTGATATGTTCAAAACTTACTACCTACTTCATGAAAAGGCATTTTAAGGAATAAGTCGAGCTGTACGATATTAAAACTTCACGTAGGCTTTTGTTAAAGTTTCATGTAGAAGAGTGACTCCTTTGCCGTCCAGTTCTTAGACTCACTGATAGTACCTACTAAACAGTTTTCATACAAATATGAGGTGTTGTCATTTGGCTTAACAATGCAATCATTGTGTTAGGTCGAGTTGTATGTCATGGATATATTTCATAGTTCTTTTGTAAGTATTTTAGAAATTTTTGTATATACAAATTGTATTTTTAATAGTGGTACATGTTTGTTCAAGCGATAGCACGTTATTTTGACAAAAACTATCAGAACCATCCCAGTTTCAACGAAATCCATCTGAAACAGAGACCATGTTTCGATACCTTGCCTCTGTACACACACAAGCACAACTAAGCCTCACACTTCCAACTATCCAGCACATACCATATTCAATTGTCTCATAATTCATACCACACAGTTCTATACGATTGCCCCTTCCGCGGTGTTACTGCATTAGGCGCCCCTCAAATTGTGCGTAGATAACACCCCTACGTATTTGTAAGAGGATTTGCATTTCTTATCTGTGAGCCGTTTTAGTCACATGCTGGTTCTTAAGCATGTATTTGTATATATGTGCACCCTAAGATATAGGGGAGACAAGGAAATACGATTATTATCTGTTAGTAGCCAGGAATTGAATATGAATTATTTGTTTCCTTGTTTTTGCTATTTCCTTTGAGAAGCTTAAAAAACAAATTCATATCAGTAGGCGAATATAATTACTGCAACCAAATACTGTATTTGCCCCGTGGTATCGTCGCAGTAGGGTTAAATTCAATAATGATGTTTATCTGTCTCTGCGTATAGTAATATACAGTGTAGAATTTATGCAGTATACATAAAGTTTATGATTTCCTTTCGTTTCTGAGAATTAAAAACATCACTCACCATTGTAAGTAATGTTTCTAATGCTCCTGTTAAACCTGCGTCTTAACGCGTCAATTAGCGCAATAATTAATTTAAGCGCTACGTAGATGTGGCCAACGTTTTATTACTGCGATAAATTACTAATGGCCAACGCGCTTTTTTAACGCGTAGTTGGCCATTGCAATTAACGCTAACGCAGCTGTAGCAGTAACATAAGTGTATAAGGTTCATAAAACATCGCTCTTCTATATTAAATAATAAAGAATCCATAATCCATATAACGCCATCCGATGACAATTGAAATAACCAACAATAAATTTTATATATCTCGGCTAATCTTAATATATAAAATTCTTGCGTTACTGACTGACTGACAGACATGCTACAGCCGAAACTATTGGGCGCAGGTAGCTGAAATTTGGCATGTATGTTCCTTGGGGACCGTATGGGTTCACTAAGAAGGGTTTTACCGAAATTCCCACGGGATCGGCCAAAACGAGTAAATTTAAAAAAAATGCAGGCGTAGCTGCAGGCGTAGCTGCTGGCGTCCTCTAGTCTACCATAATTATCACATACGCACTGTGTATTATATGTAGGTAGAGCACTTACAATTTTTAATTGATCACCATATTCTTGTGCCGCTCTATATCTCCTGTTACAAACAGTAGTGGTTGTAACTTCTATTTTATATTATAATGTCGTCTCTCGAGGATAGAAGTGCAGAGCTAATCAGGTATGTATATCACAGTGCCGGGCAGCCAGGACAAATCACAGGTGGCGAACGTGCCTACGAAATGAGCATAACTTAGCTGATAATAATATGAAACTATTGTTATGTACTGTGTGCATTGCTTGTTATGTTATGCATTAAGCCTATTGTATGTGGATATTATAATAGACTGAAAATATTTATTTTTTATTATCTAAATAAATAGTCAACTAGTTCATTAAAAAGTAGTATAACTTTAAAGAGATCCCTCTATCTAATATCAATATCGTCGATTTAGCTATCTGAATAGTCAATCTGAAGTGTAAGTGAACATTACACATAGCTTGAATATCTCATGGCTGTGTGATCCCTTGAAGATCAATCCCTCAATACCCAATTAAGTGCCAATTCAACTTCTGTACTTGTGCAGTGGTTTAAACGATCACTACATTTGATCGAAATATAAAATATGCATAAAAAGTAAATACCTTGTATTATGTTTCACATAAAGCAAAAGATTCTAAGTGTATTCAAATTTAATTTACCTGGAATTATTTTACAGCCGTAAACACTTAATTAATCGATCTTAATCTTAACTTACTAAAGCTATAATTTCGAAAGTTTGTGAGTATGGATGGATGTTCGTTACTCTGTCATCCATAATCTACAGAAAGGCTCTGTGATCATTCACCGCTTGTTTATATTATTTACCTTGATTCATCATCGCCCTAGCATTATCTCGGTGGCATCTAACACTTACACGCTTTGAAGCACGGGGTCCGCTTACTGGTCTAACCAGATATAACAGAATATCAACTTTTCCACAGAGCTACTGCCGTCTGACCTCCGCAACCCAAAGGGATAGCGATATTCGATGGTTTAGACCAGTATCTCTGGTAGGCTATCGCTGCCTGGTAATCTGTACCTTGATTATCAGGTCTAATTGCAATAAGACAGTGACCTCTAGTAAGCGCTTGCAGTACCTACTAATTCTAAGTTACTCATTTAGGGGGATGACTTTCGTTAAGTATTAATGCTGAATCAATACCCAATTATAAGGGGGAGCATTCAAGGAAATGCGATTATCTTCCGCTTAGCAATAATCAATTATTTGTTTCCGTGACTAAATGTTTTTGCTAAAACAGACAATGTCAGTAAATAAAGTGGTGAATTTTTGTTTGTGTATAGGATCATAGGAACTGTAGCAGCTCTTGATTGATTGCACGGTGATCGTAGCAGTTTAGCGGCCCGCTTGACACTGCGCAGTGTTGGGCGTTCGGTCCCCACACGAGACAACACTTTGATTCATAAATTGTTGATTCAAGTCTGGGTTTAAATTGTATCCGTTAGTTGTACGTTTGTAAAGACCTCCGCAACATAGCATTTAGTTATGACTAAATGCTGCGGGACTTGTCTTTTTTGTAAACAGAAAAATAAAAGGATGATCATACTAAATACAACGCATATAAAGTCGTCGGAGCCCAACAATATAACTAATAAACACACTTGTGAACTCCTAAATGCACACGTCATATTGTATGTACATTCCCAGCCACATACCAAATCGCGCTCATCATACAAAGCTTTAAAACAAAATCTGCCCAAATTACTCCTTGTAGAGGTGGGGAGGTGTAGAGGTACACCTCTGCCTACTCTGGTAATACATTACACACCGTCCCAATGTAATAGGAGGCGAGTCTATTGCCATTTACCGGGCACATTGTTAAGCGTGTGATAATTTACATCTTTAATACATTAATTTAATCGATACTCCAAAGAACAAACATTCCATAGCTTATTGCGCCCAGTAGTTTCGGCTGTGCGTTGTCTGTCAGTCAGTCAGTAACGCAATCATTTTATATCTTCAGATATAGCACAAATATTATATCGTATTACATAAATTCAGTCAATATTTTGATCAGCATGACCTCGGCGTGTTTATCTTACAATATATTAAACTTATCTACCTAATTTCGAAGACCCAGAAACTTCTCATACAATCAAATACTGTAAGTTGTGACTTAGTATCGCCTTAGGCGAGACGTGTTACAGGATTACTCCACTCAAAGGCGTTCAAGCAAACATGTAAATATTTATAGATACCGGTATGCCCTCTCTTTCTACGATGTCTACTATCTGATTAATTTGTGACGCAATTTTGACAATAGGCTAGGCAGAAGTTCTTTATGACAACCATGTGAAATAGAATATAAACTTTATCTAATTATTTTCATAATAAGCTAGTATTTAAATAAAACATTGCCAATATTATGATGCAAAGACTATTAAAGGAAAAAAAATCGCGCTCTAAACTAGAAATAACGGACTAAACTTGTGTGGTAACGTTTATCACATGATACGACTTGACGGAAATGTATATTGGCTAAGCTAAGTAACGTTTAAAAAGATTTCATTTGGATGTTTGACCATTTGAGTGGCATTTACATTACTATTCTATTGTGATATGGTGGGCACATGAAGCCATACCAGAAACATTTGCGCTATCTTTCACTGACAAGGTCAAAAGCGACGTCAGGCATTCACAAGTCACGAAGAAAAGAAAATAAGTATAAGTATTGTCTGTAGATTATCATTTCATAATGAGGACGTGATAAGAAACCTTATTAAATCCATACACAACAAGATTCATATACACATACATATTATTATCATGAACATTTGCAAAGCTCAATGTCATAACGAACTACTTATTCATTATTCACAATCACAATCATTAAACTTAGCTTTCTAAAATATTCAACAAGCTGTAAGTAGATTTATTGTTATTTTGTCTACGTCTCATCCTGCCAGTAATTGTATCCTTCTCCTACGGAAGATACCGATCGGTTCGTCGGAGTCTTTCCTTTCCTAATTAATTCCAAGCAATAATAACACTGAACTTACATTGAGACTTCCTCTAAGTAGAGACACCATCAAATTGATTGGTATCGGATAGAACGATTTATATGAGAACGTTTTATATTAGACGTACGTGTTAACGTACAATAATTCATGTTTTTTTTAGATATTTGGTTACATTAGCTATTTTTGTGGTTTCACTCGTGTTGTTTTCGTGTTTGTTTCTTTTTGCCTCGTCATTTAAACCAGGGATGAAATAAAACACAAAAATAATCATCGATATTGATAGTTTTTTAGGCAGAGTTCAATAACATACACATACAGAAAATTATATATATGAAATAAAATCTATGGTACAGAATATGACATGTAATCACATCAATTCAGCATTACTTGACCCAAGTTGATCTAATTTTATGTGCATAAATGAGTGGGTACATAGTACGTAGACACGATATGTAGGAACGTTTTATGTCACGATCCACGTATTACGTAGATATGTTTAATCGTAAGAGCAGCTAGTCATACATGTACATATACTGATGTATGCTACGCTCATAAGCGTCAAAGCAGCTAATGTCATTATAGGTTACTAGAAAATCCGTTCTTTACTTTAAGAAAAAGCCTTAACTTATAAAAATATGTGATTAAGATTAGTTTTACTGCCACTATGAAACTAAACATATAATCATGAAGTCTGTAAACTTTTGTGACCAATGCGAAAATTTTAAAATTTATGTATTACAATTCTTTAATAGAAAATCTTTTTCATGTTATATACGTCTGTCATCCCGTCAGTCATCACAATGTCATCTGGTCAGAGTGCCGTTAACGAGTGTATTATTGTAATACAATTGACCCTTGTAGTTTATTCGCCGTGAGGGTGCCTTTATCAAAGGGTTGCTAGCAAGGGTCCCTCTGTTTGCTTATCAAATAGTTTTTTACTCGTAATTGGTGATTACCAATTCAATTAGCAATCCAATTCCGACAACAGTGTGCTGACCCTAATCAAACTTTAGAGGGAAATTTTATTTTAAAATCACGTTGGTTGATATTGTAGTTTGTTTTGATCGCTTTCATATAATATCCAATTTTTACTTCAGGATACGTGGTGCCTCGATATTTTTTTTTGTTTTGGCTACCGCAAATTTTCTGCGGTTTATGTAAAGCGATAGCTTTCGTACAGAAAGCGATATGGTTCATACAGAAAGCGATATGGTTCATACAGAAAGCGATATGGTTCATACAGAAAGTGATATGGTTCATACAGAAAGCGATATGGTTCATACAGAAAGCATGCCGTATGTGGAAGATCCCGTGGTCGAAAATCGGACTCGTACACTCATATTACAAAACAGAGCAGTTTTGGAATATAAGTGTACGAGTCCATGTACGAACAGGGAACATTTTATTTTACCTTCTAGAGGCATATATTTTTTTTCCTTTTAATGGGTGCCCTCCATAACTTGTCCTAACTGACATATTACCGTCGCATATATAAGACTAAAGCTAGAAACATGAAATTTGGACAATAGGTAAGTTCTGTTCTGTATATATTTATTTGTAAGTAGGTTTCTTTTACACTCACTTAAAAAGTATTTTTTATTATTTCTCCCCTAAGGAAGTAATTAGGGTATAAAGTATAAGGTGGGTGAAGTCGCTGGTAACTGCTAGTGAGTTTATAAAACAATAACATAATTATGTAGGTACATACTTTATATAGGTATTGTCAAAATCATTTTTAAAATCCATCGATGATTGCCAATTAAAATTTTACAAGTAGTCACTTTGGTATCATGGTCATTGTCAATATTGATAAATATCAGAACCAAATTCTAATTTTAAACTTTGCTAAAAAGTCGCAACTTCCTTGCCACCCTACAGAGGCAATTTCTGCGAAGTTTCGTCATGTATCTCAGCGGCGGAAGTTTTCGTTACAGCGGCCAAGCCATGAATAACGTTCGATCGGCCACAGGAAGCGACTTCCGGCCTTCTATCGCCCCTTATCTTTTGCATGCAATACCGGACAACTTTGGATCGCCGAGAAATTTTAAAACTTGTACTGGCCGTTTCGTGTTTGTTCTTTTATTTCTTTTTTAGAAGTTCGCCTTTGACTGTTGCTCTTTTTTGAGTTTGCATGGTTGATTTTTATGTAGAGGTTTGTTGGCTGCCTGGAGTCGCAACGGCTTTGCGTACTTATTGGTTTTTAATTGATAATTTTGACTGGTTGGCGTAACACATAGTGTACATAATGTAACAAAGATGTTATCTGAACTCACTCAACATCAAATTGTTCGCTTGTACTATTGCAATTTAGTGAACATGTTCGTGTTTACTCACTCACTTTTATTCAATTTTTCATAACTATTCACGAGACAGCTAGTTGCGACAAAACTACGCAACGGATTTTAATGCGTTTTTTTAATAGATAGAATGATTAAAGAGGAAGGTTTGTATGTATAATTGACGTCTAGTTGAAATATAAGTGAGCGTAAAATATATCAACTTAACACTTGATTGTATAACCTCATCATAATTGCAACCTTTATCTATCCACTACGTTTCTTAAGTTGCGTACATTTTGAGTTACTAGGAATATTTGGCTTACATTATCACGCTGACTAGACGGGTTAGTATAACATTTCAACAGTTCAACAGTTGTCCGTCTCTTCGAAAAAATACATATATGCTTCGCGTATTTTACTTAGTCGCCACTTAAAACACAACGTTATCAAATAGGGTACTAATATATTCTGTCTTCCTAATCCGACGCAACCTTAGCTTGAACTTAGATTGGAGAAACGACCAGTGCCTTATTCTAACCAAGTATTTTATCACCAATCAAAACATTTGCAAATCACCAAAAGAAAGACCACTCTAATAGCTACCAAACAAAAACTCGATTACCGAACAAAGATTATAAGAGCCAGCTTATTTCCTGTTTTAAACATCTTCATAGTAAATGCTGACCCTATTTGCGTAGAACGGAAAATATGCCGACAAGCGATACTTCAAGCTTACCGGTAGACAAACTTTGAGGGATTAAATACGCCGTGATGCACGCATTATTTTAACAATACTGAAGAATTGTGTGGTAATGTAATTTGAAATACAAATGATAAGAAAATTATACGGGGTGTAAAAAGACCCTTAACGAAAACTGAAATCCTATATTGTATTAGACTTATGATACCCTGTAGACTTTTGTCTTCCTCATAGGTTCTGTGTTTTGTTTGTGCTGGGCGAGTATGAGCTTTTTTATACTTCACCAGAGCTGCAGAGGATGCCGGCAGCTACGCTTGCCCATTTTTTTCTTAATTAACCGTTTCTTCCCGATGCCGTGAGATTATCTTGAAATTCTTTCTACGGTCCTGGTCATACAAGCTAAATTTCAGCTTCTGACACCTAATAGGTTTGTCAGTAATGCAAGAATTACCATCCTCCAGTTACATAGGCCTCCTCCAAGGTTCTCCATACAGACCGATTTTGAGCCGTCCGCATCCAACTGCTTCGCGCGATCAAAACATTATCGTCGTTCCACCTTGCGGGAGGCCTACCCCTGCTGCGTCGTCCGGTAGGTGGTCACTAATCCAGAACCCGCCTGCCATTGCCACTTCAGCCCGGCTATTTGGAGAGCTATGTCGAATACTTTGGTTTTCCTGCGGATCTCCTCATTTCTGATTCGATCTCGCTGGGAAATTCCTATAAAAGACTATAGCAATTTACATACAATATTTTCACTTTACTTTTTTTCTTAGTACCCACGTTCAAAATATTAAATTAACATGCTGTAGGTATTAGAGATGCCTCGCTATGAGTGCATATCGTAGCGCGCAATGTATAAACAAAGTTATTGGTGCTTTTAACTTATAAAGTTTCCGGAGCAGATGGGCATGCAGGTTATTCTGCACTGCGACGTTAGTAAAAACCCAATATGTTAAGAATGATACGGGATACAAAGTAATTAAACGAAGGATATATAACAAAGTAAATACAATGAATTTCAGGCAACAGTTGTTAGAACATGACTGGAATATAGGGGTGAACACATATATTAGAAAGTTTAAGGCATTGCATTCAAAATCTTTTATTATTAAAAATATAAAATTAAATATAAATAACACAAGTAAGTCTAGATGGATTACTAAGGGTATTAAGACGTCTAGTAAAATGAACGTCTACTTTGTTCTATTAATAAGGCACAGTGCAACGTATCAATTTTGTACTACCGCGAAAAGTATTTTAGACTCTATAAAAAGGCAATAAGGTGTGCTAAAAGGCTACAAACTAGTAAACAAATCAGTGCTGCCTCAAAAAACTTTTTGAAAATTGTTAACAATAGCAGAAAAAGACAATTAGCCGACAATAGCATAATATTAAAAGTAGATGACAGTATTATAGATAATCCTTCTGACATTGCAAATGTATTATCAGACCAATTTCAAAACCACACATTGCCACAGTCTATAAATACAATACGTGCCATGGAATACATCACCCTCAATACTATCAAAGTATCAAATAGTATGCTTTTTGAGCCCGTCACTTCGGGGGAGATACTAAGGCTAGTCAAAAGTATGGAAGGGAAAAGCTCGTGTGGTCACGACGAATTACCATTAACTGTATTTAAAGATAACATTGACATACTTGCATCACCAATTTCTGATCTAATGAATGAATGTGTAACTCAAGGCGTATTCCCAGACCAATTTAAAATAGCTCGAATAATTCCAATATTGAAGAAAGGATCAAAAACAGATCCAGGAAATTACAGACCTATATCGTTGTTACCAGTTCTTTCAAAAATATTTGAAATGATTATAAAAATAAGACTTGTAAAACATATTAATATTGAAAAAAATATTGACTGCCAACAATTTGGCTACCAGAAATGTGTGGGTACTCTGGATGCGATCGATTCATTAATTGACTGTGTCGTATGGAATATCAATGAAAAACTTAAGGTTGCGGGCTTATTTCTAGATTTAAGTTCTGCTTTTGATAATGTAGATCATGATCTCTTAATTCTGAAACTAGAGCATTATGGCATCAGGGATAATTTGCTTATGCTGTTTAAATCGTATTTGCATAACAGGAAACAGTTTGTAGAGATCAAATAAATTGTCAAAAGGCAAGAAACTTGCGCCAAATCTAGCCTAGTTACAATAAAAAAGGGCGTGTCGCAGGGCTCTGTTTTGGGCCCATATTTTTTATATTATTCATAAATGATTTGCCTGCCTCTCTGATATAAGACTAGTTCTTTTTGCTGATGACACTAGTACGGTTATAGCCAGTAAACATATACAAGACCTAGAATGTAAGATCAACAAGTTGTTGTCAATTTTTGAAAACTGTTTTTCTGCTAATAACCTCATGATAAATATTAAAAAACAAAATGCATGTTATTTAAAACCACTGTTAGACAAAACGAAGTGCTAGAATTGGTATCCTTAAAAAATAAAGTGGACAAAGTAGAAAATTTAAAATTCTTAGGTGTAGAGATGGATTGTTTTTGGAATTGTAAGAAAGAACTTGCAGTAATTACAAACACGTTAAGTAGAGCATGTTACGCTATATGAACGTTGAGAGACGAACTCACTGTGTCACAAATTCGTCCAGTCTATTTCGCTTTGATAGAATCAAAATTGAGATATAGTATAATGTTCTGGGGTAACAGTTTCTTGTATAATATATCTGCAGCATTTGTTGTTATACAAAAAAGGGCAATTAGGACTATGCTCCGAATTGAACAAACCGAATCATGCAGAGATCACTTCATAGAACTACAGATTCTTACTGCACCATGTCTATACATTCTTGTACTGCTAGTCAATTTGGTTAAACACCTTAATAACTTTGAAACAATAGAGGATAGAACAACTAGATTAGCAACTCGAAGAAAAGATTTACCGAACTCTATACAGCACAAATTTAATGTGGTCAAGCACTGCTCACGCGTACAATCCATTATTCTCTATAACAAGTTGCCAATTGAATTGAAGACTATACATAATTATATTATTTTCAAGTACAAATTAAAGGCTTATTTATTACAGAAAGCTTATTAGAGTGTGGATGAGTACATTAAAGACAAGCATCATTGACATTGATTTATATACTTACAATAATTATCTCAACTATTTGTTTTCTAATGTTTTTTGAATACCATGACATTCCAACGCAATTAATTTTTATATTTATATAGATATTTATTATTAATAGTAATTTTAAGTTGACTTGTTGTTATTAATGTAAGTTCTTGGGTTTGACTTTGAATTTTTTTTTCTTTTTGACATTTGTTATTGACATCCTACGCATTATTTATTTCTTATTTTTATATTATTGATTATATCTCACATTACCTGGTTCAATGAGAAGCCACAAATTTATATCAAAAGTAATATTGTAATAATTTAATTTTTTTTAGGTTTATAACAATGTTCGACACAAATTAATCTAATAATGAATAAATAAGGTTATAAGCTCTGTTGAACATTTTATACAAACTAGAGGTCGACCAGTGGTCAAAATTCGACCATAATATATTAAACTGTTAAATTTCTACATTATTAAGATTGTAGATATTGTCAAGATTACAATCACAGACTTCTCCGTACAATACAAATAAAGAAAAACGTTTATGAAATTACTGGAATGGCTATTAAATAGTTTTCTTAGTAATGAAAGTCTGAAATAGATGTTAACTTAAAGACTTTATAAAAATGTCATTCAATTTATTTTGCTAAAGGGTGCATAGGGTTCCCACCAAGAACTTAGGGTCCCAAGCCAACCTCACCTGCAAGTGGTGCACCTGCCGATCAACGGACGAGGCTCTGGCAAACAAAATATCCCGATAAGCGGCAATAGGCTCTCGGCGAAAAGTGGGCGTTTAATATGCCAATATAGGAATTTAAACTTACGTGGTCATTTAAACTTTTAAATTGTGTTTCGGGATTTATACCACGTACCTTTGTTTGGAGTAACCGATATTTCGGCACTGTTGCAAGCGCCATGTTCACGGATGTACTGAGGGTATTGCGGGTGGATGAATGTTACGAGCAAGTATAACGGTCTACCCGCTTTCTTACTCGTTTTTTGCATACAACACCACTGCCACTGTTTTCACTATCGCACTGTACCCGATCACGACATACTACACTCACTACGTCAGCTCGCGGTTTGACTTTTTTATTTTCACGGGTTTTACATAGACGTACGACTGGATGCCAGATACTCGACAGTTAAAACCCATCCTCTCTATTGAAATTTCTGAACTTTTTAATTTCAATAGCTTCCCTAACCATTCGGGGTATGTAGTGGCGTTCTGTCGAAAGCATCTGAGGGTTATGTCCCAAAAGCTGACAGAGGGAACGCGACGGTAGTTATGAACGTAAGTGAATATGACGAAAAAATGCGTCAATTATTAAGTGACGTCAACACGTACAAAAAGGTAGATTATAACCCGACCGCTAGGTTGAACCGCAGTACCCAGAGGCTGATCAAGGAGTGCCAGCACGCGATCGATGAAGATACTGTGACCCATTTACTACGACCTCGAAATGTCCTACCCCCCAAACTGTATGGTTTGCCAAAGGTTCACTAGAACAACGTTCTTTTACGACCTATAGTCAGTCAGGTAGATTCACCGACTTACGAACTAGCTAAACACGTAGCTAAGGTACTGCGGCCATTGGTGGGTAAAACAACATCGTACGTCAAAGACTCCCGACATCTTTGACGGCCGGTTGGCGTAGTGGGAGTGTAAGCGACTGCTACGTCGAAGGTCGCGGGTTCGATTCCCGCTCAAGTCAAACATTTGTGTGCATGAACATGGATGTTTGTCTTGGTCTGGGTGTTTCTATGTATAATATGTATGTATTTACAAAAAAAAAAGGATCTATGTATGTTTATCCATTATCTAGTACCCATAGTACAAGCTCTGCTTAGTTTGGGACTAGATGGTGTTGTGTGAATGTGGTAGAATATTATTATTATTTTATTGAGATTCTGCGTCAGAGTAACGTTAGTGATAAAGAAGTGATGGTCAGTTTTGACGTAGAATCGCTGTTCACAAATGTGCCGATAGCAGACTGCATGGAGGTAATTCGACGTAGGATCAATGAGGACCATATTGCTGTGGTATATGCCGACCTGGTACATCATTGCCTAACCACAAATTACTTTTTATACAGAGGTAAGTACTACCTACAAATTGATGGCGTAGCGACGGGCAGCCCGGTAGCTCCAGTGGTAGCCAACCTATGGATGGAACATTTCGAAAACCAAGCCATTGCTACTGCCCCATTAAGTGTAAAAATTTGGAAACGGTACGTGGACGACATTTTCTGTGTTATGGAAGGCGATGAAGAGAATGTTCATCAGTACTTGGCACATTTAAACAGCATCCACAGTAAAATGGGTTTTACTCATGAAATCGAAAAGGATAGAAGAATGGCGTTCCTCGACGTTATGATTGGCGTACGAGATGACGGTTCCCTGAGCCACTCCGTATACAGGAAAGCAACGCACACAGATCGCTATCTACACGTCGACTCACATCATCACCCACGTCAACTGAATTCCGGTATAACGTCGCTTACCGACCGGGCATACAGCTTGTGTGACGAGGAACATTTAGATAAGGAACTTTCACATATAAGCGACGTTCTACACAAGAACGGGTACAGTAGGCGAATCAGACCACCCAGACATACTAAGAAACACCTGGACTTCAAGGTTGAACGACACCCAGCGTACTTGCCGTACGTCAAAAGAGTGACAGATAAGGTCGCCAATATCCTTAAGAAGGTCTCAGTTAAAACTATCTTCACTCCTTTTAAGAAACTGTCGCAATATATAAGATCGCCGAAAGACAGTCTTCCCTTAGAAAAGCCAGGTGTATACAATATTGACTGCAGCTGTGGGAGTTCCTATATAGGACAGACTAAACGCACCATCTCTTGCCGGATAAAGGAACACATAAGGGCAGTCAAACATAATGAACCACACAAGTCAGCCATAGCTCAACATCTCTTAGACTCGGGTACCGACCACTGGATTGAGTTACACAACCCTCAGGTGCTTTCGACAGAACGCCACTACATACCCCGAATGGTTAGGGAAGCTATTGAAATGAAAAAGTTCAAAAATTTCAATAGAGAGGATGGGTTTCAACTGTCGAGTATCTGGCATCCAGTGGTACGTCTATGTAAAACCCGTGAAAATAAAAAAGTCAAACCGCGAGCTGACGTAGTGAGCGTAGTATGTCGTGATCAGGTACAGTGCGATAGTGAAAACAGTGGCAGTGGTGTTGTACGCAAAAAACGAGTAAGAAAGCGGGTAGACCGTTATACTTGCTCGTAACATTCATCCACCCGCAATATCCTCAGTACATCCGTGAACATGGCGCTCGCAACAGTGCCGAAATATCGGTTACTCCAAACAAAGGTACGTGGTATAAATCCCGAAAGACAATTTAAAATAAGTTTAATATGCCTCTGCCTACCCCTTCGGGGAAACAGGCGTGAGTCTATGTATGTATGTTTATTTTGCTAAAACATGGTAGTGATTTGTTACAATAGCATATAATAAGAGACAACATGTTTTGCTGGTGAGACACAAAGCAAAAAAAAGATAAATAACACATAATTGATCAAAACTGGATACTTATTAAAAATAAATCTAATTATACATTCTCTTGCCCTTGCGCAGTATGTCATTTACTTCCATACTTCTTATCTAATTATTTACTCCTTTCTTTTTCGACACACAGTCGATTAATGTTTTCCTTGGCTGGATCTTCCTTTTCGTGCCTCTACTTTCATATTCTCACTTTCTATCCATTTTTTCTTTTGAAACCCTCTTGTTTTTCGTCCCTATTCTTTCAAATTCATTTAAGACTGCTTGGTTGGCGTAGGGGTTTAAAAGCGGCCGCCTCGTCGCCTGATACTGCGCAAGTATTGTGGTTTCCATACTCACACAATACAACACTTGTGTCATCCATGAGTTATTGTTTCGAGTACATGTACTTTGTGTCCGTTGATTGTATCTGAAAGCCCCCACGACACAAGATTTATTCTTAGTGCGAAAGTTGTCTCTAAAAATATATTAATTTGTTCTTGTCCATACAAATAATTTCTTTGCATAACATGTCCATACCAAGCCCACCGATATTTTTCTTCACTATTAGTCTATGGGCACTACTTTTCAGACTACCTCTTACATACTCATTCCTTCTAATTTTTAACCGACTTCAAAAAAAAGGAGGTTCTCAGTTTGACCTGTATGTATGTATGTTTGTCCGCGATTATCTCGCGTTTGGCTGAACCGATTTTGATGCGGTTTTCATAAAAGTATTTGTTACACTTAGGAGAAGGTTTTAGGCCCTTAACCGACTTCAAAAAAAGAAGGTTCTAAGTTTGACCCGTATATATGTTAGTTTACCCACGATTAACTCAGTTTGGCTGAACCAATTTTTATGCAGTTTTCAGAAAAAAAGTATTTGTGACACTAAGGAGAAAGTTTTAGTATTTTAACCGACTTCAAAAAAAGAAGGTTCTTTGTTTGACCCATATACATACAGGTTGTCACACGACCCATCACCAAGCCGAAGTCTACTCGTTGTGGACATCATGCCAAGTCATACTAACCAAAAATAATACCTGAGAAACGATTTTTTTTTTAAGTTTTCACACTTTTTAAACAGCAATTAAAAGCGCGCGCGTGCAATTCTCAAAATACCTACTTATCCATGGGTCCTAGGGTATCTAAAGAACATATTGGCGGGGTAAATACATCGATTTTGTACCTAATTAGAAAAAATCCATACTAACTTTGAGGCTCAATATATCCTGAACCTGTAATTACCCAGGTATGGTGCCGGAGTAAAAATGTTCGTAGTGATTGGTACAACATGGGATTTCAATTTTCGTTAAGGGTCTTTTTACACCCTGTATATTGGTTCTTAGTATGTTTGTATGTATTATGTGTGTGTGTTTGTACGTGTGTACGTGTACGCGCGCGCGCGTGCGCGTATGTATATTTGTATGTGTACGTTTCCGTGTGGTGACGGATTAAGAATACGGAATGTCACCACCCCATATCATCCCATGGGTGTCGTAAGAGCCGACAGAGGGACAATACTATGCAGAGAACAGCACTGTAAGAGAAGGAAAACTTGATACAAACCCTATACCAACCCGTTTGGCCAGCGTGGTATAGTAGGCCAATTCCTCCTTTCAAAGGAGAGGCCTAGTCCAGCAGTGGACTGTTAAAGGCTGATGATGATGATGATGATGACGTGTGTGTGTACGAGTGTGTGCGTGTGTGTGTGTGTGTACGTGTCTATGTCTCTGCGATTAACAAAAAACAAAGAAAGTCGGTGAAAGAATCTAATGCGAGAGCATATTTTTCATTCTTGTCGTTTCGGATAAGGCTCTGTTGTCGTGGGAATGGTTGAGTAATTTGTTCGAGTCAATATCACTTAAAGCCATGCCTTTTAGGGAATTGACCCGCCTCAAGGCAACATAGCATTGGCCTATAGCAAAGATTTTAGGCCCTAGGTCCGCGGAACTAAGTGTACGTCCCTGCAACTTGTGTACCGTCACAGCCCAACTCAATATGACTGGCAACATCCGCCTCTCGATATCACCATAACCGCGATTGCCTTGATAGGTAGCTCGCATTGGAGCTATGAAAATGTATCCATCATCATCTTTAAGACGCAATGCTATTGATGGATCATCAAATAATATCAAAATGGCATCAGGCAGTTCACCTGGCTCAAGTTGATCTCTTCTTAGTGCCGGCCATTTAAATCCTTTAGGAACACCCATTGCCCCGTTCGCTATGCCATCCGTTATTGGCATATTTCTTAGGAGTATAATACGAGAGCTCACAGCCAATTCAATAGTATGTACAAGTCCACCGCATTTGTTTGGATCAGCCGGAGCAGCATTTGCGGAGGGCGTCCTTCCGGATGTGGCTGATTCCTTAGACTCATCTCTCTCTTCCAGCATCAAGCCTAAGCCCATAGGCACACAGAATAAAAGGAGGTACCTATGTCAAAGTCATGATTACAGACTGATACTAGCAGAAAACTTATCACTAACATAATTGAATCTAACTATAAACAAACTATTAATTAGCCCAAAACTTAAAGTAAATGGAGTACCTATCACTAAAAAGTATGAAATAAAAAAAGAGTAGTCAACACAAAACCTGAAGTAAACGAACGAAGTACCTAACACTAAAAAGTATGAAATAAAAATAATAAGAAAAAAAACAAAACAAAAATGAAAACTTAAAAATCGCAACAATAATGTTAACTAGGTATTTACTTTCGTTTTAAAAAAAAGAGAACCGCCTTAAAAAAATCGACCCACTGAAAAGTACGAAATAAATTTTTACATACGCTAATACACAGTATATAACTTATACAAAATACTTCGTTTTTGAAGTCGGTGCCAAACCATCAAAAACCAAAAAGAATACTGGCAAACAGAGAAAATAATACGACGAATATATCAAATCAATAAGGCCTCAAAAATATCTGAATTAATAAAATTTAAAATAATCTACCTATATACCTACTCTAAAAAGAAACAAATATATAAAATAGGTATATAAAAAGTATGAAATAAATTCTTAATTATAAAATAATTATACTTCTTAGCTATTTTGGGCTGTAAGTACTATGTAGATTGAATGCGCTAGTTTGGAAAGGATGACGCCAAACAACAGGCTTTTAGAGGGAATAGGTTTGGCACCGACTTCAAAAACCAAGTATTTTGTATAAGTTATATACTATGTATTAGCGTATGTAAAAATTATTTCGTACTTTTCAGTGGGTCGATTTTTTGAAGGTGGTTCTCTTTTTTTTAAAACGAAACTAAATACCTAGTTAACATTATTGTTGCGATTTTTAAATTTTCATTTTTGTTTTGTTTTTTTTTCTTATTATTTTTTGTCCATTCTTGTCACTTCACACATTCATCGTAACATTCTCAACTTTTCTGCAATGTACCAATAATAAAATCCTTCAGTCTGTGCTTCAGTAACAGCATCCTATTGCAATCATGCCAGAACCCTTTTGCAGTATGACCATTTGCAAGTACTATATAAACAAAGTTTTAAAATATGAGAAACGCTAAAAGTCTGAAAACTTACCAATACCAGCGATCTCACATTGATAAATAAAACCAATAGATGGCAAGTGTATTATATCACTCTTAATTCACAAATAGCTCAATACATGCCCATTAATAGATTTTCAATTAAATTTACACAACCATAGAATGAAAGCAAAATTTCCCGCGCGCGGCGTTCTGAATTCTAACTTGATGACATCTGCAATTTTGTTTTTTCCTACGGATATTATTTTTATATATTTTTTCACTTTGTCAGAAACTTATAATAATTACTTACTAATAAAATACCATACATATATGTAATAACTATGTAATAACACACGCGTGAAACATACTAATAAGTGTATATTTCACGCGTGAATATTTTATTAATGTATACGCCAAGATACATATATTGTGAAAAATAATAAATTTATTAGGCAGAATAGGACAAATCTTGAACAAAAAGTACATACCTAAATGTAATAATTATTTCAGTTTGAAACTCTTATTTATAATTATTTATTTTATTTTTTATTTATAATAAAATGTAATTAATGGATTATTCTTAAAATATTTATGTACATAGGTATGTGCTTTATCGAACGTGTAAATAAAACTTGCCAAGATAAATATATTGTAATAAATACAAAATCTTTTCGGCAGAATATAACAAACATTGATAAATAAAAAAGAATTGTTTCTTTTTTATTTCGTAGATTTTTTTTTATTTTTTCTGCATATTATTATTTTAAATTAATTTAATGTAGGATTAAGTATTTATAATTGTCTTATTCTAAAATTAATTTAATACTGTAAAATGTTACCCTAAAAAGTATATGTATAAAATTATGTTATATTTGAACTATTTTCAGTTTGCAAGTCTATGGGTCTGTTTAAATATTATTGTAGTAAAAAGGATAAAATTTTTGTGCGTTGTACCAATGTTGTGGTACTTTACAAATATCCGGATATCCAACAGACACAAAGAACACAGTTCCAAAAGACCAAAGAGGGGTACACGAAATGTTGTCCCATGTGGGGGTCGAACCCATAATAATTGGAGCAGAGACTGTTATTTCAACCTTTTTAGTTGCCTGTAAGGGTTGTTCCCGCTCTATAGGCGAGCATTAGCATGAATGAACACCCCTTTTTTAAGTATGACGTCAGCTTGTGTTAGAACTTTACCTAAAATTTGCTTGGATGAGCAGCAAGGCTATAGATCTATAAAGTTTTCGCAGCAAGATATTACGGTCTTGTTGACATTACATCTTGTTGTAATAATAGCATAAGTATGCAGGAATTTTGTTAATGTTAAAGTTTTTAGTCTTTCGGTACTTTTAGAATGGCTTTCAAGAACCACAGTCATGTATTCAGAAAAGTTAATTACTAAGATTATGTACACATACATACATACATAGACTCACGCCTGTTTCCCCGAAGGGGTAGGCAGAGGCATCTTAAACGCCTACTTTTCGCCAGTTTTTTGATCCCACGTAATAGGTGGCGAGCCTATGGACCGCTTATCGGGTTATTTTGTTTGCCAGAGCCTCGTCCGTTGATCGGCAGGTGCACCACTTGCAGGTGAGGTTGGCTTGGGACCCTAAGTTCTTGGTGGGAACCCTATGCACCAAGATTATGTATTTAACGTCTTATGTGAAAAGGACACATATTGATTATGGTGGATCTTTATAGGAACCCTAAAATGTTTGAAGTAAAGTATGAGTAATACTCGTTTATTATAATATTGGATCTGTTTTCACTCTTGACACAATGGCTAAAGAACTCTCTTTGACTCCAATATTCCAAGACATAAAATGTACCTATGTATTTTTGCCCGAGTAAGAGTTTAAATTCCATTATTTTTACTTTTCAAGGATTAAAAGAATACATTCATTAATATACTCACGCCTTTTTGCCGTCGGGCAAAAAGGCGTGAGTAGCTCTGTAGGCAGAGACAACGGAACGCCACTTGCTTCTATCCTTACAAACCTCAGCGCTTCTTCTACATTCATTACTCTTTTCATACATGCTCTCCGGTGCTTCGGACCTCTCCCTTTTTCAGAACTCATCAATTTGGTCGACAAATGTCCTACGAGGTCGGCCGCGACGGGCTTGCCCATACACGTTTGCCTTATATATTTGGTGAGTCATACTGTCTTCACTCATTCGCTCCATGTGTCCAAACTCAGCATTCCTTTCTCAATTCTCGTCACAACATCTTCTTTCAGGTCACATCGCTCTCGTAGTACTGCATTCGGCATTCTATCAACCAGTGATCTCACCCCACACATACTACGCAGTGAGTAATTAAGAATACAATATCATACAATATCACTACTACTAGGAAAAGACTACAAGAACGATTCATATCTCCAATTGACTTACAATGTAAATTAGGAGAGGCATATGTCCTTAGAAAGGCTGTATGATTTTGTACGATTGATGCTAGATCTAAACTTTACTGTTTGAAATAGATATATTGTCTATGATAAACGAGAATATCAGTTCGTAACATTTGTTTTCTTTGGTAATTATTTTTTTACTCTGGTTACATTATGACAAGTGATTCACTTCCGCAAAAAACTCATTGAACACACCATTTGCAACTCGTGTGAATTTGTATAATTGAAGTAAATTTGGTAAAACGCTTGTAAATTGCCGCTATTTGATCTGCCCGGCATCGGTTTAGTGAGTCATTGATACATTTGTGATATTGTATTGAACATTGACATTTGTAAAACTAAAAATTGTATGAATCCTCTCCTCGTGTTGAAGACGTCGCATTTGGAGTATAAATAGCTAAGTACTTAGATGTAACACTCCCTATATTGGCCAATTTAGTTGTGTGTTTATCTAGCTAGCCCCAGGACCAGTGAAGATCCAGGTATCTGTATTATTTTATTTTGATTCTTAGCGCTGAGGAACTCGTCCTAATATATGACAGACTCCTTGCTTTGTTCTGGACAGATGGGTGTATGTAAATTAGCTTCCACTGCCGTCTGAAACAATTTCCCATGTGTCTAGGGCAAATTCTGAACACTTACGTAACCAAGAATCTACTCAGTAGCCTCGTAATCAGCATCATTTTTATAATATGTTGAGGCACTTTTAACTAAAAAGAAAACAACTACTCTACAATGTGAAGAATAAACAAGAAGCAAAAGTTGTGAGCACTTTATATACCCTCGTAATCGTGCAAAAGCTTTTGTGAACACTCGACTTAACAAATTGCTTTTAAAAGCAGCCATGTTAGATAATAACCGTGACAATACAAGATAGTGACCCAATTCTGTACTTCTTTGTACTTTTAATATCTATTTATATTGCACAGTCAGCAAAAAAAGTCGCTGCACGATTCGTAATCTTAGCCGAATACTCAAATATTTGCTTCTGATTGTGTTTATGCATTCGAACCGGCTGATAAAGTTATTCATACTTTATTAATAACGATTTAGGTACGTTTTCTTCGCCTCTAAATCCTACAAATATAAAGTACAAAAAATATTTGGGATGACAAAAGCACCCAACAACCAATTCAAAATCTCCTTAATGTTATGGTATTGTATGGTAGCATGGGCAGTTTTCGCAACTCCACGTCCTGGTATATATTTTGCGTACCTGTGGGGAATAACTGTTGTCACTCCAGCCACCCCATCTCTTCGAGGAATGCCAGCAGACCCTTGATATTGCCCACTGCTTGTCGCAGGATGCTGTGTCTGGTCAGGTACTGCTGCCTATACTGTGACACCTTAGGACAATCGAGGTGACGGTGGACTGCCATCTTGCCTGCTGCCATACAGGCTCTGCACAACAGACTTTCACGGTAGTAGAGCCTTGCTGATTGCAGCATGAATGGGCCGGCTTGAACGCGGAAGTACTACCCACTTACAGAAAATCGTCGTGAAATAACAATACCTAAACTGTTGCGTTTCGTTCGGTGAGTGAGAGTGCCAGCGGCCCTATCCCCTATTCCTTCGCCCTCATCCCACTCCTTATCCTATCCGTTTTCCCAACCCCATGGGGCGGCAACGCACTTGTGACTCCTGTGCTGTTACTTGTGACCATGGGCGACGGTAATTGCTTACCATCAGGCGATCCGTCTGCTCTTTTGCCGCCTATTACTATAAAAAAAAGACTGTCGGTGACACCCATGGTAAATAGGAGCTTCTTAAATAGTATCCGTATCCTGCAAAGGCGTCCATGACTGTCCGCAGGAGTTGTCTGAACAGCCGAAAGACTTATTTTACTATCTTACCGCCTGCTGCGCGAGAGCCTCTTTAGCCAGCCTGCATGCTTCTTTACCAATCCAGGACTGATTGTGCTGTGTCCTGGTCTCGTTGATATATATCAACTTATATTGCTGACTGTACTTACATGGCCGTAGGCCTAGAACGCTTCGCAACTTAAAACGCGCAATCGAAACCAAAATTTATGAAAATTTAGTTGATTGAATCAGGCGTTACTTGGCGGAACTCCATTGTAACCTAATAGAAGGAAAAAGGAACCCACCACGCACCCTCGGATTGACCA
Organism: Euclidia mi; assembly: GCA_944739405.2. Taxonomy (NCBI): domain Eukaryota; kingdom Metazoa; phylum Arthropoda; class Insecta; order Lepidoptera; family Erebidae; genus Euclidia; species Euclidia mi. The sequence goes on along the minus strand of OX123194.2, from coordinate 13,692,566 downwards.
CCCCAACTACTGCAATAGAAAAAGGTTGACAATATCGAACTCCTCTAAAAGGATAAGGGATATAGGAATGGTATAGGTTCCAGGAATATACCTTGCAGTATCCCGCTGTATGCGTCGACTATTCCTCGACACGTGTTTCGCCTCTGCACGAGTCATCCTCAATATTCTTAAAACGCGTTTGTACTTTAGTAAGATCACCTCTACATAAATCTGAGTAGTTGCAATGAAACTGGCCGACTGCAACATTTGGATCACATTACATCCCCCAGGGTACGCCACAAGAACCGATCTCCTGTTTTCGTCTCAGACCCTATGCCAAGCAGCACGCTTCTTTGGATAATCTTACTAAATCAATTAAAAAGTTACCCTCACGCAAAAATACTGAACCAATTTTGATGAAACTTTACAGTAATCTAGGTCTATAAACCTAGGCTACCTTTTGTTGAAATAAACAACATCCACGAGGGTGCTGGTTACGACTAGGCGAAGTCTAGTTTTATAGAGCGAGCTGTTATTGAAATGAATAGACTAGCCACAAAGGAATGCGATAGAAAAATCATCCGAGATAAAAGTTGAACTGGTAATAAACTAGTCAGTCAGACGAACTGATAGAAAATATTAAGGTACGGAACCCAGCCCTCGATAGACAGAGTGAAACGTGTAGCTTTGCTTTTTCTTTAATGCTTTTAATTCATTATAGATAGGACACGAAATTCATTGTTGAAATCTATATACAGGCTACTCCGAGGGTTTTAAATACAGACTAATTTTGAGCCCGTGTCCATCCACAATCTACCTCACGAGACTTACCTCTACTGCGATGTCTGTTAAAATTGCCTTTAAAACCTCATTCTCAAAAATGTTATATAAAACCTATACTAATATAATAAATGCGAAATAAGTTTTTTTTTCACGCTTGACTGATTTGATTAAATATTGCTGTAATATAGTAATACTAGAGGACGCCAGCAGCTACGCCTGCATTTTATTATTAATTTACCCGTTTTGGCCGATCCCGTGGGAATTTCGGGAAATTCCTTCTTAGTGCACCCCTGCGGTCCCCAAGGAACATACATTTCAAATTTCAGCTTCCTGCGCCCAATAGTTTCGGCTGTAGCGTGTCTGTCAGTAACGCAAGGATTTTATATATTAAGATAATAAAAAGGCTAGCTTTTGTCGCGATAGACGACCCACGCGGGTAATCTAGTTGTAAATAAATAAAATTCCTCAACCTGGCAGTTTTGCGGCATAAATTATATTTGAACGTCGAACTTGATTGACGGGTGTGACTGATTATAATAAAAAAACTCGGTTCAATTTACGCGGCATCATTTGTTGCTATCGATGAGTAACATGATTCTCTTTGTTTGATTTTTTGTATGTGTCTTACGATTGGGTCACAGTATTCGTGTGCTTTTAATGGATGTTGTCGATAAGGAATTTTGGTTGCACGTCTTGGAAATAAATAAGGTCTTATCTGGTTAGGTTTCAGATTGGAATGGTAAAATGTAAACCGAGTAGAAGTACAAATGTACATCCCCTATTGATATAAAAGGGCACTGAACCTTCGTTGTGGACAAGTATAAAAAGTAAAGCAAAAAGTTTACACCCTTGTTTACTAAATTTTCAACAGTCCTGTTGTTATAATAGAAGAATCATTAGATAACTATGCTATGAATAAAGAGGTCTAATTTCGACGTCTACAGGACCACTAGAGCTGGTAAAAAGCTTGTTTCCAACACACTGTTAAAAAGTTAGCAAGTCTATTGCACAAAGAGTGTTTACCGTCATCACTACTTCATATTATAATCAAAAATAAATTTCAACGCAGTAACATAAAACGCAATAGAGAACTTGATCAACACTTTATTCCTTCGCAATTCATATATATTATTGTTTGCAGACGAAATATTACGAGCCTAACATTTTACGAGAGCCATAAAAAAAGCAATTACAGAACAGTGATCCAGTTCTCAGAACTTCCATTATATTCATGTTTGAGGCGTTTTTGTGAATGGCTACTTCCAAATAGCCTGTTAGATACTTAATAAGGTTAATAGAAACGGTCTAAGTAATGTTATTCATGAGGTAATCGTATTAGAAATGTTTTTAGTTTGAACGTAACTTTTGTGAATAGATATTGATATTCTCGTTTGAGAGTTGCATATCTGTTTTTCCTTATAGAATTCTAGTTAATATAAAGTATGTCTTATTATTATTTTAATCACACAGATAAAACAATAACAAAAGATATATTATACGAAAATATTCGTCCCCATCACAAATGTTAGACGTTGATATTACCATAACACTTCGATAGATCCCCCTTCTCATTCTACATGTATAAGAGAGAGTGAGAGAGATATGTTGTAATAAAACGAGGGTATACAAACACTCTTCTAGATTATATTTTTATTGATCACTTGTTGATATGCACCGCGATCGATGATTCATTGTCTCTTTTTTTATATTCATAAGATAATTTTGGTTTGATCTTATTTGGAATTCTTTTGGCTAAGGTTGCATATTAAAGATGACTTTACGTTGAACTAAAGGATGCCTGCAGCTATGCTCGCGTTTTTTTTAAACTTAACTGTTTTTACTCGCGTACGAAATTCGAGAAATCCCTTCTGTTCAAACATGAACATGACATTCTTGGCATTCCAACACACATCCAACTTATCACCGAGGAAGATGCGTGATATTTTAAGATCATGTAATTTATCACGTACGGCGGTCGGCTCAGACATGCTGCATCGGCACAATACACAGACGGCACACAACTAAATACGTGTATATGTGTACATAGAATAAGTTTAGTATATAAGATTATAATTTTAAGAAATAAACCAGTCATTAGCTCACTCCCGGCTTTGACTCATACCCTACCCCTCACCTCTCACTGCGGCCAAGACACCCTTAGCCGTCACCATGATCGGTCTTGTGAGTCTGCTCGACCGGCAGTGAGAAAACCCACTTCACTACACCCTAATCCTACCCACTTTCCGTCTGTCGCCTTAGGTCTCCCGGCGACAGATATCCCGGCCTAGGGATCCCAGGGACTGCTAGGGAACTAGGGATTAGGGTTGTATACGCGACAGTCTGTGTGACCACAGTGTACACGGCCTCACTATACACTATACCTAACAGGGCTAGGGTAGACTAGGGACTTAGGTTAGAGTTAGATCTAAAATAGGGATAGGTTTATCGTAGGTAGGTAAGGCTAGGTATAGGAACCAGTAGGCTTAAATTAGGATAAGTCTAGGTTTAGGTACGTGCAAGCTTAGGGCTATACTTAAGAGCTATCGAAGGTTAGGCCCTAACTTGTACATTGGTCCTTCGAGCAAAAGCGATATAACATCTCTGGAACTCCTGTTCCCGTAGGCTGACTAGCTGACTGACTGACACTTATTATATTGCGGGCTAATGTTCCCCAATCGCACTAGTCACGTGGTATAGTAAGAGACTTACTAACTTGGTTGCGTCGGGCGGTAGCGAATCAGGTATCGGTCTCCCACAAGCGGGTCGCCCCGGTACTCGAGAAGTCGCACTTACCGTTTCGAGGACGAGATTGCAACCAAGTTTAGGGAAAGACATATCTACGTAAACAAGTTAGGATTGGCTAGAGGAAGCAAATAACAATGAATACATAACGAGGGCCTTAGATAAACAAATCAAGGACCCATACCTTTACAATTAAGAACATGTTACAAGTCATGAAGTCCAATCGAACCTGACTCCCAGAAAACCACAGTGTTGACAAACCGCCATCGTCCTCGTAACAAGTTACTGCCACAGCCGCGATACACACTTGTATACGAGTTCTGCTCGATCAGAGTTCATGGGCGCTAAATTTTACGAATATACTAAGTTTACTACTACTACTACAACGACTACTACTACTACAAATACTACACCACTACTACTACTACTACAAATACTACACTACTACTAATACTACTACTACAACGTCTACTACTACACTACTACTACTACTACACTACTACTACTACAACGTCTACTACTACTACTAAATAAGAGAAGGGATGGAATTTCTGGAGGGGTGAATAACATGCAATGGTACAAAACAACTGCATGTTGACTAAATATAAAATATACCTTGTTTTTTCCTACTACACATAGGTACTTAACATATCCACCGCAACGATCCTCAAGGTTCCACAGCAAGCAACGCAATAAGCTGCCGCTGCCAGGACCGCATCATACATGGCCTACAGCCAGCCAACCGAAGCCGTCAAGAAAACGAATCACCAGTGAACAACAAACTACAGATGCCGTTAACGTTGAGCTGAAGCCTACGCCGAAGAGACGCCAGAATGTTCACGCCTGAACATAAGAACTTTCAAGAGCCTGCCTCGGAGAGGCGCTAGAATGTTCACGCCGGAACATGACCTTCCTGAAGCCTATCCCGGAGAGACGCCAGAATGTTCAAACATGAACATGACATTCTTGGCATTCCAACACACATCCAACTTATCACCGAGGAAGATGCGTGATATTTTAAGATCATGTAATTTATCACGTACGGCGGTCGGCTCAGACATGCTGCATCGGCACAATACACCGACGGCACACAACTAAATACGTGTATATGTGTACATAGAATAAGTTTAGTATATAAGATTATAGTTTTAAGAAATAAACCAGTCATTAGCTCACTCCCGGCTTTGACTCATACCCTACCCCACACCTCTCACTGCGGCCAAGACACCTTTAGCCGTCACCATGATCGGTCTTGTGAGTCTGCTCGACCGGCAGTGAGATAACCCACTCCGCTACACCTTAATCCTACCCACTTTCCGTCTGCCGCAGGTCTCCCGGCGACAGATATCCCGGCCCAGGGATCCCAGGGACTGCTAGGGAACTAGGGATTAGGGTTGTATACGCGACAGTCTGTGTGACCACAGTGTACACGGCCTCGCTATACAATATACCTAACAGGGGTAGGGTAGACTAGGGACTTAGGTTAGAGTTAGATCTAAAATAGGGATAGGTTTATCGTAGGTAGGTAAGGCTAGGTATAGGAACCAGTAGGCTTAAATTAGGATAAGTCTAGGTTTAGGTACGTGCAAGCTTAGGGCTATACTTAAGAGCTATCGAAGGTTAGGCCCTAACTTGTCCACCTTCATACCGTATTGTAGCATCTTGCGAATAATATTTTTGGCTGTGCGTTGTCTGTCAATCAGTCAGTAACTCAAGGATTTTATATCAATTCAAAATATTAATAAAGATAAGAAATCAGCAATACGTTAAATCTGACAGTGATAACGCTAAATACCAATTAACGAGTGGCAATAATAGCTTAGTTTGGATAACTATTTATAAACAAATAAACATAGGGTTTGTGTTTGAACCAATACCATTACGATCACTGTGGGCAGCCATGTAATCTATAGAAACCGATTGAAATAACTCATTTCGTCTCTATGACCACTGACCGAAGACATGGCTTGCTGTGACCGGTGTCGCGAATCTAGCCAGCCATCGTCAGTATTGTGTTGTCGAAGCCGTAAACTTGGCGATAGCTTGATTGGTACTTCTGCAGCAAAGAATGCGACTACGATTATTTCTGGCTGAAGTCAGATCTAGGGCTCGAGGTATCTTAATGGCAGAGAAGATAATGCAGCTTAATTAGGGGTGAACAATAAACAATAATTAGTACATTAATTGTTTCTCTAAGTTGTGAAATATATGGGCAACGGAACTACAGCCATTGCCAGGTTGTATAAAACAATACAACCTGGCAATGGCTGTAGTTCCGAGTTAGTAGTGTGGTGACGGATTAAGAATACGGATTGTCAGCACCCCATATCATCCCATGGGTGTCGTAAAAGCCGACAGAGGGAGCATATTGTGCATAGAACAGCACTGTAAGAGAAGGATAACTTGATACAAACCCTATACCAACCCGTTTGGCCAGCGTGGTATAGCAGGCCAATTCCTCCTTTCAAAGGAGAGGCCTAGTCCAGCAGTGGACTGTTAAAGGCTGATGATGATGATAAAACAATACCTGGGTTCCGTCAACAAAATATACCCGCTTTCGTAATAGTAAAGAAAAGAAAATAGTAAATAGTAAAGAATAACGTTCAGGCATAAGGGCCGGTCTACAGTCACCTTTACCATTCTTATATACAGTTCGAAATAAACTGAATATTTGTACAAAAGCCTATGCTCAAAGACTTAAGGGTCATTTTTGATAAGCTCTTGTTTGCCTAGCTGTATATTTTAAGTTTGTAAAGATACAGTACAAACGTTATGGAGTGTTACTGACTGCTATAAAACATAACTGAAAGAGGATTTCTGTTATTATACATACACTAGAGGACGCCAGCAGCTACGCCTGCATTTTTTAAAAATTTACCCGTTTTGGCCGATTCCGTGGGAATTTCGGGAAATCCCTTCTTAGTGCACCCCTACGGTCCCCAAGGAACATACATGCCAAAATTCAGCTTCCTGCGCCCAATAGTTTCGGCTGTAGCGTGTCTGTCAGTCAGTCAGTAACGCAAGGATTTTATATATTAAGATTATTATATTACATACACCTATTCAGCTATGTATATGCTAAAGAGTTTTGAACTCTATAGTCTTTAAATTCTATTGGAAAAGGCACACGTACTGCTTGTTGATAGTTGAGGTTTTATCAGAACTTATGATATCGGTTTCAGTTTTTAAGGCAGAGAAATAAATACGAATGCGAGCTTTAGGTAAATTCGTTATATAAGTTATATAGAACATTTTCACTAGTGTACAGAAAGAATTTGTATGATATGAAAGGTAGGTACTCAAAATAAACATTAAATTAGATAATAAGAAACTAATATTTTCTTGACGCAAAGTATTAGCATGCTTAAAAGGCTAATAAGTTACTGCACTAAATTTACTATAATCTATTCAGATCAATATGGATTTCAAAAACACAAATCCACAACTCTTGCAATATTTACACTTCTAGTAAAACCTAGCAGGTGTTAACAATAATCACTTTACTACAGGATTATTCTTTGACCTATCCAAGGCTTTTGATCTCGTCTCGCATAACACTCTTCTGATAAAACTGGAAAGACTTGGAATTCGAGGAATGGCACTGGAATGGATAAACTCGTACCTTAGCAATAGAGAACAAAAGGTTGTTATTAATAAAATTCATAAAAATCGCAATATGACACCACATCTATCTGAAAATCAAATTAACAGACATGGTATATCACAGGGAAGAGTTTTTGGCCTAATTCTATTTGAACTATGTTTAAACGATATAATAAATACAACAACCCACAACTGTGTCTTATTCGCCGATGACATATCTATCGTGGTCACAACAAATTTTTTAGGAGTAATAATAGACGAGGACCTAAACTGGAAACCAAACCTTGATAATATATCAAGCAAAACTAATAATTTTTATTTGCTTTAAAACATATTATAAAAGTAACTAATACAGAAACAGTTGTTTTATCGTAACGCGCTTATGTCGAATCTTTTTTTATAAACGTTTTAAATACAGACTTATTTTCATCCCGCATCCATCCTCAATCTACCTCACTGGACTTACCTCTACTGCGATGTCTGTTCAAATCGCCTTTAAAAACCTCGGTCTAAAAAATTTGTTATAAAACCTATACTAATAAAATAAATGCGAAAATAGTTTTTTTCACGCTAGACTGATTTGATCAAATACTGCAGTAATATAGTATCATAAAATCATAATAAATTATTAGTTAAAGGCTAGCTTTTGTCGCGAAAGACGACCCACGCGGGTAATCTAGTTGTAAATAAATAAATTTCCACAACTCGCACCTGGCTGTTTTTCGGCATACATTATATTCGAACGTTGAACTTGATTGAAAGGTGTTCTGATCGAAATCGAGTTGTTGATTTGACGAGTAACATGACTCTGTTTGTTTGATTTGTGATAATATGTGTATGCGATTGGGTGACAGTAATTATTGTGTGCTTCTAATGAATGTTGACGATAAGGAATTTTTATTGCACGCCTAGGAAATAAATCAGGCTTTATTTTTAGGTTTCAGATTGCTATAATTAAATGCAAACCAAGGTGAAGTTAGCCTTTATACATTCCCTTTCATTTGTGCAAGAAGTCTTGAAAAAATGCTGGAGATAAAAATATACTACTCCGTCAAGAAAGTACCGGGAAAAGATCAATAATACATAAACTGTTTGTTATTTATTCAAATTTATTTTATCACCTTCTCTGAAGGAGCATCTTTTTCTTTTTTATTATAATAGGCGGCAAACGAGCAGACGGATCGTCTGATGGTAAGCCATTGAAGAGAGGGCGCTACTGTGCGTAAACAAACAAGTAGCTACGTATTTAATTGTGAATAAAAATAGTTAAAGTGATTATTCAGAAGCAATTCATTGTTTAAAGTTATGCGTTAGTGACAAAAAGTGAGTGACATTGGAGTACATTGATATTATTCACTTAAACGGCCAAAAACACTAAAATCAGTGTAAGAAAAATAACGACCGCCAATTTTAAATGATGTGTAGTGAGCGGCAATAAAAAGTTAAAAATAAACATTTACTGACATCTTTTATGAAACATATGCAGGAAGAAAGCATTAAAAGGTACCAAATACATGTATTTTAATTTCAAAGCTAATGTATAATATATAATACATTTCAAATTAAAAGGATTATTTTCATATGCGAGTAACGCCATCTATCGACTAATAGCAGAACCAAGACGCCAAAATCGAAACTGCCTAGTACTTCCTACTTCATACTAGATGTCATAACAAGTATTATTCTCGGCAATATAAAATAATATATCCCCTTGGCTACCTACTTATTGCGATATGGCACCCACAACTGTGTGCGCAGGATGTCACCAAAAGTTGCCAACAAGAGAATTTATAGCATGCTCCCTATGCAAGTGTAAATATGACATAGATTGTGCCGGCTTATCCAAGGAGTACTATACCAAATTAATGTCCTTGGAGCAAAAGAGATCATGGAAATGCCCTGCTTGTCTAAGTAAAGTACCAAAGACCAACAACACAAATACCCCCATGCGTACCCCAAAAAGCCTAGAGTGTAGTCAAAACTTCATCTCCCCGACAAACGAAAACAATATCACAACAAGAAAGAAACCTACAAATATAATAAATTGCACCATCAGCTCTGAAGACTTGAGAATCCTAGGAGACACATTAAACATGGAAGATAAAGTTGAAATATTAAATGATACAAAAATCTCACTTACAATGCAAAACTTGAGCGAGTTGATAGCAATGCGACTTAAAGAAAATAATAGATCTATTATAGAGGAACTACAAAGCACAATCCAGACTGAAATAAAGCGAGCAATAGCTGAACTACGACAAGATTTTAAATACAAATTAACACCTTGACCTTGGAGAGTACTAAATGGAAACAAGAAATAGACAATATAAATATCAAGATAGAAACACTATTTAATGAAAATGAAAACCTGAAAAAGAAATTAAAAAAAATATCAACACATTCAGTCCAAACGCCGAGCATAAACGAAAACAAATATAAAATAGTGCTGTATGGACTACCAGATTATTATAAAGAACCAGAAAGCGACCTCTACGACAGACTTGTAAATTTATTCTACGACATTACGAATATAAATATAACGGGATACATAGAAAACTTCTACAGGATGGGTAAAAGAACCTTAAAGAACCGCCCGCTTGTCATTGAGTTACTCAGCAAAAGAATGACGAGACTGATCATGGACAACAGCCGCAGTTTTCAGAGAACTGGACTGCATATATCTGAGTTCCTAGACGCAGAAGGGAGAAAGAAAAGAGCCCAGCTACGAGAAGAACTGTTAAGAGCCAGGAACAACGGCTACTACGCAATTATAAAAAACAATCAACTGTTTATAGATGGAAAATGCGTAAATGTAACGGACAATTATTGTCATGAGCAGCATCCGGCCACAACTTACGAAGAGGATACGATTTCGTTTTGAATATCTTAACAATCGTACATCGCAAACATAATAGATCAAAGAGAAAATCATACATTTCGAAAACAAAGACCTACAATTTAAAATACTATTCCAAAATATCCAAAACCTAAACAATAAGCAAGACATACTTGAATCTTTCATTACTCAACATCCAGACTACAAAGCAATAGGAATCTCGGCAACCTGGCTCTCCCAAGACAAACTTGATCATGTTAAATTTAGTGGATATAAGATTGCATCATCTTATCGCCGCAGTACTCGACCCGGAGGCGGCGTGTGCACCCTACTACAAGAAAACATTGATTGTATTCCCAGAAATGATATCACAGATATGTCTATAGAATACGTTTTAGAATTATGTGCTATTGAGTTACCGACAGAGAATGTATTATTAATTGTTATGTACTGGAACAGAAAAGAGGAAGAAGTATTTTACAAGCGAATTAAAAACATTCTAACGTATGTCAACAATAAATATCAGAAGTTAAATATAGGAAATATAATTATAGGAGGCGATTTCAATATTGATATTTTATCTGCTAGCTTAAAAACTAACCAGTTTATAAATTTCATGTTAGAATTTAAATTAACACAACATATAAAAAGTGCAACACGTATTACCCCAACTTCGACAACATGTTTAGACCTTATATTTACTAACTTTACAAGCAAAGAAATGGTTGCGACTGTGGAAGAACTAGGATTCTCAGACCACAATAGTACTATACTACATATAAATTTAATACAGCAAACTACGAACACAACTTGGTTCGCCATAAAGAGAATTTACAATGACACAAACATACCAAAATTCAAATTAAAATTACAAGAAATAAACTGGAACAATATAATAAAGCCCGATAAAAATATTTACGAAAATTATAAAATGTTTAACAATACCCTTATAAGTATTCTAAATCAATATATACCAATAAAAAAAATTAAGTTTAGGTCAAACGTTAAAAAAACATTGGCTTACTACAGGCATAAAACAATCCTGCAAAAACAAGAGATTATTAAAAATACTAACAACTAAAACCAAAAATCCAGTCCTAATAATTGAAGTATTTACTGTTACTGTCTGTTGGGCAGAGTCAGCTGACAAAGCTGAAGACGGAAGATGGCAGAATCGTATCGGCCAAGCCTGAGCTCTTGGAGGAGATCGAAAGGTTCTATGGACAGCTATACACGACAACGCAACAACCCGCAAGCACTCCAGCGTCAGACCCTAGAGCTGGATTGACCCGACACTATCCCGAAGATATCCCGGACGTCAGCATGCACGAGATTAGTGTGGCTCTCAAACAGCTCAAAAACAACAAGGCGCCGGGTGATGACGGAATTACGAGCGAGCTTCTGAAGGCCGGCGGTGCACCCGCTAGAGAAGCCCTCCGGAAGCTATTTAATGCCGTCATTCTCGAGGGTAAAACGCCACAGGCGTGGCACAGAGGTGTGGTGGTGCTTTTCTTTAATAAAGGGGATAAAACCCTCTTAAAGAACTACAGACCCATCACACTTCTGAGGTACGTCTACAAGCTGTTTTCGAGGGTCATCACGAATCGTCTCGAGAGCAAACTAGACGACTTCCAGCCTCCCGAACAAGCCGGTTTCCGTAAAGGCTATAGTACCATAGACCACATACATCCGCTGCGGCAGGTTATACAGAAGTCCGAGGAGTATAACCAGCCCCTACGCTTGGCGTTAGTGGACTATGAGAAAGCCTTCGATTCGATCGAAACCTGGGCGGTGCTACAGTCTCTCCAACGGTGCCGGATTGACTACCGATATATCGAAGTGCTGAAGTGTTGGTATGAAAACGCCACTATGTCAGTCCGCCTCCAGGACCAGAGTTCGAAACCTATTCAACTCCAGCGAGGGGTGAGACAGGGGGATGTCATATCCCCGAAACTGTTTACCACTGCGCTGGAGGATGTTTTCAAGCTTCTGGACTGGAATGGGCTCGGCATCAACATCAACGGCGAGTACATCACTCACCTTCGATTCGCAGACGATATCGTAGTCATGGCTGAGACCATGGAAGACCTAGGCACAATGCTCGATGGCCTCTGTAGAGTCTCTCAACAAGTAGGTCTTAAGATGAACATGGACAAGACGAAAATCATGTCGAACGTCCATGTTGTACCTGCTCCTATTCAGGTTGGGAACTCTACGCTCGAAGTTGTCGACAAGTATACCTACCTGGGACAAGTAGTCCAATTAGGTAGGTCCAACTTCGAGAAGGAGGTCAATCGTCGAATCCAACTCGGTTGGGCAGCGTTCGGAAAGCTACGACATATCTTCTCGTCCGATATCCCGCAGTGTCTCAAGACGAAAGTCTTTGACCAGTGTGTGTTGCCAGTGATGACTTACGGATCAAAGACGTGGTCGCTCACTATGGGCCTTATCAGAAGGCTCAAGGTCACTCAGAGGGCGATGGAGAGAGCTATGCTTGGAGTTTCGCTGCGAGATCGAATCAGAAATGAGGAGATCCGCAGTAGAACCAAAGTCGCCGACATAGCTCTCCGGATAGCCAAGCTGAAGTGGCAGTGGGCAGGGCACATAGCTCGAAGAACCGATGGCCGTTGGGGCAGAAAGGTTCTGGAGTGGCGGCCACGTACCGGACGACGCAGCAGAGGTAGGCCTCCCGCAAGGTGGACCGACGACCTCGTCAAGATCGCGGGAGGCGGTTGGATGCGGGCAGCTCAAGACCGGTCTGTGTGGAGAACCTTTGGGGAGGCCTATGTCCAGCAGTGGACGTCGTTTGGCTGATATGATGAATAAAATACTACAAACACTGTGAAAAAATACTTAAAAATCTATTATTACAGCCAAAAAGCTAAGAATAGAATGATGAAATCTAGTAACAAAGTTAAAACAATGTGGAGTATAATAAATGAAAATACAAATAAAAAAATAAAGACTGAAAATCGTAACATATCCCTAAAAATAAATGACAGTCTACACTCAGAACCGAAAAAGATAGCTGATATGTTCAATAACTTCTTTGCTTCTGTGGGAGAAACTCACTCACCTATTATTATTATTCTACCTCCAGCAAACGATCACCCATACTGTCCAGAACTGAGAACTCGATCTATCTTTCTCCAGTTGAACCATACGAGGTAAATTTTATTATAAAAAAATTTAAAAAACCAAAAAAGTCATGGTATTCATGAACTCCCACCCATCTTACTTCGAAAATGTGCTGATGAACTCACTCTACCATTTTATAATTTATTAAATCAGTCTTTTGATGAAGGCACTTTCCCTGACATGCTAAAAACATCACTCATAAAACCGATCCATAAAAATAACACAAAATCTGACCCCAAAAACTATCGCCCCATAGCTCTCCTACCAACAGCTTCAAAAATATTTGAAAAAGCCATGTGCAACCGTGTTTACGAGTTTTGCGAAAAATTTAATATTCTAAATGATTGCCAAAATGGATTTAGGAAAAACCGTTCTACTATATTAGCTGCTTACAAATATATTCAGGAGGCCTTAAACATTATTAACACAAAAAATATGCAATTGGCTTGTTACTCGACATGACTAAAGCCTATGACAGAGTCCAATTTAAATTACTATTAGACAAACTATACAGCATAGGGATTCGTGGCAAATGTTATGATTGGTTTGTGGCGTATCTACAAAATAGGGAACAGCTGGTAGAAATAGAATTTTATAACCAGAAAACAAATAAAATTGAACTTATCCGATCCAACAGTACGACAATCAAAGCCTCAATTCCACAAGGAAGTGTGATAGGATGCCTTCTCTTCATAATTTATATAAATGACCTGCCAAAATACATAAAAGAATCAAGTGTCCTCTTCGCAGACAATATCAATACTTATCTCTTGTAATAATAATACGAAACTAAATGAAAAATTAAACTCAATACTAAGCTCTACTACTGATTTGATGACCGCAAATAACTAAGAAATAAACGTTGATAAGACTAAGTTAATTACATTCCACCCACGACAAAAAGCTTCTATTAATATAAACTTTAATTTTAAAAATAAAGCAATTGAAGTAGTTAATGAATTCACCTTCTTAGGCATAGATATAGATCTTAATATAAATTGGAAGTCTCATATCAAAAGAATAAGAGCTAAGTTATCAAAATTCTCATACGCTCTACGAGAAATAAAAAAAACTACAGACCTAAAAACTGCACTGGCAACATACTACGCTTACGCATACGTCTGGCTTAAGTACGGTGTCATCCTGTGGGGAAACAGCACAGACGCACCTACGCTGTTTACATTGCAAAAGAAGCTGTTAAGAATAATAGTTAACATAAATGAGACAGAAACCTGCAAACCTCATTTTCAGAAGCTAAAACTATTGACATTACCCAGTATCTACATCTTTGAAATCTGTAAATTTGTGCGAAAATATCCAGAACTATATACTAAAAGAGCAGACATAAACACAAGCATGACACTACGCCATAGAAACAGACATAAACTACCCACCTCTCAACTTGCCATGCACTCAAATAGCCCATTCGTAATGTCAATAAAAATATATAACAAATTACCAAATACAAAAACCAAATTTAATATTTTTATACATCAACTAAGACGCATACTCCTACAAAAAGTTTACTGTAGTATAGATGAATACTTAAATGATGATTTAATTCCAACTCCAACCACATTAAAACAATAAATATAATAAATGAAAAACCCCATTGGCTAATTAAAATATTACATTGAAATAATTAATTCTCTAAACTATAAACTCAATAAAAGAAAAATTAAACAGTTAAAATATCCTTGACATTACCTATAGCTTTAATTTTTTTCGTTAATAATTATAATATAAACTTAAATGACAATATGTAAATAGATATTTAATTATTATTAGAAATGTATATAAAACATAAAATAACCGAAATATTGTCGCCAGCGCCTTCCTCCTTTCTTCTTCTTTTGTAAATTGCCGTGCCCGTCAGGGTCCATATTTGATCTATTTATGTATGTAACACCATGAAAACATATGGAGAGCAATAAAATATTTGAATTTGAAATTTGGATTTGATTAGCGCGGCCCATAGACACAAGCAACACCACAGGAGTCACAAGTGCGTTGCCGCCCCTTGGGGTTGGGAAAAGGGATAGGATGAGGAGTGGGATGTGGAAGAAGGAATAGGGAAAAGGGCCTCCGGCACTCTCACTCACCGTACGAAACGCAACAGTTTAGCTGCTGTTACTTTACGTCGATTTTCTGTGAGAGGGTAGTACTTTCCCGGTCGAGCCGGCCCATTCATGCTGAAATTAGCAAGGCTCTACTACCGTGAAAAGTAAAATTCTATGAAAGTATGCTCCTTCAGAAACGATACACTAAGGCCAACGAATAATCCAACCATCAAAACATTTTTTTAATTCGGCTCTCGCCGCGAATTCTCCTTTATGTCTTCTGCAAATTGAAAACGGATGCCACGAGGTGGTAATTTGAGTTGAGGAAAAAGCAAAAAAGTTAGCTGGAGCCCTAAGTCTCTTGCACTCATTTTGTCATAAAAGCTCTATTTATTGAAACAGGATTTTACATATAAAGTCCCTTTTCAAATGACCATAGGTCACGTACGTTATTTTTTTAATTTAAATTCTTAGCTACTGCTTTTTCTAAAACATAGATAATACGTATTTGTGTTGTTTTTTTTTATTTATAGCGTGTGAAATCAAGGGTTTATCTTCACCTTTATGTGAGTTTAATGTATGTGCACCTAGCCTTCAGATTTTGGGTCTGAAGATTACACCAACACTGATGATGTTGATGGAAACAATTTTAACGGCTTCCATTTGAACTCTTTAGTCTCATAAATACTTATAAACACTCCTGCAATTATGACAGGGATTCCAACAGATAGCTAATTTTATAAGAAATTATGGAATACAAACCATTCGCATCAAAAAAGGTTTTGAAAATCGAGCAAGAAGCAACATTTTTCAAATTCCTCATGAACGAAGTCACAGATTCGGTTATTTAACGTATTTTCCCGCAAAAGACAACTTACTGAGATGATCATTGACATTCTGCAATTTAAAAATTATAAATAGAATCTTTCTTAATCAAGTTCAAACGATTTTATTTAATATTTTTTTAATTTATTTTAATAACTAAGCAATAATTGGATTTAAAAAGCCTTTGAGGCTTGCAAATTAATTTATTTTTCATATTAAAACTGAATTCGGGTCTGAGGATTCGATAATATTCTGAGGCACGCTTATAGAATTGCAATAAGTTTTGTAACGGTTGAAGTTTCGACTGTTTGTTATTCAAATAACGAACGCCTGTAGTACAAACGTTGGCTCGGCTGCTCGTAAAATGTTTCAGTATCTACAGATAAAATATTTGTTTATTAAAATGTGTTCGGTTTAACATCTTTATTTTGGGTATTGGCAGTTTTTCATTTTTTTTATGTAAAGGTTAGAGCATATAATAAATGCATTATTTAATTTACTGAATTGTAAAGCCTCATTACCCGTCTTCAAAAGGAAGGAAGTTTTCAATTCGATACCTATATATATTTCTTTACCTATTTCGTCAGCACTTAGTCACTCACACCCTTAATCAGATGACATGATTCTTAATGAGTCTTGTTACTTTTTCTCACTAGTAGCCAACTTGAATACATCATTTATTAATATTTTACAGCAGAAGGTCCTTTCTTTCCGTATATAGGATACGCATCGAAAAAATATACGTCATATACCTAATTGTATTGTACCTATTTGATTTTTAAGTTCATATCAGGTTGTTAAAATAATCGACTAGTCCTTAATCTTGTTTTATACTGCAGTTTTTCAGTTTTCCAGTGGTAAAGGTGACCTAAGTTTTTTTAACTTTGATATTTCATCACGAGTTACACCATTAAAATGAAGGCTAACAGCAACAAGCGCAGTAATGAAGCAGCAACTGGTAACGACAACAATATCCCGTTTGATTTAAACACACGATGAGTCCTCCATGAGCACACTTCACCTTTATTTTAAAAGTAGAAGATAGTCGCAGCGACACCCGCATATTTAACTGTATTTCTTTGCAATCCGTGGAAATTTTTGGAACTCACTTCTTAGTGTACACGTGAAGGTGCCTTGAGGAGCATAGGGGTGCGCTACTATGCTCCCCAAGGAACATACATACAAATTTCAGCCTCTTGCGTCCAGTAATTTCAGCTGTGCGTTTCCAGTCAATCATTCAGTCAGTAACGCAAGATTTTTATAAATATTGATGTTGATAATTATGTTACATAAATATGAGTTTTGTATCTAGTCTTGCCATAAATATTGTAACAAAGAAAAAATATGTTTTTAATTGCAAATAACATTTATTACTTTTACAGTGTGTTAGTTTAATATTATTAGTATTAATACCTTTTGTCGTACGATCACTACGTGGACGGCTAGGTATTTTTCTGTCACAAACAGAGGAGGTCTCATTGTACCTATTAATAGCCCGGTACACAAACATTTGACTAATACCAAGTATATGGAGAGTTTTAAAAATTGCTTTTGGCTATGGAGACAAAAGCAATTTTTACCAAATTAATTTATACCTACTTTGTGTAATGCAATCATAGCGATTCGGTTCTCTTTATCACCCCACTCCATTTTAATATCGCAAAATATTGTACAATGTATTGGCGCCAAAACGAGAAAACATAATAAACAATCGTATAAAAATGACAGATTTCGAATTCAAATGTAATATATATTTTTTTATTGTAACAGTATGTATGGCCAGACTATTAAGTATATTGCATTTATTATTCACAATCGCCATCGTATCGTTATCGTCCCGTGCAATATAAACTCACGTTGCTATAGTACACAGAACCGTGAACTTTACGAGTGTATGCGCAATTATAGCAAACATTCGGCATAACATAACTCATGCGAGCCAAGTTTAGTCATAAACGGTAAACGGTTGATTTCGTTGATAGCCAACGAGTAAATAAAAAATAAATAAAATAAAATAAATCATTTATTTCTCAAGCTACATTGGCGCATGTGTTAGTAACAATTTACCTTAATACTATGTTAGTTTATAATAATAAATAAATACACATACATACATAGACTCACGCCCTGTTTCCTCGAAGGGGTAGGCAGAGGCATATCAAACGCCCACTTTTCGCCAGTGTTTGATCCCACGTAATAGGTGGCGAGCCTATTGCCGCTTATCGGGATATTTTGTTTGCCAGAGCCTCGTCCGTCGATTGGCAGGTGCACCACTTGCAGGTGAGGATGGCTTGGGACCCTATGTTCTTGGTGGGACCCCTATGCACCCTAATAAATAAATAATGAAAGAAATCAAGTAATCTGTGTGTAAATGAGTTGTGTATGAGACACTACAGGTTCACCACAGAGGTGGAAAGCCTGGAGCAACGTCTCATATACACACAGTCAAGCCTACTTGCTATACCAATAAGTATTTTATTGGGACTAGCCCGCACCCGTAAAGTTGGCTCACCTTGTGTGCCTAAGGTTTGATATAGTGAATTATTATACGTGTAACACATGTGGTGTCCGTGTGGTGACGGATTAAGAATACGGATTGTCACCACCCCATATCATCCCATGGGTGTCGTAAGAGCCGACAGAGGGAGTATATTATGCAGAGAACAGCACTGTAAGAGAAGGAAAACTTGATACAAACCCTATACCAACCCGTTTGGCCAGCGTGGTACAGTAGGCCAATTCCTCCTTTCAAAGGAGAGGCCTAGTCCAGCAGTGGACTGTTAAAGGCTGATGATGATGAACACATGTGGGTTATGGCTGTATGTGTTGCTTTGTGGTAGTGTTGACCATAAGATCTGATATTTCTGTAGTCATTGTAGAGCTTGAGATCTCTGTTTTCCAGATCAAACCAAAGTTCAGATCAAATTATAATGTAGATACTTTACAATAAAGGCCCATTTAGACGGAGAGAGTTTCTCGACTCGAAGATGCGATTATCGAAAGAATATAAAAAAGTTTCTTCGTCTAAACATACTAAACATACACACTTCTCGCTCCTTCACTTTGGCGACAATTGCCTCGCAAGGAATATTGATTGCGTCCGTGTAAACAAAATTTCAAAGCAATAATCGTATTCAAGATTTTGTGCCAGTTGCTAACATGAGTGCAGTGATTTTTGTGTCATTTTTGACAACAAATACTCTCTAAACTCGAATGACGAATCTCGCACTGAAAACGGTTCAAACCGATTTGTACGATACTCGTATGAACTTGACAAAATATCATACGAGATTGTGTTTATACAAGTCGAGCTTCTCGTAAGCCAGAATCTTCTTACTATAATTTCGCTGTGTAAACAGACGCAGGTAATTATCGCCTAGCGATATGTCATATGCGAATCTCGTATGATATAATCGTACGCGAGAATTTAGTTCTTGCCTGAATGTAAACATTTAGATACGATAATGTTTTGGCGATTATTGCTTGTGATAGTAGTATACGATTTCTCGTACGAAACGTGCGAGAAACTCTCTCCGTCTAAATGGCGCTTAAGTCACCCGCCTCATTTTCTTTTGGTAGGCCTCTTTTTGGGATTGGCTCTAAGTAGGTACCATCGTAGAATCTTTGATTCTGAAGCCAAGAAGTACGTACAAATGTGCAGTACTATGTTTCAGTTTGATAAAATAATACTTTAGGTTAGTGCAATTAGTTCTCAAGGTGGCTTGACAATTATTGTAGTGGTATTGGTTCAAACACAGACCCTCTGTTTATTTGTTTATAGTTATCCAAACTAAGCTGTTATTGCCACTCATTAATTGGTATTTAGCGTTATCACTGTCAGATTAAACGTATTGCTGACTTATTATCTTTATTAATATTTTGACATGATATAAAATCCTTGAGTTACTGACTGATTGACAGACAACGCACAGCCGAAAATATTATTCGCAAGATGCTACAATACGGCATGAAGGGATTTCTCGAAATTCGCACGCGAGTAAAAAGGGTTAAGTTTAAAAAAAATACGCGAGCTTAGCTGCAGGCATCCTTAGCCTAAATAATTCCAAATAAGATCAAACCAAAATTGTCTTATGAATATAAAAAAGAGACAATGATACGTTAGTACTCTCTTTATTCTGTGACAATGAATCATCGATCACGGCGCATATCAACAAGTGATCAATAAAAATATAATCTGGAAGAGTGTTTGTATACCCTCATTTTATTACTACATATCTCGCTCACTCACTCTTATACATATAGAAGGAGAAGGGGGATCTATCGGAAGTGTTATGGGAATATCAACGTCTTACATTTGTGATGGGGTTGAATGTTCTCGTATAATATATCAATGGATATTTCACGCCGTGATGGCTGTTTTCTTTCTTTGTTGTATTGTAATTGACGCTAACTTGTAACACATTAATAATAACTCTACTCGACTCGATTACAGGACTAGACGATATTAAAATAGACAGTTTAATTCTTTCAACATTTCATCACTTTGTTTTCTCTGTGTTATTAAAATAATAACACACACTTTATATTAACTAAAATCCTATAAGGAAAAACAGAAATGCAACTCTCAAACAAGCATACAGGTAAGCTGGAAGCTTTAGAAAATTCAATAAATATAGAAAGAAAGAAAGACAGAAAGAAAGAAAAAGCTTTTATGTCTTACAGACAAAAGACATGAAAAAAATAAGTCAATGTGACAAAATGGACTACAATATATAGGTATAAATATGTACACGCCTGTCGTCTGCATAGAAATAGGAGACCAGTTCAGCATATTGCCGGACATATGTGCCCGGCGCTGGTTTTCAACTGGCTCCAGACGTGACGTCACGTAGACGCGGACGTCAAAACCAGTGAACAATATTACTAACTATAAAATAATTATTCATATATAACATTTTAAAATATTTTTTATACTTATATAACATTTTTAAATAGTTTTTACTGCTAGCTGAAAGCACTGGACATCTCGCAAGCTTATTAAACTAATTGCACTTTTGTATAAGAAAATCGTATCCTAGACAATTTGTCTAGCTATAATGCTTAAAGTACGTTCAAGTCTTTGCTTTTGTCTGAAATAATATCTCGTTTAATGATTGTTAATGAAAGTGAACAAAAACAAGCCTGCAAATAAAGCCTTTAGAGACCCACATCAGATCACACACTAAATTTACTGAAAGGCTATCAAAAACTAGGGCCATTCTCCTCGAATATCAATGTCCCATCGTCCCATTTATAAAAGTTATGTTCAAACTAAGTACATTTTTAATACAATTTCCTCATTAATAACATTACTAAGACCGTTTCTATTAATCTTATTAAGTGTCTAACAGGCTATTTGGAAGTAGCCATTCACAAAAACGCCTAAAACAAGAATATAATGGAAGTTCTGAGAACTAGATCACTGTTCTGTAATAGCTTATTTTATGGCTCTCGTAAAATGTTAGGCCGAATATTTCGTCTACAAACAATAATATATATGAATTGCGAAGGAATAAAGTGTTGATAAAGTTCTCTATTGCGTTTTATGTTACTGCGTTGAAATTAATTTTGGATTATAATATAAAGTAGTGATGACGGTAAACACTCTGTGCAATTGTAGACTTGCTAACTTTTTAACAGTGACCATGTCGGAAACAAGCGTTTTATTAGCTCTAGTGGTCCCGTAGACGTCGAAATTAGACCTCTTTATTCATAGCATAGTTCTCTAATAATTCTTCTATAATAACAACTGTTCAAAATTTCGTAAACAAGGGTGTAAAGTTTTTGCTTTACTTTTTATACTTGTTCACAACGAAGGGTCAATGCTTTTTATATCAATAGGCGATGTACATTTGTACTTCTACATGGTTTACAGTTTTACCATACCAATCTGAAACCTAACCAGATAAGACCTTATTTATTTCCAAGAAGTGCAACCAAAGTTCTTAATCGTCAACATCCATTTAAAGCACACGAAAACTGTCACCCAATCGTAAACACATACAAAAAATCAAACAAACAGAATCATGTTACTCATCGATGGCAACAAATCGATGCGGCGCAAATTGAACCGAGTTTTTGAATTATAATCAGAACACCCTTCAATTAAGTTCGACGTTCGAATAAAATGTATGCCATGAAACGGCCAGGTACGAGTTGCGGAATTTATTTTATTTACAACTAAATTACCCGCGTGGGATTTCGCTACAAAAGCTAGGCTTTATTTTATTATGATACCATATTACTGCAGTATTTGATCAAATCAGTCTAGCGTGAAAAAAAACTACTTTCACATTTATTATTGGTAGACAGTAGTAGTACAGGTTTTATATTAAAATATTGAGAATGAGGTTTTTAAAGGCAATTTGAATAGACATCGCAATAGAGGTAGATTGAGGATGGATGCGGGCTCAAAATCAGTCTGTATTTAAAACCCTCAGAGTAGCCTGTATTTGGTAGACTTCATCTTTTGGGTAAATAAATTATATTAAAAACAATTTTATGGGTGCATAGGGTTCCCACCAAGAACTTAGGGTCCCAAGCCAACCTCACCTGCAAGTGGTGCACCTGCCGATCAACGGACGAGGCTCTGGCAAACAAAATGTCCCAATAAGCGGCAATAGGCTCGCCACCTATTACGTGGGATCAAAACACTGGCGAAAAGTGGGCGTTTAATATGCCTCTGCCTACCCCTTCGAGGAAACAGGCGTGAGTCTATGTATGTATGTATTTTATGTCAAGTTGCTGAGACTGGAATGTTTAAAAGCATATTTAGATACTAGCTATTTTCGGGACCACATACAACTCTTAAAAATAATTGAAATTAAACTACAGTTTACGGATTTTATCGCGTTGTATTGGTTTCACTAAGTTATTACATTTGAAACTAAAGATCTAGAAACTATATTTTTAATTTATTACTAGCCGACGTTTCGAATTCTTTACAGAATTCATGTTCACGGCAGACTGAGGTGATATTTGTCTTGAATGTATAAGTTATCTCAAAGTACCCGAACATTTTTCAACTACTGGTGTTACTATTTACGCAGAATGAGCTCACAGTGTCCTTAGGTCTTCTGGTGACTTTGTCCTTCTTGGGTTTCATTAGCCTTATGACAGGGTCCCAAGCTGGAGGAACATTCCAACCATCTTCCCTATTGAAATTAGGGTGTTTTTTTAATTTCAATAGCCTCTCGTATCATCCTTGGAAGAAAACGATGTTCTTTTGCGAGTATCTGTGGTTCATCAAATCGCAGGTAGTGGTTGGGTCCTTGTTCCACATGTTCACACACAGCAGACTTTGTTGAGCGTTTATGTTTTATGTCAGCTATATGTTCTTTGAGTCGAATGCCTATGCTTCTCTTGGTTTGTCCAATGTATGAGAGCCCACATTCACAGTCAATTTTGTAGACACCGGCCTCTTGCAAGGGTAACTGACACTTGACAGATGGTAATAATTGACTGATCTTCGTTGGCGGCTTGTAGTAAGTTTTGATAGAAGCTCGCTTCAAGATGTAGCCAATTTTGTCGGTCACGCCTTTGATGTATGGGAGGACAGCAGGTTGTCTTTCTACTGTGGCTGGTTTTTCTTTCTTCTGGGATCTGTGACAGTGGCGCGGCGGTCGGAGCTTGTTGTCTTGCAGAACTTGCCTGACATGTTGAAGCTCAGCGTCCAGGTGTTTCTTGTCACAGATCCCGCGGGCTCTCTGAAACAGAGACATTCCTACAGTAGCTAACTGTTTAGGATGGTGGTGAGATTCACCGTTTAAGTACCTGTTTGTATGGGTCTTTTTCCTATACACAGTATGGCTTAAGGAGTTGTTTTTATTCCTGATGACAAGTACATCTAAGAAAGCTAAAGACTTGTTTGCCTCTAATTCCATTGTGAATTGTATTTGGTTATTAATAGAATTAAGATGGTTTAGGAAAGCATTAATACTATCTGTTGGTAAAATTGTGAAAGTGTCATCTACATACCGCTTGTAGAACCTCGGTGTGATGGTGGCAGTCTGCAGGGCTCGCGCCTAAAAGTCCTCCATGAAGATGTCAGCAACAACAGGCGATACTGGGGAGCCCATTGCTACACCGTCTACTTGTATGTAGTATTTCTTGTCCCATAACAGATAGCCCGTTGTCAGGCAGTGTTTGAGTATTTCTGCATATTCCTCAGGCATGTTGTTTTCTCTCAGCTTCCTTCTAGTAATTTCTACACAGTCATGTACTGGTATGCATGTGAATAATGACTGTATATCAAAACTAACCATAGTTTCCTTGTCAGAGAGATGTAGGTGTTTGATTTCACTGACAAAATGGTAGGAATCTTTCACATGTGCTCTCGTATTGCCTCTGAGCGATGAGAGAATCTTTGCCATGTGTTGAGCCAGTCTGTAAGTTGGTGCGCCTATCTGACTAACTATCGGGCGCAGAGGAGCGTTTTCCTTGTGTATTTTTGGTAGCCCATACATTTGAGGAGGTTTTACACACGATGGTATTAAATATTTCACGTCCAAATTAAGTTTTTCGGAGTATTTTTTAACAATATCACAAGTTTGCTTGAGTATTTTGTTCGTAGGGTCTGACTTAACCAACTTGTAGGTACTTTCATCCGACAAAAGATGTTCCATTTTTTGTTTATACTCGGACGTGTCCATCACTACCGTAGAATTTCCTTTATCTGCTCGGAGTACTGTAAGTTCAGGCCTAGCTTGTAAGTTCTTCAGTGCGAGATATTCGGTCTTAGGTAGATTCCTTGCCGGCACTTTCGATTGACGTAATGCAGCAGAAACGTCTTGTCGTATGGCCTCGAAATCTTCCTTACTCACATTGTTTTTGACTAGGCAATCCTCAACGTTGCAAATAATGGTTTCATACGGTATTCTTGATGGAGTTATCGCGTAATTTAAACCTCTGTTAAGTACTCTCTCGGTATTTTCATCTAACGTGTGTTTTGACAGATTGACAACTGTTTGTCTATGGGCGGACGGTAGCGTGTGATTGGTCCGTGCGAAAACGTTCTGTTTCATGTTGTACTGGTCATTTGATTTTTGTTGTAATTTTTCAAATTTTTGAATTTTGTTACGTTTACACGCAAAATATTTTGATGTTTCTCTATTATTTACACATACAAGTAGTCTAGTATTTACTACATACAAGTAGACGGTGTAGCAATGGGCTCCCCAGTATCGCCTGTTGTCGCTGACATCTTCATGGAGGACTTCGAGGCGCGAGCCCTGCAGACTGCCACCATCACACCGAGGTTCTACAAGCGGTATGTAGATGACACTTTCACAATTTTACCAACAGATAGTATTAATGCTTTCCTAAACCATCTTAATTCTATTAATAACCAAATACAATTCACAATGGAATTAGAGGCAAACAAGTCTTTAGCTTTCTTAGATGTACTTGTCATCAGGAATAAAAACAACTCCTTAAGCCATACTGTGTATAGGAAAAAGACCCATACAAACAGGTACTTAAACGGTGAATCTCACCACCATCCTAAACAGTTAGCTACTGTAGGAATGTCTCTGTTTCAGAGAGCCCGCGGGATCTGTGACAAGAAACACCTGGACGCTGAGCTTCAACATGTCAGGCAAGTTCTGCAAGACAACAAGCTCCGACCGCCGCGCCACTGTCACAGATCCCAGAAGAAAGAAAAACCAGCCACAGTAGAAAGACAACCTGCTGTCCTCCCATACATCAAGGGCGTGACCGACAAAATTGGCTACATCTTGAAGCGAGCTTCTATCAAAACTTACTACAAGCCGCCAACGAAGATCAGTCAATTATTACCATCTGTCAAGTGTCAGTTACCCTTGCAAGAGGCCGGTGTCTACAAAATTGACTGTGAATGTGGGCTCTCATACATTGGACAAACCAAGAGAAGCATAGGCATTCGACTCAAAGAACATATAGCTGACATAAAACATAAACGCTCAACAAAGTCTGCTGTGTGTGAACATGTGGAACAAGGACCCAACCACTACCTGCGATTTGATGAACCACAGATACTCGCAAAAGAACATCGTTTTCTTCCAAGGATGATACGAGAGGCTATTGAAATTAAAAAAACACCCTAATTTCAATAGGGAAGATGGTTGGAATGTTCCTCCAGCTTGGGACCCTGTCATAAGGCTAATGAAACCCAAGAAGGACAAAGTCACCAGAAGACCTAAGGACACTGTGAGCTCATTCTGCGTAAATAGTAACACCAGTAGTTGAAAAATGTTCGGGTACTTTGAGATAACTTATACATTCAAGACAAATATCACCTCAGTCTGCCGTGAACATGAATTTTGTAAAGAATTCGAAACGTCGGCTAGTAATAAATTAAAAATATAGTTTCTAGATCTTTAGTTTCAAATGTAATAACTTAGTGAAACCAATACAACGCGATAAAATCCGTAAACTGTAGTTTAATTTCAATGTGTAACATTCGCGTTAACCCAAGAAGATACTATCTTAAAAATAATTTACAACTTAGAAGTCCATTAGTAACACAAGCCATTTTCCTAGAACTGTTACTAGATTTCAACAATGAACTTCGTGTCCTATCTATAAAGAATTAAGAGCGTACATCAAAGGCAAAGGTACCCGCTCTAATCCGTCTATCGAGGTAAGGGTTCCGTATCTTAATATTTCTCATCAGTTCGTCTGACTGACTAGTTTATTACCAGTTCAACTTTTATCTTGGATGATTTTTTATTACATTCCTTTGTGGCTAGTCTATTCATTTCAATAGCAGCTCGCTATATACAAATCGACTTCGTCTAGTCGTAACCAGCACCCATGTGGGTGTTGTTTATTGCAACAAAAGGTAGCCCAGGTTTATAGACCTAGATTACTGCAAAGTTTCATCAAAATCGGTTCGGTATTTTTTGCGTGAGGGTAACTTTTTCATTTATTAAGCAAGATTATCCAAAGAAGCGTGCTTTTTGGCAAAGTGTCTGAGACGAGAACAGGAGATCGGGTCTTGTGGCGTACCCTGGGGGGATGTAATGTCATCCAAAAGCTGCAGTCGGCCAGATTGAAAATACTCAGATTTGTATAGAAGTGATGTTACTAAAGTACAAACACGTTTTAACAATATTAATAAAATACTCACAAAACCTTTGCCATTGACCTCATAAATAACGTTAATCTGTCCTTTATTTGTAAAAAGTTCTAAAGGCTCAATTTATATTTTTAAATGTCTAACTGGGGATAAGATTTGACTTATTATAAATAAGCGAAAAGGTTGCTATTAATAAAGCAGTATCTTTTATTGTTAAAATAATGAGTGGTTGTGTCATCATTAATGTCGGATAATCCCCCGCAATTGGGTGGTTGCCTAACAATCTGGTTGTGATCGCGGGACGTGGTTGGATGCATGAGGCCAAAAATCGGTCTGTGTGCGGAACGCGGACGTCTTTTGGTTTAGATGATGATGAATGTAAAGTAATAACGTTAAAAATAATATTTCTAAAGCAGAAATCAAAATCTGTTTTTTATTCGTCTTCCGCATACGAAAGTACCGGACCAAACTCTTCGGTTTATCCTACCTTAGCCATGCCTTAGAAATGTAGAATCTCTACTCAACGTATAAGATTCCATACTTTATGATTTTCTCAGATATTGTGACGCATATTTTGAGAGTCCTAAAAGGAAGATCCAAAAATAACGGAAATCAGCCTTTTTTCTGATAACGAGCATTTGTACAACAATAAATGGCTTATCCTACCTATCCTCCGCAGGATAAACACATGTTACTAGACTTCTAAAGGTAATCACAAATCTATTCGATTATGACCTTCCCTAGGATTAATAAATCTCTATAGGATTCAAGGAAATTCCGGTGTCCTATTTCAGCGACACCGAAAAGATAAGTCTTGAACGGCCTAACCCTAAATATATAAACAAGTCGACTTCCAATATAACCCTACGTTTACTTACTCTACAAGCGGATCACTAGAAAAGTCAGTGTAAAATATCAAGCGGTGTATTCTTAAAAATCTCTCCTTCGCCAGGGTTAAACTTAATTTGTGCCTCTGATCCAATTTCCGTCGGGTACAGCCCCCTACCTCCCTCCCCTGATTATTGGAAAGATATACATCACCATCTTTCTTCGACTAGACGTTTAGTCGGCAGTGTGAAAATGCCTTGGAAAATATTTTTCATTTGCCTGCAGAATTCATAAGAATTAAACAGATTAAAGAAAACGAACGTTTTGATTGGGTTCTTTGATGTTTTTTGCTGTGCCGGGAAAAAATTCTTTTGACGTTATGATTGTGCTTTTGACAGCTACATTTCATGACTTTTTTTAACTCTTCTTGTTTTTGTATTTTTGAATTTGTCCGGCATTTGGATTTTAGACTGCGTAGTGGATAGCGTAGTGCGCCGCGTACTGTAGTTTCAGGCTACCGGAAAACACGTTATCATTGTTGCGAATCTGGGTGTTCTTTGGGTCCCTTGGTTGAATGTTTGTAAATTGCTCCGTGAAAGGTTTGTGAGGTAACAATTAAGGTTATATTTGAAAATTTTATGAGCGGTCAACTACACCTTACTTTCTTACGTCTATATTTATCTAACCCTACAGTGTTACAATTCTATAACAAATGTATAATACCTTCAAATTACCTGAAGTTCTGGCGGGACTTACATATCTGTCTCGGTCAAGGGATGACTCACGTACTTCAAAATCATCCGGCTACGAATTTTCTTCCAATACCAAACCACATTGCCTATCCAAAAACTAAAAACATTCACAATAAACCTAAAACTTTTTGATCGTATTCGTTTCCAAAAAAATTAGGTAAACGGTTTTATTCCTCACATCCACATTTTGAAGGGGTGCGTGATCAATGGCCTGTAAACATTTGTTTGAAAGTTTCAGGAATCGAAATGGTTTTTAATGAAAATGTATAGTCTTTAGTTCCCCTTTGTGTGAATTGTGTAAATGTTCATGTAGACAAAAATTTTCGGGTGTTTTACGAAGGTAGAATTTACTTACATACAATTTGTTTGCTAAGAAGTTTATGTTTGTAGTCAAAACTTATTTGGAACGTAATTTGGTTTAGCAGGCCTTTCAGGTTGATTTTGTATCAAGAACGGTTGAAGTCAGACTACGAGAGTTTGAGTAGACCATTAGTGTAGTTATTAATGCGTTAGTCTTTAATTTGACTGCCTCCGTGGCCAGTGGATAGCGTATGCGACTGCTGATCGGAGGTCACGGGTTCGATTAGCGGGACGGGCAAAAGTGTTGCTGGGTTTTTCCGAATTGTCAGTAGCAGCACGGAGTCTGGTGATGTGCCCGGTTACGGCAATAGGCTCGCCCCTTATTAGGTGGGACCTAAAAATTCATGGCGAAATGTGGGTTTAATATAACACCTCTGCCTACCCCTTCGGAGATATAGGCGTGAGTCTATAAAAAATATTTAAAAAAATACGTATAGCCAATTCGTATTTTATAGTATGTAAGACGTATGTACATCAAATTTATTATCTGATTGCCTACGGCTCCTTTCGGCTGTTACTATTTCACACCCTTAAAAAGTGCTTTCAACCACATTTTTTTTAAATCCTCTTTTAGTGCTAATCTTCCCTCCCAAGGAGCATACACACCAAATTCCAGCTTCTTGCGCCCAGTTCGGCTATACGTTGGCTGCTGGTCAGTCAGAAACGCAAGAATTTAATTTGCTATAGTAGACTCCGCCTAACTGACGCTAAGATGACCGTAGCAGTTTTTCCAGAACATAATTTTTTATATATCTGCGAAGATCACTGAATTGCCTTGCGTATCACTACGGTTTGCACTATGCCCCATCCGACATGTTTGAACACAAAAGACAATTAAAGTGTCAAACATCCCCATAGCTGCATCTCTGCCTAGCCTGTGTAAGTAATGGCTCAAGGGGGAATAAAGCCATATTGCTTATCTAGTCATAAATTGTGCCACTCAATTGACAGCCCTGGATTACCTGTGGTGCTTGAAGAATTTATTATCTGTTGCTATCTCAGCTACTAGTAGGTTAATTAAAATATAATTATATCTTTCTAATACTTTGATAATTGTATCATATACATATGCTTTATGGACATTGAATAAAAAAAGTATTGTTATAAAATTCATAATACAATATTATGTTGATCTGCATTTGCAAAATATTTTAATAATACAATATAGACTGTATACTTCATTGACTTAAAATTATTTCATATAAAACCCTATTTTCAATAAATGTTACTTAAATAGTAAAGCAGAACAACGTGTTGATTGGTGCGGAATAAGACTGCAGGGTAGGTACGTGTGCTTGTATGTTAGGTACCTGCAATGCGAGCTCGCGACGATCAGCTGAACGGCGGAGGTGGTCACTACAATTTTTTTAGATTGAGTGAGTTATTTTGTCATTTATTTATATTCAGTTATAGTAGTATATATGTTCACCCCTGAAAATATTTTGCAAATGCATATCAACGCACTGTATAACTTAATCAACTCGTCAGACTTCTGCAACCCAAAAAGATAGCGATATGACATGGTTTACACCAGTGTCATTTTATTCAGAGGTACCGAATTATCTTTCGCGTGCCATATATTCGAACCTTTTGCATTGCTGTCTGTTGGTATCTCCACTAGGCTATCGCTGCCTACCACATACCACCTAGATGAAATCCATTCAAATATGAAACTTCCACGGTATATGTGATGTAAGTAAACTATAAATACCACAAGCAGTTTACTGTTACGATAAGCTCTGAATTACAAAATTATATCCACTAAATAATCTCTGTACCAATAACTCGTAATACTGTTTACATTTTTGTATGCTGTACACTGATCGAAACAACTAAATAAACATTAATATAATGAACTATCTATTCAAATATTATTTGTGCGTATTTATATATTCCTGGTTATCAGTAATGAATTTTAATTGTTATTATCAAATAGAGAGCAGCGATAGCCTAGTGGAGAGACCGACAGACTGCTACGCAGAGGATCTCGGGTTCGATTCACGGCGCACACCCAATGTATTTTCGAAATGAAGTGTGTACAAAATTGTTAATTATCGCTTGCTTAACGGTGAAGGAAAACATCGTGAGGAAGCGTGTATGTCTAAGAGTTCTCCATAATGTTCTCGAAAGAAATGTGAAGTCTGCCAACCCGCACTTGGCCCGAATAGTGGACTATGCCTTACCCTTCCCATATTGAGAAGAGGTCCGTGCCCAGCAGTGGGACGGTATATATACAGGGCTGAGAATGATGATGATGATTATCAAATAAAATAATGTTGTTAGTTTTATGTGACTTTTTGGGACGCAGGATTGTGACGACCGACCCTTAACATAGTGAGTCGATAAATTCTTGCAGCTGCAAATATTATCCAAACATTTTACACCGTGTGATAACTTTATATAACTCATGGCACTAACAAGTCAAGGCCTTGGATTAAGTAATCTTCATAATCCACACCTATACACCGTGCTTTGACCGCACGGTCGGAGGGGCTTAAGCGGTGGCCTCGCCGGTTGACACTGCGTCGAGTATTGTGGGTTCGATTCCCACAACACTCGACACAGTGTAAGTATCCAGAAATATTACTAGTGCAGGAGATGTCTTATAAAAATAAGTTTACGAGAAAGCCCAAGGTTACCTAAACTATTTATAAAAAGCAACGAAATCTGATACATATCTGAAACCTAATCGTGATTTGATGTTAAGCTTAAAATCTTCGCCCACCGCACACTATTGGTTTGGAGACGTATAATAATAAAACCTACGTAAGAAAACGAAGTATGTATGACACTTTGTTATTTTGTGAAATCTACCCTCCTGAAGAACAGCGCCATAACAAAGCAGCCACCGATACTCAGTATAAATCTAACAAAATTATTTCCCGATTCCCCTAAGAGCTCGCAAGCGGGCGATCAGAACTAGCAAACAAACTGGAGGCTTTACAGAAACTCGGTCACAAAAATAAGAAGCCGGTATATACACGATGGCTTACACTCTCGCGGAGAATTGGGGGAACACTGACAATGAACGAAACTTATTCGCTGTGACAGCGCCCCATGTATTTTGGGCCTCCTTAGAAAAGTTTTCTACTGTGACACTACTATGGGTTTTCGAGATGGTATATTTGTAATGCCTTTTATAGATTGCGAGTGCATTTCAATTGAAAGGATTCGTTGCTATATGATGCTTAAATGTCTGTTATTAATCTGAAAATTCAATAAAAAGAAATGGTAAATCGTAAGACATTTTTGTTGCGTTTTGTGAAATCGTATCCCGTTAAAATTTATATTGCCCGTGGACTGAATTGATAAATGGGACAGTATTTTTCAGCTTAAACTTGGTAGTTTTTGATAAAGTCCTTATTCGATGCGCAAATCAGACTTACCTACGCTTGCACGATTTTTAGCAAAGGCTGAGAAAATCCTGCTTTTTGCCTATGTTATGCTCAGATTGCGATTGAGGCACTGGTCTCGAAGCATAAAGTCTCAAAATTGCAAAATTTTGTATTCGATTTTTGAGTAGAGCAGACAATTAATTTATCAGCAGGTCTACGAATACTACGATTTACTTATTAGCTCGGCTTCTATAACATGACACCTGAACTCCTGACCGTCCATGATACAGCCGTATTTTATATTCACCATTCTTTTATTTTTCCTGTCGGATATTCAATCATGTGTTTATATATTGGTGCATATTCAAACCGAATTTAGATGAAGAACGTAGTTCATATAATAATTCGATCGAATCTTCAATGTACTAATTGAGCAAATACAACTTGCTATGAAACCATCCTGAGAGAACATGTGAGTGTATTAGCAATCAGTATCCAAACATGCGCTCTATCTACATCTCTCTCTCCCTCTATGTACTTTCCCTATGTGAAAACGAGAGATACACATGATGATACATGCAGCTATGAGAATTTCGTTACTGAACATTTCCTTTAGGTACTGCAGTTAGTTCTGATAGTCGACGGATTAGTTTAGCACAATTGACTTGGAACTATACGAGATTCCCTAGTATGTATGCTTTATTGAAACTTGTTGCTTAGCCTTATATTAAATTCAAGCGAAAATTGACTACAACCCTAAAGTAATACGGTCTAATTTTGTATTTGTGTCGGTTATTCAAAGGAAACTTAGCTTTTTATTGAAGCTTATTTTACTTTCAATTTTACGATACGTAAGTGAACTTCTTTGTGACATTTCAGTCCAGTAATTTCTGCTTAACTAAATTGCCTGCATCGTAATGAAACAGCAATAGATAGATTTTACTCTTTTAGAATATAAAATTTCGCTATGACTATTTACGTGCTAGTGATCACTGTTTCAATGATGAAATCCCATATTTGACATAATTCTGAATGATTCTTAATTACTACTCCGATCTCTGTCATTATTGAATACAATTTCTTCTCTTTAAAACATACTTGCGATCTCATTTATTCTTTCCACGATGCCTTGGTAATCTGTTACAAATCTTACATTTTCAAAATAATGCATTGACACCGCTTTCTCCAACCCTTCCTTTGTTATGTGACAACTCTTGATAGTAGTAAAATATCTTTCTGAAGTTGTTCTTCACATCACTTGTTGGTTAGTCCCTCTCATAAGTATTTCAGTGGTAGGGGATTTTCTCTAAAAATGAAGGCCCATAGCATTGGGTACAATACGGCGTATTAAAAAGTTTGTCCTTGTTCCACGGTGCGTTCACTTTGTCTATTTACCTTTTTCCTACCACATCGTGTTCAATGATTTACACAAATTGGGGTTAGAACTTTTTTTACAAAGGCTAGTAAAAATACAAAACTTCTTTCGGAGTTTTGCATTCCATAAGTTAATGTTTCCGATGACACAATGAGATTAAACGGAGCTTCAGCACCTTGGGGTAGATATACTAAGTTTTGGTTTATAAACAAACTTGTAGTTTCCCATCCTTGAAGTGAAACTTTTAGGACGACGGGAATACGTTGACTTAAAGCAATGCAAACTGAAGACCGAAATGCCGATTGAGGAGGTATAGTATATCCAAGTATTTACAGTACAAGACCACTTACATAACTAGAGCAATGCCATGAAACAAACTTCGAGCTTATAGTTGCCTTTCTAATTAAATAAAAAAAAAACTTTCATACCAGTTTCTAGGAATATTGACACATTTTGCGACGTGTTATCTGGACGGATATTCGTTAAGAGCTTGTAGAAATAAAATATAGTTTAATTTTAAATTGTCTTACAGGATATATACATACATACATATACTCACGCCTTTTACCCGTCGGGGTAGGAAGAGACAAAAGAACGCCACTTGCTCCTATCCTTACAAACCTCACGCGCTTCCTCTACACTCATTACTCTTTTCATACATTCTCGCCGGTTTCGGATACTTCGGACGTTTCCGTTTCTTAGGATGTCTCCAATATATACCTCGTATAAATTTCACGGATGTACATCCGTGAATATGGCGTTTGCAACAGTGCCTAAATATCGGTTTCTCAAAAAAATGGTTTAAATGACAGTGGAAGTTTAAAATATACCTAGTTTGCGAGTCTACGTAAACGAAACGAAGCGTGAAAGCTAGTACGTATATAAATATTCCTACTAAGTAAGTGGATATATGAATCCACGAAGTCATTATCCTAAACTAAGTTTAACGGCCAAATGTCATACACAATTCACCGCA
The DNA here is from genome assembly GCA_944739405.2 of Euclidia mi. Lineage (NCBI taxonomy): Eukaryota > Metazoa > Arthropoda > Insecta > Lepidoptera > Erebidae > Euclidia > Euclidia mi. The sequence continues at coordinate 13,657,918 of OX123194.2, read as the reverse complement.
CGTCTGCGTAATGGGACATTGTCTCGGTGTGACTTATAAATTGGATTGCTGAATAGCAATCCAATATATAAGTCACACCGAGACAATGACGGCTATAAAATACGTATATAGCATGTCACCAAAACTGTGATCTTCCTAGAAGTCGCGTAAAATAATGTACAGATAAATAGTCTTCTTGGAAAAACAGAAATATCACCAAAAGCAGATCTTCTGAAAGGCCCAACAGAGTCACCATTGTTTTTCTGTCTTTCACAGTCAACTGATGGACACATGGATGGATAACATGTGAATACTCTTATTGACTTACATGGTATATTTGGCCTACTATAGGCCCACGCTGAATAGACAGGTTGGTATAGGGTACTTTGTTTCGTTTGGTTTCTGTATATTTCCAATGCTCCGTGCATTTCCCTTAGTCGCTGATTGCGAGACCCACAGAATGAAATGAGACTAACAATGGTTGACTTATTCAGTCACCATTAGGATACCTATAGATAAAATTTACCTACTTAAAAGTACACAGTAAGTTATTAATTCCATGATTAACGTTTCTTTTCAATTTTTTTCATTACCCACCGGTTGGAATCTGCAATATATCTGTATTTGAGAATGCTTAGTAATAGGACACAATTTATAAATTTAATGACAGGGGGCAAAATTGTATAGGAATTGGTCCAAGCCTCGCCAAGGATGACTTTTTGTATAATATACTGAATGAAAAGGTACAATCTACTGATCAAATATGCAGAAAGGCATCAAAATCTGACCGAGAAGTTTCGAGAAATAGCCCCCTGATATTTCTCTTATAAACAAGACAAGCAGAAGAGACAAAATAAAATTAGACTTCTAAATAAGAGAGACTTCATTCATCAAGTTTATGATATTAAAGAAAGCTACCGGTGCCTAGCATGATACGTCTTCTATAATTAAGCAAACCAGGAAATACTATAACAATACTTGTAAATAATTTAAGAGAATATAATATCCGGTAAATACGTTCTAAGTCTAAAGTGCATAAGTAATTCTTCAATAGAATTTTCTTACCAATCTAAATCATATCTCACAACTTTCGACTAGCGGAAATAACTGTCACCAGCACAACCTACATAAAACAAGACAATGTCATTTATAAAAAAGTATATCACATCCAATCACACGCCCTTGGAGAATAAGAACCGAGTATCATCTACCCAGCAGTAACGCCCTAAGGAAATTAAAGATTCTATCCGTATCTAGCTTAATCCTACAGAAATAGTAAACCGTAAAATTGCAAATTAAAAGCAGCCCATTCTAAACCAAATTTGCACTTTAACGCCTGAGAAATAAAGTTGCGTTTTACGTGCACTTTAAGAATCGTAAACAAATAACAAGGTTGATTTCCCAACGAAGGGTCTAGATAGGTTCAATTAATTAAGGATGTCTACACGATCGCTTTATTGAGAGGTTATTATTGAGAATTTGTACGATACAGCGAGTAAACGAAGGCAATGAGTATGAAATGGGGAATGTTTAAATTAAAATTTAATTGTATTGTTAAATTGTTAAGGAAATAATTAAAGGCATTGAAGAATGAGACAAATGTTATGGATATGGCAATAAATAGCTGTGTACGTAATTGCACAATCAGTATTATAGGAATCATTCGATTCCGAATTTTGAGTTTCTTGATAGTTTGACCGATTTTAATACATTGTAGGTGTTTAGTAATAAAAGTAACTTGGTGTTTCAAAATAATTTTCTTAAGTCTCTCTTGCCTTTATATGGTCACGTACGGTATATTTTAATTTAAGTTATTACCTACTGATTTTTCTGAAAGATAGGTAATACGTATTTGTGTTGTTTTTTTATTTATAGCTTGTGAAATCAAGAGTTTATATTCACCTGTGTGAGTTTAATTTATGTGCACCTAGCCTTCAGATCTTGCGTCTGAAGATTACACCAACACTGATGATGTTGATGGAAACAATTTTAACGGCTTCCATTTTAACTGTTTAGTCTCCATACTTATAAACACTCCTGCGATTTTGGCAGGGATTCTAGCAGATAGCTAATTTTATAAAAAAATATGGAATACCAAACTTTCGCATCAAAAGAGGTTTTGGAAATCGAGCAAGAAGCAACATTTCTTAAATTCCTCGCGAACGAAGTCACAGATTAAAATATGAGGTTGTATAACGTATTTGCCCGCAAAAGACAGCTTACTGAGATGATCATTAACATTCTGCAATTTCACTAAACAAAATTATAAATAAAATCTTTTTAAATCAAATTCAAACGATTTAATTTAAGTATATAATTTATTTTATAACTAAGCAATAATTGGATTAAAAAAAGGCTTTGAGTCTTGCAGATTAATTTATTTTTCATATTAAAAATGAATTCGGGTCTGGGGAATCGAGAATATTCTGAGGCACGCTTATAGAATTGCAATAAGTTCTGTAACAGTTGAAGTTTCGTCTATTTATTATTCAAATAACGAATGCCTATAGTACAAACGTTGGCTCGGCTGCTTGTGAAATGTTTCAATATCTACAGATAAAAATTTAATTCTATAACTAATATTTAATTTTGTTAAATTTTCATTACAAGGTACATTGCAGATGATTAATTATAACTATATACATGACTATCTTAAATAATCATACTGTCTAAGAATATATATGTACATAAAACTAAAAATAAAGAGTAAAAATAGATACATATGTACAGGTGTGTTTAGGCGTCGTAGAATGCCTCCGCATCAATATCATCGGGTAACGTGCCCAGAAGGCTGGCAGCATTGCCACGCTGGATGGCAATGCTGATTCTCTGAGCAAAGAATAAACCAGCCTTCTGGTCACGTGAGACGTCGACTAACCGTTTAGATATTTCTTGGTATAGAGAACGAGCGCTCGGACCCCATGAGCCTAGCGTTTCCACCCCAAACGGCTCAAATACGTAATTAGCTACTAGATTACTGTATTTGCGCCGTTTGAGGGTTTCCGCAGATGCAGCAGCAGCGCCAGCATGACCTCCCGAGCTTGGAACATGGGATGGCGCGAGGGTGTCTACGCAGGTTGCGTCCCACACCAAAGGCCTACCCATTTTCCATGGCAACAGTGACATACCGTCAGGTCTCTTCCCGTCGTCACGTACCAAACCATTTGGTTCAAGTACAGCTGGTACACCAGACGCGACAAGAGCACGACGGATTATGTCATTTAGGTGAGCATGACGAGGAATCCTACCAGCGCTTCTGCTGCAGGATAGCCCATGGTGTCCGAGGCTATCGACGTCTTCTCCACAATGACATCGATGCGGAGAAACACACGGAGCACCTAAACGGAGACAGGTGGCGATACGGAACGTCTCATCGTCCAACATGGTTCCTGTGTTAGACGATGGTAGTGCCTGAAGCCATAGACCGGATTCCCATTCCCCCACAGCCAGCAAACGAGCACGCTCTGTAACATTAAAAGATGTATCCAAAAGAGTTTTCCTCACAATGTTACAAAGCGGCGCGTCCCACTGTCTTTGGGAGAATAGGTTGGTGGGCAAATCAGTGTTTGGACAAGCCATTTTCCAGGCGTTTATAGCTTCGGTTTTGCACAGCACTTCTGAGTTAACTAGTGTAGGTGATAATATTTTCCTAGTTAACTCTTCCGTGCTGTGAACCGAAGACAGGAACGCCGGTAAACTGACACTGGAAATTTTGCAGATAAAATATTTGTTTATTAAAATGTGTTCGGTTTTACATCTTTATTTTATTATTTTGTATTAGTTGGCAGTTTTTATTTTTTTTATTAAAAGGGTAGAGCATATTAAATGCATTATTTAATTTACTGAATAGTAAAGCCTTATTACCCGTCCTCAAAAAGAAGAAGGTTTTCAATTCGATACCTATATACAGGGTGTAAAAAGACCCTTAACGAAAACTGAAATCCCATGTTGTACCGATCACTACGAACATTTTTTACTTCGGCAACATACCTGGGAAATTACTGGTTTAGGAGATATTAAGGCACTCACACCCTTAATCAGATGACAGAATTCTTAATTATTTACTTGTTACTTTTTCTCACTAGTAGCCAACTTGAATACATCATTAATGATTATTTTACAGCCGAAGGTCCTCTCTTTCCGTATATAGGATACGCATCGAAAAAATATACGTCATATACCTAATTGTAATGTACCTATTTGATTTTAAAGTTCATATCAGGTTGTTAAAATAATCGACTAGTCTTTATTCTGGTTTTATACTGCAGTTTTTACATGATACGGCTCCGGCTGGGTGGTAAAAGCGACCTAACTTTTTCTAACTTTCATATTTTGACACGAGTTACACCAATAAAATGGAAGCTAACAGCAACAAGCGCAGTAATGAAGCAGCAACTGGTAACAATAACAATATCCCGTTTGAATTAAACACAAGATGAGTCCTCCATGAGCACACTTCACCTTTATTTTTAAAGTAGTGGATAGTCGCAACGACACTCGCATATTTAACTGTATTTCTTTCCAATCCGTGGAAAATTTTGGAACTTCCTTCTTAGTGCACACGTGAATGTTCCTTGAGGAGCATGCGCTTCTATGCTCCCCAAGGAACATACATACCAAATTTCAGCCTCTTACGTCCAGTAATTCCGGCTGTGCGTTTTCAGTCAATCATTCAGTCAGTAACGCAAGAATTTTTTAAATATTTATGACGCTGGTGAACAAGTCGACGTCACTTTTTTTGACTTTAAGAAGGCCTTTGTCACCGTAGATAATGACGTCCTTCTCAGTAAGTTGGCTAGTGTAGGCTGCACACCGCATACATTGTCATTTTTTGCTTCCTACTTAAAAGACCGGCGACAATGCGTTGACTACAGCGAACAATTTTCTGCACCGTACTTTACGAGATCAGGTGTTAGTCAGGGAAGTAATTTAGGGCCTTTTCTCTTCATTATAACCATTAATGACCTACTTCAGGTAGTTAACAATACTAAACCCTTGTTATTTGCCGATGATTTAAAATTAATTATTAAAATTAACCAGAACTAAGATCATGATATACTGCAGTGCGAAATAAATAAGATTGTGGAGTAGAGTATTGAAAATAAATTATATTTTAATGTGGACTAGTGTTCAGTGATGTCATTTAGCCGCGCACGCACTCCAAGTCATCATCACATGGACGGCGCGTTGCTCCAACACGTATTCATGAAGTCAGGGATCTAGATCAGACCTAAATTTTAGAAATCATATTAAACAACATGTTTGTAAAAAATCATATCGTAATAATTCAATCAAATCGCAAAAATTTGTTCGCTAGCCGTAAGATCATTCCTATATAGGATTTACAAATATCGGGGCACTGAAATCTTAATACGAAGCGCTTGTAAGGAGTCATTTGGAGTGTAACGCCGTTCTTTGGTCACCACACGAAGCCAAATATAAATAAACTAGAGGACGCCAGCAGCTACGCCTGCATTTTTTTAATTTACCCGTTTTGGCCGATCCCGTGGGAATTTCGGGAAATTCCTTCTTAGTGCACCCCTACGGTCTCCAAGGAAAATACATGCTAAATTTCAGCTTCCTGGGCCCAATAGTTTCGGCTGTAGCGTGTCTGTCAGTCAGTCAGTAACGCAAGGATTTTATATATTAAGATGATAGAAAGAATTCAAAATAAGATCGTTAAATTCTTATGATATGTTATATACCCAGGATACTCGCTAACAGCGAGTATCCTGGGTATATAACATATCTGACATTATTTTTAATCGATATGAGTGATTATTCTGCTATATATATATATATATATATATATATATATATATATATATATATATATATATATATATATATATATATATATATATATATATATAGCTGGAAGTGAGACGAGAAGTGGCGCTCGCCACGTACTTGTTCAAAGTGTTCCGTGGTTCTTAAAATTCACAACCCGGACGTACTGCGCTCAATGAGTTTATGTGTCCCTGATGCGTATGCGCTGCCGTGTGTGCCGCGAGCGCGCACTATCTTGCTGCAATAGGCGCCGCTGACGCGCGCGCTGCGTGCGCTCAACACCTTGTCTCAAGACATTCATTCATTCATTTCATTGCACCTTGAATGAATTCACAAGGGCAGCTTACTGTGTTTTTCTTATGAATTTGTAGATATATAGTATAGTTATTAAGTTAATATTTAGAAAGTAACTAAACTATTGTAAAAGGTTATAAACTGTAATAATAGTTGTAAGAGGAAATTTATAAATAAATAAATGATAATTATGTGACATAAATATGACTATTGTATACTACAGTTATTATTGTCTTGATATCGTATCGTTACCGTCCCGTGCAATATAAACACACGTTGCTATAGTACACAGAACCGTGAACTTTACGAGTGTATGCGCAATTTTAGCAAACATTCGGCATAACATAACTCATGCGAGCCAAGTTTAGTCATAAACGGTAAACGGTTGATTTCGTTGATAGCCAACGAGTAAAGTTTGCTCACCTTGTGTGCCTAAGGTTTGATACAGTGAATTATTATACGTGTAACACATGTGTGTTATGGCTGTATGTGTTGCTTTGTGGTAGAATAAGGCACTGTAGATCATATGGGGGCTCTGATTTCCAAACCAAACCAAAGATTCTCTAGAAGACCTAATCTGTATATTATAAAATTCTTGCGTTACTGATTGACTGACAGATAAGCCAAAGCCAAAACTAATGAGCCCGAGAGAACTGAGAGGAAACGGTAAAACTTAAAAAAAAGCGGGCGATGTTGTATTCGCGCACACACTTCTGCACTATAATTAAGTACCGTGCACATGACAAGTTTTCGTTGGCACTGGCAGCCATGGCCAACATTTGAACTTGGAGAGATAATTGATTCATTAATTATGAATAACATCATGAAAGAAACCCGTACCGTTGAAAGCAGCCTGTTTTACCATAGAAATAAGTGAAATATATTCATCCTCTATACCACGATTTCACCATATCTGTTCTCCAATGATCCCTTAAGGAGGAAAAGCGGATAAATTACTTATCAGAACCGTTATCTAAATTGTGGGTGAGAAAAACATGAAGGATATTAATTGCTTTTGTTCTTCCTTAATGAGAATCAGGAGATATTGCATTTTTACCCATACTGTTTACGCTAATAGCTTTGGGTGAAAATGTATTTATAAAAAATACAGACCATTCATTAATATCATTGAATAAGCAAGAGCTGTGTCGTGTCGTGCTCTTTATAAATAACTTTAACTGATATATAACACCAAAAAGCTATTGATTAAGCAATGTCAAAGGCAAAATAAATTTGAACGAATTTATCTATGTTTGTCACTAGGTATTTGTTTTTAGGTAGATTTTAGATGGACTGATCACAAGAAGTCACAGAGTGCCGTGGCAAGCACTTAAAGCCGCCCGTCATGAAGATCTGAAATATGTCGAAATTTTTCGGACATGTTAGATGACACACATCATCTAGTGGTCTGTTTGAGGAAGTATTAACACACAATCTCATTTTGTAAGACTACAGTTTCTATGATGTTGAAAATTCAAATAGGATCAAAGAATATCAACTAATAAGGCAGCATTATCCTTTAAGCACATCTTCTGTAATTATTTGACAGCTCTCAAAAGTATGTCCATGTCTCTGTTAAAGACGGTTTTTATAATTATAAGTATGTATAAATAGCTACTTCTAGATACATACTTACACAGACGTAAATACCGGAAGACTCTAGTGGTGAAGTATCAAACATCTCCAAATTCTTGAATACATCAATAGATATTTAGCACTTGTACAGTCACGAGCATAAATATATTACTATGGGCAGATTAGCAATAGTATCTGTCTCAAGAATAACTTTAATAATATCTGTCTGCACGTACGCAGCAAAAATATCTGATATTATCCGGCAGCATAATGAAGTGGCATCGAAATTATGTGATGAAAATGTCGAAGCATAAATATCTGATGTGACTGGTGGCAAAATGTTATGATTCCTTGTGGAGAGCAAATATATGTAACGTTTTATATTTCTGTAATTTGCATTGATTCCGCCCTAAAACCATAAATATGTGACATCAACTAGGTGGCAATAATATCTGACATACAATTTATAAACAATAACTTATTTGATATTATGTATAACGCCGGTAAAATGGTCCAAAATGTTTTATTGAATATAGCCGGGCAAAGAATATGAGCATAAACAGGTTATTAATATTTTTTATTTGCCTAATCAACTTAGTAAAATAATGATTTTAAGCGAGTATATACATATATCACCAAGAGAATGACAAGAACCGCAAATTTATAAATTTCCTAAGAAATGTATAAACTTTCGTAGGATTCAGGCAACGAGAGATAAAAGGTATTGTTTTACGCCCACCTTTTCGCAAATGGCTTAACTTACGAATTCTCGCGTATAATAATAATTAAGCAATTACCAAACGCCATGTGCGCTCTGATTGGTTGAATAAGTCACGTGTTTTTTTCCTTCCACTCCACCGCCATTGTTCGCCACTTTCACGAATAAACTGGAACTTTAGCGATGTTTATGAGCCTAAGTTAACGGAACTCTGCTTCGCAAGGCTCCTATTTTTCTGTTCAGGGTCACAATAAAACCTAACATAACCTATTAAGTTGAATCGATACCGACCTTCATTATCACCGACCGACCAATCAGAGAGCAGTATGTTATTTGCCGTATTTTAAAGAAGCGTAAAATTAATGTGAAACTTCTGTGATTGGTTGAACCGTTTAGAATCTTACGAATAGATATTCGTTAGTTTATAAATTTACCACGAGACGTCGCAAATTGATAAATTTGCGAAGATATGGGCGTAAAATGATACAATTTATGTCCCGTTTAGAATTTCCTAGTAAATTTATAAACTTCCGGTGACATCTAATTAAACATAATGAATTAAGTACGTATATATACATAGACTCACGCCTGTTTTCCGGAGGGGTAGGCAGAGACTACGGAACGCCATTTGCAACTATCCTGACATATCTCTCTTGCTTCATTCACTCCCATCAGATTCCTCATGCATGCTCTTCTTATAATGAATATTTATATTTTTAATTTATTTATAGACTCACGCCTGCATCCCCGAAGGGGTAGGCATAGGTGTTATATTACACACTTATTTCGCCATGAATTTTTGGGTCCCACATAATAGGGGGCGAGCCTATTGCGCTACCGGGCACATTACCAGACTCCGTGCTGCTACTGAGAATTTCCTAACGGAAAAACCCAATAACACTTTGCCCGACCCGGGAATCGAACCCGAGACCGCCCAATTCCACGCGCACATATATGCCGCGAGACCAACAAGGCAGAATTAAAATCGAGTAATTCCACCATATGCATCATTACGTCCTGTAGCCTCTCTTGCATCGTAGAACTATATTAGCACACACTTACGAGCCTCGGAGTGACTCCCAAATGTCAAAGGTGTGACAACGTAGAAAATTATGGGTTCCAGCCTGAGTTGGATTTGTGAGTTGCCTGCAGCCTGAGTTGAGTTGTTGAAACATTGAACTCCACAGATTCTCAATGGGATTGAAATCAGGGCTCTCTGAAGGGAAATTGAATAACTTTAAGGCCTCTCTTTGAATATTAACTTTTAAAACACTCACGAGTTATTCGAGAGCAATGAATGGAATATGTGCATCGAATAGTATGCATGTATGTCTTCATACATGGATACTCTTCGATGACTCTTCGTCAATCCAATTAAATCCAAAAAAAAGTAAGGTCTGGGGCCTGATATATTACTACAAAAACAATAGGGGATTGGAATGTATTAAAAATAAATTGCAAATTATCATGTATCAAAAATATTGTCTCAAATCACCACTACACAATATTCTTAAATTTTAAATTTGGTCTCACAGCAAATTTCATATAAATAAAACCATAAAAAAGTACAGCAGTTGATAAAATACAAAACTAGCGTTTCGACAGGTGATAAAAAGTTACTGATTTGACTAGGCAGTCCAATACTCTATTCTTTAACTATTACTCGGCAGCTGTAGATAGAATAGATCTACCCACTACAATAATAAATAATTTAATTCGGTCATGATATTGGATATGTCTAGACATAAATATGTATAGCATAAAACGACAGCCTATATTTAAAAAAAAAATGTTTTCGTTATTTCGTATGAATTTTAAATTAAATTGAAGATAAAATAAGATATTATTGCCACTTAGTTGATGTCACATATTTATGCTTTTAGGGCGGAATCAATGCAAATTACAGAAATAAAGAACGTAACATATATTTGCTCTCCACAAGGGATCATAACATTTTGCTCCTGTCACATCACATATTTATGCTTTGACATTGTCATCACATAATTTTGATGCCACTTCATTATGCTGCCTGATAATATCATATATTTTTGTTGCGTACGTTCAGACAGATATTATTGAACTCATTCTTGGGTCAGATATTTTTGCTAATCTGCCCATAGCAATATATTTATGCTCGTGACTATACATCGACCCAACAAGTGGGTTCGTGGGTTCGGTCCCAACATCGTACAATTTGTAAGTTATATCGGCACCCCTCCTTACGTTATCGGCGGCAACTTTTGTTTTACGTACAATTAAGTGTAACGTAAACCGCCCCTAAAGTTGTTGGAACTAAGTTGGGGGCACAACGAGTTACGACTAAGACCTACGATTTAAAGAAGTACTCTTATAAGAAGTGGCGTGAATAAAACTGTGCGTGTCCTTTTAATCAAGCATCTTCTTGGAATATAATTTTTTTTTTTTCAAGCCACCTATGATCCACCTTTCGGTGTGTGCCGTAATTATTAATAGAAAAGGTTATACAAATAGAATTCATACTAGGTATTCTGCTTTAAGTAAGTATAAGATAAATATAATATTACTTATTTATGCTAGTTTCAGGATATTTGAGCGAACACACTACCCGTAAAAAGTGTCAAAGATCTTTGTGACAGTCGTCACGATGAGCTATATCTCTTAACAGAGGAACTCGAGACAAAAGTATCAAACTGCAAACATAACATCACACCCAGGTCCAGTAAGGTGACAACCTGCAAAAACATCAAAACCCAAATCTACGTCAATAGTCAAAAACACTAAAAAGACGCACATTACACATTTAATTCTTCAATTCTTCCATTATTTTCATAACGTGTCTAAAAAATACAGGGAGATATGAAATACACTTCATAAACGGTGGTGTTATTTTAATTAGGCTACAATGTTTGCAGGGTGAATTAAAAATAGCTTTGTATGAAAATGTACAGCGAATGCTCGTACAAAGTCTCTTGTTGAAACAATAGTCCCAACGTTTTGCTGTAAATATCTTATTTCATATTGTAGATGGCAGTGGGGTATAGCTCGTTTAAAGTGTTAGGTTTGGATATTTAAAGTAGAATTTAAGTAATAGATACTGTCAATTATGAAACTTTACATTATAAACTTAAGTCTAAACGTCTTGGATTCCGGATTCGTCTCGGAGTCAGGATTCCGCTAGGGGCGCTGTCTAATGGCGGCACGCTTAAAATCTACTCTGTAATATTATGTTTTATAAATAGTCCAAGTGTGTTATATCTTGTTTAAACCGTATAATTGACATTATTAAGTGTTAAATATCATCATTTAATGTTATAAAATAAAACAATAAGTGTAAACTGATAATAACATTAACTGAAAGTGAAGTGTAAATAAACTATAATTACGCAAGTTTTTCTAAAGTGAAATGATAAACTGCGGTATCTATAAGTTATATATGTGAATAAAACCTAAAATCTAAATAGTGAATAAAAAATTGTTTCGTTAATTTTTCAAATTTACTATCAAATAGTCATTATCTAACACAACAGTGACATTTTACGACCAATAGCGAAACTACGTCGACACATAACGCTATAACAAAGATGACAACCAAAATCGATAAAACTTCCAATAATGCCCGCAAGATGCCAACACTGGTTCCATGTTTTAAATGTAAACAATCTGTAGATATAAAGAATACAGCTTTATGTTCGGTATGCAACAACAGATTCGAATTGCATTGCGATGGATATCCGGAACAAACTTACCGAATAATGAGTATTGAATCTAAAAAGAAATGGCGTTGCAAGACTTGTATCCAAAAAAGTATGAAACAGAAACATGACATAAGTGTTATTATCCCTTCCAAAGTTACGAGGAGGAAAAAGGTAATCTCCACAACCAATTTAACCGTTTCCCCGGAAATTAAGAATGATGAATCCAATGAATTATCATCCTCGTTCAAATCGCCTTAGTCGTACATCGCAAAAAGCCTACCAGATTTGTCTACTGCAGCAATTAATATGGCAGAATTACAAGATGAAATAGAAAATCTTAAGTCACAGCTTGCTGCTGCGCATTCAAGAATAGAAAGTCTTGAGCAAGAAAATAGTTCTTTAAACAAGCATATCACCCAGCAAAATACTATCATCACTAATCTTAAAGCTCCTTGCAAAGCACCAACAAGTCAAAATAAAATATCCTGCTCAATCCAAAGAAAAACTGCTAAATGCCAGAGGAAATTATTAAACAATACCGCTCACGAGATTTGTTTAGATGTTGGACTTAATGAGGATTTCTCTAATGAAATGACAGATGTCACTCTGAACATTCTGAACAAATAAAATCAAAATCTACGGAAGGCGATAAACCATCTATTAAGAGCCCTACAAAAATGATGACTACCTCATCAATACCAGAAAATGGCGATAGATGTATTTATATATTCGGAGGACTACAGTGCAAAGGACTAGCACAGAATCTGATTCGATCTAGGATCCGTACAAAATATGAAAAATATAAAGTGTTTTCTATGGTAATAAAGCCTTTCGCGTTGTCTGCAGAAATACTCGATTCGTGTCATGACGTAGTGGACTCGCCAAATAACTACTTGATCCTTGGCATTGGTGAACGTGATTTTAATCCGACTACCCTAACAATAGACCTAGCAGCTACACTAAGCAAATTTAAAAACATTAATATAATATTACTACATGTTAAGCACAACCCTTATCTGAATGAGTGGAAATTAAATAATCTATTAAAACAATTCTGTAACAATACTAATAAATGCCAATTTGAGTCTGCACCCTTAAATATATACAATAAGAATAATTATTTTTATAGTTTATTAAGAAATATTAATTTAATAATTGATTCTAATGATTGTGAAATAAGATATTTACAAAGTCACTTTACCACAAACATAAAACATAGTTCGTATAAAAAGGGCACTATACCTTTTTATTTTCCGATTGTAAATAAATTAAGAAGTAACGAGGGTATCAATAGTAATCCCACTGTCAACACTGTAATTGACAATACAATTGGTACTCAGTTTTTTCGACTCTAAATGTGAATATATGTGCACAATTCTACATCAAAATGTTGCTGGATTACTAAACAAAATGGATGTCTTAGAGGTATGTGTAAATGAACTAACTAACCAGAATATATGTTTAGATGTGTTATGCTTCACTGAAACGTTTGTTAAGTCTGGTGATGAACCTAATATTAATTTTAAAATTATAAGCTTGTAAGTTTATTTAGCAGAAAAAAGGAAAAAAAGAGGTGGTGTTAGTATTCTAGTCTATAATTCACTAAGTACCAAAAATATTTAGTGCCTTAAAGAACTTTGTATAGAAAAAATATTCGAATGTTATGGTGTTGAGATTCCAGCTTTGCAGTGTATTATTATATGTATTTACAGGATACCAAACTCAAATACCTACAAGTTCTTTGAAAGTTTAGAATTATTACTGTACAAATTACTACTTAAACATAAAAAACGTATAATAATTACTGGTGACATGAATATAGACACTCTAAAAGACACTAGTGACTCAATTAAATTCAAAGATATTTTCTCAAGCTATGGGTTTTATCAACACATTAAAATACCAACAAGGCAGAACTCCTGCATGGATCACATTTTTTGTAATAGAAAGAAAGATGTAGGCAGTACTTATGAATTGTTTGTGTCTGACCATAACACATGCCAACTTCTAAAATTTCCAGCTAATAATATACCTAGACCACATTACTGGTACATCCATGTTAGAGACTATTATATCGATAATATTAAAAAGTTTAATGACGCTTTATATGGTATTTCGTGGAATGACATTTTTAACGATGATGATGCTAATTGAACATTTGACAATTTTCATGAAATTTTTATTTTATTTTATAACTTGTGTTTTCCTTTAAAAAGAGTTAAAATCCATAGCAATAATATGAAGCCTAAATGGATATCTAATGGCATTAAGATCAGCTGTAGATACAAAAGAACACTAAAAATATCTTGTTATAAAAACTTAAATACAAATAAACTAGCTCATTACAGCAAATATAATAAAATCTTAAAGAAAAGTATAAACTTATCAAAAAAATCTGTTAATCTTAAATATAAACAAAACTCTGCAAATAAAGGTTTAGCTACTTGGAACGTCATTAATCATACGTCGGATTCGGCAAAAATAAGTAAACAGATAGATTTTTTAAAGAGTGATAATCATGTAATAAATGATCCTGTCGCTATCGCAAACACTTTTAACGACTTTTTTACTAATGTTGCTAATAATAATGATGTAGATCGGCACATTTTAAATAAGACTTACACTGAGCCCAACAGGAATCATTACAGTATTTTCTTGCATCCTTGCACTCCTACTAAAATTCTGAAGACTATACAATCATTAAGTAACAAAAAATGTGTGGGATACGACGAGGTTCCCACGTCCATAATAAAACCATGTGCGTTAACCATATCTCCAGTACTTTGTCACTTAATAAACGTGTATTTCATAAACGGAACATTACCTGATAACCTAGTGTCAACAAGCTACAGATCATGCTTTAGGAGTAACAAAGCCGGAGTACCGCAAGGAAGCATATTAGGCCCACTATTGTTTGTCTTGTACATAAATGACCTTCCAAGTGCCACATGTCACAAGTACGTACTCTTTGCCGATGACGTGTCAGTAATCGTGCCTCAAGTCAAGACCGAGGATCACGAAGTCACAGTTCGTATGACATTGAATAATATTTTGAACTGGCTCTCTTACAACAAATTAAAAATAAACATCTCCAAAACTCAATACATACATTTCTCAAACTACAAACAAGTACCAGTACAAATTAACATTACACTTGACGAAAAAAAACTAAATAAAGTTGATAATATAAAATTTCTTGGACTTACTTTAGACGAACATTGTAACTGGAAAATACATAGAGACTCAGTATGCAAAAGAATTAGTAGGTTTACTTATGCTCTAAGAGAATTAAAGAGAACCATCAACGAAGCAGCAACTCTTACAGCCTACCATGGCCATGTGGGTTCTCATTTGAGGTACGGTTTGCTATTATGGGGTAACTCAACTCACATTACTAGGGCATTTATTATGCAGAAAAAGTGTGTTAGAGCTATTTGTGGAGCCGGGCCTTTTGAGTCATGCAGACCACTGTTCAAGGATCTTGGTATATTGACCTTGGTATCGATGTACATCTTAGAAATAGGAATGTTTGTGAGAACCCATGAACACATGTTTACCAGAGTGCGGGAAGATTGTAGGTTCCAATCAAGGGACCCCACTAAATTGAAAATGATAGCATGTAGAAGCGCATATCATAAAAATAATTGTTTCATGATGTGCATAAAAGTATATAATCATATTCCACGTGCTTTCAGAGAACTTCTGTTGTGCACTGAGTGAATTTACCAAGGTAGCCTTATTTGTAATTTGTTACAGTAAATAGTAATAAGTAATAATGATACGTACCTAGATATAAGAAATTAATATTGTACCTACTAAAATGTTATGATCACTACACTATTGCATTAGGGTAAATCCTGTAATAATAGTTGTATTGAGATACTTAATAAATAAATAAAAAATAAAAAAACTTCCCATCACCAAATACAAACGAAAATTAAAGGCATGGTTAATTGAAAACTTTTTTTACACCATCAATGAATACTTGAATTATAAATAAATATAAACTAATTTAAGATTATATGTCCATTTGTTATTATTACATACATACACAGACACTTTTCACATGCCTATTGCAGGCGAGATGTCTTGTACTTTATTATTATGTAACAACTTGTAATACCATCTCATGTGAATAAATGACTGATTCTGATTCTGATTCTGAAGTAGAACTCTGAAGTCGTACTTATAGAAGAGCACTACATGCACTATATTATGGTCCGGTAAGTTGTCATTTCTAATGTATGGGAAGGAAGCTAAAGGACAAAATGCGAGAAAGAAGAATAAGCTCTTGCAGTACTTATCGCCAAGAAATACCTACTGCCGCTCTTACGATGGTAATGTAAATACGACGATGTGATTGCTTGAAGATAAGAGACTTATCTCAGGCGAAATTTCATTCACAGTTGCGATTCTGTCACTGTTGCACAATTATGTTCTGTGTAGTAAAATTGGGCGTTGCGACCAATTCATGGCAAAAACAACAGGAGCCCCTTAAAAAACCCCTGAGTAACGTACATACAATTTTATAAATATTCTTTGTTACTAATTTTATCGCGCGGCTTTGCTCGCGTGGCACGTCATCAAAAAGTGGTTCATCAAAAATTAATGTGTGGCATATAGGTACCATATCGGTTCACCGATTTAGCCGTGACAGCGTCACATACAGTATTTTTTTTATGAGATAGGGGGCAAACGTGCAGACGGATCGCCTGATGTTAAGCGATTACCGCCGCCCATGGACACCCGCAACACCTGAGGAGTCACAAGTGCGTTGCCGGCCTTTTAAAAAGGAATACGCTCTTTTATTATATTTAGCATATTTAGGTATAATAATATTAGATTTTAAGATTTAAGCATACATAGGGACAGGCAGACAGAATACAGAGTTTGTTTTATACTATGTAGTGATGATTAGAGGTGAAATTAAATATTATCGTGTAGTTTAAAGATATGGATATAGATGAATATACATACATATAGTAGTTTGCATTTGCATTCACAAAGTTTCAACTCAACTTCAACAGTCGTACGACTAAAAAAGGAGTTGAAAGTTATGTTATGTGATGTATATGTTAACTGGCCATTAATATTTCGTGTCTGTACAGACACGAAATATTAATGGTCAGTTTCGACAGTGTTTAATATCGTTATAATTACGTCCCACTTCTTTTTTTAATATTAGTTATGATATAAATTCAATCCCAATAATCTCCCATTGTGTGTCCAACATCACCGACAGCACGAAAATTTAGGATGGCGCCCGTTACACGATACTTTGCATTGATAACATTGTTCTACACTCGGAGATTTTATGAGCCCTTTATTATGTGGTGTAACGCGCTAAATTGCGCACCGACTTATATATACAAAAAGTTATGGAGCATAAAAATGTAGATTATAGACACAATTATGTTGATAAACTGTGTATAGTAGGATGAAGCTCAAACAAATAAAATTTATGTTATGTTCTTGGACTATCGGTCTAGAAAACCGCATCGTAGAATAGAATTTACAATGTTCTCACACTTTGTACACATCATAAATCATAATAACTTCATATGAAGGCAAAGCCTACACGTTTGGGCAATTGAACCATCAAAGCCATTTGTCATACTTTGAGTACGATTGACAATCTTTCCCTAAGCAGCACTATCGTTTTGCTAAACTTGTTCTTTGTTCCAAGTATCGTTACATCTACTTATTTTTTATTCAATAATTTCACACTAAATAAATCATACCGTCATGGTTTGTTCGAGGGATTTTGCAGTAACAAGAACCAAATGCACACATTTTATCAACTTTGCCCCAATCCAATTTCAATTATTTGCATAGTTTTACCCATCGCTTGCTTCTGTCATATTTCCATATTACAAACTTGTTTCGGTTATGTTCACTTTAACGACAGTCTTCAAATATTACGGCTAAATTTTCCTTTCTTTACCCACGCTAAAGCGTAATAAAGAACTGCGTAATAATATGCGTACTATACGAATTATTAATTCTACTAAGTTCACTAAAGCAATACAAACAATGATTCGTCTATTAAAACATAACTGTATACTTACTCTGATACAATACAGTATATTGCACAACACTGGATACTAAAACCATATCTAAAACCCAAAACCACAATATACAGTTTACAATATTGACCGAATTTCTACCCCATTGTAAATAATTCACGGAGTTCACACGTCATATTAATTCTGTAATTGTATTTATATTATTAACTCGCATCGGTATACTTCCACCACAGGACGTTGTAAAATAACTCCAACCACAAAATACATTTCACAATCTTGCTCCTTGCGAAATATCATCGTTCTAATAACTCGTGCAGTTTAAACCACCGCTATACTTCTGTTATCGATAAAATAGCACCACAGTACATTGCTACCTTACTCATAACCAAAATATACATTACACATAGCACTAGGGGACATTGCTAACTTACCCCTAACTACAAAATACATTTCACAATCTTGCCCCACGCGAAATATCATTGTACTAATAACTCGTGCAGTTTTAACCATCGCTTACTGTTACTTGTGTCATATTTTCCCTGTAAACTGTTGTGTGACGCACATACAGCCGTTTGTTTTATCCGAAAGCAATAATACACAAACAATGAAGCTTAGCGACGGCAGTTTATGACGTCATATATTCTCGTAGAGTGTTCTGCTATCAACTTATCTTGGGGTATAAGGTAGGGAAACTGCGATTTGAAAGCGAGCAATGTGCGAGTTGCCAACACGCAACGCTTGTTGCAAGTCAAAAGCTATTTTCACAAGTAGTAATATAAAAAATACGATTTATACTCTTACTGATGCTACTGCTGCACCTGCGTTAGCGTTAGCGTTAACGGCAATGGCCAACAACGCGTTGACTAACGCGTTAAAGATTCCCCTTGACAATGTGTAATTTAACGCGTTAAAACGTTGGCCATTTCTACTTAGCGCCTAAATTAATGCGCTAATTAACGTGTTAAGATGCAGGTATAACAGGAGCATAAGAGTAAACTACTACTTGAGCTGTACTTTAAGAAGAACCATCTTAAAGTAGGGCATGTAATAATTGCTTTTTAGCTTTATAAGTATTCTTATGACTATGACTGGCGTAACACATGCGAAAACCTTGTAGCAAATATAAAATATCACCGTTATTTTCAAACAATGACGCAACGTAGACCCGTTCGGACGATATTAGGGACCTACTCAAAGTACCCGCCGTGACTTAAAAAGTAGGTCCTGAACACCTTAAAGAGGAACTCAACAACCCTTGCACAAGCCTAAATTTGAAGCTTACCATAATTATATAAAGCAACGAATAGCGCGTTAGAAAAAGGAAGTAGGGTAATATTTACATCAATTGATTCATTCAATTTATAATAGGTAATTAAAAGGAAATTTTACCCCAAAATGTAATATATAACTCAATCTCCGCTTCATCCTATAACTTACAAGAAGAAAATGTTATGTGGAAAACAATTTAATGTGTTTTACAACTATCCCCTAGTAACATGATTTTTCATTACTGCCGAATACACCGTGTCATAACTTAACAAAAACCTCCAACCACCCTACAAGTTTATGTTTCTTTTACGATTTTACCAGCTTTACTACTTTCATGTTCTTTGTTTTGTTACTTAATATCTTTATCAATATTTTTCAATTAGGTTTTAGCCGAGTTTCACTTTTATGTTGATCTAATGGTGGTGATACATTTGAGCATTATCATGTAAGTAATGAGCATTATTATGTTACAAAACATAAAAATAAACGAGTGTGTTTCAGCGAACATTTTTACGAATGTTCTGATGAGCATTCTAGTGAATGGACAGTACATTTTCTTTTATGTTTTTCTGATTAGAGCGTTTGCTAAAAAGATCGTTAAAATGTTCTGTTTGGCTCTGTTCGTTGTTCAGTTCGACAACACAAAAAACGGCGAATGCTTGCTGTTCTGTTACAAGTGAATGCCCAGGTGTATCAGCACCGTAAGCAATGTAACAACTGCTTATTATCTTCAAAGTCGTAAACTTCTATAGACGATAGGGAAATGAGAAAAAGCGTATTATGGCAATGGACCTATTTATTACTTAATTAAGCTACGAAACGATCGTTTCAGATTTGATGGCGCGCTTTGTAATCCGAGAATTCATAATCAACTATGAAAGATCTAATATCTCTTTGTTTACTTCGCAAAGGCTCAAGATTATTTAAATCAGTTAAGCAGTTTTGTCCTTCACTATTGGTTTGGCCGGTAAACACAGATAGATATACCCTTTATTGCATTATACAGTACATATTTTGTAAAGTAGATATATACATTATATATTATAGATTTCGTGTAAACTTCGCAAGATCGAAAATAAATTCTGAATAATGGGCAAGGTAACAAATAAATCTTGAAATTTTAAGGTAACAATTCATCATATGAGCCGAAAGTCCTGCCGCTGGACACAGGCCTCCCAAAAAGCTCCCATAAATCTATGTGGAATAGACCAATTTAGAGCCACCTGCATCTATAAGATTGAGCTACCTGCATTCATCCGCTTCCCGCGATCCCAACATGATGGACACTCCATCTCGCGAGAGGGCTACCTATGCTGCAACTATTCATATTTAAAAAAAAATCACACGTTTCCTATAGTCGTATAAAATCAAAATAACTCGATAACGCACAACATAAACCCCATTTTGGGAATAAAACATACAGACACCCCTACCATGTGACGTTACAGGCTATTTGATCGCATATACGTTGTATGCACATAAAATTCAGTTCATTTCCTCCCGTCGTATTTATTTATCCGCGATGAACATGATAAAATTTATGTTCTGAATGATAGCGTGGATGCCTTCGATGGGTCTTACGTGTCATTTTGTTTTCATTTTCGATAAGGTTATTTGGTATTTAGAGGCAAATTATTTAATGGCCTTTGTGCTTTTGCAAGATATTATTGGGTTTTGGGCAAGTCTACAAAGGTAAAATATGGAATGACTAGATGAGTACTTTATTATATAAGTATGGGTACTACCCCTTTTTACGTTTCTGTTTCGGCTAGCTAAAATCGGTCGTGGTTACCCGACTCCATTCAAATTAAACAAACCATCTCTACAAACGTAAATAAAAATAAATATCGGCTTTATTCTATCTGTGAGAGCTTTTAGAAAGAAACATATTATATGCGACGCAATGCGATACGATGCGACGCATTAATCACGATGGTAGATGATTTGTTACGAACTGATCGTAAGACGTCATACATTGTCGGGGCTATACGGCTACTGTCGTATAATCCTATGAAAAACCAGTTTACGTTACTGTTGAAGTACTCATTAATATACATAGTTCTGATGACCTAGTTTAAAAGAACCTCTTTTTCATTTGTCACATGCTTGGTTTAGTAATGAAGGTGTCACACTCATAGTTGAACTAAAACCCAGTACAAATTATACCTATATAGGAACATGCCTATTAATAAAACTAATATTACAGTCAATAATTTCAAATGTATTATGTGTTTTTAAATGCTTATAATTATTTCTCAATTTCTTATATAAATTTACATAAACATACATTTATTTGCCTATCCATTAATTGTCTTTCGGCTTGTGTCGAGTACTTTAAAATTGATTTTAATGGATATTTCACTGAAAGACCGACAAGCATACAGGCTCAAAAATGAAAGAAAATTGTTTCTAATTTTACTGAATTTATTTTGATCAACTATCGAGCATTGATATTTGTGATGCTATAAAATACAGAGAATACCACAAGAAAAAGAACGTGAAACAGCTAGTTTCATAATATATTAACTTACACCAGCAAATGGCCCAATTCTCCTAAATAAATATAGTTTCGATATCACGTCAGTGTCATACTTACGTCACAAAAAGCGTATTCTTCTAAATTATCTGATAATTGAACGAAATTGTAACGAGATGGTAAATTGAAATAAGTGTCAAAATATGTGTCTACAACGAACTGTTTATTTCAAATTATACGATAGTGACATTAGGTTATCAAAATACCGCTTCAATTCAAAATACCTATAATATCAATGTCATATAAAAATAGGAGAATTGGCCCCTCTTATATAGCATCATACCAAAACAATGAATTAACATCGGCCCATCAAATAGTTGCACCAAAGCTCCTGCTCATAATTACCAAAGTCGGAATTGCTGAGAGAATATTTTACAGAACAATTTCTTTTCAATTAGCTCTCCGTGCAAAATATCCGCATGCTGGTAATGTTGGGCCAATATAAGCCAACAACGGAAAAGATTTTACTTGAAATTCCATAATACTGTACGGAATACCTGTGAAGTAATTACATTCTACGTGAAATCAATAGCCTTTTTATTAAGAAAGATACCTTTCATACGTTTTTGTGTGTTGGTTTAGTGTCGCCAAACTCTTGGCTCTAGCGGACTTTAGTAGTAACTTTAAACGCTTAATTTTGCGCAACTTTGGTGATATTGAATATAATAGAAATAAATAATCAGATGTTCTGTAAAGAGAACTGCAAACATTAATTAATCTGTATTTATTGAGCTGTTTTTAGCCGCACCAATATTGGCCCAATGTAGACTGACAAACTTGCCCAATGTTGGTTACCAAGTTTGAACCAACATTCAACTCACGCTCATAATTAAGTTTGCGGTTATTACCGAAACGCGTGTTTCGGTAATTACTTACTACTTTGATGCAAAAAGTGATTATGTGGAAGATACTTTGAGATCCTTTTACAAGAAATTGTACGTTATTTTGCACTACACCACAGCATAAGTTATAAGTAAGTATAAGTTTGATCAATAAAATACTAATCAAAATATTTAACATACATCTGATGGCCGTTCGCGTATTTTGGCAGACACCGACACTGTATTTTGACAGAAATGCGATTTGATTTTGAATTGGCTCATAATTGGTATTCTGCTACATTTAATATCATTATTTCGCTCATATGGCGAACCATATGTCAACGTCGAAACGTTGACACATAGTTTGACACTTTGTTCAAGTTACGATCTAGTCGCGATATAATTCAAGTATCAGTTAATTTTGGGGAATTCCACTGATGACATAATTGGCACCGAGACTAGATCAAACCTGCATTTCGAACAGAAGGCTAATTCCCGTATCTTATATCTTATCTTATACTTCTTATACTTATATATATAGCTGAAGAGTTTGTTTGTTTGTTTGTTTGGTTGAACGCGCTAATTAGGAACTAGTGGTCCGATTTGAAAAATTATTTCAGTGTTAGGTAGCCCATTTATGGAGGAAGGCTATATAATATCACGCTCTGAGCAACGCGAGCAGAGCAGGAGACTTAAATAACGCGGGTGTGACCGCGGGCATCCTCTAGTTTTATATCAAAAATTGAAACTATATTTAGAACGAAATGAGATAATATTTTGAATTGACTCAGTATCGGTCTTCTGCTAATTTTCAACGTTGACACATTGTTTAATTTACGATCTAGACAGGATAACATTCAAATATCAGTTGATTTAAGAGAATACCATTTTTGAAATAAAAACGAGATATAATTACGAGATTTGGCCCTCTGATTTTAATGTTATTATGTTAGTAAAGCCCCTTACTAACGTCACTGAACAGTAACAACAAGATACACACGTAGATAGATACATTTTGTATGTTCTATAATATATAAGGTAATTTAAATACCTGTAAAATGTGTATATTGTTATGAAATAAAAATAAAACGTGACTACAACAGATTACATATTGTCTCTAAAGGCCTCTATCATGGTCCCCAAATAAAACAGCAGGCCAAAAATACATCTCTGTCTACCCATTCAGTAGTATATGAACTTGAACCGTTGCACGCTTGTATGTAGATATATACATACATCAATATTGGGTTTTAATGGACAAACTCCGCCCAGTGGGCTTACCTTGGTGAGATAAATATATTGCAGTGCGTTACTCCTCAAATTAAGGGTCGTCACATTACACCCCACCACTCGGGTTCGAACCGGTGACTTTTGACGCGGCTTCGGCAGTCAAACGCGCTTCCATCGCGCCACCGATATTAGTCATCGCATCGCTAAATTCTGCACCGCTACACAGCTACGCCCACTGACGTGACGCCGCAAGCGCTTATACCACTCGCTGTGCTACATAACGATAGCTGCCTACAATACGATCGGCGCTACGTGCCGCTGGCCTGCGAATACGAGTATTTTAAAGAGTTACTATCCTTTAATTGCGTAATTATTGTTGTATGATGCATCACACTCCACCAAAATCTACAACAAAGACTTCCGTAAAACATGATAATTCGCATTCCGATACTGCTCCTACAGCACCAACGAGCAGTGACAAACCGGGTAGTAACACTGCTGTTCGCAGCAAACGCCTGCGCATGGAAGACTCGCCCAAGATGTCGACTGTGCAATCCCAATGTGCGTGCAACGACTTGAAAACTGAACTTCTCCATATGTTGAGTTCGTGGAAGTCCGATCAGGAGCAACAGCTGTTGAATTGGAGAACAGAACAAGACACTATGCTTTCCTCATTAATCAAAGAAGTATCAAGCTCAGCTCAAGAAGCAGTGTGTAGAAATTGAAAAAGGTATGTCTTTTATCAATCAAGACTATGAGGACATAAAAAAGAATGCCGATGACTTAAAGAAACGAGTGGATAACATGGATATCCGGCTTTCTTCAGCTCAGAGTACGAATGAACAAGTCTTGAGCAGAAAATTGAACACCTGGAACAACAAGCGAGGCTCAATAACATCGAGATCTGTAATCTGCCTGAAAGACGGGATGAAGACCTTCTTGGGCTCGTGCAACGCTTCGGTGCCTCCAGCAAGTGCTCAATTTCTCGTCAGGAAGTCCTAACTGCCCATCGTGTCCCCCACGCTCGTAGCCAAGAAAGTAGTCGGCCGAAAAACATAATAGTAAAGTTAGCTTGGCGTGAGCTACGTAATAACGTATTAAGTGCTTATCGCTTGTCTAAAAACATATCGTCTAACGAGATAGGTATCTCAGGTACATCACACAAAGTTTATATCAATGAGCATCTCACTTTTTATAATAAAAACTTATTTCGTGAATGTCGTGAGATGGCCCGTAAGCACAACGTTAAATATGTATGGATTAGAAATGCCACTATTCTTGTTAAAGCCACAGATACCTCAAAAACATTTGCCATACGCTATTTCAACGATATTAAAAAAATTAGCGAGTGTGTACCTAGTGACTAGAATATATTTTTGTTATGCGTGCGTAATTGTCACCACATTTATATGTGGTGACAATTACTTATGTATTGTATTGTAACCTGTTTGTTTCACATTTTGCTCACCGATTATTATCAATGGAAACCGTAATTGTTACATTTATAATATCTCACAACTATTTTTATATCGCTTCTAACATAATAAGATCGCAAATTACTGCGATCTGATTTGCTTCATTGTTCAATCAATATAGAATAATTTTATTCTATCAATTACTAGAATCAAACATGGTACCTGGTGTGGATCGTAACAATAACCTTATTTATATTAATAATTCTGGCTTACGTATAAACTTGCTAATTGTATTAGTCTGGCTCCAAGTTTTCAAACATTTATGTGACGATTATCAGTGCTTACCTACATTTTATAATTATTTTTGTTTACTTTTCTGTAGGTCCATAGAATTCAATGTTAAATAATAGTTTATCTTTGTTTTACCAGAACTGTAGAGGAATCCGCACTAAATTACACACACTATATAACAACATTCTTTCCCTATCGTTTGACGTAATCATAT
Organism: Euclidia mi; assembly: GCA_944739405.2. Classification (NCBI taxonomy): domain Eukaryota; kingdom Metazoa; phylum Arthropoda; class Insecta; order Lepidoptera; family Erebidae; genus Euclidia; species Euclidia mi. The sequence goes on along the minus strand of OX123194.2, from coordinate 13,632,086 downwards.
TATCTGAAACATGGCTTACACCAAATATATTGGACATAGAATTTATTGACGACCGTTACTTAGTGTTTAGAGAGGACCGAGACCGCATTGCTACAAACAAGCGCGAAGGGGGAGGCGTCCTGATAGCCGTGCGGCGTGAGCTGCGGCCCGCGAGAATATTGACACGTACTTCTCTATCGGCATCGAGCATGTAATAATAAAGTTACCTGCGGCGCGTCGCAACCGACACCATATAATTAGCGCTAGCTATATACCGCCTCGTACGCACGATAATATATATCTGTCTCATTTGTCCGGTTTAGAAACTATTCTCACTGATCCTTGCACGGAATCATTTTATTTAGTAGGTGATTATAACCTGCCCGGAATTGAATGGCCTGATATAGGTAGTCACTTATTTACACAAGCGCAAAACGACGTAAGCCGGTTTTTAATTAATCTGATTTCCACTACGAATGCTACACAATATAACAACTTTAGAAATAGTTTAGGACGTATTTTGGACTTATTTATCAGTAATACCGAATGTAAAATTAAGTCAGACACTGCGCTAATCCAGCCGGATATTCGCCATCCTCCATTATCTGTTTTGACCTCACTGGAGATACAGTACACGGCTATGAAACGTCAATGTATACTAAACAGTGTGGATTGGACTGACCTATTTCGTCATCTCACCAGCAACCAAGCAGTTGATGTTTTCTACGATTATTTGTATGGTATTATTCGAACTCATGTCCCAGTCACACGCCGTAGATCATCTGGATTCCCTGAGTGGTTTAGTGCGCCGCTCGTTAAAATTTTCAAGAAAAAGGAATGTGCTTGGGTAAGATGGAAAAATTTCATAATCTTTCAGATTATGAAAGGTTTTCCATCTATCGAAAAAAATTTAAACAATTATGTGAACAATGCTTCAATAGGTATAAATTGTCTGTTGAAGATAGTATACCTCTAAATGTTAAGCACTTTTGGTCGTACGTTTCTAAGCGCAGAAAGGACAGCGGTCTTCCTGATCAAATGTATTATAAAAACACATCTTCGAACGATCCCATAGCCATGTGTTCATTATTTTCCACATTTTTTACTCTGTTTATGAACCTTCTACCTTCCACTCTCAGAATTGGTCACCCTCCAATGAACATGCTGAGATGTCTCCTTGTATTTCAGACATTTATCTCGAATACGATGTAATTTTAAAGTCACTGCTGTCATTGGATGTAACTAAAGGGCCTGGTCCGGATAGTCTACCACCTATATTTTTTAAACAAACGGCACAAAGCATCTGCATTCCGTTACACATTCTTTTCAACAAATGTCTCAGAGAAGGGTTGATTCCAGGTATTTGGAAAAGGGCTTTCATAACACCCATTTATAAAAGTGGAGACAAATGCAACATTGAAAACTATCGACCCATATCTATTTTGTCCACCTTATCTAAGCTTTTTGAGAGTCTCGTCCACGGTTATCTATTTCCTCAGTTAAAACACCTCATTATTCCCGAACAACATGGATTTGTTCAATCTTGATCTACTACTACAAATTTGATGATATTCACTCAATTTTTATTTAAAAACATGGATAAAGGTACTCAGGTTGATGCTGTGTACACTGACTTTCAAAAGGCTTTCGATAAGGTGGACCATAAACTGCTCTTGGACTAAATTGCCTTCAACGGCATTAGAGGCAATTTACTCAGATGGTTCACATCTTACATATTCCGTAGAACTCAAAAGGTTGTTGTCAATGGTCACGAGTCTGATTACGCGATCGTCGAATCCGGTGTACCCCAGGGTTCAGTACTAGGCCCATTACTGTTTATTCTGTTTATAAATGATATAAAATCTTGTATAGTTAACTCTAAATTCCTTATGTACGCTGACGACATGAAAATCTATAAGGCCTGTACGAACATTCAGGAGTGTATTTTACTGCGACAGGATCTTTACAGGCTCTCACAATACTGTATAGTTAATAAACTACACCTTAGTCTACCAAAATGTCACTACATATCATTTACAATAAACAAGAATCCCATTAACTTTGCATACACACTAAATAACACACAGCTAAAAAAAAGCGAATGTACACGTGATCTGGGCATACTACTGGATTCTAAATTACACTTAGATATCCATGTCGACAACATTATCAGCAAAGCCTTTTAGATGTATGGTTTTGTCATGCGCTCCTGTATAGACTTTAAAAACCCTGTTACTTACATTTTCTTATATAAAGCTTTAGTCCGTTCTCAGTTAGAGTATGCTGTACCTATCTGGAGCCCGTTTTACTTAAAATACAAGCAGAGGATAGAAATGGTCCAAAAAAAGTTTCAAATTTCTTCGCACTACCTATTATAAATGTTTTAATTCTAGGATTCCCTATGCAGATCTTTTAAAACATTTTAAGCTCTTAAGCTTGGAGCACAGACGCACATTACTTATGATAATGATGCTGTATGGCATATGCAACAATAAGTATAATTGTACTGAATTATCGAACAGGCTCTGTTATGTAGTACCCAGGACTGTTATTCAGAGGCAGGTGCGCGTACCCCGATTATTCTACACGGAAAAGTGTAGAACTAATGCCGGAGAGCGTGCGCCTCTTCGCCGTTTATTGACTACGTACAACTCACATTTCATGAATTGAGACATATTCGCTCTCACTCATTCTTAATTCAAAAAACATGCATCCGAATTTCTTGCTGATCAATAATGTACATTCATCCTTCATAACTTAGATACAATATAATTTTCTTTTCTGCATTACACGTCCGTTATCTTCTCTAATTCAAGTGTAATTTCGTGGACAATGGTGTGGGTTATACGTTTTTAATATTTAAGTGCTAAATCTTAATATATAAAATCCTTGCGTTACTGACTGACTGACAGACACGCTACAGCCGAAACTACTGGTCGTAAGAAGATGAAATTTAGCATGTATGTTCCTTGGGCACCGCAGGGGTGCACTAAGATGGGATTTCCCGAAATTCCCACGGGATCGGGCAAAACGAGAAATTCGAAAATATGTGCGTGCGAAGCCGCTGGCATCGACTAGTTATTTATAAAGACTGCAATGTATAACTGTTTTTTGTCCCAAATAAATAAAATAAAATCAAATTAAGAAGCAATACATAAAACATTCACCCTGAATTTTCTCCCCTATCTTCAGCAGAACAAAAAACTCCCAACTTACTCTAACTTGGAATCGCAATGAAAGCCCGCGCTCCAATTTGTCGGAAACAAATCGTAATTAAATGGAAAATAATTACACCAGTCAGACATTCAGATGACGATTGAATGGCAAGCAATGTGTGATGTTTGATGCAATGTTTGAATTTCAAATATTATAACGCGTTGAGATTAAATCAATGGGTGGTACTAATAACGATTGAATTTGTTTTGTTGCCTAAGATCCCACCGTAAGATGTCTACGTTCATTTCTTATTACTTAAAATTACTTTTTTATAGTTGCTTACCTTTTTTTAACTGGATGAAGCCATATGCCACTTGGCTAGCGTAGTCGATTATGGCCTTATCCTTCCTATAGTGGAAAATGCCCGTGTTCAGCAGTGGGACAGTATATATAAGTTCATATAGAAGCTGCTAAACGGTGGTATCGACTGTCCAAAGCTTCTAGAAAAAATTAAAAAGCTTTCAATGTCCCGTCTACAACCCCGCGATATCCACGACCTTTGTTTACGGCTTCGCAACATCGGACAAACTTGGGTAAGCATTCGCCTGGGTCCGACTCATCATTACAACGAGTTGTCAAGCTCCTCGGCAGACATAGACATATTTTCCAATTCCTTTGGTAAATTCAAAAACCTTATTCACACCCTACTACATAGCAAGGGTTGACCTGACTCGTCTGAAATGTTGTTTGCTAATGTTCACACTTTCAGATAAAATACCTTCATGTATAGCTACTTACCTGCATAAAATATTTTATAGTTTTTTACCTAGCTTAATATATTTGTTAAGTATGTTTTTATACCATTATGTATCCTTAAGTCCAAGCTGTAACAACCTGTTTATAACATAAATGCATGCTGTGTTCTCCTGTTAATGAGAAAACACAAGGTAACAAGATTATGAAACATCTGATCTATCATTATTTTAAAGTGTCGTCCGTCCGTCTAGGTCTTCCCAATCCTCCTGTCCCATTCACACTTGACTTTGGTTTTTGGTTGTTTGAGAACCAATAAATAAATAAATATACAGAGCTGATAATGAAGATATTTTCAGGGAACTCATATTACTAGTAAAAAAGAGCTTATAGAGTCTTAACAAAAATTCAAAATACGTACACAAAGAACACGAAGTGTAGTCAAGTCGAAGCTACAACACGCGGAGTGACAAGCGACGAGGCCATCACTTATCTGCACTACCAGCGCAGCTTAATTTAACTAGTTTCCTTTTCTTTCTTCTCGTTATATTGTAACAATGGAGACAGGGTGGCATCTTCCATCAGTTCTGTTGATAGAGGAGTCCCTCAGGGCACTATTCTCGGTCCACTTCTGTTTATAATATATACAGCAGACGTAACCGGATCCATAATGAATTCAAAATTTCACCTTTACGCTGATGACATCCAATTATACACTCCCTGTCAACCGGAGGACTGCCTGGAATCTGTAAGTAAAATTAATGAAGATTTAGACAGAGTCTCTTACTGGGCAAAAAAGAATACTTTGGTACTCAACCCCGCTAAATCTAAATTTTTACTTATAGGTACCAGGGGTATGGTGCAGAAATTACAGGGTAGGAGACTGGATGTCAGAATCGATGGTTGCCCATTGGAACAGGTACTTGAGGCACGCAACCTGGGCGTGGTTTTTGATCAGTCTCTGCATTTTGAAACGCATGTTGCTGAGGCAGTACGGAACTGTTTTTACAGGCTTAAGCTACTGTATCGAATACGGCCCTACATTAGTGAGGACATGCGTATTTTGCTCTGTGAAACACTCATTCTATCAAAGTTGAATTATGCCGATACAGTATATGGAACCTGTCTTCTAAGCAAAACTGAAAAGCTAATCCAGCGGGTGAAGAATGCATGTGCTCGGTTCTGTTTTAATGTGCCACCACGTTCACACATTACACCTTTCCATAATAAAAATAAGATTTTAAGAATGGCTTCACGCAGGAAACTTCACCTTGCTTCTCTCCTTTTTGGTGTGGTGTCCACAGGGAGGCCGGCATACCTCCACAAAAAACTTACTTGGTCTAGGGACATAAATTGACATAAAACTAGGGGTTCCACAAGCCTGTTGATTATACGGAGACATCATTCGGCTGCTTTTGGTGCAAGTTTTAAAGTAACAGCATCACGTATATGGAACACTTGCCGCCACCGATAAGAACTCTAAAATCAAGTTTCAGCTTCAGTAAAAACTATAAGCAATATCTGCTAAATGAACAATTAATACAAAACGAAACTTACCTACTGCGAGTATTGTGGGGCATTGGGGTGAGTTCCCTGTGATTGCTTGTTTGTTCGGCCAGCTAGTTTTGGATTGTCTTATAACTATAAAACTCCTCTCCTTAGTTGTTTCAGTTGTTTGTTGTTATTGCCATTCATCTTTTCCCAATTTTAACTTATACACAGTACACACCCTAATATTATCAAAAGCATTATTGTAAGATAGTTCTAACACACACACACACACACACACACACAAAGAAACAGCAGAAATGAAGACTTCACAATAATCACAATATTTACATAAAAATATTATATTTGCCATTAATGTTTTCTATTTTCAATTTCCTCTGCGAAAATAGCTCGCAAATGGCTTGGCGTCAATTTGGCTCATTTGAGAACCCCGTGCTAGGTACCGACGCTTACGCATTGAGCTATAGACAATTAATGACCATAGACTAATATTATAATACTGGAGACAGCTAAAGACAGTGCAGTGAACGCACCAATAAAAAAATAAAAAAACAAAGAATTCTTCTCAAAAGGAAGAAGGCATGAATTCTTTAATAGGTACCTACATAGGTATATAAATTAGTCTAATGCTACTGCTATACCTGCGTTAGCGTTAACATTAATGGCAATGGCCAATAACGCGTTAGTTAATGCGTTAAAAAAATCACATTGGAAATTAGTATTTTAACGCGTTAAGACGTTGGCCACATCTACGTAACGCCTATATTAACGCGCTAATTGACGCGTTAAGACGCAGGTATAGCAGCAGGAGCATTAGCATGAATTCATGGCACAGATTACATAGCATAGCGGGATTCATGGACAAATTTTATTTGGTCCTTAATGATGTCTCTCTTAAATTGTTTGTTTCATTAGTATCGTAGTATCCCAATAGTCTGTGATTAGTAAGATTATAGAAATGTTCTAACACACCATGTTAGATAAATTGCATAATAATAATGCATGCCATAATTTTTTATATTTCATTATTGTGACATACATGATGGTGACTTTGTCCCAAGACTAAGCAAATGTTCTATTTTGGGACAATGTTACCTTCACGGATTATTACGTGTTGGCATTATGTTCGCTGAGATGCTACGTACTTATGCTGTTGCCATCAATTTTCGTTGATCGTATTTGTATTCGTAGACCTATGCCGAGTCATAGAGTACCTAGGTAATCATTCTTTTGAACGGGATGCTACGTTAATTTCTGATATTTGTCAGTATGTCACACAAATCAGCAATGGTCTGACAGGTCACACCTGTCAGACTATTGTTGTTCTGTCAGCTTCAGTCAGCTTTGTTGTTTTATTTTATTTATTTTCTCTTTTTTGTATCTATTTTCCATAATTTAATTTAATTATACTCCATTTCACATTGGGGGGTGCGGGTGGTGTAATGGTGTTTGTTATTTAGGATCATATTCGTCTGATTTTTATTTATTTGTACGGAGATGAAATTATGTCACCAGCGCCTTCGTGTGTGAAATGGAATATAACATGTTCTCTGCCTTCTCTGGGCTTACCTTTAATTTCCTATGTGTCAAGTGTTACAATTTTAGAAGTGTAAACAATAAGCCTTGTCGGTATATAAATGTGTTCCTCTTTGTGCAAATGTGAAACGACCGGCCGGGGTCAAAAAAAAGAAACAATATATATTTATTTATTTATTAGTATTTAAGATAAAATGGTACCAACAGAATATCAGCGCCATCTAGTTGAACTAGATGGCACTACGCTGAGTTGGAGGCCAATTCTGTTACTTAAAAACCTGTTATGTGTGCTAAAAAATGTAATTATTTCGTATGTTCGTAACAGAATAAATATGTTTTCTTTCTTTTCTTTCTTTCTTCTTTCTTCCTTATCCTGCTCCACCTCCAATTCCTTTACCAAGGGCACAGGCTAGCAACAGACTGGGGACTCGTCTGGTGTTACCGGTGTCACAAATCTTTTGCCGTCAGATGATATGTCTGCTCATTGGCCGCCTATTAAATAAAAAAGAGGGTTTAATTATGTTAAAAAGATATTCAAGGTATAAAAGTTCTGTTTGCTTGGACGCGGTGCTGTTAGCTGTACAGTGGCAAAAGGTTTAAGCGGTTTTAAGTTCTTAAAGCTATTTATACTTACAACGTTCGTCACTGCAATAGTCGACGTAGCTATTTCAGTGTTTGTGAGAAGAAAACACTTTAGGGCTGACGCATTGGCTGTTTCGTCCATATGTATGGGTTTTCAATGTAGTGATTCCTTTGGCTATTTCAGTTTTTGTAGAGAATACATTTCCGATACATCGGTTGCTTCATCAATTCGGCAAGTGTTGTGTCTTTTATACAGAGAATAATTTGAATTGATCCCGGCAACAGGTTTGTTCGATAAGTTGAATTAAATATGGCAATGTCTTTCGATGACTATTTTCTATAAAGAATAGTTATATCTATACTAATATAATAAAGCTGAAGAGTTTGTTTGTTTGTTTGAACGCAATATTCTCAGGAAATCTGATTTGAAAAATCTTTCAGTATTAGATAGCCCCTTTATCGATGAAGGCTATATAACATCACGCTATGAGCCACAGGAGCTGAGCAGTAGCAATAAATAACGCGAGGTAACCGCGGGCTTATCTAGTTGCATTATACTCTCCAACTGACAATCAAAGTCTAAACAAAACTTGCTAACTAGCTTTAACCCAGGCAGTCTAATCAGACAATATACCAGGTAATACTACGTAAAACGCGGTCCATCAAACTTTATACCAAAGCATTTTAGCCAACATCTCAAGTAATATTTCAACTTGAACTAATGCCGAGAAAAATGTACGCAAGTTAATCAGAAAAAACTTAGGAAGAACAAGAAAAATTCCAACGTAACGTCGGTAGGTTTATTACATGCAAGATTTAATCGTAGCTCAGTTTTGGGTTAAATTAAGAGAAAGTTAAACTTTTTGTGCGGTAGCCATGTTTGTACTATAGACACAGAGTGTCCTAAATAGAATCACAAAATATCAACCTGTGTTTTATTTGGCTTTACGACTGGCACATGGGGCTAGTTAGTCATTGCTAATCCCTCTGAGGTAAGGACAATTTTAAACAGGACTACGCATGATGTTATCTACAAATACTAGATTTGGATCAAAACTTTCTTAGAGTTAATAAAACTTTAATGGAATCCGGCTTTTTTAAAGTTTTTATGCATGCATCCCGAGACAATATTACTAACTTAAATCTATTTACTGTTTATTTTTATTTTTAATCTTTATATCAACGGCCGCTTGCTTTGCTTTAAAACTAAGACGTTACCCGAAAGCCTTATTTCACTATGTACTACACACTATATACGACATACTTTATTTAAAAAAAGGTTTATAAAACTTACCTCTACTTTTATTCTATTGCAACCCTCGACCCCAATATCTGGTAACCCTACCATACACCTTGCGGGCCTTCAAGAATTTAATTAAGCATTTTTCGCGTTGATTAAACAGTAGAGGCCTCTTAATAAACAAGCGGCCGTATGATTGGCGTGTTTTCCTTGTTCCAAGCTACGACTTAATCCCCCTGTTGATCCTTCGTTTGTGTCTATACTGACGAATTTGTTTCCTGTATTGATGAGTAAGGTATTGGTTTTAAACGGCTGTGAAAAAGAGTAGGCGTTCGGTAGTAATAATAGTAAAAATGAATGATTCACACCTTTATCCTCGAAGGGGTAGGCAGAAGTGTAATATTATACCCACATTTCGCCATGTATTCTACGTAATAGAGGGGCGATCCTATCCACTGAAACCGTCATTTAAAACGGCATTTAAATATAGAAGCAATGATAGATTTTTATTTAGTCGTATTGTTTACACTTTGAAGTTCTTTTTTATTGTCTTCTCTATAGATGTCGAAGCCATATAGGATGGAAATGATTTTAAGCCAGATATCTAATATATATCTACATACATACATAGACTCACGCCTGCTTCCCGGAGGGGTAGGCAGATACTACGGAACGCCATTTGCAATGGTCGTGACATACCTCTCTTGCTTCACTCACTCCCATCAAGTTTCTCATGCATGCTCTTCTGTTAAGGGTACTTCTGACTTGTCCTTTTTTCAGGATGTCTCCAATCTGATCAGAGAACGTCCGCCTAGGTTTTCCCCTTTGTCCTGTCCCATTTACACTTGCCTTATATATCTTCTTTGTCAGTCTATCGTCATCCATCCTCTCCATGTGCCCGAACCATCTTAACATGCCTTTCTCAATGCTTGTCACTACATCTTCTTTTACCCCACAACACTCTCTTATCACATAATTCTTTACTCTGTTATTCAAAGACACACGAAACATACTTCTCAGTGCTCTCATTTCTACAGAACTTATTCTAATTTCAAGTCTCTTTTGCCATACCCAACTTTCACTACCGTACATAAGGGTAGGCACTAATAACCCTCTATGCACAGCCAAACGTGCCTTTTTGGACACGTTTGGGCTATTCATAAACGCCTTTAGAGCTCCATTCATTCTATTACCTGCATTAACTCTTCTTTCAATATCTTCTTCATTCTTACCATCTCTTGTAAACAACGTACCTAAGTATACAAAGACATTGACTTGCTCCACTCGTTGTCCATCGATCAAAACATTACAAGCCGTAACGCATTCCTCCTTTTCAAAAACCATAACTTTCGTTTTACTTACATTCACTTTCATTCCTTTCCTCTCTAACGCACCAGGCATGATTGTTAAGATCTCCTGCAATTCCTCCGCTGAAGACGCAAGTATTACCTAATCATCAGCATAAAGGAGGTATTTGACAAGTAACTCATTCATCCTTATTCCGCAGTCACTATGTTTTAGATCTTGCAAACAACTGTCCATGAAGAGGTTAAATAGCCATGGCGACGCTACACATCCTTGTCTAACACCTGTCTCGATGGTAAACCAGTCAGTGTATGCCCCGTTTATCCTAATACAAGCTCTAGAATCCTCATAAAGGTATTTCAGAGCTCGAATGAGGCTGCTGTCCACCCCATTCATCACCAGACAGCACCGACCACATTTAACTCCTCACCACTTCGTCGTAAGCCTTTTCCTAATCCACGAATGCGCAATAAACCTTTTGACCTTTGGCCAAAAACTTTTCGGCTATGCTTTGCAATGAAAAAACCTGATCCGTACATCCCAAACCCTTTCGGAATCCCGCTTGTACATCCCATATTTTCTTGTCAGTTACTTTCATAACTCTTTCAATAAGTACCTTTGCATATAATTTGCCAACAATGCTGAGTAGGCTAATGCCTCTATAGTTTTAACAGTCTTGTTGCGAGTGTTTTCCTTTATCAAGAGCCACAACTACAGCTGTGGCCCAGTCATTAGGTACTCGGCCGGTGCTCGAGCACAAGTTATATAACCGCTGCAACTGATCAACTATGATGCCTTGTCCAACCTTCAGCATTTCGACTGTAATCCTATCATATCCTGCAGCCTTACCTACTTTCATACTTCCCAGTGCCTTCACGATCTCATCCACGCCAATAACGCTTTCATCATTGCTATCATTACTATTCATTTCAGCTATCGGTGTCTCTATCGCCGTTCTTTCAAATAAACTTTCAAAATACTCTCCATCTCTTCAGCACGCACGATTCAGCATTTACTATCTTTCCATTCTCGTCTCTGATGGATGTGTGTTCTGAGGATTGAGTTCTTCCTCGAACTGCACGAACGGATTTCCAGAAAAACTTAATGTTCTTCAGGAAATCGTCAGATAATCTGCTATCAAACTCATCTTTCTTTTCCTCTTTTTTCCTTTTAACCATTTCTTTCACTGTTCTTTTTGACCTAACAAACTCCTTTCTTGCTTCATCTATGTCTACACTTGTTGCTTTTCCCATTCTTTCATTTGCTCTGACAGCCAACCAATCTGACCAAGCTTTCTTCTTCTCTGACACTGCTGATTGTACATCCTTGTCCCACCGTGTATTCTTAACCTTTCGTATTTTCCTTCTCTTGATCACACCATATACTTCAGACGCTACATATACTACCAGCTCTTCTTTACAGGTCTGCCATAATTCTTCCATATCATTTGTGCAATCGAACCTCTCAAATCTTGCTATCAATCTTCGTTTAAACTCATCTTTCACATCTTTCTCTTGTAGATTTTCTACTTTTGTTCTTGCCAAGACCCTATTTTCATTAAGCTTTTGGTGTCGCCATCCTTTAAAGAGCCCACTTATCCGGCTCAATACCAAGAAGTGGTCTGTGTAGATGCCGATCCCTCGATATACTCTTGTATCCAACACATTCTTTCTAAATCGTTCATCTACTATCACAAAATCAATCATATTTCTTCTAAAATTTTTCGCCTCTCGCGTATACATATGTATCCTTTTATAATCAAACATGGTGTTTGTCACACAAAGGTTCCACTCCAAACAAATCTCAAGCAGTGCTTTTCCATTTTCGTTTACACTCTCATCACCAAATGCACCTAACAACCTTTCAAATCCATCTCGCTTTACTCCCACCCATCCATTTTAATCCCCTAACAAGATCAATCTTTCATTATCCTTGCAGTTCCTCAAAATCTCTCTTAAACTCTCCCAAAAACTCCTGCCTTTCGTCTTGCTCATGTTGTGACATACCCGTAACTATATTGACCGGGGCGTACACCCCTACAATAAAGAGACGAGTAAGTCCTACTTTCATTCTCATCCACAGTAGCCTAGCATTTACACATTCAAACCCTTTTACGCACTCATTCATTATGTATATATATCTGTTTTAGTATGAAAGATGCTATCATTATAGGTATTTCACCGTTTCCCGAAGTGAATGGGGCTTGCCGCAGGTACTGACATGGAAATAAATTTATGATTTAGTTTTTGCGATAATGTGCTACCTGAGTCTAAGTGTTTTCTATTAAAAATGCGAACACCTGGTAATGTTCTCTGTTTCCAACATTGGATGACAGTTTCATGCTAGAGAGCGGTCTTACTGTGCCATTGTGTTGACCGAATGTCGTCTATAGCCGTTCCCATCATATGGAATGTGACGTCATTGCCAAATGGTTCATACACGACAGTTAGTCCTATCATCCATTATGTGGACACCATTTAAATACACAAGACACGACACGATATTTAGTCGTCATCATATGGTGTAAAGCTTCAGGAAGGCAGCCTTAATCAAAAGCATAAAGTCACCACTACCAACGCAGCATTGTCGGCGCGACACCAGCGCCATCTATGCAGTCAATTTAATCCTAACAGTGACAGCATCATTTCCACCAATGAAATACCCGTAAATTCCGATGTCGCAAATAGCTAGTGACGTCAAACGTTCTATCCTATCATTTCAAACGCACATAAAAATAGATTGCCGGTCTCAGATCATTTGGAAGAATCCTATTTACACAGCAGTATTTTACTACTGTCGTAAACGACATTTTCAACAATTAATTGTGCCTCGTTCCCTTTGATGCGTAAAATAAATCGTAACTGAATGGTATTTGGTGGTTAGATTAAAACCGTAAAATGTTGAATTATAAATGTTTTCCCTCTCGTTTCGAGGAATTGTGTTATTTTAAAATAAGCAAGCTGAATGTTTAATTTTTTGTTATGGTTCGTAATGTATCAAAATTGAGTAGATTAGTATAATCTGAAGTACAATGGACGAGCCATATTTGTTCAAGCGTCGTTGACACAAACCCTTGCCTGTAAAACCTCAAATATGTAGAATGTAAGGTAACTCTGTGGACAGGCGTTCAGAAAATGGTATTTAATTTATATATGTAGGATGAGAATATCCGAGAACTGGGCAGCATAACTCAATCTATTTAACAGAAAACCTGATTGGCAAGTACCTTAATCCTACAGAAGGCCAGTTAACTGTTAATGTAATGTTGTTATGGTATGCAAGTTTCTTTATAATATGACTGATAACTGTGTTATATTTTCAACAGCATTATTAATCAGCACTCTTTGACCTTTGCTAAGGCTGGATAACTCTTTATCAGAGAATCAGCAATGCGCAGAGTAGCCTAAGGTGTTGAAAATTACTTTTGTCTAGCATTAGCTTACCATCAAGCGAGCAACTTCTTTGACATTTGGTAGAATGACTTTAGCCAAAAGACGTCCACCGCTGAGCATAGTCCTAGAAGGGTTTCCGCAGAAATTGATCCGCCCGCATCTAACAGCTTCCTGCAGTCCGAGCAAGACGTGTCACAACCTTGCTGGGCCAACCTCAGCTGCGTTGTGAGGCGTCGCTATTGTGCAAAAAAGTGTATATTTAAAATTATTTCGTTATTGACAGACAACGCACAGCCTAAACTATTGAGCACAAAATGCTGAAATTTGGGAAGTATGTTTCTTGGGGATCGCAGGGATGCAAGAACATTACCCGTTTCCACAGGATCGGCAAGGGCCGGTTAAATTAAAATTTGTGATGTGCCGATTCGTTACAAATGTATGTATATCCGCGGATACGGATCGGAATACGAATATTTGGTGTCAAGAACCGCGGATGCGGATACGGATACGGACCTTTATTTTCTTACTAAATGGACGTCGGTGCGCGCGACCTTGAAACGATAGTTGACGTCGCGCACGCACGGCGGAACAATTGACGGATCATATTTCGACTTGTATTGAAATTATATTAAAAATACTCTGAATTGGAATTTAATAGTTTTCAATTATACCTAACCAGAAAACCAAAAGTAACGGATACGGATCTTTCTTCTACCACGGATATCCGTGGATACAGATACGGATATCCAGAACATCACTAATTAAAATATAATAATACATGCAAGCGTAGCTGCGGGCATCCTCTAGTTTATATAAAGTTCCAACAAATAGGCACAGTATAAAGCCTAGATATAATTTTTCTCTCGCATCATCCACACATATTTTTATACAACGTCAAAATTACAACACATTTGGCTTGCGAACACAAATGAAAGGAGAAAAATATCGCAATTATTTTTGAAACCTCGTCACGTGGAAATGAGTTTATGTTTTGTTGAAAGATATTTTACCATGTAACATTTTTGTGAATATTATTCACGTGTAGTTGATGCTATCGGAACATAAATACTAAAAGACGCTTTTTACTAAATGTAATTTTAGCCAATATTACAGTTAATTAGTACCGAGATTTTATGAACATAAATCAGAGCTTATCAAAACAGTAATTTGATAGTAATATAAGTTAATAAAAAATTATTTACTAAATAGCCTAATTCTCAATTGTCGGTCTGCTACTGTGGTCCGGTGGATGGCATATGCGTCTGCCTATCTGGAGGACCTGCGTTCGATGCTCGGGTCCGGCAAACGTGTTACTTAGTTTTTTCCGGTTTCTCAGTAGCAGCTCGGAGTCCGACAATGAGCCCGGTAACGGCAACGGCCACTTTGCGTATATCGTCACTCCACCTAGCCGGAGGGCGTACTACACTACGTTTGCCAAGGCGCGGTCTCCACTCTAAAACACAACTACTCCAACAGTTATCGGTTCTGCGACAAATGCGAACGGCCCATTGCCACTTCAGCTTGCTAATTAATTGAACTATTACGAGTACCTTGATTCTCTGACGGATCACTTCATTAGCATGGCCCTCTCCATAGCTCGCTGAGCGACCTTAAATTGGTGGACTAGTCGCACC
The DNA here is from genome assembly GCA_944739405.2 of Euclidia mi. Taxonomy (NCBI): domain Eukaryota; kingdom Metazoa; phylum Arthropoda; class Insecta; order Lepidoptera; family Erebidae; genus Euclidia; species Euclidia mi. Next base: position 13,617,000 of record OX123194.2, on the reverse strand, counting down.
GTCAGTGTCCACGTCTCGGCTCCGTAAGTCATAACTTGTAGGACGCACTCGTTAAAGACCTTTGTCTTAAGACTTTGCAGTAGAGGTGACGAAAAGACTTGACGGAGTTTCGTATTTCGTATTTTTCTGCCAGCCTCTATAGATGGGATCACACAAAATGTTGTCTCGTGCGGGGATCCAACCCAAAACGGTCGACGCAGTGTCAAGCAGCGAGGCAGCTTCTTAAAGCACTACGCCAACTGTGCAGTCAATACTATCTGCTTCTACCTTGCTTACATTGCATACATTATCAACTATCACAACAGACATTATCTCCGCCATATTTTATAATAAGACGTCGCTACGTCATCAGTAGCGTTAACATTGTTCGCTACAGAGCTGACACATCCAATGTATTACGTGACGTTACTAGCGTGACACATGCAGCCACGCGTAAAAGTGTGTGTTACTATGTGTTTGTGTGTACGTGTTAACGTAGAGAGATAGTGTAGTAAATTGAATACTATAAAAAAACTTTACTATAACGTATAAGGTAGGTAACGTAGGAGAATGTGGGCGTTCTTCGTCTCTCAGGTCTTCCTCCATCGTACATTTCAGGAAAATAAGACTCGGTATACACTCAATAGGTTTTACTCAAACTAATTAGTTTACTTCACAAACTAAATATGCACACGTAGCTCGGATGAAAATGGATTACTTTTGGAAACGCGGCGAAGTCAGACGTAGGTAGGCTACACTTGTTTCCTCCGCTGTGTCTGTCGCCAAAAAGTGCCGTTGACAGCTCGACGTTCGCTTATAAAACATTTAATGACATTGACAGCTATCAACCGCCGACCTTAGTGTTCAGTGTTGCCAACCATCGTTTCCGAATACGCCCAAATCTAATAAGATTTGACGTTCCGTTCTCCAATCTCCGACACGGCCATCTTGACACGTCACACGTCCCTGTGTGATGCTCCTTCTTCGTCCTCGGTCCCTCACTGCTGAAGATCGCGACCACATATGTGTCTCCAGTCTGTACATAGGTGTAAGGCTCGTTGCATGCTGCCGCCTTCCGCCTTCATGTTCGTGTCAGACCATCTCGTAGGTGCCCTGGGTGATGCTCCTGCAAAAGGGAAAATGTTCTGCAATATCTCAAGGTCTTTGCTCGGCCCACCCTGACCATCGTTTAGTTAAATAAACCACAAGTTTTTTTTTTCAACTACATCATACTTGAACATCACATTATTATGAAAGCAACTCTCTCATTAGTGAACAGTATCAGAGAATTATATCACAAACGTTAATCAGCGAAAAGTGTCACGGTTCACGGGCCTCTTCTCACTATGAGAAGGGTAAGGCCATAGTCCTCTCCTAACTTTTGCAATAGTAGATAACTCGCAATGTGAAACAGTTGCAGCTCCTTACAAATATAACATGTAAAAGAATTATACTGGCAGTTAAAAAGAGTGGCCACGAGTTTTATTGCCCGTTCTTTCTCGTGGTTCTACCTATTGCATTGCGAACGTGGCAGTAAATGTAAATGTAGAATCATCTAGTAATTAACTTTAATCTTTGACGTTCATAAGCGTCACTTTGTGACCTAAATGAATAAATGATTTTGAGTTTGAGTTTGAGTCCACCACGCTGGCCAAGTGCGGGTTGGCAGACTTCACATATCTTTCGAGCACACTCCGAAGTACTCTCAGACATGCAGGTTTCCTCACGATGTTTTCCTTCACCATCGTTGCTATCACCTACACGAGCTTAGCAACTCATATCACCTCCATCGAGTGACGTACACATTGTCGTCGCTATCACCTATAACGAGCGATAGCGACCCATTGCCACCTACATCGAGTGACAATTAGGCCATAGTCCACCACGCTGGCCAAGTGCGGGTTGGCAGACTTCACATGTCTTTCGAGCACACTCCGAAGTACTCTCAGACATGCAGGTTTCCTCACGATGTTTTCCTTCACCGTCGTTGCTATCACCTACACGAGCGTAGCAACTCATATCACCTCCATCGAGTGACGTACACATTGTCGTCGCTATCACCTATAACGAGCGATAGCGACCCATTGCCACCTACATCGAGTGACAATTAGGCCATAGTCCACCACGCTGGCCAAGTGCGGGTTGGCAGACTTCACATGCCTTTCGAGCACACTCCGAAGTACTCTCAGACATGCAGGTTTCCTCACGATGTTTTCCTTCACCGTCGTTGCTATCACCTACACGAGTGTAGCAACTCATATCACCTCCATCGGGTGACGTACACACTGTCGTCGCTATCACCTATAACGAGCGATAGCAACCCATTGCCACCTACATCGAGTGACAATTAGGCCATAGTCCACCACGCTGGCCAAATGCGGGTTGGCAGACTTCACATGTCTTTCGAGCACACTCCGAAGAACTCTCAGACATGCAGGTTTCCTCACGGTGTTTTCCTTCACCGTCGTTGCTATCACCTACACGAGCGTAGCAACTCACGCCACCTCCATCGAGTGACGTAAACCATGTCACCTGCCTCGAGTGACTCTTAGATTACTTATTGCCTCCAACGAGCAATACAACGAACACATCACCTAAATCGAGTGACATGTCCGTTTACCAACTTAGTAATGATACAAACCACTGTTCACTAATCAGAAAGAAGCACCACTAAATTTAATTCATTATTCAGTTAAGCTAAGGTCTTTGGACTCTACATCTTCTAACCAATGCCAGTTTCGGCCAGACAGGCTTTAGCTTTACCAGTACAAGCTTTTACAAGCTCCTCAAAGCCACATACAGGCTTCACACAGGCGCGGTGCCACATACGGGCCTCGCGCCAAACACGGGCCGTGCGCCAAACACGGGCCGCGCGCCACACACGGGCCGCGCGCCACACACGGGCCGCGCGCCACACACGGGCCGCGCGCCACACACGGGCCGTGCGCCACACACGGGCCGCGCGCCACACACGGGCTGCGCGCCACACACGGGCCACGCGCCACACACGGGCCGCGCGCCACACACGGGCCGCGCGCCACACACGGGCCGCGCGCCACACACGGGCCGCGCGCCACACACGGGCCGCGCGCCACACACGGGCCGCGCAACACACACAGGCCGCGCACTACACACGGGCCGCGCGCCACAAGCTGCTGGCCGCGTGACACACACGGGCCGCGCAACACACACAGGCCGCGCACTACACACGGGCCGCGAGCCACAAGCTGCTGGCCACCATGCCACACTCGCCATCAGGCCGCGCCGGCCGCCAGGCCGCCTCAGCCACCATGCCGCGTCAGCCATCATGCCTCGCCGGCCTCCAGCCCGCGCTGGCCACTAGGCCACGCCGGTCACCAGGCCGCGCCAGCTACCAGGCTGCGCCGGCCATCAGGCCGCGCCAGCCACCAGGCTCACCCAAAAGGAATTAAATCTACCATTAGTATTTCAAAGATTCGTCTCATTGTATACACACTAAATAGAGTATTTCGAAGTAATTCAACGTCCGCACTTCGTAAATTTTAAGTAATTATCAAATTCATTTACAACTTCACAACTTTATAGAATGTAACTCCCATCCATACTCAATGAGCTATGTCAAAAATGGATTTGGCCACTGACAAAAACTTAAACCAAATACGAACATGGCGAGAACTGATAAGCTACTTTCGGACAAACTGATTTCCTTTGGCTACATAGAGGAAACGACTACAGTTCTGAGATAACCATGATAATAACCACCATCGGCAGTCTACGAGTACTTTCAGATTCTCGCAACACGCTCTTGTCATACGACACAAACCAGAGGTAGATGATTTTAGCGATCAAAAATCAAATGAGAGCTACTTGAGTAGCAGGGTATCCATGATTGCGATCAACGACCAGACCTTAATGCACTTCGCTCTAGGAATAAAAGAACATTATCGCACAGCACTCGATCTAGTCGTTCGGCTATTCCTGACCCAAGTCAGTAGGAATAAAGGTACTCTGATCAAAATCACTACAGGTTTTAATGAAAATCACAACTTATTCTTTCTCTCGAAGCTGACATGTTGAACAACACACATACTCGTTAAAATAATAGGAAACTCATTAAAATATTGCATTGCTCATACTCTGACATCCATCGGGTCTTCAACCCGTTACACAGCACCGGGTGGTGCTGTGTAACGGGATGTGTGGATAATCATTTCAAGCGTAACAAAGTAATTTTAAACTAGGTTGATTTAACATGTTGCTTTGGTTTTCCATATCATATAGACTATAAGAAAATCTTACTAGGCTGATGCTCTAGATGTTAAGTTTACTACCAAGTATCCAACCAGTATTTTCAGCGTTATAACTTTGTCATGGATAGTCTGGTATCTAGTATGGAGACTATGACTAACACAAAAGCTCATAGGTAGACTTTGCTAACCAGAAAGGCACTTTGCCGGTCCAACTAACGGCAACGCAAGGCTACACATGCAGCCGCACAAACGGCTTATCCAGTTTATGCAAATCTACACCAACGGAAACGCGGGTACCACAAAATTATCACAACAACGACTAAAAAGTACCCATTAAATGAGAATAAGGTTAACATACAATCATCGCTACCTAGTTCTACCTACAACGAAAATTAAAATCTCTGAAACTGATTATCATAACGCACTACGGTGATAACTCAATAATTTTCTTCTACGACTGATAATCGAGTTTAACAGCTTCTACTAGAAAAACAATCACTCCTAAACGTCCCAACTTGGAATTGGCCAGAGAACTCAGGGCACTTGATAAAAATTCTCAGTGTATCATGTGTGTGTATGAATTTTAAAAACACACAGTAGGTAATTTTCATGCGTAAAATCTTAACATTTTATAAAATTTTACTAGTGGTGCCATCTAATAATCATGAGTAAGAAACATTTTAATGTACCATGTTAAAAAAATTATGCACACAAAGAAGCAACAACGTGTAATTGCAACACCGAGATCGTCTGTAAAACTCAGAACTACAACGAGTAAAAGTGCCGCTTTTTACTTAGGCTCTGATAACGTTTAAAAACGAAAACCATTAGGGATTACCAACACCACGAGTCGATAAAATAATGGAGCTAGTAATAACCTTCGACAATGGTCAGGCTAACATGTTTCACTCAAACGCACTTGCTTGAAGCTATGCAAGTCGGCCTGTTACGCTCACTCTCGATACTATTACAGTCCATAAAGTAAGACCGAGATAAGATAAACTATTTGCAAGCAAGCATATGATAACAATGTTCGTGAGTACGAGCCACCCTCGCATGAAGTAATAAAAATAATCGCTTTCTTTTTAACCGGCCTATCAAACTCAAAACCTCCGTTCGATATCTACGCTAGAGCTAGGTCACAGTGGTAGTCAGACAACCACACGCTAACATAAAATACAGCAAAGGTGACAATTAAATCGTTCCGTACTACCTACATTTTTTGTCTTTTTCTCTTTAAGCTATTACAAAGAAGGTTATTCATGAGATTATGCCATGAGAAACACGACACTTTGAAAGTCTAACGGTCCCACAACTCAAATGTCTTGTGCAGGAATCGAACCCACAACACTCGCCACGATGTGATGGCGACATTATCAAAACGATTATAACATTTCTAAGGTTAAACGTGTAGCAGTATTCTTCTAACTAAGAGTGTTTAACAACTACCGTAAGTAAATAAAATTTGATGTACCAAAAAAAGAAAAGAAAAAAAAGCAGACAAAATACGCTCACCCCGGTTGCAGTAGAAAACCCAGCTGATTCGCCAACATAGCAGCGTTAGCAGCCATCTTCGCTCGCGCCTTGTTGGCACACTTCATTGAACAGGTCCATCCCAGGAAACAGCACGGTAGATAGCCAGATCGAAGCTCCTCCCTTCAAGGCCCGGCTTAGTGCGACCATAAGCGGGGCGCAATGCGGATCTCGATTGTCCAATAACATGTCTGCAGCCGTCACCAAAGCACGTGCATCTACATCTTGTTGCTCAGGATCGAAGTCCGATAAACAAAGGCCATGTGACGATGTAGTAGGTATTTTCATGGCTTGGATCAAAGTCAGAAAATTGCAATTTTGTAGTTCCAACTATTTTTCGTTACTGGCGTCTTGATTTTGAACACGTGGGTCGTTGTCCTCGTATCCAACTTCTGATAACGTATAAGGTAGGTAACGTAGGAGAATGTGGGCGTTCTTCGTCTCTCAGGTCTTCCTCCATCGTACATTTCAGGAAAATAAGACTCGGTATACACTCAATAGGTTTTACTCAAACTAATTAGTTTACTTCACAAACTAAATATGCACACGTAGCTCGGATGAAAATGGATTACTTTTGGAAACGCGGTGAAGTCAGACGTAGGTAGGCTACACTTGTTTCCTCCGCTGTGTCTGTCGCCAAAAAGTGCCCTTGACAGCTCGACGTTCGCTTATAAAACATTTAATGACATTGACAGCTATCAACCGCCGACCTTAGTGTTCAGTGTTGCCAACCATCGTTTCCGAATACGCCCAAATCTAATAAGATTTGACGTTCCGTTCTCCAATCTCCGACAACTATAAGTTCAAGGAAAAATGGTATTAAAAACTCAGTCTCTGTATTAAAATACTTTTTGGGGTACAAAATGGATCCCATTCCATTTGGTAATATACATAATATGATATTATGTATATTAAATTTACTTTTACTTGCCTATTATTATGTAATGTAAAATTTACTTGCACATTATTATGTAAGTATGTAATTTGTGTTTTCTAGCTGTAAACCGACCAAGGCTATGATGTCTGGGGTCTACATCCTAGAAAACTCGATTTCATCATCTCAGTCACCAGCCACTGCAGTACATAGGCCTTCTCCAACGCTCTACACACAGACCGATCTTGAGCCACCCGCATCCAACAGCTTTCCGCGATCTTAACCAGATCGTCGGTCCAACTTGCGGGAGGCCTACACCTTCGTCGTCCAGTCCTGACGTGGTCGCCAATCCAGAACCCAACCACATCTAGATTCTAGGACCTTATTCAATAACAATATTTTCTTAAAGACTGCCGTCTGACCTTCGAACTCTCCATAAAGACTGTTAAAGGTTTTCCCGAAACACGAGGCAAGCCACAATTAAGAATTAAATAAGTAAAAACCTTTCACAAGTATTTCGGCTTGCCTAATAAGTTCAAACTCAACACACGTGGCAGTCTATTGGCTAACAACTGATAAATCAAGAAAGTAAAACATTAAAGCCTCGTACAGTTTATTGCTGGACATAAGGACGATTAGGCTTACTATACAACAGTGGCCAGAAGGTTAAGTGTAGGGTGAGAGGTCCTCGTAAAGATACTAATTGCTTTGAACATTTCACCTTAACTCTTACGAAATTATATGGGGTAGTGACATATTGTATTCTAAGTTTGTCACCACAAGCAAAAGTAAGCTATATCATACTATTTGATAAGTGAGTGTCGTAAGAGACGGCTGAGAAAAATGTTCATTTATACTATCTATGCATGTGCTTAGCCAATTTTCCATATTTGATAACTTAGCTATGGATATTTCAGGTTCATGACGCCAAGCCAGCATCAATAACGTACTGATAGCGCATATCTATTGGATCAAGATCATGCAGTGGGATTGTAACTATACTTGTATTGATACTGCTACGTTCTGTTTGCAGATATGAGTTTCCTCTTTAACCATAATTCTACAGTGGCATGCTTTGATTTTAGGTTCTCCATTTTTATTGACATCAGTTATATTCGGGTATTTTCATGTTTGGTGTTAGTGCCAATAGAAAAGCTAAATTATGTTAAATAGTAATGGTTAAAGGCAGCGATAGCCTAATGGAGATACCAACAGACTGCTATGCAGAGGGTATTGTATTCGAATCCACGGCGCACACCACTGTTGAGCAGTAGACCTCGTATGGGTGAAATATTGATAATAATGATGATAGGATTATAATAATAATACTCTACTACATACACAACACCAACTAGTTCAAAACTAAGCAGAGCTTGTACTATGGGTACTATGTTTATGTCAAATATCATAAGGTTTTTATTTTTTTGCTAGGAGCATCATGGAGTCTAACAGCGCAGCAATTATAACATTTAAACTTAGTAAGATTAACAAGTCCACAATTAAACTTATTGTGTAATAATTTTATAATACCTCAATTTGTGAATCATCTCACACACAAGAAAATCCAAAACATTTCTTACTACCAGAACAATTATCACCAATTTAAATTTCTACTAAGACCTCCTCGTTTCACGAACAAAAAGCACCAAAACAGGGCCCATCCAATATCAATAAATTGTTATTAATCCCCGTATTAACGGCACCTTGCCCTGTATTAACTAGCGAAAGGAAACCTCTCTAAGTACTGTAAACCCTTATAATCTAGTGGACGTTTTTCTCATAATTAATTTCCTGATTCCACGTGGGTGGCCCTTGATAATCCTGTGTACCGGTTTGAGTAGCGGTACAAGTGAAAATAGCAAGCGATGTGTGTTGTTTTTCTAAGGAGAAGATTAAAAAGGTAGCATGTTGTCACCTGTTTCTTTCTTTTATAAGTTAGGGGTAGGCTGTGTAATATTTAACACTATGTTATTCGGTCCCATGTAATAGGGGGCGAGCCTATTACCGGTTCCGGGCTCTATAAGGGACTACTACGGAGGCCGTATATTTAAAAGAGCATCTGTATTTTGACGACCGGTTGGCGCAGCGGGAGTGTAAGCGACTGCTACGCCGAAGGTCGCGGGTTCGATTCCCGCTCAAGTCAAACATTTGTGTGCATGAACATGGGTGTTTGTCTTGGTCTGGGTGTTTCTATGTATAATATGTATGTATTTACAAAAAAAAAAGTATATAATTATGTATGTTTATCCATTATCTAGTACCCATAGTACAAGCTTCTGCTTAGTTTGGGACTAGATGGTGTTGTGTGAATGTGGTAGAATATTATTATTATTATTATAAATTAAATAAAATATAAATATGAGATAAAACGTAGAATCGTCAACATAAAGCTGAATTACGTGGTAAAAAATCTCGCTATAGTTAACATATTGCCCCAAAGCATAAAAGGATATGCATAATTAACCATGTGTGACACGATTAGGGCCTGCAGGAACCGAGTGAGCCTCTCGTCGAGAAAAACCTCTGAAGTATATTTTAATGGTGGCCGGCTTCTTTGGCGTTAAGCCGTGCGTGGACACGATGAAAGAACGACGACTGACGTGGATTCCTTGCTGGTTCGGTATAGCAGTAAATCTCTAATGGTTTATGTGCAGATAGAGATAGGAATATTAAATATGTGTTTAAATAACCGGCCAATTTCATGTCATGCAGGGTTACTTACTGTTATTTACGGAACCCTAAAACAGGCAACGATAACCTAGTGTAAAAAATACCAACAGACAGATGGCCATGCAGAGTACATCGGGCGCGCACTATAGAATTTCCGAAGTTGTTTTATCCAATGTACAGAAGTTTACCAAGATAATCGACATAGCTCAAAGAATTATCAAGCTGAAGTGGCAGTGGGCTGGTCACGCAGGTCGCCGAACCGATAACCATTGGAGCAGTCATCTTCTAGAGTAGAGACTGCGCCTTGGCAAACGTAGTGTAGGACGTTCTCCGGCTTTTTAAAAATTAAGTGCAAACACATGATCGTACTCAGTATAATGCAGTGCAGTAATTTGAGCCACTACGCAGTACTGATTTCTAGTAACCCACGGATGATCGTAACAATTCACTGGTACCTCACTCAAGATAGCACAAAACAAGGCGTGTATTGATTTGTGCTATCAGCTTGAGGGAGGTTTACAGTGTTTGTTATAGAACACCTCCAAAACGGCTTGAACTAGATTTTTGTTCTATTTCTTTATTAGATCTAAGAATAGGTTGTAAGCTGCATATTTTATTTTGTGAGAAATTTTACGAGTATATAGCAAAACAAATTTTGCCGGGTCAGTTACTTAAACTTAACTATAGAATAAGACAAATTATCCTTCAGCATAAATAAACCAGTTTTCGTAGGCTTCAGGTTCGCTCTAGGCACCGGCACCATACATCATGCATTTATAAATCACGTTATAATAAGGAAATACCTTGTTTGTCTCTCAAGCAGTACATTTTAATTGCTTGTTTATAATTACGTAGTTTTCCATACTCTATGTATGAGGGGTGAATAACTTAACTGCCACGCCGCCAACCCCAAATTTCATGCCCACCCTTGCGTGGAATAAAACTTGAAAATATTCAATTTAAATCCAATTGATAAACAATGAATCTTCTCATCGTCACATTTCGCTGGTACTGATTAAGCTGTGTCTCGGGGTAAATGTTATAGGACCCATAAATTAATACTAAATTTAGCAAAACTATGTATAGCCCGGTATAATAAGGTCAAAAGCGTAGTGAGCGTAGAGATAAAGTAGGTAGAGAGCGTAGTGATAAAGTACAATCAACCAATACAATTTTGCCAATTCGTTACTTACCTCAAAAATGAGATCCGATAAGACAAAAAAAATACTAATCAAGAGAACCCCAACATTAATTGCTACAATCTATGGCCACTGAAAACAAAACGGAAAAAATCCTTTAACAAAAAAAGAACAAACTCGATTGGAATTTGGAACGCTGTAATTAACGACAACAAAAAAATGAATCCTCCTTTATTTAGAAATTCATTGTAATCTGTAAATGTATTTTGTGTGTTTGTGTTATGTAATTGACTTCCCAAAATCAAATTCCGGAGAGCTACGTAAACGAGAACATTTCGTATTTCGATCAGGTAAGCTCAGACAAAGAGCGGACTTAATTTCACGATACCCTCAGGCTAATCTAGATTTCGATCAGGACAATAGGGTTGCCAAACATGCGGGATTTTACAGAAATTTCTTGGTGAATAGAACTGGAAGGAAAATTATAAATGAAACAGCATTTCACTTTTACAGTGGTAATTTAGTATAATTACTAAAGCTGCCGAGCTGGCTTTAAACGTATCCGGCTTATCTTCACATTAGGTATTTTACTTGGAAAAAGTTGATTACTAGCTCCGCTTTGATGCTGATCTAGGTATCCTCTTACGCAGTTTAGCGAAGAATTTTTTGAAAAGAGACCTATCATGATTCACTACGCAACCGCCTATTTTGTTTCATGTCAGCCTAGAGACGCCCACTGCTGGACATAGGCCTCCCCCAAGGTTCTCCACACAGACCTATTTTGAGCCACCCGCATCCAACCGGTTCCCGGGATCTTAACCAGATTATAACCATTTTGTTTGCCTCAATATAAATTGTAAACAAAAATCACATCTCAAGTGGCCTGATATTGTAGCCATGGCAGAAAGACAAGTAAATGCTTAATCTTCAAGAACGATTCGTCGAATATAGTGTCAAGAATTCTGAGAAACTTTACATTACTTCGAAATGCTTTTTATACTGTTTTTACTATTCGAGTTTAGCGGTGTTCTAACTATTCATCGCGTATGTGATTATCACATGGAAAATGCTTAAATGTTTACCCATAAAATACCTTGCCCAAAGTTATGGAGCTATGTATATCAACACTCCTACAAAGATTGATTGATATATACATTGATACAATGATATAATAAGCCAGAAAATACTTGGCTGAGATCAGCTAAGTCAGTAAAATAACTATAGAATAATATTACAAATATAACTTTATGTTTAACAAACATGGGTCGGATGGGTCCAAGATTTACGACGTAATTTCATTTCGAAAAAATATCAATAAATTCTTATATAAAATGTGCTGCGCCGGCATTTATACAATAATTTATATGATTGCGTGTCCAATAAAGATCAAATTACATTTTCAATAATATGCAAAAATAATCTTTGTCCCAATAGGATGGCTGGACTAGCAACCCTAGCATCAATATTCATAATTTGTCCAGTCCAGTGGTTCCAAAACATGTCGCGTTTTGTATGTTTTCCACAATTAATGGCAATAAAGTTAATGTTTTGGAAAAGTCTTTATGTACCTGACAGACTCAATTTATAAATGGTTAAAATAAAAAGGGATATTTCAGCAAATTGTAGTAAAAATAACAATATCCTTTTAAAGAAACGAAGAAGGCACACAAGAGATGTTGGTATTAAATTGTCCTTTAGAAGTAATTATATACACGATACCTGTATCCTAAGCATACTATGATCTCGAATGAATCTATGACCAATGTGAAGGACCGCGTAAAGGGCAATATTGATTCAAATAAAAAATTGGTGTAATTTGGTATTCAATTTTTTAAGTAATTCGGATTCGTAGTCAGGTTCTAAAAAATCAATTTTTATCATGTCAGCCTAGAAACGTATACTGCTCAACATAGGCCTCCCCACGGTTAAGAAAACATTTGCAAATATGAGAAAATACCTTATGTTTTCGACATATATCATACATTACAACAAAGGCTAAAATAACAGACAAACCATTCTGACTCGAAAAAAATACTGTAGACACACAAAGTATTGTCCTGTGTGAGGGTAAACACCAATACTTCGCACAGTGCTACGTCGTCCACGTAGACTATAATTTAACATAATATTAATTCAAACTACATATATGATTGCGTGTGGTGACGGATTAAGAATACGGAATGTCACCACCCCATATCATCCCATGGGTGTCGTAAGAGCCGACAGAGGGAGCATATAATGCTAAAAACAGCACTATAAGAGAAGGAAAACTTAATACAAACCCTATACCAACCCGTTTGGCCAGCGTGGTATAGTAGGCCAATTCCTCCTTTCAAAGGAGAGGCCTGTCCAGCAGTGGACTTTTAAAGGTTGATGATGATGATATGATTGCCTTTGCGTATATTATTTACTGTGAAATATAGAGCACAAAGCAAATTATTTATTTTATTTATTACGCCTGTATCCCCGAAGGGGTAGGCAGAGGTGTAAATATTACACCCACATTGCGCCATGAATTTTTCGGTCCCACGTAATAGGGGGCGAGCCTATTGCCGTACCAGGCACATCACCAGACTCCGGGCTGATGGTAGCAAATTACTTTTGCTGAATACCAGTATTTGGGGAAGGCCTATGTCTAGCAGTTGACTTTTTTAGGCTGAAATGACGATGATGATATCAAAATTTCCTTAGTAACAATTTGTGCATCCAACTTAGTATTATCTCACCAAAGTGACCTTTAAACTAACTCATAGGTGCAGTAAACCCACTTACCAGCAACGAATCAAACGATCGAAGAAAAGTTTATATTTAACAAAAGGCTTTATAAAAATAAGATAAAGAAATATTCGCTCACATTTAGTTTTATTATTATGAAAGTTGTTTTCAATTTCTAGATAAGCGTCTATTATGAATCTCGATATTTGAAAAAGTTTGAGATGTTCTGACCTCTGTTTTGTTATGTACAGATTCAGGTTTGATTTATATTGGTTTCGTAGCTCCATTTTAGATTATATTCATGAGAAACTTATTTGATATTATGTTATGATTTAATATTGATGCTTGAAATTGAAGAAAAATATTGAGCAACGTTTGTGTTTGTACACAGAGTAAGAACAGGGTATTTATTTGAATTTGATTTAGTAAACGGTTCACAATATTGAAACTAAATTGAGGCTATTTTCTTGGGGTAAACCAAACTACGGCTTACGAATTCTATTGCGATTTATTGGTTTTAGAGGTATTACATATGAACCGAATGATCTAGAACTACATTATTTATTACTATCCGACGTTTCGATTTCTTTACAGAAATCGTGGTCAGGAATGAGGTGACATATCTCTTTGTCTTAAATTTAGAAGCTATCGCAAAATTCCCAAACATAATTGTCTGTTACTATTTACGCAGAATAAACTCACGGTGTCCTTTTGTCTTCTAGTGCCTCTGTCCTGCATGGGTTTTATTTTCCTGATGACAGAGTTCCAAGGTGGAGCAACATTCCAACCATTTTTGCTTTTGAAATATGTGTGTTTTTAATTTTAGTAGCCTCACGGATCATCTTTGGAAAAAACGGTATTCTTTTGAGAGTATCTGTGGTTCATCAAATCTAGAATACCTTATTTCCTTAACAGAAAAACATGAAATAATACTGACTTTTCGAAGATGTAGCAACAAGATGTTTTACCTGTTGTGGTATTTTTCGGCAATGAGGTCATCTAAGTTTTACATTTATAACATAATTTACTCAAATACATTTTCTTTGCTTAAACTATCTTGATATTTTACAGCTAACACGTGACAGTATCAATATAAAAGCGCTCTTCCGAAATACGCGTCAAAATCGCTGTAAAAAACTAGCGTACCACTGCCCGAATAAATACATAAGACATTCATTTAAATTCTTTACAGGAAGTGGACTGATTCTGATTCCTGAAAAAAGTATAAATGGATTAGGAGTCAGGCGTTCAACTAATTGTAAGGAGCAAATGTCAATAAAGATTTCGTTTATTTTGATTATTCCTATGATTTCATAGGACTACACGGACAGAGAGAGTAACTATACAGTATGTTGATATGCATTTGCAAAATATTTTCAGGGGTGAATATACTACTTTTAATAACTGAATACAAATACATGAAAAAATAACTCACTAAAACTTACAAATATTTTTTGTTGTATTGACCGCCGCCGCCACTCAGCTGATCGCCGCGAGCTGGCATTGCAGTTAACGAACACACACAAGCATACGTACCTACCGTGCAATCTTATTCTGAACTTAAAATTTAGTTTTATGCATTGGTGTATACGTTATTGCGTTACTATAAAGACAGATTTTAATGTGATTATTTATTTTATTTGATAATTAATGTGACAACTACCATTCTGATCGACAGATGCCTTACGGATGGATTATCGAATTGCGAAATATCCTACTTAGACAATATTTATCTGTCAATTAATAAAACATTTCTTGAGAAAAATAACTTCTTGTAATCTTGGGATGTAATTTTTCGTCCCACTTTCTAATCCTTTAATCCAAAATTCGAAAATACGGAACATAACTTAGAGGATCTCTAAATAGTCAATCAGTTGATGCAATCAGTTCCTGCCTCGTATTAATGTTGGCCATCAGTCTTTGGATCTGATTAGATCACAAGGCTGCAGCCAGGTAACCTCTTAACACCAAAACGATCCAAATCCATACAAAATATTTGCACTTACGCCTTTTTACTCGTGTACTCCAATCACGCCGAACGAAAACACGGAGAAAAAGAAAAGGTGGTAAAGTTGTTCAATGCTGGATGGCGATCCGACCTTTTTACTTTGGTAGGGTAAACTTACTAATGATCCCGGCGCAACTCCTTGGCAACTCGTTACTGGGGTAATAAATAACGTGGCAACTGCTCGCCTAAGTTTACGTCGTTCAATCTTTTCATTACTATTAGTGAGGATATCCATATAAATACGTTTTCTTATGGTACCGTTTTAGGAAAAAGGTTGCTGGGCAATGGCTTGATTAAACGAGAAATGAACACTGATAGCTGAGTAATAATTCCAACAGACTGCCATGCAGAGAGTATCGAGTTCAAATCTACGGCGCTCACCACTGACTTTTCGAAGTTATGTGCGTATTAAATAGTTCATTATTGCATGCCCCTTGTTATAACGAATTATTGTCTCCACAGGAAACTATACTTAGTTCAATACGTCTTGGCACATGGCATTGGTCCTAATGATTAATTCTTAAATTTATGCTCAGACTTTAAATCTTTTAAAATGATTTCGTGATTGAGACTGATCAGCACTCGATGATGTACATACATTGCGAAAGCTTTAAATCAGATATAACATGAAATAAAATACGCATTAAAATAAAATAAACCCACTGCACTCAACGTTATGGTGATAAAATTCGAACATGGGTTATGCATTATATTAATGTTGTTTTAATGTGCTCCAACGTCAACTTGTAAAACCCCATGGGTGTTTGTAAATTGATGGCGGAGTAATGTGTCCCATGATTGATGCGATCAGCTTGATTAAGGGGGTTTGTTTGTTGAGATGTGACCTATTTTGTTGTGGTAGAAAGAAATTTTGTAGGAGTAGTAGATAGTTATTTAATTATTTAACTTTATCTGCGCCTGCTAGGGCCTTTTAACCCTTAGGGAGAGAATTTCCAAACGCTCCCCTACACTCCGCAAAGAACACACATAACACAAAGAAAGCAGTCAAGATAAACTGTGTCATTCACAATATTAGTGATTAGTAAAAATACTTACAATAGGGTTGTTACCAACTAGCCAAATCAAGCACTTTTAATGAAATGTCAATAACGACCTTTTCTTAGGGTTTTGCTGTCAAGTAGAAATTAACATTTTTATTATCAATATTGACAATAAAAATGTTAATTAAAGTTTTAACATTAGTTGATGAATGAAACGATTGTTGTTTTGACATGTTTCACAAAATAAAAATACTTGTATAATTTATTTCACTAGCAGGAAACTTCCCTATTATGGAATGTGTATAATTTGTGACATGCTGCTCCTCAGGAAAATATGGGTACGAGTAAGTCTAAATATAAGAAACATTTATATGCAACTAATAATAAAATTTTATGTCATGGCGGTCAATAGAAACTGATAAATGCATATATGACTTATGTAACCATCCAAACAAGGAACTTAAGGAAAGAATTTCTCTTCAGCAATGTGAAACCTTGCTAAAAAACGATTCGACAATCCTATAACACAGCAAACAAACAAACAACAAACATATAATTTACACACCCACACAAACCAAAAAACTTTACCAAATAAAGCAAACTAAAAAATCCCCGCACATTTTACTTATGTTAACAATTTTGGAGGCTAACCGGGACATTAGACTTGTTAACAAAAGACGCATTTATGACTCGCAAAGTGCGAAACCGTGTCGCGTTGTTGAGCGAAGCGTGTTCGCCGACATTTTCGTGGCCTCAGGGATTTTATGGCCACACACTGAGATGTCTTTTTTCATAGGAAATTATGGACGACGTGACAGAACTGCCATTGTGGGAGTCGACTAACGGAAGGTCATGGTTTCGAATCTCTGTTTATGTTTTTATGATACATATTTTATGCTCAGTCATAGGTGACCGGCTTTAGGTTGAGGGTTCGTAAATGGAATAAACGGTTGGTGAAGGTATATCATAGGGATATGGTTATATTTTGACGACCGGTTGGCGCAGCGGTAGTGTAAGCGACTGACACGCCGAAGGTCGCGGGTTCGATTCCCGCTCAAGTCAAACATTTGTGTGCGTGAACATGGATGTTTGTCTTGGTCTGGGTGTTTCTATGTATAATATGTATGTATTTACAAAAAAAAAAGTATATATGTATGTTTATCCATTATCTAGTACCCATAGTACAAGCTCTGCTTAGTTTGGGACTAGATGGTGTTGTGTGAATGTGGTAGAATATTATATTATATTATTTTAAGCTGGTAATTTTCTGTCGATTGATGCCTTCAAAATTTTGCGACTTGTGCATATATAAACTATTTAGCGACTTACTACCAATTAATTATATATTTGGATATAACGAGTAAATCATTTTATTTCCCCCGGACCTACAACAATCGTCGAGCGCGTAAGCTACTACGCTATCCACTTAATTAATCAAAATACCTCCAACATAGTCTAACAATACTGCAGTTTGTATTTAAAAAACTTACAAAAGTATCTATTGACCAAAAGAGTATTTATTATATAGGTACATAGTAGACTTCTTCGTTTTATTTTCAATGACTGTCAATATGAATACTTGCCAGCTCTGAAAAGGGCACCATATGAAAATAACCGACAACGAATGCATGTTTTAATGCTGGTTCTGCGTCATGATAATTCAGAAAATGTTCAAATATATAGCTAAGTTTCTTGTTTACAAAATCGTGTCCTTTCGAACTTAATAATACACAATTTTTTTTGGGAATTGTATACATATTTATATATACATTATGTATAAAGCCTCAATCGCGTTTTTATTTCAAAACTGTGTGCTGTGGTTGTGGATAGCACACTCTTACACAACAACTTACGTCAACAAGTTTTGTGATTCACAAATAGTTGTTTCGAGGATTTAATACATCGAGTCAGTACTTTCTATAAAAAAATACCATCCATTTACCGATTCACCATCCATCACACGGCACCCTAAAAGTATGAAACGCTATACAGAAAAGGACCTTTACTATTGACACTTTAAAACAAGACAGCCTTTGAAAATGTGTGTGCATTGAACCGGACTATTTATCACTGAGAGAGAGTTCAAAGCTTACTTTATAGGCACTAGTTCCCCGACTACATACACATGCGACATAGTGTCGCACCAAGTAACACAGTATAAGAATTTTGTAAAGAAAAAAAGGTATGTGTTCGTAATAGGAATATGGGTGTGTTTTGAAAACCACGTTTTCCAATCAATTGTGACGTATCATAAAGACGCCGTCACGTACGCTCATTGAGAAGGTTAAACAGGGTGTTCACGTGTTGCGGCTTGCGTTCTAAATAGGGATTTTATTATTAAGCCCAAACTGAAAAGCTTTTAAAGCAATATTTTTGTGTAGAGAAACTGACGCGTCTGTGTTACCGAAGTTGCATATAATAGTAATGTTGTTTACGAGTTCAAATAGCTTTATGAATGCTTTTAAGTTCATGAAAGTGTCATACCGAGTAAATAAATTTATACGTCTCGTTTAGAAAACTCAGTTTTGAGGTTTGGTTTTTATAATTAAATGTGTTTTTTTGGCATAAGAATACGTTTACGGTTTCGCACATGATATCCATTAAAGTTATTAAATGTACTTTCATTGCCCTTTAAAATGCTGACACCAGCTTGAAATGCGGCAGCGATAGCCTAGTGGAGATAACAACGGACTGCCATGCAAATGGTATCGGGTTCGAATCCACGGCACGCAACAATGACTTTTCGAGTTATGTGCGTATTAAATTGTAAATTATCGCTTGCCCCGTGCCTCGGAGAGTACCTTAAACCGTCGGTCCCTTCTGTCATGAAGATCTTTGACAGTCGTTATGGGGAGTCAGTACCCTCAAATAAACTGATACTGGTCTAAACCATGGAATATCGCTATCCCTTGCGGTTGCAGAGGTCAGACAGCAGTCGCTCTCTGGAAAAGCTGATATTCTGTCATTTGTGGTTAGAGAAGTAAGTGGACCCCGGGCTCCAAGGCTTGTAAGTCTTGGATGCAACCGGGATAACGCTAGAGCGATGATGATGACTGGCTTGAAATGCGTAGAAAAATACGGCAGTCGCTCTGGGAATAAACCAACTAGGTATTCTGTCAAATACAGACATATCTATAGTACTGAATATGCTTAATTTGTGTGGTGGCTACAGTATTTATTAATATGTAATATTATTAGAAGTCACTGAGGACGTATTTTTTATTAAATAGATATTTTTTTGTACTTACGTAAATTTAAGAGTCTCTACAGCATTTCGTAGTCCACTGCTTTTTTTTGTTTTTACCATATTCACAGAACACCATCTAGTCCCAAACCTAGTAGAACATTATACTATGGGTACTAGACAATGAATAAACATACATATTATTATATACTTTTTTTGTAAATACATATTATACATAGAAACACCCAGACCAAGACAAACATCCATGTTCATGCACACAAATGTTTGTAGTTTATTTTAGTTATTTTCACAGCGTAATGTCTTACGGTATGTTATGGGGTACCGCTGCTGATATACAGACTATTTTTGTCATTCAAAAGAGGGCCATACGTGCAATTTATAAGTTAGGTGCTAGAGTTTCTTTACGTGATAAATTTAATCCCATAAAAACAATACTTGTCAAAAATACCAAGACTCGCGACCCTAAAAAGTTGTGAGATCCAAGTCGGTTAATTAAAAATCTTGAATGTATAAAAACATTGACTCGGCCATCGCTTAAAAACACGATATATCTCGTAAGTCATACATTATATTATATAAATTAGATTGTTTTATGCGATTGCCAAGTCAATATATTTATTTAAAACATTCAAGATTTTTAATTAACCGACTTGGTATTACATGGATCTCACAACTTTTAAGGGTCGCGAGACTTGCTATTTTTGAGAAGTACTTTTGTCCTTTCCGGTACCTTGTACTTCTTGTACACCAACAGCGATTACAATTTTGTAATCCTATATATTTATATGGGATTACAAAGTTATCTATGCAGTTAATGTATCTCAAAAACTGGACAGAAATTCATTAATATTTTAAATTTTCCTTGATTCATATACAAAACACTAATTGTATTCTAAATTTGAAGCTTCTATGTCTGCTAGAAGTGCCTTAGACTTTTGAGATCGGTCATTGAGTGACAATATTAAAAACTTTGACTCGCTGTAATTCTTAAACTACTGGTTCAATTTAAATGAAATTTAAAATACACAATGTTTATACTATACCTGCATGGTTACAAAAACAAGCAAACAAAGCAGGCAGAAAAGAAGTAGATATATTGACAGTTACATCGCAATATATATATATATATATATATATATATATATATATATATATATATGCTAACTTAATGTACATTAACAAAAACTTAATTCTATATCGCAAAAATAGTGATTTGAACAAAGTGAACACAAGGAATAAGCATAAACTAGTGGGAACTAACTACCGTTTACATAAAGTTCAGAACTCATTTGCGGGGATTGGTATACGATTTTTCAACAAATTGCCTCTTGAAATAATGAATTTACCCATGCACAAATACAAACGGACAATTAGGAACTTTCTTTTACAAAGGGGTTATTACACTATTAAGCAATTTTTTAATGATAAGAAAAGAATATATAGCCTAAGCCAACCCCCATGGTGGGGGTTGGCTTAGGCTATATATTCTTTTCTGACCGATTAATATTATTGTTATATAGATTTGTTAAATGCTCCTTTTGATAAGTGACATGTTTAAAATATTCAAATCCTGCAAAATCATGAACACATGATTTTGCAGGATTTGGATATTTTTATGATTTGTTGAATGTAGTTTAACATCATTTATCCCTGATTATATCATTGTTCACTTGTCACATTCACAAAATTCTTTCTACATTTGCATTCCTTCACGCGTTCCACTAATTTATATTAATAATAACGATCTGGCAAGTGGAGGTAATTGGCGGTCATGGTCAGTATACCAATAGATTGTTTCTTACTTCCTGTTCGTATACCGTTGTCGTCATGCTCACTAAAATGTCATTTCTTGTGGTGGTGTCGTGTGTCGTGTCATCCCTGTCCCTCTAATATGGCAAGAGGGATGATGGCTGGCCCATGCGTCATACTCGTGAACGGGTGTTACTTGCGATGACTGGTCGATGACGGTCCTGCGGCTGGTATTAAATTTTAATATTGAAATGCATCATTTCCATCATGGTTCTGATCACTTTCGCGGATTGCCTGCAATATTAGGTATATACAGGGTATTTTTTTATGTAGTTCGGATATTTTTTCTGTGGTTCTATATCAATAACAGACCACATTTCCATAAATAACTTTTTACTTTTTTATCCCACCAAATCCAAGTAAAAATATCCGAGAAACAAGGAAATCATAGACACAACGTTATTCGTTGCAATAATACTATCAAACACGCGCGCGATGCGACAGGGGTACGGGACGCGGGATGCAGGACGCGGGGTGCGGGGCGTGGTAAAGGACAACAGTCCGCGTGCCGGCCGCGCGCCAGTCAACTCGGGCGCATCGAGAAAGTGGCACGTGTCACAATTTCGCGCAAGCGCCGACGCACTCGCCGGTCGGTAGTAAGTCGTTAGAATGACGTCCCAACGAATTTCAAATCGCGAGTGCTACAAAATGGTACTAGTTTATTTACTCAGTGGTGAAAGCCTTCGTGCAGCTAGAACAATGTACGAACAAGAAAGTGTACCTCGTATGCGAGCTCAAGGAGTAAACAACCCAGTAGTTCCAAGTGAACGGACTATTTAAGCGGCCAACCAAAGGCTTTTGGATCATGGCCAGTTCACAAGCCCTAGCCATGCACTAGGGTATGGCAGACCCCGCCTGGCTACTGACGTCGAAAACTTGATCTTCGAATTCTTCGAAAGGGATCCACAAGCCAGCACATACGATGCAGCACGTCGCTTCGGTGTGAGCCAGCCCGCAGTGTAGAGACTGCTAAACGCAGCCGGTCTCCATCCGTACCACTATCAGCCGATACAACATCTTCAGGAAGTAGACCAAGTACCACGACGAGTCTTGTGTGAATGGCTTATTAATCATCCCGAAGCGAACATCCTATGGACTGATGAAGTACAGTAGGTACATGAATAACAATAATTTTGAAGCTAGAACACAGTATCTGATCGGTGTAGGTACAAGTCTTTCAACCTTTAGGTAGCGCGGCCCGCGCACTTTATTGTGTCGCGTCGAGCTCACAGCTGATAAGCTATCGGGTGACCATCAACATCTGTTTCAAGTAGAGATTCCTTAATAAGCGATAACTTTGTTATTTTTTGGTAAAACCAAAAAATTAAAAATACGTGTTTATTAATTATCGTAAATGAATAACATACTAAACATATCCGAACTATGTACATAAAAAATTACCCTGTATAATGTAAGTGGATGCTCCTGTTTCACCATGTCTATTCTGAGGAGGCTAACTAAATGAACATCAAAATTAAGTATTATGCTTGAGTATTATTATGTACAGTAAATATATACAAGTGATATAGAACGTGTAACAGTTGCAGCACCTTACAAAATGTAAATTATGTGTATTATGCAAAACCTGGCGATGATAAAGAGTGACCGTGAGTTTTATTGCCCGTTCTTTCTCATGGTTCTACGCCCTTGCTTTGCGAACGTGGCAGTAAATGTAAATGTTGTCTTTAAGTAATTATTTTATAAATTTATTATTTTGACGTTCATACGCGTCACATTGTGACCCCAATGAATAAAGGATTTTGACTTTGACTTTGACTTGAGTGGGAATGGGAAAAACGGTGAAGGAAAACATCGTGAGGAAAACTACATGTCTGAGAGTTCTTCATAATGTTCTCGAAAGACATGTGAAGTCTGTCAAGTCACTAGGCCAGCGTGGTGGACTATGGCCTTACCCTTCTCATAGTGGGAAGAGGCCCGTGCCCAGCAGTGGGACAGAATAAAGAGCTGATGATGATGATGATATTTTGTTTATTTTACTTAGTTGCCTCTTACGACATCCATGAAAATTGAGGTAATGAAATTTTGTATTCGAAACCACACGTACTATTTATAAGCGATTTAAAGTTCATACAACAACTACTTATTATTCTTCACCCCTTGACTTCTAAAATAAAATTTAATCATAGATTTAAAATTAACATAGACTAAAAGCCTTATACATTTTAATTTCACTTTAAGCTGCTCTCGAAATAAGTTCATAGACAATTCTCATTTCAAAAACACGTTTCTCCTTCAAAGATTATTCAAACACCTATTTACTTTATTAAATTGAGTGTCAAACACCAGAAAATTCAGTTTACTTTAGCTGGAATACCAATGTTTATCATACAGCATAAACAGCCCCCTCAATTCTTGATTAAACTAGCTTTTAGCAACTGCGGTATCAAAAAAGTAATTACATCTCTTTTTATGTCGATAAGTAACAAAATATTTTACCGTGGGAAACTCACCCTTTTTTAAGATTTTCAAAATAAAAGGTGGCCAATATCAGCAGTATGGAAATATAATAGACCTTGGAGGTTTATTCAATTTCCATACTCTAATCCATCCATCACATTTTAGACAATAATAATAATATTCTACCACATTCACACAACATCATTTAGTCCTAAACTAAGCTGAAGCTTGTACTATGGGTACGAGACAATGAATATCAAAATACACATATATACTTTTTTTTAATATATACATATTATTCATGGAAACACCCAGACCAAGACAAAGATCCGTGTTCACGCACAAAAATGTTTGACTTGAGTGGGAATCGAACCCGAGACCTAACCGGTCGTCAATACATTACCAATTTGTGTTACAGTACGTGATACATGTATGAACTTGTTTTTCTGTCGATCCATTAGATAGGTTTTATAGTTATATGTAGATTGAATATTCACAAGCGACAACGTTCTGTAATCCACAAATTGTTGTGTCTACTATATGTATTGTTTGTGTCCATCCTTTGAATTTTTGTAAAGTCTCCCACGATATATGATACAGTGATACTGCGGGTCTAGCTATTTCTAGACCGTAACCCTCTGTTCTCACCACTGGTATTCTTTGTACATCAAGTATCTTAAAAAACATAATATACTAAAGGAATTTTCCAAAATGTCCGCTATCCCATTTCACAACAACACAGGAAACGTACACCGCGCTACGCTCCGTACCCGTTATGGGTGCGACAAATAAGTGTTGGAAATTGGCTCGCGCGACAGTTCCTTCAAATTATGACTTAATATAAAGTAGGTTTTCCGGAAAATATGAAAATTCCCCCCCGTTTACGTGTCCTATCGGAATGTTTAATAATGCGACGGCATGCGTGGCGATTATATTTTTTAAATGCTACTTGTTCTGTTAGGAGAAGTTGCGTAAATAATATTTTGTGCGCATGAAGTTTTTTACTGAGAAGAATGAAATTCGGATTTTCACTCACTGTGTCCTATGTCACACATTCCAAGTAAAGCCATAAAAGGCAGATCACAAGTAAATATATGTAGGCGCAAAACCACAAATAAAGTGTATCTTGATAGATTACTTACTGTAACTAAAAAGACAGGGCACTCTTTTAAATATGTCATTAATTTTGGCGTGCCGTGTCGTGTAGGCGTTATTTACTTTGATTTACTTATTCTAAACTGCCTTAAATAAATAAAAACTTGAGCATAGAGATTGACGAAGCAAAATAAATATCTGATAATCCGAAAGCAAAGTAGAAATCGTCAAATTACAAATCGTTTCACTTCTAATTTAAGAATTACATCGAACTCCGTCTAAAAGCTTCACGGCTCATTAAACTATTATGGGAGGAAACTACATTCCATTAATTTTATCATGCTGAATAACGGATTATGCTCCTAAAATGTTCACCCAATAGATATGATCAATAGAACTGGTATAATAACATTTTATTGACCTCGTTCACTCAGTAACTAAAGTTATTATGTGCCAATCGTCCACGCCCGCTCGTTTCGTATTCTATGGGATAACTCGTGTTCAGCGATATATCCACTTATATACGGCCTTCCCAGAATGTTTACTCGAGAGAATTTAAGGAAATGTGTTGGTAGCGTGCTACAAATGTACGTACAAAATAACGTGCTTTAGGGGTTGGCGTTGGTACAGAAGTACAGTTATTAGAGTTTCGGTGTTTAATAAATATAGCCTCTATGACTCGGAATTTGTTAGAATTTAAACACTGCGTAATATCAACATCTTATCGTCTACAGGGTATATTTCTAAGACCATGTTATGTGACCATTTCTGTTATGAATATTTCCAGAAAGCAAATATTTCTGGTCTTCCTAGTTTTGACGGTTAATCGTTGCCAGTGCTTGTGTTTTCACATTTACTATATTATTATGTATATACATTTAAAAACGATAGATTTACTACTTACAATCGCTTTCTTTTATAGATGATTCACTAATACCCATAACCAATGTTGACAATATGTAGGTACCTTCACCATAGTAGATATACATATGTAGGTACTACATTAGATAAAACGAAGTAACAATCAGCACGGATGTCGCTCAAAGAAACACCCCTGCCCAAAAAAGAATTAAGTCTGCATCTACTATAATAAATATAAATGCCTGAGTAGACTGTCATTTCATTCACGAGCACACAATAATATTCTAGAAATATAATTTATAAAATGTACAAAAACACGTTATGATTAGTTTGTGAATGGCTGACAGATGAATAGCTCAAGTTGCTGTATGAGACGTGATGTTTATCAGCCCCACAATGCGTACTTCAATAAATACGTTGAGTACGTGTGAAAATGTAAAAATCGTGTACGAAAAATATTCTCAATTTTTTTTATGAAATAGGCGGAAAATTAGTAGATCGATCGTCTGATGGGAAGCATGGCCTCTGGTACTCTCACACACCGAACGAAACGCAATAGTATAAAGACTGTTACTTTTAGGTCGATATTCTATGAGGTGGTTGTATTTCCTCGGTCGAGCGGGCCCATTGTGCTGAAATCAGCACAACTCTCCTGCCTATAAAACATATCAAAATATTTCGATGACCCTTCAGTGTTAAGCAAACCGTAGTATAACATACTAAAACTACTGAAACACATTAAAGGGAATCTTTCAAAATGCAATACTAGAATGACAATCTTTCGCTACGGCAAAACTTCACCCGTGAGACTTCACCTCACAAACTTTCGATCCCACAAGCTCCGTCCAACCAACAAGACAGTCTTTAATCAAATCATGCAACTATAAATTAGATCTTCAATATTACATCTACTCAAGTTTTCGAATCAGCGAAAACATAACTCCTATTAATTGTTTTCGTTGACGTTACTTCAATGTTTCTTAAAGCACCTTTCCGCGATGAATTTTACAAGGCGCAATGCTAACGTAGTCTTATAATTTACGCAAATTCGCTTTCGCCTCAGAACTAGGTATCTTTCAGATGCGGCAGACCATAAAGAGGGTTTAATGGAACCTTTATTGAGAGTCAAAAATAAATTCGTTTTAAATACTCGTTTTCCTGAAAGCCTTTTGTGTCAGGTATTTGTGAGCACAATGGGCGGTAACAGGAATTTAAAAATGATGTTTTTGTGTTATAATGAAATTTATTTACGCTGGCCGTGTTCAGGCTCAGGCTTTTATTTTTGTTTAGATATTTGGAAAATGAACGTAAGTAATTTGCAATACCTAGAGTTAATTTAGAAATTTATATCGTTAATCCCAGATAAGTAGGAAGACAAATAAGTACAATGAATTGAGGTGTACTCGTATATCCACATTAACCAATGATATATTATATATATATATATATATATATATATATATATATATATATATATATATATATATAATATATATAAATATATATATATTATATATTATACATATTTCCACTCCTACTACATAAACCACAAGTAGCTGCACACTTAGTGCCCTTTGGTATTACTTTTTAGCACTCATAGCGGGATAAGACCTGCGTTTGTAATCATTTTGGATTTTCAAATTCATTTATTTAAATCTAATCGATATTTGTATTCGTGTCATTTAATGTCTGTAAGTTTAACACAGGATTATGACTAATGTGAAAGACTGTCTTGTCATAAATATCCATTTAGTGGACTACTAACACGTCAACTGCGATGTCGGAATTTTTTTACTTAAACGAAAGAAAAGAGAAGACGCTGTAGCACAATTTTGGTCAAGAAATATTTCTTGTCTATTTATATAAATCTCTCTGTGAAATCAAAATTTATGAGCATACAGCCGAAGACTCAACGGTTGACAACTCGATGTAATTAATTAAGTTGGTCTCTCTCTCTCTCTGTCTCTCGAGCCAGAATTTCGCTTTGTTTTCATAAAATAAAGGATTTAGACAGCACTGCTGTTCCGGGTCTCATTTCAATGTTAATTGTTGGCAAAGCTCTGTCTATTTCGAATGAAGCAAAATATGGTGCAGTTCTCTGTAAATACGATGCATTTCAGTTTCGAATTCTGTAAAACAACATTTTTAGATTAGAAATTAGGTATTTCCAAGTGGATTTAATTCTTATCCGAAGGATGTCATCTCCTTGGCAGCTGGCGTTTTCCTGACTATGACCGATGTAAGCAAAGCTTAGGAACCATATTAGTGTTATATGTCCATAACATATCATCTAAAATATTGTTTTACATACTCACACCCTTATCCCCAAAGGGGAGATAGAGGTGTAAAATTACGACTACATTTCGCCATGTCATGCATTATTAGGTCCCACGTAATAAGAGTCGAGCCTATTGCTCTTACTGGCCACTTTCCAGACTCTGTGCTGCTACTGAGAATTCGGAAAACGAAGTAACAGTTTTGCCCGACCTGTGACCGATCAGCAGAGGATACCTACGCTATCCACTGACCCTGGAGGCTCATCGAAGTCAAGTCTCGTACAAATCGTTTTAGACAATATACTAAGGAAAAATAAGTAATACGTGGAAAACTAATTATTTTTTAGGTAGACACATTTTTAAGCCGCTATTAAAAGAACGCGCATGCAATGCTCAAAATATACTTATATATAGGACATCTATAGAACATATTGGCGGGGTAAATGCATTGATTTTGTGCCTAATTAGGAAAAACTAATGGTGACTTTTAGCATCAACATCTCCTGAAACAGTAATTTCTCAAGTATGGTGCCAAGCTAAAACATGTTCGTAACGATTGGTACAATATAAGATTTCAGTTTTCATTAAGGTGGACTAAGAAGGGCTTACTCGGGGTTGGCGAAGCGGGAGTGTAAGCGACTGGTACGCCGAAGGTCGCGGGTTAGATACCCGCTCAAGTCAAACATTTGTGTGATTATGAACATGGATGTTTGTCTTGATCTGGGTGTTTCTATGTATAATAATATGCATGTTTATCCATTATCTAGTACCCATAGTACAAGCTCTGCTTAGTTTGGGACTAGACGGCGTTGTGTGAATGTAAAAAAAGGAAAATACGGACCCCGAGGAACACACGTGTTTCTTTTCCTATGCAGCTTTGGCTATGCATCTTCTGCTAGTTAGTCAGTAACGCAAGAATTTTCTTATACAAATTTGGTCACGAGAAATTTATTTGAGAACATACATATGTATATTATGTAGAAGCAGTATCCGCGCAATGTCAAAGCTAATACCCAACACGAACTATTTAATTATCATCGTTAACGTTATTAGTGAGTGACGTCTCGTGATTAATACAATTTAATACTATCTAATCAGCCGCATGATACGTTTACTTTGTATCCAATTATGTCTGCGGTATCTAATGAACATTAGACAGCTAATTATGATTCTGTGATCTTTGAAAACAAATTTTAAAGGCATGGCGACTTTCTTTATTCTTATTCTTAAAAGACAACGCCCGCGCTAGGAATAAATCGAGGAACTTTAAAAAGATTTAATGAACGAACACAAAGAACACCAACAAAAAATGATCACACAAAGTTTTGTCTCGTGTAGGGATCGAACCCACAACCCTCGAAGCAGTGTCAAGTGGCGAGAACGCCGCTTAAACCACTACGCCAACTTTGTAGTCAAGACTGGTAAAATAACTACGTTTATTGCACTAAACATTCATAGCCTTGACTAGACTGTTTATTTTGGTTAGTGCTAGAAAGACAAAGATAATTTTAACAGTCGCATTTTATCATCTTAAATAGATGGCAAATGTCAAAAAAATTCGCAACATGTAAGTTAATTTTTAGATTAGAAGTCAAATATCTTACTCACATATAAGTTTGTTAGTGGCTTGGAGCAGCGATAGCTCAGTGGAGAGACCGACAGACTGCGACGCAGCGGATGTCGGGTTCAAATCCACGGCACGCGCCAATGACTTTTCGGAGTTAAGTGCGTATTAGATTGCTAATTATAATCGGTAAAGAAAAACATCGTGAGGAAACCTGCATGTCTTAGAGTTCTCCATAATATTCTCGAAAGACATGTGAAGTCTGCAAACCCGCACTTGGCCAGCGTGGTTGACTATGGCCTTACTCTTCTCATAATGGGAAGAGGTTTTCTTGAAACTGCTACGCAGAAAACAGGTTGCCAAAAAAATGCGCACAAATATTTATACCAAATTTTCGATAACGCGTAAGCTTCTTCATCTCTCGATCAGTCCGAACTTTGTACAAAATGTCCTCAAACATCATTAAAAAACGATACAACTATTTAAGCCGCACTAGTATGTGCTTCATAAAAAAGGACAGGTTAGAAGTACCCTTAACCGTAGAGCAGGCATGAGAAATTTGATGGGAGTGAATGAAGCAAGAGAGATAATAATATATCATCATCATCATCAGCCTTTAACAGTCTACTGCTGGACTAGGCCTCTCCTTTGAAATGAGGAATTGGCCTACTATACCACGCTGACCACCCATGGGATGATATGGGGTGGTGACAATCCGTATTCTTAATCCATCACCACATCACGGACTAATATGTCAGGATCGTTGCAAATGGCGTTCCGTAGTCTCTGCCTACCCCTCCGGGAAACAGGCGTGAGTCTATGTATGTATGTATGTAGAATGTGATTCGTTAAACGAAAACATAAACTATACACGCAATCCAAACAGTTTAATTCAATGACTGCCTCTAGCGGGCAAAACGAAAATATTCACCAAAAGCATTCAAAAACATTTCACAGGGATTAACGAATTTATTAACGTTTCGAAACATTTCATCGCGTTGGTAATTTGCACAAATAAAACACAATATTTGATTGCAGCTATCAGACAATTAACAGTCTTCAATAAACTGTTCAACGATTATTTTAAACTTGAATGATGGACAATGTGAAGTATACACAGCTCACTGATAACTGACTGACTGACTCAATTCTATCTTTACACTAATGACATAATTTTTTTAAAGTAAGAGGATGGAGAGAAATCTAGGTACAAAGTTTATTGCTGCAAAGGTAACATTTTGTGAGGCAGTAAAATTGACTTAGAAAAATAATAATTATAATATTATCCTTTTATCCGTAGGTAGACAAGGGAAAGATTTTTTGATATTAGGTACACATCTAAAGGGGTAAAATTAATGTTGCAGGTAAAAAAAGGTTAGGACAGGTGCATCTGCGGTCGATCACTAGGTATATAGGACGTCACAAGACTCATCACCAAGCTGAAGTCTACTCGTTTTTGGACATCATGCAAAGTCATACTAAGACAGATTTTTTAAGCCACAGTTAAAAGTGTGCGCGTGCTGTGGTCAATATACTTATTTACCCATGGGTCCATAAGACATCTATAGAACACATTGGCGGGGTAAATGTATCTAAATACTGTATGGTGACTTTGAGCCTCAATATCTCTTGAACAAGTAATTTTCCAGGCATGGTGCCGTAGTAAAAAATGATCGTAATTATTTTAACAATATGGCATTTAAGTTTTCGTTAAGGTTCTTTTTACACCCTGTACGTATTAAATAAACCGGTCAAGTACGAGTCGGACTCGCGCACCGAGGGTTCCGTACAAACCTGTAGGTATATTTATTTTTTTCAAAAAATATGTGATGTAACTAAAAATTTAAGGTTTTTGTAATTTTTCCTATGTGCTATAAAACGTTGTTTTATGCCAAATTTCAAGATTTTGTACCCATTTTATACCCAAATTGCGGCATAAACGGCTGTATATTTTGATTGCGTTGGCTTACAAGTTTGATTTTGTTACAGCTTAAAGATATTATAATCTGGAGTATTTGATATGAATTTCAATTTAATACCTTTACGCGTTCATAAGGGAAAAGGTACTTTTAAAATTATTAATACATACATACATACATACATAGACTCACGCCTGTTTCCACGAAGGGGTAGGCAGAGGCATATTAAACGCCCACTTTTCGCCAGTGTTTTGATCCCACGTAATAGGTGGCGAGCCTATTGCCGCTTTTCGGGATATTTTGATTTAAATTATTAATTATTTTTTTATTATATGATATAACAAAAAAATTACGGATTTCGGAATTTTTCCTTTATCTGTGCTATAAGACGTTGGTTTGTACCAAATTTCAAGAATCTGAATTTACGGGAAGTACCCTGCAGGTTTTGATTCCCTTGCTAGTAGTTGCGAGTTTGAAAATATAGTAAAATTGCTGTTTCTGTCGATTGCGTTGAGATAGAAGTTCGATTTTGTTACAGCTTAAAGGTATTATAGACCCGAGTATTCGATATGAATTTCAATTTAATAACTTTCCACGTTCATGAGGAAAGGAGTAGTAACTTAAAAATTAATACAAATATTTTTTTTATATGATGTTACTAAAAATTTACGGTTTTCGGTTTTTTTTTCTTTCTCTGTGCTAAAAGACATTGCTTCGTACCAAACTTCAAGATTCTGAGTTCACAATAAGTACCCTGTAGGCTTTGATTCCTTTGCGAGTTTTTAAATTTGCGGAAATTTGCAGCCTAAACGGCTGCATCTTTTGATCGCGTTGGCTTAGAAGTTTGATTTTTTCTCAGCTTCAAGGGACAGTAGATTTGACTATTTGATATAAATTTCAGTTTGATACCTCCACGCATTTCGGAGGAAAAAGGTCTTGACAGACGGACGGACAACAAAGTGATCCTATAAAGTTTCCGTTTTTTCATTTCGAGGTACGGAACCCTAATAAAAATTAAGTGCAACCACACGATCGCACTCAGTATAATGCTGTGCAGTAATTTGAGCCACTACGCAGTACTGATTTCTAGTAACCCACGGATGAACGTAACAATTCACAGGTCCCTCACTCAAGATAGCACAAAACAAGCCGTGTATGCTTTGCGCTATCTTGAGTGAGGTTTACAGTGTTTGTTATAGAACCTTTATATTTCTATTTCTTCATTAGATCTAAGAATAGGTCGAAAGCTGTATATTTTAATTTGTGAGAAATTTTAAAACGATATGTGACTACAAATACCTACCCCAATATACGAGTAGGCATATATATGCAAAAAAAAATTTTGCCGAGTCGGTTACTTAAACTTAACTATACAATAAGACAAATTATCCTACAGAATTAATAAACCAGTTTGCGTTGGCTTCAGGTTCGCTCTAGGCACCTACATACATCATGCATTTATAAATCACGTGATAATAAGGAAATACCTTGTTTGTCTCTCAAGCAGAACGTTTCAATTGCTTGTTTATAATAACGTACTTTTTCATACTCTATGTATGAGGGGTGAATAACTTAACTGCCACGCCGCACGCCGCCAACCCCAAATTTCATTCCTTAGGAGGAATAAAACATGAAATTATACAATTTAAATCCATTAGATAAACAATTAATCTTCTCTGCGTCACTTTTCGCTGGTACTTATAAAGCTGTGTCTTGGGGTAAATGTTATAGGACCCATAAATTAAAACTAAATTTAGCAAACTTATATATAGCCCTGTATAATAAGGTCAAAAGCGTAGTGAGCGTAGAGATAAAGTAGGTAAGGAGCGTAGTGATAAAGTACAATCAACCAATACAATTTTGCCAATTCGTTACTTACCTCAAAAATTTGATCCGATAAGACAAAAAATACTATTCAAAAGAACCCCAACATTAATTGCTACAATTTCTGGCCACTGAAAACAAAACGGCAAAAAGCCTTTAACAAAAAAAGAACAAACTTGATTGGAATTTGGAACGCTGAAATTAACGACAACAAAAAATTAATCCTCCCTTATTTAGAAACTCTTTACATACATACATACATAGACTCACGCCTGTTTCCCGGAGGGGTAGGCATAGACTACGAAGCGCCATTTGCAACGATCTTGACATATCTCTCTTGCTTCATTCACTCCCATCAGATTCCTCATGCATGCTCTTCTGTTCAGGGTACTTCTAACCTGTCCTGTTTTTAGGATGTCTCCAATCTGGTCAGAGAACGTCCGCCTAGGTCTCCCCCTTCGTCCTGTCCCTTCCACACTTGCCTTATATATCTGCTTGGTCAGTCTTTCGTCATCCATCCTCTCCACGTGTCCAAACCATCTTAGCATACCTTTCTCGATGCTTGTCACTACATCTTCTTTTACCCCACAACATTCTCTTATCACATAATTCTTTACTCTGTCAGTCAAAAAAACACCACACATACTTCGCAGTGCTCTCATTTCTACAGCATTTATTCTACTTTCATGACTCTTCTGCCATACCCAACTATCACTACCATACATAAGAGTAGGTACTAACACCCCTCTATGGACAGCCAAACGTGCCTTTTTGGACACGTTTTGGCTATTCATAAACGCCTTCAGAGCTCCATTCACTCTATTACCTGCATTAACTCTTCTTTCAATATCATCTACATTCTTACCATCTCTTGTAAACAGCGTACCTAAATATACAAACTCATTCACTTGCTCCACTCGCTGTCCATCGATCATAACATTACAAGCCGTAACGCATTCTTCCTTTTCAAAAACCATAACTTTCGTTTTACTTACATTTACTTTCATTCCCTTTCTCTCTAACGCACCATGCATGATTGTTACCATCTCCTGCAACTCCTCCGCTGAAGACGCAAGTATAACCTGATCATCAGCATAAAGGAGGCATTTGACAAGTAACTCATTCATCCTTAATCCACAGTCACTATTTTTCAAATCTTGCAAACAACTGTCCATGAAGAGGTTGAACAGCCACGGCGACGCTACACATCCCTGTCTAACACCTGTTTCGATGGTAAACCAATCCGTGTACGACCCATTTATCCTCACACAAGCTCTAGAATCTTCACAAAGGGATTTCAGAGCTCGTATGAGGCTGCTGTTCACCCCATACATCGACAGTACCGACCACATTTCATTCCTCACCACTTTATCGTAAGCCTTTTCCAAATCCACGAATGCGCAATAGACCTTTTGACCTTTGGCCAAGAATTTTTCGGCTACGCACCGCAAGGAAAAGACTTGATCCGTGCACCCCATACCCTTTCGGAATCCTGCTTGTACATCCCATATTTTCTTGTCGGTTACTTCCATAACTCTTTCAATCAGTACCTTCGCATACAATTTGCCAACAATGCTGAGAAGGCTAATGCCTCTATAGTTCTTGCAGTCTTGTTGCGAGCCTTTTCCCTTATAAAGAGGCACAACCACCGCTGTGGTCCAGTCATCAGGTACTCGGCCGGTGCTCCAGCACAAGTTAAATAAGCGCTGCAGCTGACCAACTATGATGCCCTGTCCAGCCTTCAGCATTTCAACTGTAATCCTATCATATCCTGCAGCCTTACCTAATTTCATACTTCCCAACGCCTTCACAATCTCATCCACACCAATATCGCTTTCATCATTGCTATTATTACCATTAATTTCGTCGATCGATGTCTCTATCGCCGTTCTTTCATATAGACCTTCAAAATACTCCTTCCATCTCTTCAGCACGCATGATTCATCATTCAGTATCTTTCCATTCTTGTCTCTGATTGACGTGTATTCTGAGGATTGAGTTCTTCCTCGAACTGCACGAACGGATTTCCAGAAAAACTTTATGTTTCTCCGGAAATCTTCAGATAGTCTGCTATCAAACTCATCTTTCTTTTCCTCTTTTTTCCTTTTAACAATTTCTTTCACAATTCTTTTTGACCTAACAAACTCCTTTCTTGCTTCATCTATGTCATCACTCGTTGCTTTTCCCATTCTTTCATTTGCTCTGGCAGCCAACCAATCTAACCAAGCTTTCTTCTTCTTTGACACTGCTGATTGTACATCCTTGTCCCACCATGTATTCTTAACCTTTCGTATTTTCCGTCTCTTGATCACACCACATACTTCAGACGCTACACATACTATCTCTTCTTTAAAATATTGCCATAATTCTTCCATATCATTTATGCCATCGAACCTCTCAAATCTTGCTATCAATCTTCGCTTATACTCATCTTTCACATCTTTTTCTTGCAGATTTTCTACTTTTATTCTTTCTAGGACCCTATTTTCATAATGTTCTCGGTGTCGCCATCCTTTAAAGAGTCCACTTATCCGGCTCATCACCAAGAAGTGGTCTGTGTGGATGCCGATCCCTCGATACACCCTTGTATCTAACACATTCTTTCTCAAACGTTCATCTACAATTACAAAATCAATCATACTTCTTCTAACATTCTTAGCCTCACGCGTATACATGTGTATCCTTTTATGATCAAACATGGTGTTTGTCACACAAAGGCTCCACTCTAAACAAACCTCAAGCAAAACTTTTCCATTTTCATTCACACTCTCATCACCAAATCCACCTAAAACCCTTTCAAATCCATCTCGTTTTACTCCCACCCATCCATTGAAGTCACCTAACAAGATCAATCTTTCGTTATCCTTACATTTCCTCAAAATCGCTCTTAAGTTCTCCCAAAATTCCTGCCTTTCGTCTTGTTCTTGCTGTGACATACCCGCTACTATATTGACCGGGGCGTAAACCCCTACAATAAAGAGACGAGTAAGTCCTACTTTCATTCTCATCCACAATAGTCTAGCATTTACACATTCATATTCCTTAACGCACTCATTCATTCGCGGAGACAGTATTAAACCAACTCCCTTGCAGGCTCTGGTGGTACTGTCTACCCCAGAACAATAAGCCATGTAGCTGTCATGCTTGGTGGGTCCACAACCTTTCCTTTTTGTCTCATTCACACATAGAACATCAATCTTTCTATCATCCATCATCTGGCATACTTCATTCAATTTACCATCCATTCCTCCTCCAACATTTAATGTTGCAAACCGGCTTTCCGTAGGCCGCTTTTCGCCCTCGCGGGAAACGAAACGTGATGGGTTGCGAATCGCGTCGCCGCCGTCTGGAGAAATATTATTTTCAGTTCTCATAGCGTTCCCACGAGTAATAGGGATTTAGAATGTCCATCCCCGCAGAGCCCTGTACGGGGGTAAGATGGAATACTAGCTGTGCCCTGTGACCACCAACACATGCACCCTCCGTTAGCGACCAGCTTGCCCTCTGGCCATGAATCCCTCGGCACGGGTCGGTTGACACCTTGGATTGGGGTTTGTTTTCGGGTATGCTCCCTGAATGTTGGTTTTATTCGGAGTTTTCCTTCTCCTAGACGGGTTGCCATCCAAAGCTGACGAGGCCCATCTCCCCAAAGAGAGAAACTCTTTGTAATCTGTAAAACAGCAATTGACTTCCCAAAATCAAATCCCGGAGAGCTACGTACACGAGGACATTTCGTATTTCGAACAGGTAAGCTCAGTCAAAGAGCGGACTTAATTTCACGATACCCTCAGGCTAATCTAGATTTCGATCAGGACAATAGGGTTCCCAAATATGCGGGATTTTACAGAAATTTCATGGTGAATAGAACTGGAGGGAAAATTACAAATGAAACAGCATTTCACTTTTACAGTAGTAATTTAGTAGCTATGATAACTAAAGCTGGCGAGCTGACTTTAAACTTATCTGGCTTATCTTATCCACATACGGTATTTACTTGGAAAAAGTTGATTACTAGCTCCGCTTTGATGCTGATCTAGGAATCGTCTTACGCAGTTGACTTAGGCAAGATTTTTTTGAAAAGAGACCTATCATGATTCACTACGCAACTGCCCATTTTGTTTCATGTCAACCTAGAGACGCCCACTGCTGGACACAGGCCTCCCCCAAAGTTCTCCATACATACAAATCTTGAGCCGCCCGCATCCAACAGGTTCCCGCGATTTTATCCAGATTGTATTAATCTTCAAGAACAATTCGTCGAACATAGTGTCAAGAATTCTTAGAAACGTTACATTACTTTGAAATACTTTTTAAACTGTTTTTACCATCGAGTTTTTCGGTGTTTTTACTATTCATCGCGTATGTTATTATCACATGGAAAAGGCTTAAATGTGTACCCATAAAATACCTTAATTAGATTGATTCATTGATATAATGATATAATAAGCCAGAAATACTGAGATCAGCCAATACAGTGAAATAACTATAGAATAATATTACAAATGTTATTTTATATTGAACAAACATATGTTCAAGATATTTATAATAATAATAATCTTTATTCAAAAATAATGTTTACAGTGGATGGATACATTAGGTCTGGATAATCTTATAATAATATATTACTTTATAATCTAATAAACAATAAATACTTAACATATAGGTAGTTTAAAGCCGGTATAGGTTATTTTTACTTTGCTATCTAGGTTTAAAATTAATATCCTGAACTAGGTTTTCACCTGTGTTTCAGGCTATTTTGTACGTATGTAATATAATTGTGCAAATAAAACAAATGTGCATACGCTTAAAATTAACATTGACGCAATAATAATTAAAATCGAGGCTATTGAATAGTAGGTGATTATTTTATGACAGTAAGCAAATTCTCAGTATCGGAGTAGGTCATTGTTTGTAAGTGTCTAGTTATGATTATTTTACATTGTTTATAACTAAAATTATATATATCTAGTAACGTATTCAATCTATTGTATAAAAAAGGGCCTATGAATAAGAAAAATCTATTTATAAAGACATGTTTACCATGAAACTTAGTACAGACTAGATCTTTCCGTCTCTTGTCCGGGGGTAGTGGTTTGAATGGAATTAGTGCGTGTTGTTTTAGTATGGTGTGCAGTATAAACAATTGACGTACAGTTAGAACATTAGTGGACTGATACAATTCATAGGTAGGAAATATGTAAGGTCGAAACGTCGCCACTTTTAGAATAGCTCTCTGAGCGCGTTCTAGTGGCAATAAGATGGTTTTGGATGCCCCTCCCCATGAAGTAATGCAGTAGGCTATAATTGACTGACACAACGACAGGTAGATTTGTTTTATTAATTTAAAATTTGCAGCGCTACGCATTGTTTTGAAAATAAATATTAATTTCCGTACTCTTTTACATAAGAGGTCTATGTGAATGCGGAAATTAAGATTGTTGTCAAGTGTTATTCCAAGGTACTTGATATATTGTGTAGATTCTAAAGTAGGGCAGGAGCATGCAGCATCAGCAGATGAATGACATTTACTGTCGTGAGCGAATATTGTGTTGTTAGGTGATTCATTAATGTTATTGTTACGTATTGAGAAGAGGATATATTTTGTTTTCTGGGTGTTTAAAGTTAGTATATTGTCAAAAAGCCAGTTATTTACAGTATTGAAACCTAGTTGAGCATGTGTATATACCTCAGTACGAGTATTTCCTGTGAATAATAGTACCGTGTCATCTGCATAAGACACAACGACACCATTATGAAGACTTAGGTTACATAGGTCATTAATATATATTAGGAACAAAGTTACTCCTAAAATGCTCCCTTGAGGCACCCCAAAGGGGGGATTAGGAATATCCACGCTAAGGTTTGTGCCTAGTTTTACACACTGACATCTGTCGCTAAGATAGTCAGTAAGTAGTTGCAATTGTGTGCCTCTTATTCCCATATGCTCAAGCTTTCTTAATAGACCTGGAACTGAAACAGAGTCAAAAGCTTTGGCAAGGTCTAGGAAGATCCCAATAGTATGCATCCCTTTATCCAAGTTAGCTACAATGTGATCAGTAACCATGTGAACTGCCTGGTTTGTTGATTTTTGCGCTCTAAAACCAAACTGCCTGTCTGAAAGTATATTGTTCGATTCCAGGTATTTCACTAATCGATTATTTATTGGTTTTTCCAAGACTTTAGATAATGCTGGCAAGATTGAAATCGGCATATAGTTGTTTACACAACTTCTTTCTCCCGTTTTGTATATTGGGATAACTATAGCTTTTTTCAAAGACTTCGGAAATATACCTTCAGACAAACATATATTAAAAATGTGGGTTAGTGGAGGTGCAAGGAAGTGCTTAAATCTTTTGATTATAGAGGTAGAGATGCCATCCCACCCTGTTGCTGAAGTATCCCTTAGTCCTGTTATTATTTGAACGACTTCGTCTACGTCAGTATCTAATAAAACAAAAGATTTAAGTGCGGAGTTACATGATTTGTTACAGGTTTCGTGCAATGAGAAGTTTCGTTGGTGCAAGATTCTTTCTCCAAGTGATTTGCCAGCGTTAGCGAAAAATATATTTATTTTGTGAAGTGCCAGTGTGGGATTTGATTCGGCTTGAAGTAAATCTAATGGTGGTTCTTGATTTTTTGTGGTGAAGGTGCATTTTTTTATAAATTTCCGTACTAATTTGCTGTTATGCCCCGCCTTTTCTAGTTCAGCTGTGTTGTATTGAATCTTTAATTTTTTTAGGAGGTTGTTACAAAAATTGCGACATCGCTTGTAAGACATACAGATAATTTCATTATCGGGTGCTTTCTTAGCCTTCGAGTGCAATTTGTCTCTATGTCTTATGCAGCGCAAAAGACCTTGTGTAATCCACGGTTTTGTTATTTTATGTCTGTTAGATAATTTTATAATAGTAGTATTTTTGTGAATTGCACTTTGTAATTCGTTTATGAGGTAATCGAGTGAAATATTAGGATCAGCACAATAGTAAATGGGGTCAAGATCTATGTTAGGTATATCAATTGCAAGGTGCTCCATGTTTATTTTAGTATAGCTGGGTGTGCATTTATGTTTAGGAAATGATAGTTGTCAAGATAATAGAATAGTGCGGTGATCTGTGATTGAAGAGTTAATGACCAAGGTGCGTGATGGATGCATTGTTTTGATAATGAAGTGGTCTGGGCATGATCCACTTTGATGAGTAGGAAGAGTATGAGCTGGCAAGAGACCATGAAAAGAGCAGACATTAAGATAATCATGTCCTCGGACGTCATTTCTCCCAGACAAAATATTTATATTTAAGTCACCTGTTCTAATTATATTCTTGTAAGATGATAAACTGTTTAGTACTAAATCAAGGGAATTAAGAAACTTATCTGTACTAAGAGATGGTGGCCTATACAAAGAGATTATGGCAGTCTCTTGGTTAACTTTAATGAGCAGACAGTTGCTTTCATCAATATGAGGTTTTTCTATAACTACATTTAGATGTTTTCTAATGTATACTACAACGCCGTCATTCTGATTAAAATGATTATCACTGCAAAATTGTCGATAACCGTCTAACGTTGGTAGAGGGTCAGATCTATCAGATGTCAATAGTATGAAGCAAAATTTCTAGTTCCTGAAAGTTTTTATAGATTCTACGAATATTTTGCGAGATAATAGTTAGACACTTATCTTGTGGTGGAAGTAGGCTTTTACAATCTTCAATATTACACACTTTTGAATCTGAGATAGAGAAGTTGTCCAAGTTATCTATTAGCTTATTAGCCATAACTATAATTAACGAGTACCTTTAGAAGCGGTGCTTTTACTTGTAGTTGGTGGCGCTCTCAGGCGCCTTCATAGTCGATGGAATTCAGGTACCTATCCTCGGCATATTTTCTTGCTGGGCAGCTCTCGTCCCCAGTTTGGTGATTACTGGGCTTTTTGAATTTCATACAAGTGGCGCAGGATGGTGGTGATGTCTTCTTACTGCACTCTTTGATGACGTGTCCTGATTCTCCGCAATGACCACAGGTAGGGCTTGTTTCGCGGCAGAATTTTGCTGCATGTCCGTATTGTTGGCAATTATAACATCTTGTAACAAGGGTAAAGTCCCTTACGGGACATGATGTCCAGTTTATGAAGACTCTCCCCTGGTTAATAAGGGCTCTTCGTATTCCCGGTGGTACTTCAATTATATAATTGCACACCGACGTGTTCTTTTTCCCAGATTTGTGAGTCAATTTAATGGAGGCAATGAAGGACTCTCTTGTCTTGTCTGGAAATGTCTGTGCTAAGTTTTGTTCGAACATGCATTCGAATACCTCTTTTTCACTGAGTGCTGTAGGAACTCCAATAACGACTATCCTAGGACGACGCTTAGTCTGCTCTTCGACAGTAAGTCCTGATGTTAAAAGCTTTGTAGAGCTTTTGAGCTTCTCGACGTCATCCTTATTTTCGGTGCTGATGACTACACCGCCATTTTTTGTCTTTCTAACACCGCGTACATGCAATTTCATTTCCTCGGGCGAGATTATGGTCTGGATAAGGGCTTTAGTGTCATCACTGCTTTTACTCTTGTCGGATGGATATATGGTCACTGAATTAACGGTATTGGGGCGAATAAAATTGTTGCTACCTTTTTTAACCATATCAGCAAAAGTATTCTTCTGGGTCTGGGTATGATTTATTTGCACGACTTTCTTAATCTTCTCGAGGGTATTTGAGATATTGTTTGTCTCTTGAAGGTGCTGGATGGTGGAGTGTGCTTGCATCGCCTTTTGTTTCACTGACTGATAGTTTACAGCCATCTCAGATGCAACAGTGCTCACTTGGCGGCAGATATTTGTGACTCGTACTTTTGAGTCTGTGTTGAGCTTACTTTCTGTAGCAATTGAGCAAACTTCAGTCAGATAAGTTGAGACGGAGGATCTCAGGTAGGATGTCGGGGTTCAAGAGAAACACTGCTAGGCTGAACAGGTTCTTTATTATGTCTCACTACCGCTTACATACAGTATGACCGAACTAGGTAAGCACTGGCCTGAGGGCTGGAGTGTAGACTCCTGCTGCTCTCCGACGCTCGCAGGGTAGCTGCTCGTAGGGTCGCCGATGAGCTGGCCAAGGTGCGCTACGCAGGCAGCTCTGTGGTCGAGGTTCAGGCTGAGCGGGGTCTCAGGCGGTGCAGCCGATGTGGGCCGAGCGGTCAGGCTCAGGCGTCCGTGGCCTGGCTGTAGGAGCTCGTAGGCAGGAACGGAGGCTTGGGTTGCAGCTGGCTAGTAGCGGCACGGCGCCAGCAGCTCGTGGCTTGTATAGGATAATAGTAGGTAGTAATAATAGTAGGTAGTAATAGTCACTACAACCATCAGCGAGACGGTGTGTAGGGCAAGTGATCGACTTAGATCGCGCACCCATCTTATATAGATATAGGCCTATGACTCACAACTGCCTTTGGCTAGTAAACATGACCATATTTGGTAATATTGCGAACGGCTAAGCTGGCGTTAAGCGCCTGCGAGATATTATAACGCAATACGTGTAGTATTACGATACAAAGTATTGACTATCTTCATCCATCTTTCTACTTCTGCTGTAGTGATAAGTTCAAGTGTCGGCTTGGCAGTGGCAGCGGGTGGTTTGTCTTCAGGACGAGGTGACGGCAACGGTGATGACGGTGTAGGGCTCCTACACGTGATCTGACTGCACCCAAAAGGACTGGCGCTCGACATTTTTAAGTTACACTTCTTACTCAAATATATGAACCGATAAACATTATTTTAAGTTATTGCACATAAAAACGTACGAAAGTCTCTTGACACACTTATTTTTTTTTTGCTATTTCATAAGAATATCAATTATAATAATTACTGCTCTGCAGAAACAATAAACGCGTCTGCATCTATTGAGCGCAAACAACGAACATTTAATTCTATATTATGTAAAGAAACGTAATTCCATTTCGAAAAAGAAAAATTTATTCACACATAAAATGTACTGCGCCGGTTTAATAATCTATACAATAATTTATATGATTGCGTGTCCAATAAAGATCAAATTACATTTTCAATAATATGCAAAAATAATCTTTGTCCCAATACGATGGCTGGACTAGCAACCCTAGCATCAATATTCATAATTTGTCCAGTCCAGTGGTTCCAAAACATGTTGCGTTTTGTATGTTTTCTACGATTAATGGCAATAAAGTTGATGTTTTGGAAAAGTCTGTATATACGTGACAGACCTAATTTATGAATGGTTAAAATAAAAAGGGATATTTCAGCAAATTGTAGTAAAAATAACAATATCCTTTTAAAGAAACGAATAAGGCACACAAGAAATGTTGGTATTAAATTGTCCTTTAGAAGTAATTATATTTACACGATACCTGTATTCTAAGCATACCATGATCTCGGATGAATCTATGACCAATGTGAAGGACCGCGTAAAGGGCAATATTGATTCAAATAAAAAAATGGTGTAATTTGGTATTCAATTCTTTAAGTAATTCGGATTCGTAGTCAGGTGCTTCAAAAACAATGTTCATTAACGGCCAGCCTAAAAACGTCTACTGCTCGACATAGGCCTCACCCAGGGTTAAGAAAGCATTTGCAGATATGAGAAAATACCTTATGTTTGCGACATATATCATACATTACTATAAATGCTAAAACAAGATACATAAAAC
The DNA here is from genome assembly GCA_944739405.2 of Euclidia mi. Lineage (NCBI taxonomy): Eukaryota > Metazoa > Arthropoda > Insecta > Lepidoptera > Erebidae > Euclidia > Euclidia mi. The sequence goes on along the minus strand of OX123194.2, from coordinate 13,573,217 downwards.
CATTCGGACTCGAAAAATAAACTGTAGACACACAAAGTATTGTCCTGTGTGAGGGTAAACACCAATACTGCGCACAGTGCTACGCCGTCCACGTAGACTATAATTTAACATATGTTGCTTTGTTTTGTTCTTCGTGTGAGCGTGTGGCCAACTCTGCTGTCGGAGTTTTCAGACCGCCCGAAGGCCTCCGACATGACCTAACGATCCATATCCTTGGACAATAACCGGGACCGACAGCTTTACGTGCCCTCCGAAGCACGGTAGCGCTCAGATGTAAATGCCACACACGGTCACCCATCCAAGTGGTGACCTGTGCAAGCGTTGCTTAACTTTGCCGATCTGTTACTAACGGCAAGCCGACCGCTGTATATAGCGAGACTTCGCTACGAGCGCTACATACATTTAATATATTAATTCAAACTACATATTATATGGTTGCGTTTGCGCATATAATAGCCACGAATAAACTGCATGTTTACTGTGAAAAATAGAGCACATAGCAAATTATTTTTGCTGAATACCAGTATTTGGGGAAGGCCTATGTCTAGCAGTTGACGTCTTTAGGCTGTAATGACGATGATGATATCAGAATTTTCTTAGTAACTGTTAGTATTGTCCAACCAAAGTGACCTCGAAACTAACCCATAAGTGCAGTAAACCCACTGACCAGCAACGAATCAAACGATCGAAGAAAAGTTTATTTAACAAAAAGCTTTATATAAATAAGAAAAATAAATATTCGCTCACATTTAGGTTTCTTATTATGAAAGTTGTTTTCAATTTCTAGATAAGCGTCCATATTGAAACGCGATATTTGAAAAAGTTTGAGAACTTCTGACCTCTGTTTTGTTATGTACAGATCCAGCTTTGATTTATATTGGTTTCGTAGCTCTATTGTAGATTATATTCATGAGAAACTTATTTGATATTATGTTATGATTTAATATTGATGCTTGAAATTAAAGAAAAATATTCAGCAACGTTTGTGTTTGTACACAGAGTAAGAACAGGGTATTTATTTGAATTTGATTTAGTAAACGGTTCACAATATTGAAACTAAACTTCTTGGGTTTACGTGAATGTTTCATTAAAATCAAACTACGGTGACGGCTTACGAATTCTATTGCGATATATTGGTTTTAGAGGTATTACATATGAACCGAATGATCTAGATCTACATTATTTATTACTATTCGACGTTTCGATTTCTTTACAGTAACCGTGGTCAGGACTGAGGGGACTATTATTATATTATATTATTATTATTTCTCTTTGTCTTAAATTTAGAAGCTATCGCAAAATTCCCAAACATAATTATGTGTTACTATTTACGCAGAATAAGCTCACGGTGTCCTTCTGTCTTCTAGTGTCTCTGTCCTACGGTTTTATTTGCCTGATGACAGAGTTCCAAGGTGGAGCAACATTCCAACCATTTTTGCTTTTGAAATATGTGTGTTTTTAATTTTAGTAGCCTCACGGATCATCCTTAAAAAAAAAAAAAACAGTATTCTTTTGCGAGTATCTGTAGTTCATCAAATCTAGGATGACTTATTTCGTTAACAGAAAAAAATGAAACAATACTGACTATTCGAAGATGTAGCAACTGTTTTACCTGTTGTGGTATTTTTTGGCGGTGGGGTCATCTGCGTCTTATATTTGTAACATAATTTACTCAAACACATTTTCTTTGCTTAAACATACGTACATACATACATATACTCACGCCTTTTTCCCGTCGGGGTAGGCAGAGACAACAGAACGCCTCTTGCTTCTATCCTTACAAACCTCACGCGCTTCCACTACACTCATTACTCTTTTCATACATGCTCGCCGGTTTCGGGTACTTCGGACCTTGCCGTTTTTTAGGACGTCCCCAATTTGATCGAGGAATATCCGACGAGGTCTGCCGCGACCGACTTGCCCACACACATGCTTAAACTATCTTGTTATTTAACAGTTAAATACAGCTAACACGTGACAGCATCAATATAGAAGCGCTCTTCCGAATCACGCGTCAAAATCTCTGTAAAAACTCACTGTCCGAATAAATAGGACATTCATTTCAATTAGTTACAGGAAGTGGACTGACTTTGATTCCTGAAAAAAGTACTTAAATGAATTAGAAGTCAGGCGTTCAACTAATTGTAAGGGGCAAATTTCAATAAAGATTTCGCTTATTTTGCTTATTTCTATGAAATGTCTAGACGGACAGAGAGAGTAACTATACAGTGTGTTGATATGAATTTGCAAAATATTTTCAGGGGTGAATAGTATACTCTTAATAACTGAATACAAATACATCAAAATATAACACACTAAAACTTACAATTTTTTTTGTTGTATTGGCCGCCGCCGCCATTCAGCTGATCGCCGCGAGCTGGCATTGCAAGTAACGAACACACATAAGCATACGTACCTACCGTGCAATCTTATTATGAACTTAAAATTTAGTTTTCTGCATTGGTGTATACGTTATTGCGTTACTACATTCTTATTTTAATTTGATTATTTATTTATTTGATAATTAATGTGACAACTACCACTCTGAGCGACAGATGCCTTACGGATGGATTATTGAATTGCAAATATACTACTTAGACAATATTTATCTGGCGATTAATAAAACATTTCTTAAGAAAAATAACTACTTGTAATCTTGTAATCTCTCAAAAATCCTTTAATCCAAAATTCGAAAATATAGAACATAACTTAGAGCATCCCTAAATAGTCAATCAGTTGATCCAATCAGTTCCTGCCTCGTATTAATGTTGGCCATCAGTCTTTGGATCTGATTAGATCACAAGGCTGCAGCCAGCTAACCTCTTAACACCAAAACGACCCAAATCCATACAAAATATTTGCAGCTTACGCCTTTTTTCTCCTGTACTCCAATCACCCCGAACGAAAACACGGAGAAAAAGAAAAGGTGGTAAAGTTGTTCAATGCTGGAGGGCGATCGGACCTTTTTGCTTTGGTAGGGTAAACTTATTAATGATCCCGGCGCAACTCCTTGGCAACTCGTTACTGGGGTAATAAATAACGTGGCAACTGCTCGCCTAAGTTTACGTCGTTCAATCTTTTTATTACTATTTGTGGGGATATCCATATAAATACGTTTCCTTATGGCACTGTTTTAGGAAAAAAGTTGCAGAGAAATATATAATCAATACCAATAGACTGCCATGCAGAGGGTATCGAGTTTAAATCCACGGCACGCATGACTAACTTTTCGAACTTATGTGCGTAATAAATTGATGATTATCGTATGCCCCGTATTATAACCAACAACAGGAAACAATAATCATTGCGATCCACAAATTATTGCGTCAGATTTGAGTGTACTTTGATTTAAGGTTTCTTGCGACACGGGAATGATCCTAGAGATTCATTCTTAAATTTATACCAGTTGTTTTTAAATCTTTTAAATAATTGAGAGCTGTTATTTGGCTTCGCATGATGTATAAATTGCGAAAGCTTTCAGTCAGATAACATAAAATAAAATACGCATTAAAATAAAATAACCTCACTGCACTCAACGGCAAGTATTACGTTATGGTGATAAAATTCGAACATGGGTTATGCATTACGAGTATATTAATGTTGTTTTAATGTGCTACAACGTCAACTTGTAAAACTTACAAACAAATTTTGTCAAATTTACAAACACCCATGGGGGGTGTTTGTAAATTGATGGCGGAGTAATGTGTCCTATGATTGATGCGATCACCTTGATTAGGGGGCTTTGTTTGTTGAGATGTAATTTATCTGGTTGGGGTACAGAAAATAATCTAATAGAAATAGTAGATTATTTTGTCATTATTTATACACTAGGCTTAACCCGCGGCTCCGCTGCGTGTGCGACTATTTTACCCCATAAAAAGCGACTTATCAAAAATCCTTTCTTGGTGCTTCTCTACACTCTCCAAGGAACACACATGCCAAATATCAGCTTCTTGCGCCCAATAGTTTTGGATGTGCGTTATCTGTCACTAATGGACGAATTTTATGCATACAGAAGTTGTACCTATCGCGTAAGTGTAGGAAAACTACATGTTGGAATATATTTCATTATATTTTCGAAAGTCAAACGCATGGACTTCGTACGCTTTTGGATTCCCTGGGGCTTTAGAAACATTAATCTAATGCTTGTGTGTTATTGTTCTTGTTGTCTTGTATCTTAATCCATACTTGAAAAATGCTTAATGGCTTTTGTAATAATCAAATATAATCAAACAAGAAAGTTAGTTTTTCCTATCGGCAATATGAAGTAACCTTGCAAAAAATCAATGCGGCAATTCCATAACACAGCAAACAAATAAATATGTCATCTACAGATTCACACACACAAACCAAAAAACTTTACCAAATGAAGCAAACTAAAAAATCCCCACACATTTTACTTATGATAACAATTTTGGAGGCTAACCGGGACATTAGACTTGTTAACAAAAGACGCATTTATGACTCGCAAAGTGCGAAACCGTGTCACGTTGTTGGTTGAAGCGTGTTCTCTGACATTTTCAAGGCCTCAGAGATTTTATGGCCACATACTGAGATGTCTTTTTTCAAAGGAAATTATGAACGACGTGACAGTACCGCCATTTTGGGAGTCGACTAACGGAAGGTCATGGTTTCGAATCTTTGTTTATGATTTTATGATACATATTTTATGCTTAAGTCATTGGTGACCGGTTTTTGGTTGAGGGTTTGTAAATGGAATAAACGTTAAAATTTGTGCATACATAATTATATAAATATTTTACGAGTTACTACCAATTAATTATATATTTGGATGTAAAGAATAATCATTTTATTTCCCCCGGACCTACAACAATCGTCGAGCGCGTAAGCCTACTACGCTATCCACTTAATTAATCAAAATACCTCATACATAGTCTAACAATACTGCAGTTTGTATTTAATAAACTTACAAGAGTATCTGTTGACCAAAAGGGTCTTTATTATATACATAGTTGACGTCTTTGTTTTATTTTCAATGACAGTCTATATGAATACATGCCAGCTCTGAAAAGGGCACTATATGAAAATAACCGACAACGAATGCATGTTTTAATGCTGGTTCTGCGTCATGATAATTCAGAAAATGTTCAATTAACATAGATAAAGCTATGTTTATTGCTATACTCAATCGCGTAGTTATTTAAAAACTGTGTGCTGTGGTTGTGGATAGCACACTCTTACACAACAACTTACGTCAACAAGTTTTGTGATTCACAAATAGTTGTTTCGAGGATTTAATACGATGTATTAAATCCTCGAAACAACTATTTCAGTCAGTACTTTCTATAAAAAATACCATCCATTTGCCGATTCACCATCCATCACACGGCACCCTAAAACTATGAAACGCTATACAGAAAAGGGCCTTTACTATTGACACTTTAAAACATCCAAACACTATTGACACTTTAAAACAGCCTTTGAACATGTGTGTGCATTTAACCGGACTATTTATCACCTAGAGAGAGTTCAAAGCTTACTTTATAGGCACTAACTCCCGGACTATACACACGGGCGACACAGTTACTACACAGTGTAAGAATTTTGTAAAGAAAAAAGGTTGCAGTGTCCGTAATTGGAATATGGGTGTGTTTTGAAAATCGCGTTTTCTTATAAATTGTGACGTATCATAAAGACGTCGTCACGTACGCTCATTGTGAATGTTAAACAGAGTGTTCACGTGTTGCGGCTTGCGTTCTAAATAGCGATTTTATTATTTAGCCCAAATTGAAAAGCTTTTAAAGCAATATTTTTGTGTAGAGAAACTGACGCGTCTGTGTTTGTATACCGAACTTGTATAGAATAGTTGTTTGCGAGTTCAAATAGCTTTATGAATGCTTTTAAGTTAATGAAAATGTCATACCGAGTAAATAAATCTACGTTTCGTTTAGAAAACTCAGTTTTGAGTTTTGTTTTTTATAATTAAATGTGTTTTTTTGGCATAAGAATACGTTGACGGTTTCGCACATGATATCCATTAAAGTTATTAAATGTAGTTTCATTGCCCTTTAAAATGCTGACACTGGCTTGAAATGCGTAGGGCAGCGATAGCCTAGTGGAGATAACAACGGACTGCCATGCAAATCGGGTCGATCCACTGCATGCACCAATGACTTTTCGAAGTTATGTGCGTATTAAATTGTTAATATCGCTTGCCGCGTGCCTCGGAGAGCACGTTAAACATGAAGATCTTTGACAGTCTTTATGGGGAGTCAGTACCCTCAAATAAACTGATACTAGTCTAAACAATGGAATAAACGTCCCTTTGGGTTGCAGAGGTCAGACAGCAGTCGCTCTGTGGAAAAGCTGATATTCTGTCATTTCTGGTTTGAGAAGTAAGCGGATCCCGGGCTCCAAGGCTTGTAAGTCTTGGATGCAACTGGGATAACGCTAGGGCGATGATGATGACTGGCTTGAAATGCGTAGGAAAAAACGGCAGTCGCTCTGTGAATAAACCAACTAGGTATTCCGTCAAATACAGACGTATCTATAATACTGAATATGCTTAATTTGTGTGCTGGCGACAGTATCTATTATAAGAAGTCACTGAGGACATATTTTTTATTAAATAGATAATTTTTTATACTTACGTAAATTTAAGAGTCTCTACAGCATTTCGTAGTCTACTGCTTTTTTTTTGTTTTTACCACATTCACACAACACCATCTAGTCCCAAACTAAGCAGAAGCTTATACTATGGGTACTAGACAATGGATAAACATACATATGTATTTTTTTTGTAAATACATACATATTATACATAGAAACACCCAGACCAAGACAAACATCCATGTTAATGAACACAAATATTTGACTTGAGCGGGAATCGAACCCGCGACCTTCGGCGTAGCAGTCGCCTACACTCCCGCGACGCCAACCGGCCGTCAAACTGCTGCTGGACATAAGGCTCTCCTGATTTGCTGCACAGTAGCCCTGTGAGGCAATAGGAGGATTACTATCACGCTAGCCAGACAAGTTGTTACAGGATTTGATTCCGAGTATACTTTGTTTGTTTATTTACAGGGCAGCGATAGCCTGACAGACTGCTACGCAGAGGGTCCGGGTTCGAATCCACGTTGCGCACCAATGACTTTTCGGAGTTATGAGCGTATTGAATTGTTAATTATCTCTAGCTAAACGGTGAAGGAAAACATCGTGAGGAAACCTGCATGTATGAGAGTTCTTCATAATGTTCTCGAAAGACGATGTGAAGTCAGCCAACCCGCACTAGGCCAGCGTGGTGGACTATGGTCTTACCCTTCTCATAGTGAGAAGGGATTACTTAGTTGCCTCTTGCGACATCCATGAAAATTGAGGTAATGAAATTTTGTATTCGAAACCACATGTACTATTTATAAGCGATTTAAAGTTCATACTACAACTACTAATTATTCTTCACCCCGTAACTTCTAAAATAACATTTAATCATAGATTTTAAATTAACATAGACCAAAAGCCTTATAAATTTCAATTGCACTTTAAGCTGCTCTCGAAATAAGTTCGTAGACAATTCTCATTTGAAAAACACTTTTCTCCTTCAGAGACTATTCAAGCACCTATTTACTTTATTAAATTGTGTGTCAAACATCAGCAAATTCAGTTTACTTTAGCTAGAATACCAATATTTATCATACAGCATAAAAAGCCACATCAATTCTTAAATTAGAACTTGCTTTTAGCAACTGCGGTATCAAAAAAATAATCACATCTCTATTTATGTCGATAAGTAACAAAATATTTTACCGTGGAAAACCCACCCTTTTTTGAAGATTTTCACAATAGAAGGTAGCCTATATCAGCAGTATGGAAATAGAATAGACCTTGGAGGTCTATTCTATTTCCATACTCAAATCCATCCATCACATTTTAGACAATAAAAATTATATTCTACCACATTCACACAACACCATCTAGTCCTACACTAAGGTGAAGCTTGTACTATGGGTACTAGACAATGAATATCAAAATATCCATATATATTCCTTTTTTTTAATATATACATATTATACATGGAAACACCCAACTGACTCCAAAAATAAGATGGCATATATGTTAGAGAAGAATGAATGTGTAGAAAAATTCAGAGATAGAGTGGTAGATAAAATGTTAGGAATGGGCGATATGAATGATATTAGTGTCAATGAGTGTTGGGAAGAGATGAGTAAATGTATTAAGGGTGTGGCCAAGGATGTTTTAGGAGAGTCGAAAGGGAAGCGTATGAAAGATAAGGACACGTGGTGGTGGACAAAAGAGGTACAGAATGCACTTAAGGAAAAGAAAGCAAGGTTTAAGGAATGGCAGCTGATGAAAGGAGGAAATGAATCTTTAGCAGAAAGTAAGAAGAAGGAATATGACGAATGTAAAAAGAGAGCCAAAAAGGCCGTAGCCATTGCTAGATCCAAAGCCCTAGACAAGTTGTACGGGTTACTTGAAAAACCCGAGGGTCATAAATACTTATACAGCATGGCTAAAGCTAGAGAGAGAAAGGCGAAGGATGTATCCCATATTAAGTGCATGAAAGACGAAACAGGAGCGATTCTTATGGACGAAGATAGAATAAAAGAAAGATGGAGGACATACTTTAAAAAGTTAATGAATGAGGAGAACGATTGGAGCGGAAAACTTGAGAATGAGGTGATGAATATTGGGTTAGTGAAGGAAATAAATAAGGACGAGGTAAAAAAGGCTGTTAGTGGAATGAAGAATGGAAAATCGTTAGGACCAGATGGAATACCAGTAGAAGCATGGAAAGCGTTAGGAGATGATGGATGGGCGTGGCTGACTTTATTCTTCAATAAGCTGTTGCACGAGGAGACCATACCCGAGGAATGGTGCAACAGTTACCTGGTGCCCATTTTTAAAAATAAGGGTGATATCCAAGAGTGCAACAATTATCGGGGAATAAAGTTAATGCCTCATACTATGAAAGTATGGGAGAGAGTAATTGAGCGACGCCTGCGTGACGAGAGTGAGATTTCACGAAACCAATTCGGTTTTATGCCTGGTCGAGGTACGGTGGATGCCATTTTCGCTCTTCGCCAAATATGCGAAAAATACAGGGAGGCACATAAAAACTTGCACATGGTGTTCGTCGACCTTGAAAAGGCATATGATCGAGTGCCCCGTGAAGTCTTGTGGTGGGCCCTGAAGAAGAAAGGAGTGCCTGGGAAATACCTGACGTTGATTCAAGCCATGTACGCTGAATGCCGAACGCAGGTCCGATCCGCAGCTGGTATCACAGCCAGATTCGATGTGGCCGTAGGCTTGCACCAAGGGTCGGCCCTTAGCCCCTTCCTCTTCCTGTTAATTATGGATGCTATATCATCGGACATACAGGAAGAGGCACCCTGGTGCATGTTGTTTGCCGACGACATCGTTCTGGTAGCAGAGAGTGGACAGAAGGTGCAGAGCAAGCTGGAGGAGTGGCGGCAGAGATTGGAGAATGTAGGCTTGAGAATAAGCAGAACCAAAACGGAATATATGTTCTGTGACTTTGGCGGTCTCTCCAGTCCTATACCGGTTACACTCGGCGGTACACCTCTACCAGTATGCTCCGATTTCCGCTACCTAGGTTCACTCCTGCAAGATGACGGCGAAATTGATCGGGATGTTAGGCAAAGAATCAACGCAGGATGGATGAAATGGCGACAGGTCTCAGGCACAATATGCGACCACAAAATGCCTGTGAAATTAAAGGGCCGTATGTATAAATCGGTTATAAGGCCTGTCGTACTGTATGGAGCTGAGTGTTGGGCTACAAAGAAGATGGATGAGAAACGATTGCATGTGGTAGAGATGAGAATGTTACGATGGATGTGTGGAGTAACAAGAATGGACAGAATTAGAAATGATTACGTTAGAGGTAGTATGAAAGTGGCGCCCATAGCTGAAAAGGTGAAAGGGAGTCGATTGGCCTGGTATGGACATGTTATGCGGAGAGATGAGATGTATGTAGGTAAAAAAGTGATGGATATGCATGTAGAAGGACGAAAAGGGAGAGGACCGCCAAGGAAGAGATGGATGGACTGTGTGAGGATGGATATGAAAGAGAAAGGGGTAAACGATCGGATGACTGGTGACGGAGAAGTATGGAAGCGAAGGACATACTGCGCCGACCCTAAATAAATTGGGACCAGGGCAAGACAATGATACATGGAAACACCCAGACCAAGACAAACATCCATGTTCCCGCACACATATGTTTGACTTGAGCGGGAATCGAACCCGCGACCTTCGGCGTAGCAGTCGCGTACACTCCCGCTGCGCTAACCGGTCGTCAATTCATTACCAATTTGTGTTACAGTACGCGATACATGTATGAACTTGTCTTGTTTATAGTTATAGATTGAATACCCACAAGCGACAACGTTCTGTAATCCACAAATTGTTGTGTCTTCTATGTGTGTTCTTTGTGTCCGTCCTTTGAATTTTTGTAAAGTCTCCCACAATACATGATACAGTACAGTAATTCTGCGGGTCTAGCTATTTCTAGACCATAACCCTCTGTTCTCACGACTTCTATGTACATCATGTATCTTAAAAAAATAATAATATATTAAAGGAATTTGCCAAAATGTCCACTATCCCATTTCACAACAACACAGGAAACGTACACCGCGCTACGCTCCGTACCCGTTATGGGTGCGACTAAGAAGTGTTGGAAATTGGCTCGCGCGACCGCTCCTTCAAATTTACGACTTAATATAAAGTAGGTTTTCCGGAAAATACGACAATTCCCCCTCGTTTACGTGTCCTGTCGGAATGTTTAATAATGCGACGGCATGCGTGGCGATTATATTTTTTAAATGCTACATGTTGTGTTAGGAGAAGTTGCGTAAATAATATTTTGTGCGCATGAAGTTTTTACTGAGAAGAATGAAATTAGGAATTTCACTCCCTGTCTCATATGTCACACATTCCAAGTGAAGCCATAAAAGGCAGATCATAAGTAAATATAGGCGCTCATACCACAGATAAAGTGTATTATGATAGATTACTCACTGTAACTAAAAAGTCAGGGCACTCTTTTAAATATGTCATTTATTTTGGCGTGCCGTGTCGTGTAGTCGTCTATAAGTATTAACTAGATCTTCCTTTATTTACTTTGATTTACTTATTCTTAACTGCCTTAAATAAATAAAAACTTGAGCGCAGAGATTGACGAAGCAAAATAGATATCTGATAATCTGAAAACAAAGTAGAAATCGTCAAATTGCAAATCGTTTCACTTCGAATTTAAGAATTACATCGAACTCCGTCTAAAAGCTTCACGGCTCATTAAACTATTATGGGAGGAAACTACATTCAATTAATTTTATTATGCTGAATAACGGATTATGCCCCTAAATGTTCACCCAATAGATATGATCAATAGAACTGGTTTAATAACATTTTATTGACCTCGTTCGCCCAGTAACTAAAGTAATTATGTGCCAATCGTCCACGCCTGCTCGTTTCGTATTCTATCGGATGACTCGTGTTCAGCGATATATTGACTTATATACGGCCTTCCCAGAATGCCTACTCGAGAAAATTTTAGGAAATGTGTTGGTTGCGACAAATGTATACAAAGTTACGCTGGCATCCCTTTAGGGTTTGGCATTGGGTACAGAAATACAGTTATTAGTAGTTTCGGTGTTTAATAAATATAGCGTCTATGACTCGGCATTTGTTAGAATTTAAACACTGCGTAATACCAACATCTTATCGTCTACAGAGTATACTTCTAAGACCGTGTTGTGTGACCATTTCTGTTTTGAATATTTCCAGAAAGAAAATATTTGTAGTCTTCCTAGTTCTGACGGTTAATCGTTGCCAGTGCTTGTGTTTTCACATTTACTAAATTATTATGTATATACATGTAATAACGATAGATTTACCACTTACAATCCTTTTCTTTTATAGATGATTCACTAATACTCATAACCAATGTTGACAATATGTAGGTATGTACCTTCACCATAGTAGATATATGTAGGTACTACATTGGATAAAACGAAGTTGAAATCAGCACGACTATCGCTCAAAAAATCACCCCTGCTCAAAAAAGAATAAAGTCTGCATCTACTAAAATAAATATAAATGCCTGCGTAGACTGTCATTTCGTTCACGAGCACACAATAACATTCTAGAAATATAATTTATAAAATGTACAAAAACACGTTATGATTAGTTTGTGAATGGCTGACAGATGAATAGCTCAAGTTGCTGTATGAGACGTGATGTTTATCAGCCCCACAATGCGTACTTCAATAAATAAGTACCTAAAGTGCGTGTGAAAATGTAAAAATCGTGTACGAAAAATATTCTCAATTTTTTATGAAATTGGCGGCAAATAAGTAGATCGATCGTCTGATGATAGGCGTGGCCTCTGGCACTCTCACACACCGAAAGAAACGCAATAGTATAACGACTGTTACTTTTAGGTCGATATTCTATGAGGTGGTTGTATTTCCTCGGTCGAGCGGGCCCATTGTGCTGAAATCAGCACAACTCTCCTGCCTATAAACCATATCAAAAGATTTCGATGACCCTTCAGTGTTAAGCACGTAGCTATGTAACACACTAAAACTATTAAAACACATTAATGGGAATCAGTCAAAATGCAATTCGAGAATGACAATTTTTCGCTATGGCAAAACTTCACCTCACAAACTTTAAAACCCCCCAAGCTCCATCCAACCAATCACACAACTATAAATAGTATAATAGATAGATATTTATTAGATCTTCAATATTACATTTACTCAAGTTTTCGAATCAGCGAAAACATAACTCTTATTCATTGTTTTTGTTGACGTTATTTGAATGTTTCTTAAAGCACCTTTCCGCTATGAATTTTACAAGACACAATGCTAACGTAGTCTTATAATTTACGCAAATTCGCTTTTGCCACAGAACTACGTATCTCTTAGATACGGCAGACCATAAAGAGGGTTTAATAGAACCTTTATACTCTGTGTCTCTTTTAGCAACAGAGTTATTGGGAGTCAAAAATAAATTCGTTTTAAATACACATTTTTCATGAAAGCCTTTTGTGCCAGGTATTTGTGAGCACAATGGGCGGTAACTGGAATTTAAAAATGATGTTTTTGTGTAATAATTAAATTTATTTACGCTGGCCGTGTTCAGGCTCAGGCTGCTGTTTTTTATTTAGAATTTGGAAAATGGACGTCAGTAATTTGCGATAGAGTTCATTTAAAAATATATATCTATAATCCCAGAAAAGTGTCGACCGATAAATACATGTGTAAGATTGAAACATTAAGCATTAAGTAATTTAATTTTAAAATTGACGTTCATAAGCGTCACCTTGTGACCTAGACGAATAAATGATTTTGACTTTGACTTTGAGATGTACTCGTATAATTTCACTAACCACTACTGGACTTATTCTTAGAAGCCACAAGTAGCAGCTCACTTAGTGGCCCTTGGTGTTACTTTTTAGCGGTCACAACTTGACATGACTTGTCGTTCTTAATGGATTGACAACGGTAAGTTATGTTGTGCGTGTGATTTTTAAAATTTACGTGGACTATGAATGAAAAGGAACCCGATAAAAGTAAACTAGGCACTACTCAGTTGTTTGACTTTTACTTAAGAGCGGTCCCAGTTCTTGGCTCAGTCTACGAGGGTCCAGAGCTCGAATAACTTCGGGTAGCCTATGAACTCTATGTCACTGCGTGCGTCTGCGTGCATGGCGTACCTAGTGGTTCAAACAGCCGCCTTGTGTAACACTGCGTCGAGTCTTATTGGTTCAATTCTCACACGAGGCAACACTTTGTTTGATCCGCAAATTGTAGTTTCGAATTTAATTGATCTTTGTAATTATGTGATTTAGTTTTCAAAATCAACACAGGATTGGATACCTAATGCGGAAGCTTGACATCGTCATAATCATCGTCTAGTGGACTACACATCAACTGCGATGTCGAAGATTTTTACTCAAACGAAAGATAGAGAGGACGCTGCTATAGATTAATTTTAGCCAAAAATAAAGATTTCTTATCTATGCATATAGATGTCTATGTAAAATCTAAATTTATGAGCCTACAGCCGAAGACTCAACGGTTGACAACTCGATGTAATTAATTAAGTCGGTCTCTCTCTCTCTGTCTTTCGAGCCAGAATTTCGCTTTGTTTTCATAAAATAAAGGATTTAGACAGCACTGCTGTTCCGGGTTTCATTTCAATGTTAATTGTGGGCAAAGCTTTGTATATTTCGAATGAAGCAAACTATGGCGAAGTTCTCTGTAAATACAATGCATTACTGCTTCGACTTTTACTATATACCACTTAAACATTAGAAATAAGATTCTTTAAATGGGTTTAAAATTCTTATTGATGTCACTTCCGCGGCACCTGACGATTCAGTGATCATGACCAATGCAAGCAATTTTTAGTATCACAAATAGTGTTATTTGTCCATAAGCTGTCCACATTTTTTATAGACTCACATCCGTATTCCAGATGGGTAGGCAGAGATGTAATATTAGATCCACATTCCGCCATGTTAGGCATGTTTAGGTCCCACGTAAAAGGGAACCAGCCTATTGCCGTTACCGGGTAGTTTCTAGACTCTGTGCTGCTACTGGGAATTCTGAAAACTAAGTAAGACTTTTGCCGGACCCGGGAACCGGGGACCGAACACGCAAACGCTATCCACTGGCCCAAGGAGGCATTTAGTCTCAAAAATAAATGTAGGTATACTAATAATATCCCAGGACAACTGATACACAGTCACAATAGAACTTGAACTATGGTAACCAGATACGTGATAAAAATATTTATATATTCTATATTTTTATTTATAGACTCACGCCTGTATCCCCGAAGGGGTAGGCAGAGGTGTAATATTATACCCACATTTCGCCATGAATTTTTAGGTCCCACGTAATGTGAGCGAGCCTATTGCCGTTACCGGGCACATCACCAGACTCCGTGCTGCTACTGAAAATTCGAAAAAACCCAGTAACACTTTTGCCCGACCCAGGAATCGAACCCGGGACCTCGGATCAGCAGTCGCATACGCTATCCACTAGACCACGGAGGCAGTATTCTAAATAAATGCATATCGTAAGAGTTATGGTACTCGTACTGGGGGCAATGGTTTGGTAAATAATGGATAGTAGTTCAGTTGAATGTTGGTTATATTGAGCTATCTTGAGCTATCCAATATCTATCGGCACGCAATCGCATGCTCGTAGTAATGTTATGTGAACTCCAGATCCGTGTGGTTAATAATAGCGAACTATCTAATGGTAAAATATTCGAGAACCCAACACAATACATACATATTTGATTGAGATTTTTTTATGTAAATGGTGGCAAATGAACAGACGCGTCGCCCGATCGCCTAATGGTAATCGATTACCACCGGCCATGGACACAAGCAAAACCCAAGGAGACACACTGTGTTGCCGCCCTTTGGGATGGGTAAAGGGATAGAAATGAGGAAGAAGGAGAAGAGTATAGGGCCTCTGGAATTCTCACTAAACAAACCGCAACAGCATAGATACTGTTACTCTACTCCACGACAAGCTTACTAGTCACTCACTGAACCAATAGACTCATTAGTCTAGTGCAGCCATTCTCAAAGTGTGCTCCGCGGAGTCACAGTGCTCCACGAAGCATATCTTCTCTCTCTATCTGATCTCTAGGGGATCCACGAAGATGTATGTCAGTAAAATAAATGGTTTTAAAAGTGCACTTAGGACTCGGCTTTGTTTTATTTTAGGGCTCCGCCAAATATTTGGTTACCCAAAAGGGTTACATCCCTAAAAAAGTTTGAGAACCACTGGTCTAGTGGTTAAATATGACTATCTTATTGGATAGTCATATTTAACCATCGAACACATCGAAATAAACCACTATGTTTATCGCAGTTTGTTTTCGATGTAATGTTATTACATTTGAATTGACCTATCTAAAATAACATTATTATTAGGTACTTTTACTCAACGTAGTGTACTCACACTATTGCCCTGTTTTACAAGAAACTTGGTCACGACAAATTTATTTCAAAATATACATATATGTAGAATCAGTATCCGCGCAATGTCAAAGCTAATACCCAACACGAACTATTTAATTATCATCGTTATCGTTAGTACTGAGTGACATGTCGTGATTAATACAATATAATACTATCTAATCAGCGGATCATACGTTTGCTTTGTATCCAATTATGTCTGCGGGATCTAATGAATATTAGACAGCTAATTATGATTCTGTGATCTTTTAAAAACAAATCTTAAAGGCATGACGAATTTCTTTATTCATATTCTGAAAAGACAACGCCCGCGCTTGGAATAAATCGAGGAACTTTAAAAAGATTCAATGAACGAACACAAATAACACCAACAAAAATTGATCATACAAAGTTTTGTCTCGTGTAGGGATCGAACTCACGCATGCGGCAAGGCGGCCGCTTAAACCACTACGCCAACCATGCAGTCAAGACCTGGTAAACTAAACCCACAAGTTAGTTTATGGTATGAAAATTCGTTTATGGCACTAAATATTCATAGCCTTAACTGGCTTGTGGATTTAGTCGTTAGTGCTCGTAGTGCTAGAAAGACAAAAATAATTTTTAATAGTCGCATTTTATCATAATGATATAAATAGAAAGGTCAAATATTTTCCCAACATATAAGTTTATTTTCAGACTAGTAGTCAGTTAGTAGTTTCAGATTAGAGTCAAATCATCTTACCAACATATTAGGTCATGTTTGGCTTAGTACCAGTTCATCATCATCAGCTCTTTATACTACCCCACTGCTGGCATGGGCCTCTGCTTACTATGAGAAGGGTAAGGCACCACGCTGGCGTAGTGCGAGTTGGCAGACTTCACATGCCTTTCGAGAACATTATGGAGAACTCTCAGACATGCAGGTTTCCTCACGATGTTTTTCTTCACCGAAAAGTAAGCGATAATTAACAATTTAATACGCACTTAACTTCGAAAAGTCATTGGTGCGTGCCGTGGATTCGAACCCGAGACCCTCTCCTCTGCGTAGCAGTCTATCAGTCGTCTTTATATATACTTTTCCAAAATAAAACTATGAAAATAAAGTATGCAGACTTTTATTTCATTTATCTTACAGCTATTTTAATCAACCGGAAAATAATATTCACCAAATACAGTTTCAGTAATATGACGGAGAACTTAATATCTAACGAGTATACTGAAGTGACAAGATGCGAAACAAAAACTGCGACCCCCGAATTACAATGGCGTTGTTCTAACTAAATAAAGTTGTCTTATTCATAATTTCTATGTACCGACTCTGATTATATGTTTGCAGTATTATATTTGTAGATGTGACAATTAAATTTAGCTTTTCTCAAAACATTTTTGAAATTCAAATGGTATTATTGATGTTGTGAAATAGACGTCATGAAGTATATTTCTGAGACAATATTCTTCCTTGCTTAAGTTTTGCTGGTTTAGTAAAAAGCTGTGTTTCTGCGCTTTGCTCATCATTATAATTCTGTTGTTAATCCCCATTCCATCAAAGACTTTCCCCTTTGAGTCCATCCAAAAATCCAAAGTCTAAGCTTTCATTACGAGTCTAAATACATTTGATAGAATATAGGCTTTTGCACAGCCTGCTTTCTGACTTCCACTACACGAAGGTACGGTGATATTTCATGGCTAAAACCAGTCAATATGTCCAAGAAATTCCATTTCGCTGCATATTTCTATTCATCCGTATTGTTCTTAGTTTTACGGAGACATACAGCTTATAAAACTACTCATAAACGAAACCTTTTCCTTGAAAGTAGAAGTAGAAGAAGTTTTATTATTTATTCAAACTCCTTAGTTCCTGCCCTTTCTTCTCTGTGTTTTGAATTACCTTGTGCCTTACTACTCTCGCGTTTCATTCGTCTTTCTCTCAGAGTATTCCGAAGCCTCAAAAGTAGTTCTTGCTGACGTTTGTAAAAGAGTTCACTTTCCAATGAACTTCTACATTCATTGAATTTATGATTGTCCTTTTTCACCGAATCATTTAAACCATCACACTGGCCTGTATCGGCGTCTGGGTCAAACGGCTTCTTACTTGTCATGATCATGTTGTTATATTCCTGATCAGAAGAGCTCATATTAGTGATATCTGTAAGAGACAAAGCAAAATTAGACTCCAAGGCTTGATGGATACAACTGGCAGCAACTGGGTTAACGCTCAGACAAAAATGATCTATAATATTTTGAAATGAAAGTGCTATTTAAGAAGTTAGTAGCTGTATATATCGCTTATGGCCGATAGGTCAAACAAGGAATTGTTTCAGCAGCATACAAAAAGGATAATATCAAAGATCTAGTTGAAACATTTCGTGAAAATATAACTGCCATTTGCCGTTGGTAAACATATGGTATTTATCTGTTTTAGATATCTGGTATGGACCAGTCTCTGTATCTGTTTAAAACGTTTCTGCCCGCTCCCGTGGGCATTGCGGAAAATCCTTTCTTAGTGCACCCACGGTCCTTAAAGAATATACATGCCAAATTTCAGCATCCTGCATCCAGTAGTTTCGGTTGTGCGCTATCTGTCAGTCAACTAGTAAAGCAATAATTTTATTTAAACAAATCAGATACTTACGAATATATACTCTCGCTCCAATTCGGAAAAAGTTTAAAAAGTTCCATTGTTTTGAAATATACCTCATGATGGAATATATATATTATGTGATTTGTAAAAAGATGTTTGGAAACTTTGGTGAATATAATTATTTTTCTTTACAAATCACATTTTGCTTGCAAATTTTAAGTTATAATTTTGTTGATGTAAACATCGTTTGTGACAATATGACAATCTTTATTGTCGATGTAACTTGTCTGTCAAATCGTTTTAGACAAGTTTTTAGACTATAGAGTCAAAGCCATAGAGCAAAAGAGGAACTACCTAACACAGTTCTAATATCAGAAGGCATCAAGGTATCCATAAATTAAAAAGTAATGATGGTTTATTTAGAGTTATAAATAAAACGACGGATAAGTTAAAAGTTGCTTCAGAATAATAAAAATTGATTCAGAAAGCAGATCTTATTGAAATCGTGGGAAGTGGATGCATGCAGGCGGCTTAAGATAGGTCAAAGTAGAGATGTCAAGCCTTGGGTAGAGCCTATATCCAGCAGTGAACGTTAATTGGCTAAAATAATGAGAAAATATTGCTACAAACTTAATAATTGTAAAGACACATTGTGATAATTTATGCACTGTATGCGCTGTCAAAAGCATTTAGTGCGAGAGAGAGTAGAGAGTCGGGAGCATAATAATGCTTCCGACTCATCCTGCTTTATAAAAATGTTTATTATAATGTAGCATAAAAATTGTATAAAAATATAATCATAACGCCACAGCAATACCAAACCGAATATCAAACAAAGGAACCAAAAATGTCCACACGTAGAATAAAAACAATGTGTGTGGAGACGCAGAGCATTTTATTCCAATAGATATCGTCGACGGCGTTCGCACTGGAATAGAAATTGTACGTTACCCTCATACAAGTGACAATCGGCAGACATTCATGCACAGATAGATATAAATTATTGTAAAGATGTTTGCAATGCTGGCGCAAGAAAATACTTTGAGAGGATCCAATATGGAGGCAGATCATCGTTTCGTGATCCAATTATTATTGTACGGTCGTGTTGTCGCATTCGAAAACTTGGTGAATGACGTAAGTGTTTGTCGTTTGATTTTATTAGAGGTACTAGCTGACCCAGCGAACTCCGTATCGCCTTTTTAAGAGATTTTATTTAATTCCCTTTTTTCCAAGCCCCTTTTACAAAGTTACCATTGACTTAGCGCTTAATCTCTTATCATTTCAGAGTCTATACATGATGCAAAAACAAACATAGATTTTTATATATTATTGAATTCCCCATTCCTTCAAATATCAGAGACGATACCCATATCGATTTAAAAAAGAAAACCCGTCCGCCATCTTTGATTTCCTATCCGCCATCTTTAATCACAAAATAGATGTTGTATTTGGATTCACCATCCATTAAATCATCAGAGACGATACCCATATTGATTTTTAAATTTTTCCCATCCGCTATCTTTGATTTCCCATCCGCCATCTTGAATCACGAAATAGATGTTGTATTTGGATTCCCCATCCCTTCAAACATCGGAAACGATACCCATATTGATTTAAAAAAAATATTCCATCCGCCATCTTTGATCACGAAATAGATGGTGTTTTTGAATTCCCCATTCCTTAAAATATCGGAGATGATACCCATATCGACTTTAAAAAAATCCCGCCCTCCATCTTTGATTTCCTATCCGCCATCTTTGATCACAAAATAGATGATGTATTTAGATTCGCCATCCCTTAAAACATCGGAGACGATAACCATATTGATTTTTTTAAACTTTCTCATCCGCCATCTTTGATTTCTCAACCGCCATCTTTGATCACGAAATAGATGTTGGATTTGGATTCCCCATCCCTTTAAATATCGGCGACGATACCCATATCGACTTTAAAAAAAAAACCCATCCGCCATCTTTGATTTCTTATCCGCCATCTTTGATCACGAAATAGATGTTGTATTTGGATTCACCATCCCTTAAATAATCAGAGACGATACCCATATTGATTCGGAGACGATAACCATATTGACTTTTTTAAACTTTCTCATCCGCCATCTTTGATTTCTCAACCGCCATCTTTGATCACGAAATAGATGTTAGATTTGGATTCCCCATCCCTTTAAATATCGAAGACGATACCCATATCGACTTTAAAAAAAACCCGTCCGCCATCTTTGATTTCCTATCCGGCATCTTTGATCACGAAATAGATGTTGTGTTTGGATTCACCATCCCTTAAATCATCAGAGACGATACCCATATTGATTTTTTAAATTTTTCCCATCTGCCATTTTTGATATCTCATCCGCCATCTTGAATCACGAAATAGATGTTGTACTTGGATTCCCAATCCCTTTAAACATCGGAGACGATACCAATATAGATTTTTTTAAATTTTCCCATCCGCCATCTTTGATTGCCCATCCGCCATCTTTGATCACGAAATAGATGTTGTATTTCGATTCTCCACCCCTTAAAATATCGAAGGCGATACCCATATTGATATTTAAAATTTTCTCATCCGCCATCTTTGATTTCCCGTCCGCCATCTTGGATCACTAAATGAATTTCATATTATTAATCAGCGTCCCGAAAATCTCGAAAACGATACCCATATAGATTGTATCCTATTCGTTTAGCCTTTTTTTGCCTTTGACCCAACCCTCCCCCTTCTCGTTTGACCATTTTATTATTTTTGTCTGGCCCCTAAAAGTTGTGGCGTAATTTTATATAGCCTATAGCCTTTCGGAATAATTGGGCTATCATAGGCAATAACAATTTTTAAAATCCGACTGCTAGTTCCTGAGATTAGCCGACATTATGTTTTAGCCTTTTTAGCCTTTTGCCCGGCCCCAAAGGGTCGAAGCGTTATGTTGTAGCCTATAGCCTTCCGGAATAACTGGGCTATCATATACAAAAATAATTTTTCAGATCCGACCGGTAGTTCCTGAGATTAGCGCGTTCAAACAAACAAACAAACAAACAAACAAACAAACAAACTCTTCCGCTTTATTATATTAGTATAGATGTGTTATTTAAGTAGCACAGCCACACTGGTAAATGGGATGGGATGGGATCTCACAGGAGATAGACGTAAAGTAGCCGTATGCCCACCGCCTTCTCTTTCTTTCCTTAACTGACAAATGGTAGGGACATAGAAAAGGAAGAGTTCTGAATTGTGCTATGTGGGAAGGAGTGTCTAGGCATTCTTTTGCGTCTTCCTTTTCTTAGAGCTTTGTTAAGGCCTTTCCTATGAAAAACATCTCTTCTCTCACATCCTCAATTAAGGAGATATGCTTAGATGAATATAAGCATTTCGCAAAATGTAATAATATTTTTGTAAAAAGTACAACGGTAGTAGATTTCACTATTTCCTTTATATTTTTCTCCTACAATACCTTTGAATAATAATGTTAGCACTACAAAAACTTTAAACCTACCAAGCCTACAAAACTTTACTTCAAACACGTAGAATGCAAGCCTCCTCACGAAACCTTTCAACAAAAATAGATTCAGCAAAACAAGGAAAACAAAACAATAGATAAACTAAATCCCCGACAAAAAACTAAGGCAGCGCTTTATAAATCTACGAGGTTGACGTGAATTACAATCACGGTGGGTGAATTTATAGAAGCAACTTGTTCGTATGGAATTCAATGCGCGAATGAATGAACTGTGTACATGTACTTACTTACTTGTCTGTTTATATAACAGTC
Organism: Euclidia mi; assembly: GCA_944739405.2. Lineage (NCBI taxonomy): Eukaryota > Metazoa > Arthropoda > Insecta > Lepidoptera > Erebidae > Euclidia > Euclidia mi. The sequence goes on along the minus strand of OX123194.2, from coordinate 13,550,870 downwards.
TTGCGATTCTTATTAACTGACAGACAATGCACAGGCAAAACTATTGGACGCAGGAAGCTGTTTGGCATGTATGGTCCTTGGGGACCGTAGAGGCGCACAAAGAAGGGATTGCCCAAAATACCCACGGTATTGGCTAGAAACAGAAAAAAATTTGCGGCCGTAGCTGGGGGCATCATCTAGTCCTAATATAATCACTTTTTCTGACTTACATATCATCGCAGAGTCCAAACTACTTATTTATTTATGTATTTCATACACAAAACAAGTAAAAAAAATCAATTTTGTACGTAACCATATAAAGCTTATAACTAACTAGCCGTTTCCCTCGGTTTCACCCGCGTTCTGAGGGAACTACTTCGCGTACCCGAAAAACCCAAATATCTTACGGATCCCTTATTTTTTCAAAAATAAAATATAGCTTATGTTACTCGCAGATAATGTAGCTTTCTAATGGTGAAAGGATTTTTAAAATCGGTCCAGAAGTTTTTGAGTTTATCCATTACAAACAAACAAACAAAAATACAAATTTTTCCTCTTTATAATATTATTAGTGTAGATTTAGATCTAAATTGTAACTCAGCAATATGTGCATAGACAAAAAACACAATAGTTTCACTTGACTATTAATACATTTCGGCATGAGTTACTGTATACATACAAGATTAACAAAAATACGGACATAACAATATAAGTATACTAGAGGACGCCAGCAGCTATGCCTGCATTTTTTTAAATTTACCCGTTTTGGTCGATCCCGTGGGAATTTCAGGAAATCCCTTCTTAGTGCACCCCTACGGTCCCTAAGGAACATACATGCCAAATTTCAGCTTCCTGCGCCCAATAGTTTTCGGCTGTAGCGTGTCTGTCAGTCAGTCAGTAACGCAAGGATTTTATATATTAAGATATGTGTATTTTACAATATTAAGTGTCGGTCATACTACATTCAGACAGTTTGAGTATTATAGCTTTGAGAAGGTTGTGGTTTTCAATGGAGGATATCTTTGACAATTTTTATACATGATAGGAATCTAGGATTAAAAATATCTAAATATAAATTACTTGTCACCAGTTCGTTATATAGACGTGCCATCCACTACTGAAGCGAATAATATGTTTCTACGGTGAGTTTATTTTATGACATAGGCACCAAAGGAAGACTTTTTATGTACGGGTAAAGTAGGTTCAACCCCTACTTTACGTATGTAAAGTAAGTATGTTTAAAAACCCTCTAATTTTGCCGCTATGAGAATGCGCGAACTGCGAGTTTTTTATGGGAAACCGTGTCCTGTGGGTTCAGAAATATGGTCATAATAATAGTAATATCAGCCCTGTATAATAAAGTATCCCGCTGCTGGAAACGGGCTTGTTTTTCAGTATAAGAAGGATAAGACCATAGTCACCAGGACGGCAGATTCACACATTTTCTCAAAAGAAATATGGAGAAGTCTCAGAGTTGGATGTTGTTTTCTCTCACGATGTTTACCTTCACTGTTTAGCAAACGATAATTTTAATGCGCAAATAATTTGAAAAAAATCATTGGAGTACGCCAAGTTTGCCAGGGACGTGAGACCCTCTGCGTGGCAGTATGTAAGTTTGCACCTTAAGTCTCTCCACTGGGTTGCCACTACTACGTACTATCATTACATAGTATAAAACAAAATCTGTCTTCTGCATGGCTGTCCCTATGTATGCTTAAATCTTAAAAACTACGCAACGGATTTTAATGCGGTTTTTTTATATAGATATAATGATTCAAGAGGAAGGTTTATATGAATAATTGACGCGGGCGAAGCCGCTGGCGATGTCTAGTTTATCATAAAATAATGTGACAGTAAAATAGTCATGTTGCAAAGAGTCTATTCTACTAATCTAGACTAAATCAAGAAACTTCTTTAACAAAAATAAAATCGTATTAACGCAATGCGGTGGGAATGACAAAATGTTTGAAGCACGTAACGATTTTAGCTAAGAATTGCGTAAACTTGTTTCTGTGCTAACATTTTTCCTGTCCTGACAGCCGAGGGCTGCACTCGCGTTTATGTTATTGCGTTAGAACTTATAATGTAGAACATCTAATCTTAATATATAAAATCCTTGCGTTACTGACTGACTGACAGACACGCTACAGCCGAAACTATTGGGCGCAGGAACCTGAAATTTGGCATGTATGTTCCCTGGGGACCGTAGGGGTGCACTAAAAAGGGATTTCCCGAAATTCCCACGGGATCATCCAAAACGGGTAAATTAAAAAAAAATTGCAGGCGTAGCTGCTGGCGTCCTCTAGTACTAATATATGGGTATAGGTGTGGTGTGTGGTAGAAAATAATACGTAACTCACGTTGTAGAGGAGTTTATTGTCCACAGTCGTACACCGTTAACACTAAGTTCAGAAGGCACAATAGAGAAGAGTTCACAAGCACAAGCTGAAGCACAGTATAGATGAATAGCGTAAGGATGAAAGTAGACGAATGATAGATAGATGAAGTATAGTAAAGGTTAATAACATGGAAATCAAAGCTAATTCGCAATTTCGCGTGTTTATAATATTAAAACGACAAGCGTGCGCTCCGCGTCGAGGTAAGGTCCTGACTGGTTTGACCTTGCGCGGTGAGAAGGAATGCGCCCGCGCAGCCGTAGCCGGCCGTATATGGCTATTGATAATTATACAGATATCGGTCGTTAGTGATGACGGCTTTGTCGATAGTTCAGTGAACATCGACTATCGATAGAAAAATTATCGACCAACTGGTAAGGTTGTATATATGATGGTGTTCAGTGATTGTGTTTAAATGTAAATAAATAGATATATGTATAAATTGTATAGTAATTTGTAATTGTGTTTGTTTGTAAATATTACTTATAAGTTTTAAATTATATAGATAAACATATGTAAATAATTTTAATAAAGTGTATAGTTGCCTACAAATATATATCTACAGCTGAAGAGTTTGTTTTGTTTGTTTGTTTGCTTGAACGCGCTAATCTTAGTAACTACTGGTGCGATTTGAAAAATACTTTCAGAGTTAGATACTCCATTTATTTGTGAACGCTATAGGCTATACAACATCACGCCGTGAGCCATGTGAGCAGAGCAGTATCCTTAAATAATGCGGGCGTAACCGCGGGCTCATCTAGTTCAATATAAAATACAAGTGGATATCTTGATATTAAAGCAATTTAATTGCAAGTCATTTCAAAATGTGTCGTTGTCATTGTTTTATTTGTAATTTGCAAACTGAACTATTATATATAGTTTACTATGGAATTCTAAAAAATAGCTCAAGGTGCATTAACAAATGATAAGAATAAAAGAATACATTGGTTTGGGAACAACCAGCATTGCATTAAGAAAAATATTTCTATTGTTCTGTTTTTCTTACTACCATATCGTCAAACATTGAAAAATTAACGTTTATTTAATTAAATTGTCTTTCAGGATGTACACAACCCACGTTCAACCATCATAACCACAAGCTCTTCTTCTACTCCCAAAAATTCAATAAAATTTTGCCCTTCCTATGATGCAATATGGCATTCGAAAAAATGTGAAGTAAATACTGTAAATATTTTTACATTTACTTTCCATTCTCATAAAACAATATTCCTCAAGATCTTAATTAAACTTCGGCATCCAAGTCCCCTGCCTCATCGGGAACACTTCCTGAACAAACCGCTAATCTTTTTGGCATTCCTCTTTGTCTCCAAAGTAATATTTTAATTAAGGCCCCGGCTGCGATCCTCGCAGGCAATTATAAGTTGTGCCGCTACTGACATTTGTTTTCCGTGACTTAATGTAATCCGGATGCACACTTAGCTGTCATAATGGACTGAACATATTTTATTATTTTATTTATTATCCGGTTTCTTCTGTTTTGTTTTTGTGTTGGCATTTAAGCGTAAATTTGGTCAGACTTTTGTGAGTTGGGCAAGTATTTAGAGCAATTGGTAGGTCTCTCTCTCACGCCTCCCCGAAGGGGTAGGCAGAAGTGTAAATATTACATCCACATTTTGCCATGAATTTTTAGGTCCCAGGTAATAAGGGGCGAGTCTCTTGCCGTTACCGGGCACATCACCAGACTCCGGGCTGCTACTGAGTATTCGGAAAAACCCAGTAACACTTTTGCCCGACCCGGAAATCGAACCTGGGACCTCCCATCAGCAGTCGCATACGCTATCCACTGGACCACTGAGGCAGTCGCAATTGCTAGGTATTGCTCTATTTGTGTTGCAATGGTTTAAGTGGTTACCACGCCGCTGAAAAATACTCCGCAAAGTGTTGTGAGTTCAATTCCCATTCGGGAGTACAATTCTTATTTCTTGTGATCCACAAATAGTAGTTTTGAGTCTGGGCGTATTTTTCTTCTGCTGTTTGAATTGAATGGAACTCTAGGTGACGGAAACCAACTTGCACTTGAAAGAGTTCCGTACAATTTAAGCGTTAAGGTGGTCACCGTATTTATTTTATTTTTCGGTATAAATAAGAATTATGCGTCGTAAAATGGACTATTAGGCAAGCCTTGGGCATGCTTTCAGAAGTGGACGTCATTCGGCTGAAGTAAATGATATTACTGGAGATAGAAAAGTCGTACATTGGAAACTCTACGTGATGAACACGTCCTAATCAAATTGATTGAAAGGTTCTGGTTTGTATTAAACCATTTGCTTCTTTGTAACTTGGCCGTGTTATATTTACGGAAATTTTCCTCAAATAGGGTTGGCGACGAACATTTTTTGATTTGTTACAAAATGTGTATGTGGATTTCCTAACCATTGACGTTTGTAATTTTTCTTCGGTATATTTTTTTAAGAGTCTGTGACGTCCCGCTGCAGGCCAAAGGCCTCACCTTTCTTCTTACATAAGTCCCTATCTTTTTCCTCCAGGAACCAATCCATCTCCTTCTAGGCCTACCGCGCTGTCACCGGCCGTTTAAGGGGGTCCATAGGGTTAATAATTTGGTCCATTTTGTCGTCTGACATGCAACAGATATGTCCCGCCGGCTGGAGCCCTGAGTTTAATGGGACAGTATTTTTTTAACATTCGTTTTACGTAATTCCTGAGCTGGTGGATTATTTAACAGGTGCGAATGATTATATAAAAAATTGCTGTTGCTTGCATTTGAAAAGCTTCAAAATAAGCGGCTTTTCTAGCTAACTTTCAGACCCTATTTTACCCCTCTTAGAGGTGGTGTATAAAAATGTATTATTATGTCCGTCTGGATAAGTGTTTTTATATAATAGACGACGATGATGATATAATCAAGTAAGTATTTTTTGAAAGAAAGAAAAGAAAGACCGGCTCATACTGGTCGTAATCACGAATAAATAGCAGAGGCCGTTAAACGTCAAATATAATTTATGCATATTATACTAATTGCGATAATTTAAAAACTATAAGTAGTACTATTATAATGTAGGATAATTCCCAGCCATTGTGTAAACAAATTGCTAACTACATATATATCTGGTAGACCGATTTAGACTCGTCCCTTATTCAGTCGTAGGCATTCAAGCGTTCCTGGGAAACCGATAAAAGCCCTTGGGAATGTACAGGCGTTGATCTGTGTACAAAATTCAGTGAAACAGATGCTGGTGGCTCTGACGTTCAACAATATTTGGACGATATTCATGGAATAAAGATGTGTTAAAGCAGTATACGTAATTTAATTACATAACATGACATAACTTCACGCCTTTTATTCCCGAAGGGGTAGGCAGAGGTATATTACACACCCACTCTTCGCCGGTTATGTTTCGGTCCCATTGTAATAGAGGGCGAGCCTATTGGCATCTACCGGGCACATTATTTAGCGAGCGATAATTAACTTTTCGAATTTACACTCGTAAATTTGAAAAGTTAAAGGTGTGTGCCAGGCGTACCTGGGGATTGAACCCGAGACAATCGTCTCGGCAGTCCGTTACGTACACCACTGGGCTACCGCCGCATTTTGATTTAATTATAGATACCATAAACGTGGATACAATGATAACTTCAAAATACTTGCAATTAAAGAAACATTTCCATATAAGAATTAAGTCTAAAGTAGGTCTAGCCTGTGTGACTTACCTCCTCTCTAACATGATCGTTATGTCGTGTAGTGATTACACTACAATATATTTATTTAACAGCAGCTGACGCTGCGGTAAAACTCGCGTTATTTAAGACTCCTGGTCTGCGTCCGTTGCTCATAGCGTAATGTTATCATTAGCCTTTAACCTGCCTCGATAAACGAGCTTTCCAATATATAAAGAACTAGATGAGCCCGCGGTTACACCCGCGTTATTTAAGGCTACTGCTCCGCTCTCGTGGCTTACAGCGTGATGTTATGTAGCCTTCCTCGATGAATGGGCTATCTAACACTGAAATAATTTTTCAAATCGGACCAGTAGTTCCTAAGTTTAGCGCGTTCAACCAAACAAAGAAACAAAAATACTCTGCAGCTTTATATAACTACTAGCTGACCCAGCGAACTCCGTATCGCCTTTTTAAGAATTTTTATTTAATTCCCTTTTTTCCAAGCCCCTTTTCCAAAGTTAGCATTGACTTAACGCTTAATTTCTTTTCATTCCAGTGTCTATAAATGATGCAAAAACAAACATAGATTTTTATATAATATTGAATTCCCCATTCCTTAAAATATCAGAGACGATACCCATCTCGACTTAAAAAAATCCCGTCTGAAATCTTTGATTTCCTATCCGCCATCTTTGATCACGAAATAGATGTTGTATTTGGATTCACCATCCCTTAAATCATCAGAGACGATACCAATATTGTTTTTTTAATTTTTCCCATCCGCCATCTTTGATTTCTCATCCGCCATCTTGAATCACGAAATAGATGTTGTATTTGGGTTCCCCATCCCTTCAGACATCGGAGATGATACCCATATTGATTTTTAGAAAAAATCCCATCCGCCATCTTTGATCACGAAATAGATGGTGTTTTTGAATTCCCTATTCCTTAAAATATCGGAGACGATACCCATATCGACTTTAAAAAAATCCCGTCCGCCATTTTTTATTTCGTATCCGCCATCTTTGATTGCCCATCCGCCATCTTTGATCACGAAATAGATGTTGTATTTCGATTCTCCACCCCTTAAAATATCAAAAACGATACCCATACTGATTTTTTAAATTTTTCCCATCCGCCGTTTTTTATTTCCTATCCGCCATCTTGAATCACGAAATAGATGTTGTATTTGGATTTCCCATCCCTTTAAACATCGGAGACGATACCAATATTGATTTTTTTAAATTTTCCCATCCGCCATCTTTGATTGCCCATCCGCCATCTTTGATCACGAAATAGATGTTGTATTTCGATTCTCCACCCCTTAAAATATCGAAGGCGATACCCATATTGATATTTAAAATTTTCTCATCCGCCATCTTTGATTTCCCGTCCGCCATCTTGGATTACTAAATAAATTTCATATTATTAATCAGCGTCCTGAAAATCTCGAAAACGATACCCATATAGATCGTATCCTATTCGTTTAGCCTTTTTTTGCCTTTGACCCAACCCTCCCCGTTCTCGTTTGACCATTTTATTATTTTGTCTGGCCCCTAAAAGTTTTGGCGTAATTTTATATAGCCTATAGCCTTTCGGAATAATTGGGCTATCATAGGCAATAACAATTTTTTAAATCCGACTGCTAGTTCCTGAGTTTAGCCGACATTAGGTTTTAGCCTTTTTATCCTTTTGCCCGGCCCCAAAGGGTCGAAGCGTTATGTTATATAGCCTATAGCCTTCCGGAATAACTGGGCTATCGTAAACAAAAAGAATTTTTCAGATCCGACCGGTAGTTCCTGAGATTAGCGCGTTCAAACAAACAAACAAACAAACTCTTCCGCTTTATTATATTAGTATAGATTAGTATAAGATTACTAAAATCGGTCCAGTATTTCTTAAGATTAGCAACTTTATTATATTAGAATAGAAGTATAGATCAATTGTGTACAGTGTAACAAAGAACATTCAGATTCAGTACAACAACTCGTAGATTACACGAAATATTGTCCCGTCTGGGAATCGAACCCATTACACTCGACACAACAAGGTGCCTAAGTGGTGACTGATTGTAATAAATACATACATAATAAATACATAACGGCGATAGCTGAGTGGAGAGACCGACAGACTGCTGCGCAGAGGGTCTCAGGTTCGACTCCACGGCGCGCACCAATGACTTTTCGGATTTATGTGCGTATTCAATTGTTAATTATCGCTTGCCCCGTGCCTCGGAGAGCACGTTAACCCGTCGGTCCCGGCTGTCATGAAGATCTTTGACAGTCGTTACATGACGTCAGTACCTTCTAAATAAACTGAAACTAGTCTAAACCATGGAATATCGCTATCCCTTCTGGTTGCGGAGGTCAGACAGGCAGTCGCTCTGTGGAAAAGCTAATATTCAGCCAAATCCGTTTAGACTAGTAAGCGGACCCCAGGTTGAAACTGGGATAACGCTAGGAGGATGATGATGATATTTATCTTAATTATCTTCTCTACCTACCAACCCCAACTTTAAACAGGCTTGAATCTACATTTAATAAACTATACACACATATTACGTATAATACTGTTATGTATTAAAGGACCTTGTTATAGAACACTAACTACTGCTATAATAGACAATAAATCTGCTAATAAGCTGTCGAATGAACAATGTAGCGCCAGCCAAAACAGATTGAACATACTTTATGTGTCTGGCGCTACCACATCTAATCTTCCGTAAATTACGCCGCTGCGTGACCGATTATAATATGTTAGTATATACTTAATCGATGTAACATCCTCGAATTAGTATTTGTTGTATTATTGATATGAAGGTGAAAGTTTACTTGCCTTGATCTTTTGAATTGACCGCTTTACTGTAATTATATATTTAGCTTCGTGTAACGTGTCGCTTAACTTCGTACCGCCATATATGTATTATACATATAAGCCTCCTCTTGAATCATTTTATCTATTAAAAAAGCACATTAAAGCCGTTGCGTAGTTTTAAAGATTTAAGCATATAAAGGGACATACAGACAGAAGACAGACTTTGTTTCATACTATGTAGTGATGAGTTGTACTTGAATATAGTGTGACTGTACTGTGATGCGACATTGGATATCGCTATCCCTTTGGGCGGCGGAGGTCAGACGACAGTCGCTCACTGATTAAGCTAATATTCAATAAAAATATTTTAATCCACGTATTATTTACTAGACTTTTCTACTCTGCCCAGCTGAATTACGCACCTAAACCTTCCTCAGAAATTAAATTATCTATTGGTGGAAAGCGGACTAAAGGTCAACGCTCATTAGAGCCACCCGGCACCCACTCCGCACGGCGTCCACGAGTGGACGTCGCGCGGTCAACCAGCGGACCGCGCGCCGTCAACGAGTAAACGCCGCGCGGTCAACCAGCGGACCGCGCGCCGTCAACGAGTGAACGCCGCGCGGTCAACGAATGGACGTCGCTTGGTCCACGAATTTTCGAATAGTCTGTTAACAATTGGCACTAGGTCTACACATGTGTTTCGTAATGCCAAATTTTACAAACGTTGAATTGGCACCATAGCTGTCGCGCTTGATGAGGAAGTAAATGAAAGACGCAACAAAAAAAAAAAGCTTATTGGGTGCACGAAATGTTTAAGCAGAGAAAACAAGAGGGCGAATATTGGACCGTTCGTAGGCATTTGTTAACCGACGAAGAAAATTTTTTTTCGTACTATCATATGCCTCAATGTGTGTTTTATAACATCCTGTCTCATATTGAAGACTCGATAACAAAGAAAAACAAAAAGTTCAGAGAAGCGATCACACCCGAAGAGAGATTGGCTGTGACTTTAAAGTAAGTAACATACAAATAATACAAATACATTTACTACCTCGCGACAATTAACCTTTTGAACGCCAAAACAAAAACACATGAACCTGCCCTCAACGCCAAGCCAAAAGTTTCGCGCAAATACCTACGAAAAAAATAGGGATTCCAGTACTACATTCATATTTAATTGTATTTTTATTTTCGTCTCCGATTTCAGAATATAATGTCCTTGTAACATTGAAATTTAATTCCTAATTACACTTCCTCCTATTATAGTAATAGTTATACATAATTTACAGAGTTTTATAACACCGTAATAACAGTTATGCGGCGAAAATATAATTAAATGTAATAACTATAGGCGCAATACTATTCTTTATATGCTGTCTTCTATTTGTGTGTGGCGTGGACGGCCCGCCATTTGTATGACTATTTCGCTTCCGAAATAAGGATGTAGAAACGTAAATCTCGCTTATCGATGTGTTCTCGTACAATATTATTTTTAAATAAATAAAACGGTTTTTTTAATTCGGTACATTTATAATCTTTATATTTCCGAATGTTCAAACAGTTTAGTAATAGGGTTGGGTTTCGAAACAAGTCGCCCGAATTTGAGGGTATTGGTGGTGTAGGGGGCTTAAGGGAGTTAGTTTTAATCCCCTAAATAATTTTAAATGTATAGGTACGTATAAACATAAAAAATATCTATAGTTGTTTTACGAAAAAATAACATTCCCAAATGTACCTATCTAACTTATTTTTAACAAAAATAAGTTACATTCGGTCTACTAATACTGGGCCACATACCTACTGATATTATCTCGGATTTTAATAAGATTAATTTTTGTTTAAAATAAAAGCAGAAAATAATTACAGTAGGTACTTCCTTAGGTACCGCTAAATTATAGTCGTCCAAAGATTTTGTTTCCGAAAAGCCTTCGTCATCAGGATTCAGGAACTCCTTATAACAGTCACTTAGTATAAAATAAATAATAAATATTTTAATAATGTTTACTTTCTTCACTATTTCTGATCGCCTGCGCTTGTGACGTCACGATGCTGTCGTCTATTTGTGACCATGGCGTACAAGGCACTGATAATTCGCGTTGTGTTAGGGAAGCGCCTGAGTCAAGATTAGCGAATATCGAAATTCGACCCAGCCAATTTTATCTTCGACCATGTAGCTATTAAAATGTTTTTTTTTTAAGTCTGATTCTATAAAACTGATGCTGTTTTATGCTCGTACTAAATTATATCTAAAATGATACATTGTAGAAGGAAGTTTAAAACGATCTTTGATGTACATTTTTAATATTATCTAACATGCGCTACATCACTAGCGGTCACATATTTGTGACTGTGGCGTGTGAGACATTCTTTTTTTAAGATATGATTTCTTACTTTTAACGTAAAATTTCTCAATATCTATAATGCTATTTTAACTCGTTTAACAGAAATAAACAAGCATTAGAACTTCTATTATAAGGTAATATAAATAAACAGGCATTCAAGTAATATTCAAATTGTTTATTTCGTGTTTTTGTATACCGTTTTTTCTGTCACGTATTTGTGACGTTGGCGTCCAGGGACAGTTTTCGCTTGTCACATATATGTATGTGACAATGGCGCTCAAAAGGTTAATAAGTATATCTACTGTGGATATGTATTATGTTAGTCTTTTCCCGCAATAAAATAAGAGTATCATTTACACGGTAATTAATAATTAAAAATACCTTAGAAAAGAACACGGTAGTAGCTTATTACCGTAGACCGTGTCTTGCTCAAAATTACCGTGCATCTACGGTATTTACCGTGTATCTGGTAACACTCGGACGTGAATCATTCGCGGGCAGTGCGCGCGGCGCGGTCCGCTTCGGACAAGCGCGTTGGCGATGAGCCGTCAACGCGCGCCAAGCATGCAAGCAGCGAGTTGCCACCGAGCCGTCCACGCGCGGACGGCGGGTGGACCACCCGCCGTCCGCGCGTGGACGGCTTACGACAGAGGCGATCCGGTGACGCTACGAAGTTGATGTAGTGAGCGCATACCCATACAAATCCATATAAAGAATACTAATATACGAGGCGAGGCGGTGCGGAGTGGGTGCCGGGTGGCTCTAATGAGCGTTGACCTTAATATCGGACGTAGTTTACTATCGACCCTAAAATAAAAAAATATTTCAACTCAACTCTTTCTATAACGCAGCATATAACACAATCCCCAAATTTTACATTCCACTTTTATTTTTATTACAAATCATGCAATAAAGTCGGCAGTTAAATATAACGACACTGCAATATCTATAGCACTTGTATGTAGATAAGTTAACAAATAGTCTGTGTACGCAGTCTAGCCAGCAAAAATCCTAATTTGGCAAGCGCCCAGGCCACTAAATTATTATAGTATTTTATGTGTCTGGTAACACTGTGTAATCCCTGACTAGTCTTCGTAGTTTTGCTATATGAATAATATTTGTTGCTATATGAATAATTTTTGTTGCTTATTTGTTCGGTAGTTTGGAAGTAAAAGTTGGACTAATGAATTATAGGCAAAAGGTAAAAACTAGAGGTTTGTAACTCTCTTGTAACTTTGCTGTTATGTCTCGGGATGAATTTTATACGAAGATGAAGTTTGGAACTAACACGATGCAAAATTATCTTATATTGCCTATTCCTCGAATCAAGTTAAAGTACATGGAAAACCGATGGATTTACTCGATATATTTTTTAAATTGGTAAATCGTGTTTTCTAAAAATGAAAGTTAGATCAATTTATAGCTCCAGAAACTCCTTGCATATTAAATTTCATGAAAAACGTTTGGATATTCAGATTGTATATATACATAAGAGTTGCTCGGTAAAGTTATTGGATCTGTTATGATTATCACGTTCATATTTCATTTTTTTACAGAAACCTAGCTACTCTTCCTTTGCGTCTTGCTGTACTGAAAAGAATTCATCGTCAAAAGACGGGTTTTTCACCAACTCGACACAAGTGTGTTAAGTTGGTAAACCTTAAAATTAGTATTAGGTGTGAACATATAATTTCGTCATCTGGATTTGTCAAGACTTGTATCGAGTCGACAAATAACCCTTAAACACAACTTCACACACAATCGTAAACTGGACAGAGCATCATTACGGTAACCATGTAACTGTTAAACAAACTTATATGATTATATGTATACGGCAATCTTAAGAAAATAAATAGATTTCAATGTACAAAAAAATCTTCTCCAATAACCTAATATATAATACCAATCTAACGACTGCAGTTATTAAACTCCAGCCAATAAACTCAACCTCGTCACTAACACACTCAGGCACGTGTTCTGCACATAATGCCCGCGTGTAATGATACCACCAGTCGGATGTCCACGATGGAAATTACTGGTTCAGGAGATACTGAGGCTCAAAGTCGACGTACAATTTTTCTAATTAGATACTAAAACTAATTCGTTTTTTTTTATAGACTCACGCGTGTATCGCCGACGGAGTAGGCAGAGGTGTAATATTACACCCACATTTCGCCATGAATTTTCAGGTCCCACGTAATAGGGGGCGAACCTATTGCCATAAAGATAAAAGATAAAAGATAAAGATCGTTTATTTGTTAACATGTGTTTGTCATAATACATACATTACAAATGTCATGCACATGGATGGAAAGTTTTATTAAGTTCAACATGTTATGCCGTGGTCGGCGTACAAATATGAAAAATTGCAGAAAAACTCAAGAAAATTACAACTTTGGTTCCTACATATATGAATTGGATTACAGTAACTCCTACAGTGGCTCAGAAACGCATGGTGGATATTAAAATACAAATAGTATCCACAACAATCATACACAGAAACATATAACTGGATATAACAATACAAGTATTTCCTTTAAAATTATTCAAACAGCAATTATAAAATAAAATAGTATTATAATTTCTTAGTGCCGTTTTAGGATTACCACTAAAATTAAAATTAAATAAAGTTTTATAACTATATGTACATATAATTATGTTAAGTTTAGCACAGTTTGTCATTTTAAAAATCATTTAAGTTATAATAACATTTCTGGATTAATATAGTTTTAAGTTTTGTCTTTAATAAAGTTGATTTTAATTATTTGATGTTATTTGGAATTTTGTTATAAATTATAAGACCCATGCATATAATACTTTTATGAAGCAGCGCTGTATTCGCTGGGTGTATCTGTAACCTGCTATTGTCAGGTCGACTACGAACTACATTATCTGATAGACGAGGGAATAGGTGTGGATTATTTTTGACAAACAGGACTACCTCCAAGATGTATAATGAGGGGAGTATGAGGATTTTATGTTGGACAAATATAGTTTTACAACTATCGGTTGGTTTAATGCCGAACATTGCACGAATACTACGCTTTTGCATCTTGAACACCATATCTCTCTTTGTTGAGTTACCCCAAAATAAAATTCCATATCTAAGCACAGACTCAATTAGTCCGTAATATGCCGTGAGAATTGCATTAGTGTTAAGGGTTGGCGCTAATTTGTACAGAGCAAACGAAAGACTACTAATTCTTGAGTTTCAATGGTCAATGTGATCTTTCCAATTTAGTTTTGCATCTATATTCAAACCAAGGAATCTAGCATTATCTGATTTATTTACGATGGTACCATTATATGATAAAGTTAAATTTGGGGGTTTTAATCTTTGACTGAATTGCATAAGGCATGTTTTCTGAAAATTTATTCGAAGGTTGTTGTTATTGAGCCATGCTACTACAGATGCTAAAGAGTTATTGATCTCAGATTCGTACTGATAGGCATTTTTACATGGTATGGTTATTGAGCTATCATCAGCAAATAACGTCATTGGATGGATGGTTGAGTGTGGTAGGTCGTTTATATAAATTATAAATAAAAGAGGTCCTAGCACGCCCCCTTGGGGGACACCATAAGTAACGAAACGCACGTCTGAGGAGTATGTCTCTTCAATTTTTGTTTTATAATTTATTTTAGATATCTCAGTAATTTGTTTTCTATTTGTCAAGTATGATCGAATTAGTTCTAAAATATTTCCCCGTATACCATATGCTTCAAGCTTATTAGTTAATATCCTATGATCTACGCAATCGAAAGCCGAAGACATATCACAAAATATCGTACACACTGGAGATGGCTTATCTAGGCAAGACATAACACTGCACAAAAAGTCATAGATTGCCATGTTGATTGACTTCCCATGTCTAAACCCATTCTATTCATTACATAAAATGTTGTTTACTTCTAAATAACTATAAATTTCATTGTATATATATTTCTCAAAAATTTTTGAGAAAATAGGAATCATTGCAATTGGCCTATAATTTTCAATTGATTGTTTTTCTCCTTTTTTGTAAAGTGGCTTTATAATAGTTAATTTTAATTCATTAGGATATGTTCCTGATAATATGCATAAATTGACCAGGCAACTAATGTGATGACATATATCCTCACTTACAGCTTTAATTATTCGTGTGGAAATGCCATCTTATCCTACAGTGCTGGTATTTTTATACCTTTTATTATTTTATTTATATGATATGGAAGACTTGGGGCTAAAAACATTGAGTCTACACGATTATTAATTGTTGAAGTTACATTTATGCCTGCATTTGGTATTGGTTTAGTTTTTTCAATAAAATAGTCATTAAAAGTATTAGCTATTAGTGACGGATGCGTTATAATATGGCTGTTGTTTATTTTTATTTTACCAATGCTTTCTTTTGGAATATTAAGTTTTATTTTATTTATGATTTGCCATGTAGTCTTACATTTATTTTCTGAGGTCTCTATATTATAGCTATTCTGAGCACGTTTGGTTAAACTGATAATTCTTTTTAAAGTTTTACAGTAGTTCAGATACTTATACCTATTACTTTTTGTAGGCTGCTTTCTCAAATGCCACAATAATTCCCTTTTTTTCTTACTGCAGGTTTTTATGCCACGTGATATCCACTTTGGTTTGTTTTCAACGTTCATTTTAACTTTAATTAGTGGAAAGGTAAGATTATAAAATAATTTGAAATCCTCAATGAAAGAATGGTATGCTAAGTTAGGATCTGTTGTACTATATATGTTTGCAAAAGAAAGGCATTTTATATACATTTTAAATTTATTGATATTCTCCGAACTGTAATCTCGTTTAAATTTGTACCAGAATTTTAGTTTAGGACTTCTTAATACTGGAATTTTGATTATTTGGCCAGTATGATCGGATAGGCCCAAGTCAATAACACTTGTATCACATTTGGATTTAAAATTGTGTGCAAAGTTATCAATGCAAGTCTGACTGGCATATCGTGTTGGCTGGTGTAATGCAATCTTTAAATTGTAATTTAAAAGAAGATATTTAAAGTCCATGGTTATGTTATTGGTTTTGAGAACATCTATATTAAAGTCACCTGCTAGTTATACATTTTGGCAATTCCTTTTAGATACATATTTGAGTATTTCTTCTAGTCTCTCAAAAAATATATTAAGGTTTGCCTGTTTGGGCACTCTATACACACATATAATTGCAGTTTTATGGTCAAGAAGTTCCACTGCACAGCATTCTATCACATTTATTAAAGACAGCTGGTTCACCTTTTAAGCTCTTTAAATTTATATTCTTTATTCACAAGTATGCATGCTCCACCTCTTTTGGTGTTACTTCGACTAAAACATGCAGCCAAAATATAATTTGATGAGTCTAAATAAATCTCACAACCTGTTTTCATAAAATGCTCTGTAATACATATTATGTCAACAATTATATTTTTATCTTTAAGCTCTGCAATATTTACTAAAAGGGTGTCTAATTTATTAAATAGTCCTGCAATATTTTGATGTAAAATATGCAAAAACTTAGTAACGAAAAAAGTTCGAATTGTTTACAGTAGATGATTCATGAGTATTACTATTGCTAATGAGGTGGTGTGCCTGTATTGCAGAAGATTTGGTTTTAATTATTGTAAAGTAATCCAAAATGCTTTTCTGTTTTGTAGTAGTATAGAAAGCATGTTGGCGTGTCTCTGTTTTTGTTGTTATTTTGGGAAGATCTAAGATAGAACGTGTTCTGAATAATGTTAGGACTCACTTTACAATTATTATTTTTGGGGATGTACTTACGATCATAGTCGACGGAGTCAATAATCAAGTTAATTTTTCTACATATCACATATTCTGTTTTGGTATAGGCATTCACACAAAAGGCATTTGTATATATACAATTTGAAAAATTATAACAAGTTAATTTCATCGTATTATTCAACATATTTTCGTTCAAATGTTTGTTTTTAAGAACATTCAGTATCAACACAGAGTGACATTTATATTTACTCAAGAGGGTAGACATTTCAATTTGTAATTTGGTAGGATTTGTATCATTCTCCCCTATACCGAAAATAATTTTGTCGTGTGGACCTAATTTTATGTTCTCACAGCTTTTTCGTATGATATCTGTTGTCGCATTTGGCATAGTGTGCGCCGATATCTCATAACTTTCATAAGTACTGTAACGCCTAGAGTTGATCAGTTTAGCCGCCAGTCCAATGCATTGTTGGCTGCCAAAAATAAATATTCTTCTTTTATTCGGTTGATCCTTTAATACAGGAGGTGAATGGTTCCTGTTATTGGTACTATCAAGGTTCAATGTTGTAGTGTTTTGTGTGGGTAAAGATTTTGAGATGGCCTCCTTGGTGTTTTGTACCGGATGGTTACCATATAATTCTGGCCCTTTAGACGATGATGATGCTTGAGTTATACAGCTCGATGTGCTTTTTGGAGTGGTAAAATGTTGTATCATGCTGATTTGTTTATTTTTAATTTTTTTAGATGACTTTGGTGTGCTACATAGTTCTTTGGTGGCAATGTTTTTATTAGTCTCTATAAGTTACTGTTGCTTTTCTAGCTTTTGCTAAAGTTCCATATTTGCGGTATTCAGGTTATCGATCGCGTTATTAGCAATCAATAGCTCTTCTTGAAGGCTTTGTATTTTACAGAGTAACTTCTTTACTTCCTGATTTTCAAATGTGTCCGGTAAGCTGTGTCGTCGAGTTAAAGAACGACGAATCAGCAATGTCATCCTCATCATTCGACTCATTTGGTAAACTCTTTGTTGTAGTATCAAGGAATAAGGAATCTGACGAAGTTGTCCCAAGAGCTTTTGTCTGTTTCCTGAGTGTAACGTTTTCATTCTCCATTGTTATTTTTTAATTTATACCAATTGCGAAAAAGTTATTGCTGTGGTATTATTCTAAGTGTAGCAACACTTTTTTCAATGTCAACAGATACAATTGTTTCTTGCTACTTGCCACTAGATGTCGCTGTTTACGATAATTGGTTCGTTACCGGGCACATTACCTGACTCCGTGCTGTTACTGAGAATTTCCTAACGGAAAAACCCAATAACACTTTGCCCGACCCGGGACCCGAGACCTCCCAATCCCACGCGCACATTTATGCCGCGAGACCAACGAGGCAGTCGTTAACTAATTAGTTAACATTTTAATATCAAATTAACGACTTCAGACATTAAAATCCGACCAATAAACTCAATATCGCCACTACCACACTGAGGCACGTGTTCTGCACATAGTGGCGCGTGTAATGAGCGCCGGTTCGATGTCGATGCTACGACAAATTAAGTTGCCTCAGGCACTGAGCCCTGATACATATTGTGCACCGTTATTTTATACTATCGTGCCGTTGAAAAGCGATTCTAATTATGTATGTTGATATGATTCTCTTTATAAAGAAAATATTTAATACAGTGAAGAAGTGTAAACCTACATGATAATTTCCTTTAATGTAGTAGGTTATTATATACAAGAGTATACCCGCAGCTACGCTGAATTACGGGAAATCCTTTCTTAGTGCACCCCTACGGTCTTCAAGGAACGTACGTGCCAAATTTCAGCTCCTTGCGCCCTATAGTTTTGTCTGTGCCTTGTCTGTCAGACAGTGAGTAACGCATCATAATTATATAAGTATATACAGATCTAATGATTGCGGTCATTAAAATCCGACCAGCAAACTAAATATAGTAACTAACACACTCAGGCACGGGCTCTGCACATAGTGGCCTCATGTAATGAGCCCGCCGGCTGGATGGCGATGCTCCGACAAATTAGGTTGCCCTAGGCACTGAGCCCTGATACCTAGTTTAACACCGTTATTTTATACAACCGTGCCGATAAAATGTAGTACTATTATTGCGTGTACGTTCAAGTGCACACGGAATAACAAAAGTCTATCCTGTAGCTAGTTCAGACAAATGTGACTTTTGTAAAAATCTCAAATTCAAATTCTTGATTTTGCTCAAACATAGGTGCAAAGTGATGTCAGTTTTTTACAATTAGTTAATATAATTTACCTTGCGGCATGCAAAAAAAAAGTCAAGAAATGCAATAGTATCAAATTAATTATACAAAGCAATAAAACATTTTATAAATAAAAAAAATAAAATAACAATTTTCATTCAATAAATTCCTACACACTAAAACAAAATAATTATATTGAATCATACACATGTCATGTCCTGCAATACTGTCGTCTGCAATAATTAAATTTCGAATGCAATGATGACTAAGGCATTACCAACTTCAAACTCTCGCTCGATATGCCTTCACAACAAACAGACTTCTACAGACGTGAGTCAATAAATAAATAACAAAGCAATCACATCAAACAGCAAGACAAATACATTAGCAAACTCAGTTCAATCGAAAATACAGTTCAGGACCCGATTCGAATTTCAATGCATAATGTAGGTATTCATCTGAGTTTACGAACGGTACATAAAGTAGCGGACTCATAGAGCCACAATTGGCAGAAGCAAGCGGCAGGTTTGCTGGACCACCGCCAGAACGCACGATATTTTATTACTAATTGCATGCCCCTGTTGCCCCGTCTGAATGCTTTTGTAGCCGATTTGCCCCCAGCAAATTCTGATGTGGTACTTCTTTAATTAACTTTTGTTGAATGCTTGTATAGTTTATGTGGGTTTTGAATTACAATTTTATTATCGATGCTGAGAAATGAAATGAGTTTCCACTGATTGGATGGGAAAGCTTTGCGAAAGCCACATTATGTTTCGATAAGATGTTGTTGTGTGCATACTGCGGATTTGTACCAAGCTTTTATTTAATTTGCCGTGTAAGGGCTTGGATCGAATGTTGCAAGCTAAGTTAGAAATATTTTCTTTTATTTGAAGGAATTGAAGCTGTTTAGTTTGTTTCACTACTTATGGCAACGGATTTTATAATCTGATGGTGTAAGTAACTTAATACAAATGGTTTGTTTTCAATGAAATTCTGAGACACACATAGTGCTGTACCGTGTGGATAGCGAGACCCTATAGTTCTCGTAACTTTAATAAATGGCACATAAAAAGAAAAGTTTGTATTTCTTCGTCCTGAAGCATTATTAAATACCTAAGTTTACCCAACATTTCAAACCTCGCAGCCACTTTTCAACCGTTATTCAAAGACAAACCATCTAGCCAACAACTCTGCGACATATATAATATTATTTGCTCAGTTCCCTTCATTGGTTAAATAATACCACAAACTTGAAAACACCAACACAGACTGTTTATCTTCTAAAGACAGATCGATGTACGGTAAAATATTATGATGTTCGCTATCGATAGTCTAAGCTCTGGTTGGATATTTCCCGGTTGTAATACAAGGTTCAATAAGCAAACCCGGCTTTTTTTGCTAATGATAAATTAAGATTAATCATTAGCAAGAAAAGCCGGGTTTGCTGCCATAAGGCCAATTTCGTAATTATATATTTTGTTCAAAATGCAGTTTTGACCTAGTCTCGGTGTCATACTTGTGTCATGAATAGTATTCTCCTAATTTACTGACACTTGAATATTATAGTAACTAGATCTAAATTTGAACAATATGTCAACGTCAATCCTATATATTTATGTCAAATTTGACTTTAATGACATTAAGTACATCATGTGTCATCAATGTTAGACTCATTCAAATGTAAAAATCCTTTGAAGTACGGGTTTGAAGTCACATCAAGACACAGTGAGCACATTCTGCGTAGATAGTAACACCAATAGTTGAAAAATATTCGGGTACTTTGAGATAACTTTTAAATTCAAGACAAAGACAAATATCACCTCAGTCTGCCGTGAACATGAATCCTGTAAAGAATTCGAAACGTCGGCTAGTAATAAAAATGTAGTTTCTAGATCTTTCGGTTTAAATGTAATAACAAATAACCAGTGAAAGTAATATAACGCGATAAAATCCGTAAACTGTAGTTTAATTTCAATATAAAATGTGTATTTAAAACATTTTGTGAGAGAATTAAATAGTATCTTAAATTTTGGTGGCGATTGTAATAGAAGAAGACCTTGAATACATTCCACGCTGCTGTAGAGATATCTGGCTATGCTTGGTGAAAAGCAAACTGTGATATTATGTTATGCGACTGCTCTATCTTTAGAATTAAAGAGAGATGGAATATATACAGAAGAAGGTCTACCTACACGGAAAAACCTTTTTGATTGTAACGAGACAACTTGATATAGCAGATGAAGGTGATAGATCTTTGCAAGCAATCTTCTTTTTGGTTTATTTGAATATGTGAGTAAGAGACGTTTAGGCAGAATTTCATACAAAGAATCTCTTATGCGAGAGATAAGCCACCTAACAACAAAAATCTTTAATTACCTGTACTTTACCAGAAGACCACGAACACCTACCAAAGGTTTACAGTTTAATAATTTTCCATTCATATTAACAACAATGTCAACAAAACCTGCAGAACCATAACTCCACCCTTCACTACATCGTACATTGTATGATGGCTCTGTACGATAATTACTCTACACCAACACACGCTCATAGTAAACAAAACAGTAACACAACACATCGAAGCCCCCTACGTCTGTTTCCTTACAAAAGCTTAGACCATTCCGCTATAGCATAATCCACGTTACAATCGTGTACAAGGCAGGCGACAATATTGTACAACGAGGGGGCACGACGTAAATTGTCCATGAAACATCAACGACCCCGACCGCGATCGATGCTAGGAAAGAGTAGGATGGATACAGAGGTGAAAACGAATGAATGAATCAACGAATAATTACTCATTCGGTTCTTTAAATACAGTTACAGAATAAACAATAGGTATATATTCTATTTTTCAAATCCAATAACGAATGAAAGTTGCATTTTTAAGACACGCAACGGCGTATGCCTATCTTCTTCCTCAGAGAGATCTTTAGGCCCATCATTCATAGAATTAAATACTCACAAAGACTCACCAAGCACTATTAAAAATGATATCTTCTGTGCTACTTAAGAAATGCTGCTCACACCAATAATATTGCCATCCGATGGTTACCTGGTAAAAATCGCTTAAAGCTATAAAGCCGTCGTTCTATTGTTCATATAAGATTACAGAGGTGTCTAATAAAGAATAGATAAATAAAATCAAACAAAATTCTTATTAGCCATAGCATCAACTTATTAAAAAACGCTACAATGAACAAAATAATGATATCAGATCATTCATTCGTTCACCACCACGCCTCTGTAGTCACACATTGCTCTGTACAATGCTTGGACAATGTAATATCGGAGATCGTTGCAACACAACTGTACTCCTGATTACTTACATGAATAGCGTATACCTACATGCAAGATCAAATCATTAACGTGCCCTTTGATGCCGCCCTTGTAATATCTCTGGATAATTAGACTATACAGACTACAAGATGTATTCTAAGTTCGATTATAAAAGTATCTGCCCTCAGGTAATAGAAATTAGTCTGTCTGGTTTAGTTACCAAGCCAAAGTCTACTCGTTTTGGACATCATGCCAAGCCTTAAAATAAAACCTGCGCGACGAAATTTCTGTGGACATACCCACTTATCCATGGGTGCATAGAATTTATAGAACAAATTGATGGGGAAATGCTTCATAGCTGTATAATTCAAATTCCCAGTTATGCTACTCGAACACACGAGACATCACACTTTAACATATAGGTACAAACTATTTTCACTCTACAAAGAATAACAACAAAAAACAATGGCAATGCGACTGAACAGATATTTACAGCCAATCGTTTGCATCCGAAAGTCGCACCCGAAAACATACAAATGTATTCACCAAAAAATATTTTAAATCGTATTACATATCCACAAGGTTTTTATCATAAAATATGTAAATATTCAAAGCAGCCAAATAATCCGAACATAGATCCCTTATAGCGACGTACAGAAAAATATTTTACCTTACTATACGCGCTTCATAGAAAGCTTTTCGATCAAATATTCAAACGGGGGAGATACCGAGAAAAAAGCTCAAATATTTAGTTCGATTTCGTAAAAAAGTGAATACCGCGTTTCGAATTTTGAATACTTCTTTTTGAAGAAAAGATTCAAAATTAGATTATGATTATGAATCTTCAAAGATTTTTTTATATAAAGATGATTTATGTGACTTGCATTGTTGAATAAAGATATTCAAACAAAAAAGTTGTTTTGTGAATATACAACGTGCAAATGAAATAACGCACATACTCAGACAACCCAATTAGAATAACTTGTTACAATCATAATGCATGCATTGAATTTTGTTTTGTATTTGTGTAAATATTGTTTTTTGTAGAAAGTATAAACTCGATTAAAAGTAAAAAGCGTGGTCACTATAAATTTGCGCACGCACACAAACACACGAAACGGTTGCTATGGTAAACAGACGACAGCGATATGTTAGGAACGAAATACGATACTATATAAACAAAATGTTTCAAATTTAGTCTTTATACAACACTCTGATAGAGTGGGGTTTACAAGAATGATGTTTGAGTAATTTATCAGCTCCTGTTGATATTTCCAAAGATATGACTACCTATTTCTTTCTATCACACTTTTCGGCTTTGGAGTGGACAGTCTATTTTGAATAAAATTATATATTGTTTGTTAATAACATGCACACGATCCATTGTTTCATAATATTGTAAATGACTATTTAGTTACCTAGCATTATTGATAGATAAAGTAAAAGAATATCAATGAGAGAATAAAGCAAGATCGACGTGTTTAAAGTTGTAAATTAATAGTTACATTAATAGAATAATCAAATAACTTACAGGATAAAATCACATTATTTTAGTCCACTTAACACTTCACTGTTCACGCATCACATCTTTTCACTGTTTCAAAAGCAGCTAATATGTATCAACTTATACATCTGGACCTGAGATGCATATGGTCGTATCTAAAGATCCACCCAAAATCACTTTTTACCATCACAATGTTAGGTTTATTTTTCTCTTTCTGGCAAACTAATTCTTATAGTTCTATCTTTATTTGCTGCGAAGATAATTACATTCATAATGTCTGATCTACCAATTTACCGAAATATTTGTGTGGCATTAAGCCATATTTTAATATGCACCTTTCTTCCATAAATAACTAACATCTAACAGAGTCGCAAATCCATATAATTCTTTATGCTTTCAAAGCGTTTTTAACAATCATACATGTTTTCATTGGATGTATTTACAGATACGTACTTATGACTCTAAATTTTGCAACCGATTAAATGCACGGATCATAACATACACCATTATGCTTTGAAAATTATGTTTTTTACTTATAATACATAAAGTCGAATGCAATAATAAGACATTCAGGCTGTAATATAATACTCATTACATAAATTTTTTGGACTGTATGTTAATATAAGTCATTATGTTGACAACTTTTACTTAATTATCAAGTCGAAGCTTGGTCGGTACTGAAAATACTTCCGATTTTTCTGTTGTTCGTGCGGGCCGTTCGGGAGCGGACGGGAAGGCAAATTTGTTTGTCTTACTCTTGTGCCATTGCCTTTAAGCGTGACAGAGTGAGATACACGATATTGTGTTATGATGTGATTAGTGTGGTTACATTAGAAGATTTACCATATAAATCACCTGATATTGTTGTTTTTTTACCTCATGCAAAAAAGCCATGTCAGGAGAAAATTATCATCAATAAAACGGTTACATGTTTTACTATAAGCAAATTGTACCAAATTTCTAGTCGTTTATCAAGCAAATATCAGTAATGTATCAGATATATCCTTGCTAACAATGTTTTGCGACTCAAGTAGATTCTACTGCTTGGGTTATAATTCGAATACACCTTTATATTACGTTGTAATGGCTGTGGACTGTGATGGCACAAAATATTTGACAACACTTTGAGGATAGACAAAGAAAGCTATGATTCAGTAATTAAACATAAAGTAAAGAAACCAGTTGTGAATCCATCAGAATGGAGAAAAAAAAACAATATTGCAAGATAGAGAGGATCTCCATACCATTCTACAGTTGTTAAAAAGCAATCGAAGTAGAAGACCGTAGGATCAAATTTCCTTATTTATGTGAAGCAAAATGTAATCTAAAGCTTATATTTAATCAATTTATGAAACAATGAAAAGCTGGGATCAGCAAAGGCATATGGATAAACAAACATATATATATTTTTTTGTAAATACATACATATTTATACATAGAAACACCCAGACCAAGATAAAAAGCGATTGATGAAAACAGACGGAAATGTAGAGTCGGCCTGTAGAAATTTGCTAACTCCTTACAGTTTTACTATTGGAGGCTAACGTGAAAATGTTTGCAAGGTTAAGTATTTGAAAAGACTTTCAATTGGAGAAAAGTTTTAAAACTTAAGCATCGAGAAACAATTAGAAGGAGGCATAATGATTGGATATCAGAGAGCCAAACGTGATCCAAGAAACAACTCACCTGAACTTAAGATTAAAATGGTAATGGATCATATTAAATTTTACCCATCTTATGAAAGCCATTCTCGTCAAAAACTGAGAAAAAATATATTAAGGACCAGATTTTCATGTTGCAACTATGTATGGTCATTATAAAATACAAATGAAAGAAGGGAAGACACCTGAATATTTGAATTCAAAAGAAAGTTTATTTTTACCTTAGCTTTAAATGATCATCAGTAGATACATGATTGTGATGATTGTTATGCTTTACAAAATAAACATTTCAATATAAAACTTGCACATTTTAAGGACTTAACCTCTTTGTATAAAAACAATGGACCTTCAGTACAGCGAAAGATAAACTTAGAAGGAATGAAGTACAAAATATCAGAATGTGTGCTCTTGTTGTTAAGACAACTGCATCCTTTATTATAAAAAACATTTTAGTTGATTTTTCTGATATATTTAGATTGAAATGCTTCTAGAGGAGTAAAATTGATTCCTGACCTACCGTGTTTAAGAAAGAAAGAAAAATCAATATCTTTTGCGAAACATAAAGATTTAATTGCCCTTTTGCCATTGCGCCACAAGAATTTCACGAATATTAAAAACATTAAAGGACTGTGCTAATGAGTCAGATTTTATTGAGGCTTACTAGATTTTTTTTTGCTAGGTTTTTAATTTCAGAAAAACTTTTTTGAAGATTTTTCTGTGATTTTAGATTACATTACCTACTGCCTCCGTGGTCCGGTGGATAGCGTATGCGACTGCTAATCGGAGGTCCCGGGTTCGATTACCGGGTCGGGCAAAAGTGTTACTGGATTTTTCCAAATTCTCAGTAGCAGCACGGAGTCTGGTGATGTGCCCGGTAACGGCAATAGGCTCGCCCCCTATTACGTGGGAACTAAAAATTCATGGCGGAATGTGCGTGTAATATTACACCTCTGCCTAACCCTTCGGGGATACAGGCGTGAGGCTATAAAAAAAATATCTACTTATAATTAAAAAAAATATAATTGAGAGAGATTTTTTTTTATAATCGTTGATTATGAGGCCTCGCTTTCAGTGCAACTGTGGACTGTTAGGGGCGGAACATATCTGACCGAAGATGCGTCGAACGTATCTTCGGTCGCGTCTATTCCGTCAAATGAATCGGTACACATCTGACGGAAAATGCGTCGAGCGTATCTGCACACATTCGCTGAAAGCGTGGCTATTATGCACACATATAAGTTTGTTCGTGCAGGGCCGCACTCAGGGCAGCTCAATATTTTACTGTCATATTTTTTTACCTAATCATTTTTCTTGTTCCCTGATGTTATGTAGTCACTGAAGTCCTGTAGTTATTTATATTGCAATTCGAGTATGACTATTAAAAATATGTCGGACTTCGAAGATTTTTTATAGTAGGCAACAAGCGTTATTTAAATATATATCCTATTTAAGTATGCAGGTTCAAAAATAAAAGACGATAATACGATTTGGTTACGGTTTTTCACAAAACTTATACAAATGATATAGAAGGGGTTACAGACTACAGTTGCAGAGCAAGACACAAAATGTTTTCTATAGGTACTTATAGGTATGTATGGATATTGTTCCCGTGGACCTTTAGCACCTCATACCCAAAAATTGGCCCTCGATCCAAGCTAGCAAATATGCGTACACTCATAGCACATACTTACACTACATTATTCTACACATTTCGTTTCTGAAAAAATAAATAAGGTCTGCCGGCCCTGGAATCTTACGATCTTAAAATCACCGATCTGGGAATGACATAGATATGGTATGTCCAATACCTACGAAATTAGCGTGCACACCTACGAAATGTTGGGCAAATAAAATGGCTGCCATTTGGGTTGTTCTCCAGAATGTAATCGATAACGATATGGAGCCGGTTAGAGGAGAATAATTCATTTTTATAGTAAGTTACCTTTGTTAGTTTAAATCTTTTGCCAGATTAGTTTATTCCATAATGCAAATGTGGGCGAACATGGCAAAGCGAAAGACGACCCTTGTATGAAACACGTAACAAAATATTTTCTGAGAGCCAATATCGGTTTTTTAGACATAGTTATGCACAAAAACAAAATTATTATGTTCGATAGACAACGATTTCACAGCAGATGTACCACAAACCTTGGCGAAAAATATGGCGATAGTGGCACGAATGACATTTCTACTAAAATATCGTCATGATTAATTTATTCAGTAAACTATGGCTATCTCTTTTTTCTGACAGAGATATCCCTAAGACAAAACGAGACAACACTATGTTTGGTGGCTTTATGTCGATTTCGTATATATGTGTATAAAAAAAACGAACATGGCGAAATGTGAGTGTAATATTACACCTCTGCCTACCCCTCCGGGGATACAGCCCTGTGTCTATAAAATATAAAATATAATAATATATGTGAATAATGTAATTTTTTTATATGTACCTACTATTTGCCCTCTCCATTTATATTCCTTACTCAAAGGTCAAAATTCACGTGGTGCGTGGTGCGCGCGACGTCGACGGATAATCCGTTAGTACGCTCGACGTACTAACGGATCTTCGGTCAGGTGTGAATGGTTGAACGTTTTTCTATACATTTGTATGTATTGGCGTTACGCGACCGATAAAACGCGACGGATCTTCCGTCAGATATGTTCCGGCCCTTAAGGTTGGATAAAGTAGTGGCTTGGATTAAAGGGACATCAAACACTGACTATTGTTTCGAGGTTTATACCATAATGTCGTGTTTCAATATTTAAATTACAGTTTAATCATAAAAATTGCTAGCAAACAGACGTATGATATTATAATTTCGAAAAGTATTATTATTGAACGACTTATTACAGGCATAAAGTCGGATTAGAGTAAAATATTTAAATTAATGCTATTTACCATAGTATTTTAACATTAAGATTTTTCGAATTGTTACAAAATATCAGATGCAATTGTTACCCGTAAATATAATTCATAAAATTGTTTCAGTTTGCTGGTAAATATTAAATATTGGCAAAAATGTTTTCGAATTTTGTTCTTGCTCTCCTGAAAACCTCACTTTTTCCAGATCCGACCATATGCATCTCAGGTCTAGACATATTAGCTGCTTTTGACCATACTATGCAGAGAACAGTACTGTAAGAGAAGGAAAACTTGAAACAAACCCTATACCAACCCGTTTGGCCAGCGTGGTATAGTAGGCCAATTCCTCCTTTCAAAGGAGAGGCCTAGTCCAGCAGTGGACTGTAAGGGGCTGATGATGATGTATCAACTTAACTCCTAGGCACTTGTTGTCTCCTCGCAATAAACTAGTGATTTAACATTTTCCCACAGTGAAAAAGTCCGGGGGCGACAAGTTAACATCAAGATGATGCAGAACGTTCCACACCAGCACCGTCATATTGTTATTTACAATTTTATTCACACAATTAAAATATTTTTTCGCAACTCTCGCTGACAGATTCCCGATGGATGACTAGATACTTGTCATAACTTGTCAAAGCGCAGCGCCAGCGCTTGTCATTGGCCAGCGCGGGCGACACATTATGTCTCGCTCTTGCCTGTTGATTATTACGTAAGCGAAAGATAGATGATAGATATTTTCGTGGTAAATTGTGTGTATTGTCTTTTGCCGCTATTGTGTTGTACTAATGTGTGCGTTCGTGTGACCGAACGTCGAACCATTAAACACATGCATTTTAAAAGAAGGCGTTCTGCTTTGACTTAAGGTTTATTTTCGTATATTTCAACTTTTGAAATAAATGAGTGACTATAATTTACGTTATTTTTATTATTTTAGAACAAAAAATAAACAATATTAAAAATGACAGTAATGGATTCAGTAGCCGATTCTGAACAAACTACTTTCAGGAAGTGCATTTAAATTTGTTACATGTTGTACAATTATTTAGTTTTGGTCTTATCAAGCTCACGAATTCTAAAACTAAAGCTATTAAAGCAAAGGATTGTTAATTATTCTGTCTTAATATTCCAAATAACTAATGACATTACATATTGTGTATAGAAAGTCTACGAAGTCTGTATACTTACTATATGCGTAATTAATTTAAAGGCAGCGATAGCCTAGTAGAGATACCAATGGATTGCCATGCAGAGGGTACCGGGTTCGAATCCACCGCGCATACCAATAACTTTTCGAAGTTAAGTGTGTATTAAATTGCTAAGTATCGCTTGCCCCGTGCCTCGGAGAGCACCTTAAACCATCGGTCCCGGCTGTCATGAAGATCTTTGAGAGTCGTTACGGGGAGTCAGTACCCTCAAATAAACTGATACTGGTCTAAACCATGTAATATCGCTATCCCTATGGATTGCGGAAGTCAGACGGCAGTCGCTCTGTGGAAAAGTTGATATTCTGTCATATTTGGTTAGACCAGTAAGCGGACCTCGGTCTCCAAGGCATGCCAGTCTTGGATGCAACAGGGATAACGCTAGGGCGATGATGATGATGCGTAATTCACTACTTAAATACTAGCTTTGTTTGTGGCTTCGCTCGTCGAAATCATCATATATCAGCCAAACGACGTCCACTGCTGGACATAGGTCTCCCCCAAGGTTCTCCACACAGACCGGTCTTAAGCCACCCGCATCCAACCGCCTCCCGCGATCTTGACGAGATCGTCGGTCTACCTTGCGGAGGGCCTACCTCTGCTGCGTCGTCCGGTACGTGGCCGCCACTCCAGAACCTTTCCGCCGCAACGGCCATCGGTTCTTCGAGCTATGTGCCCTGCCCACTGCCACTTCAGCTTGGCTATCCGGAGAGCTATGTCGGCGACTTTGGTTCTACTGCGGATCTCCTCATTTCTGATTCCATCTCGCAGGGAAACTCCAAGCATAGCTCTCTCCATCGTCCTCTGAGTGATCTTGAGCCTTCTGATAAGCCCCATAGAGAGCGACCATGTCTCTGATCCGTAAGTCATCACTGGCAACACACACTGGTCAAAGACTTTTCGTTAAGGGTCTATTTACAACCTGTATAATAAAAAATATATAATAAAAATGAAAGTATACGCTTGCTTTCTTGATCTTTCGCGAGCCTTCGACCTGGTTTCCTATGTCATTCTTTGGCATAAATTACTAGAGGAAACCACGGTGCCGAGGGAACTGATATCTTTACTCAAGTATTGGTATATTAATAAAAAAACACTGTCAGATCGGCCAACTCACACATTCAGGAGTTTAATCTGAAGTGCGGTGTTAGGCAAGGCGGGTTGACGTCTCCAAGTTTGTTTAACCTGTTTATTAATCAGTTGATTTGTAGGCTGAGCAGAACCATGGTCGAATGTTCAATAGACGGACAAATGATTAATAATATTAGTTATGCGGACGACATGGTTCTATTAACTCCGTCGGTAACCGCAATCAGAAGACTATTGGGTATTTGTGAATCCTATGCTCTGTCACATGAACTCAAATATAACGCCAGTAAAAGTCCTCAGGTTACTTCAAGCAGGCAATAAGACTCCATCGAATGTGCCACCAATTAAGATCGGAGGGTCTTCACTAGTAAGGGTAGCAAAAGTTAAATATTTGGGTCACATGATGACAGAGCGGCTACTGGACGATGAAGACAAGGAGAGGGAAAGGAGGGCATTGGCAGTCCGTTGCAATATGTTGGCCCGTAGATTCGCACGATGTACTACAGATGTAAAACTGATACTTTTCAGATCCTTTTCTCAGTCTTTTTACCCTTGCAGTCTATGGATCAACTTTACGCGGCGGGCTTACAATGCCTTATGTGTTCAGTTCAATGATGCTCTGAGGGCAGTGTTGAGGAAACCAAGGTACTGCAGTGCTTCTTTAATGTTTGCAGAGACTTCGGTCGATGATTTCTTTGCCATCATCAGGTAAAGAACTGCATCGATGATGAGCAGGGTCCGTGGTAGCACCAACAGTGTCCTCCGAACGCTAATGTGCAAAATGAACAGTCGTTTCATTATATTCTGGGCGAATGTACACCTGCTCAGAAATAAAAAATAGCGATTGTTACTTATTGTGTATTCTTTTAATAATAATAATAACAAGAAAAATATTTGGACGTGGGTCACGAGATTGTCGATATGTGGGATATTCATTCGGCAATCATTGTTCCGATAGTTGTGTCCGTTAATGAAGTTATAGCGAAAACCCTTGAACGCCATCTAGAGAGGTTGAAACTAGGCAGCTGGGTCAAGAATTTGATGCAAAAGGCAGTAATTCTGCAAACGACTCGCATTGTGAGGAAATTCCTATCTCTGGAACCGTAACCGTCGGTGACTTGGATCCTTTTCCCGACGTCAGTGGGAATCTATTTTTATATTTTTAAATGTCATTTATTTTTAGAGTGTTTTATTTAAAAATAAAAAAATAGGAGAATTATGTAAATAAAGAGAATAATTATAATAATATTCTACCACATTCAAACAACACCATCTAGTCCCAAACTAAGCAGAAACTTGTACTATTTGTATAATGGATAAATAGTAATATATAATAATAATATATTCTTGTTTTGTTTACTAACAATTTAATGGCACCCTGTTCTTTTTTGTTATTATTTTTATATGTGTTACGAACAATGCCTACTACTAACTAACTTTCTTTGTACATTTTTTATGGACGAAAGTCTGAAATATAGATTACTAGCTTTTGCCTACTGCTTCGCACGCGTAAATTACGATTAGATAAAATATTTTTATACAAACACCCCTACCCTCCTCAAGGAACATACATGCAAAATTTAACCTTCTTGCGCCCAGTAATGCCGGCTGTAATGTGTCTGTTAGTCAGTAACGAAAAGATTTTATATACAAAGATTGAAGTGATTCCATGAAAAAATTAAAGTTTTCACACAAGCTCTGAATCCCTTTTCCACCCTCTTAGGGAAAAAATCCAAAATAAATGTCTTTATGTTCGCTTACGTCATTTACGGATCCAATAAACAAAGTATTAAGTTAATCCCTTGAAGGCATAAAAAGTTCAACGCAAATTATGACTCCCCTTTTTATCCACTTAGGGTAAGAATTTCCAAAAAGACTTTCTTAGTGTTCACTAACTTCATTTGAGGAACCAATAGGTACACAAAGTTTGAAGTTAATCCATTGAGGGAATAAAAAGTTTCATACTAATTATGACAAACTGTTTAACTCCTATAGGGGAGGAATTTCCAAAAATCCTCTCTTAGTATGCCCCTACACACCTCAAGGAGCATACATGCTAAATTTCATTTACTTGCGCTCAGTTGTTTCAGCTGCAGCATGTCTGTCAGTCAATCAGTAACGCAAGGATTTTACATACAGACAGATTATACAAATAAATAATATTTGACAGCCCCCGTGGTACAGTATAGCGGAGGTCTCGGGTTCGATTCCCGGGTCGGGCAAAAGTAAAACTGAGTTTTGCCCAATTCTCAAAAGCAGCACGGGGTCTGCCAATGTGCCCGGTAACGGCAATAGGCTCGCCCCCTATTACGTGGGACCTAATATGCAACATGGCGAAAAGTGGATGTAATATTACACCTCTGCCTACCCCTTCGGGGATACAGGCGTGAGACTATACAAAAAATAAACAAACTGTCTGTAATCTCAAAATAACTGTACCTATTGCATATTCTTGCTATCCCGTTTCCAGTACCCCAATGATTTATTTAGATTGTTTTTTTGTCTGTCTATTTATTCAGTGTAATCTTAAAAATGGCTGAATCGATTTAGATGTGTATTTCACTAATGGTTCATGAAAACTCTCGTACAACCTATGAAAATTTCATTTAGACGTGTCTGCTTGCAAAAGCTAGTTAAAATTAAATTAGTCAAGGATTCCGTAGCCGTATACATTTGTATATCTCAGCGATATTGTAAGAAAATGTAAAATAAATTATCCAAGTTCAAAAACCCTTTCTTAGTATTTTAGGTTAAAGAAATGAGAGAAGCCTTGGTCAGCAGTTGGACAAAGCAGATAACTGATAAAAAGTGGTTAACTGCTTAAAAATAAATAAAAATAGCAAAAGAACGGTTCTAAGTATTTATATTGGTCATATAAAAAACCATCCCACATTTTAGTTAGTGAAAATGAAGAGCGTTTAGATGAGAGCCAGCCGCATAAATTTAAAGTAATGAAAATTAAATGCACATCAGGGATGATTAAAAAAAATCAAGTGAACGAATTAAAAGTTTCATACAAACTGGGACGTCTTTTTGAACTCTCCGTTTTAGTGGTGAATTCACTAACGTCACTTGTGGAACCGATATACAAAGTTTCAAGTGAATCCATTGAAGTTTTTTTGATATTACAAAATGGGACACCCTTTCTTAAGCATCATAGTGACTTCGAAAACTCCTTTCTTGGTGTTCACTAACGTAATTTCAGGAACCTATACCTATACAAAGTATGAAGTTAAGCCAATGCAGGAATAAAAAGGTTTCATACAAATTCCGACTCCCCTTTTTAACCCTTTAGGGTAAGAAATACCAAAAAGATTTTCTTAATGTTTACTAAGGTCAATAGAGAAACCTATATACAAAGTTTGAAGTCAATCCACTGATGGAATACTAAGATTCGTTTAATACACACTTTGAACCTCTATCTTACCGCCTGAGGGTGAGAATTTTCAAAAAACAAATTCTTAATGTTCACTATCGTCGTTGCCCTATTAGGGGTGGCATTTCCAAAAAAATAATTCTTAGCTTTCACTATTATCATTTGAGAAACCAATACAAAAAGTTTGAATTCAATCCACTGAAGGAAAAATAAGTTTTACACACTTTCACTTTCTATCTTCCCTCCTGAGGGTAGGAATTAATAAAAAAACTAACTCTTAGTGTTCACTATCGTCATTTGAGGAACCAATGTACAAAGTTTAAAGTCAATCCACTGAAAAATAATAAGTTTCGTTTCATACACACTTTGAACCCCTATCTTACCCCCTGAGGGCAGGAATTTTCGAAAAACAGATTAGTGTTCACTGGCGTCGTTTAAGGAACCAATATACAAAGTTTGAAGTCAATCTATTAGAGAAATAACAAGTTACATACAAAGTTTGACCCCCTATCTTACTCCTTAGGGGAGGAATATCCAGAAAAAATATTCTTAGTGTTCACTATCGTTGTTTGAAGAACTGATATACAAAGTTTGGAGTCAATCCATTGAAGGAATGAAAAGTTTCATACAAACTTTGACCCCCAGTTTTACTCCTTTAGGGGTGGAATTTCCAAAAATCCTCTCTTAGTGCGTACTTTGCACTCCTCAAGGAACATACATGCTAAATTTAATCTTCTTGGGACCAGTAGTTTCGGCTGTAGCGTGTCTTTCAGTCAGTCAGTAACGCAAGGATTTTATATATTAAGATTATTATTCATCATCATCAGCCTTTAACAGTCCACTGCTGGACAGGCCTCTCCTTGAAAGGAGGATTTGGCCTACTATACCACGCTGGCCAAACGGGTTGGTATAGGGTGTGTATCAAGTTTTTCTTCTCTTACAGTTACCTTCTCTGCATAATATGTTCCCTCTGTCGGTTCTTACGACACCCATGGGATGATATGAGGGTGGTGACATTCCGTATTGTTAATCCGTTACCACACGGAATATTATTATTATTATTAAAAAATGATTCCGTTTTTCTTTCAACGGATAGTTTCTTTAGTAAAATGCAGATATTATAAATTTATAACGTAGAGCTTTTATGGTTTCTTTAAAAGTGCATAGTATTTATCACTCCCTCTGTATTTTGCCTTGAATATTTTACTGCCGTAGTAAAAAGGCAAAAGCTTGCAGCGTAAATCTACGAATTCATATTTTCTATAGTACAAGTAGTAAATCTACGTATGCTGTTTTATACATTACTAGCGAAAATATAAAAAGCAGTAGAGTTACCTAATTACATAAACTAGCTTTTGCCTGCTACTTCGCCTACGTTTATTAAGTTACATTAAGATAAAACATTAATTTACTTCACTAGTTATTATTACAGTATCTGTATTGTATAGAATGTATAAAGATATTTATTGCATGTGCATACATTATGTATGTATCGTATATATGTAGGTATATTTATTTGGTTTTGTATGTATATACGTATTTTATTTAAAACTGAATTATTCATTTAATATAATACCACAAAATTGCTAACAACGTTCCTGTTCATCCAAAGGTTGCCTCGAAGAGATCGCCCTTGGTGATAAGGCCGTCATTTGTACATAAATCGTAGTTTTAAGTCACTTTATTAATGTACTGACTTTGTGTGAAAGAGTAACAAACATCCATACATCAATCCATCCTCACAAACTTTTGCCTTTTGTCGCGATTGCTTACCCCCAGCAAACAAAGCCGCGGCCCACAGCTAGTCTAAAACACCCAACAATTCCAAAACTGACACACCTAGCCCTTAAAACTCGATCCCACTCTAAAGTGTATTCACACAGACCTCTATAAAACAGATAGACATAAAGCCACGATCACACAGGCAACCGAATAGCTATGTTACGGACGTCCCGAAAAATCTGTCCGTGATTTACCACCGTACTCTCTTTTGAGATCGCCATAAAATAGGCCCCTGTCATCTCCACGCGACGAAATCGACTGGTAACGCTTTACAAATATTTGGTAGCCGAGTGGCCGATTCGTTGGCTTAGATTTATCGTTCGGATTTTGACGGCGAGTGGTGATAAACATGTAAAGGTGGTTATGAGGGTGATTGAATGCAGTCGGGGCTGTTCATTGTTTTTGCGTGTGTGTTTTAGGATATGATGTTGTTTATTTACTAAAGTAAGGCATTATTAAAAAGTAATCACTAAATAGATATATTTTTATTTCTAGCCGTAGCTACTTCTAGTCATGAATTGCAAGATCTTGAATTGAAATGAATAACATAACATAACTTCACACCTTTTATCCCCGAAGGGAAGCAGACGTGTTATACACACCCACACTTCGCCAGTTATGTTTCGGTCCCAATGTAATAGGGGGCGAGCCTACTGCCATCTACCGGGCACATAAAATGAATAACTTCTCTAAAAGTTGCCTTAGGAACCTTTATAAAATTACCATCATTGTTATCATAGCTGTATCCAAGATGTTCACCTTACACCCCAGGGTCTCCCTGAAACTTAAAAAAACTCTCCTAATTTATAGGTCAGCCTATACTAGCCAAGTTGCGTGACACGTACAGTCTAACGAATAAATAAGCCAAAGAGATTGGATTATATACATAGAGACCGTCCTAGTACTCCCAAATTGAACACAGTCAACTGACGTGTAAGATACAATTTAGACAATATTATGCCATCAAATTATATAACCTTAGTGATTTTTCTTTTATAACAGTTCTATCATGATTTTGAATTTAGTCGTATAATATTTATATCGACTTTTCAAGTGTTGTAAAAAATCTTATCGATATGTCTATCCACCGTATATTTTTACCTCGTTATTTTTTAGATTATATGTGCACGTGATAAAGATTTATAAAATAAGTGGATTGCTGCAGTATGTCGTGGAGAAAACTAGGTGCCTAGAAAGCACCATAGAATTTACATACATACATACATACATATCGTCACGCCTTTTATCCCTGAAGGGGTAGGCAGGGGTGTATTTCTACACCCACTTTTCGCCGGATATACTTTAGTCCCACGTAATAAGGGGCGAGCCTATTGCCGTACCGGGCACATTTCCAGACTCCGTGCTGCTACTGAGAATTTCGTGACAGAAAAACCCAATAACACTGCCCGACCCAGGAATCGAACCCGGGACCTCCCGATCCCACGCGCACATTTATGCCGCGAGACCAACGAGGCAGTCGTAAAGGGTTTGATGTCGAGTTTTTCGTCTGTACGCAACGATGGTATTTGCATCGTGTTATCCCTTAGTCGCCTCTTACGACACCCACGGGGGTGGTGACACTTGTATTCTATGCCGTCAACCACACGGCAATGCCGTCAACCATAGAATTTGTTCCAAGCATTTTACTGCGGAATGTTTTTATAGTAATGACAGATGGCTCCTCCCTTCTAAACATATCAGTGTGAGTGCTTAAATAATTACTTGATATTATTTAAACTATCAGCAACAGTAATGAATTCCGAAGCTTGTTAGAATCCATCATATTACAAAAAAAATTAATGCACCTATAGAAAAAATCTGATCTTTCTTTACAAAGACAGTAATATTTAAAGGACAGTAATTTGAAAGTTTGATAAGAATTGTCTGCTTTCATAGTCACGACTACTGGGTGGATATGCATCAAAATAAGGGAATCTTCATTTGAAAGAAATTTTGTTAAATGTCATCTACCCAGAGACCAAAACTTGGTTGTTCTTGTTCGACTAGTGGACTAATAATGTGCCGATCCCAAGAAAAAATCGAAGGGCTAGCCTAGCCACAATTTTTTTCTCTCTAAATATTCTGTGTGTCACATGTATGATCGAAAAGTGTCCGATCCCGCACATACATTTTTACACATAGATTTATATTACCTACACTATGTAATGAGAAAATGTCAATAAAAAGTGATTATTGTTAATAACAAACCTTTGGGCACTATTCAAGGTTTTGTCTGATTTATCTATTTTAAGTAAATTTTTATGTTTTTTGCGTGATAAAATCCATGTCGACTATCTCCTATCCTTGTAAAGAATTAATTTGGATATGCCATTCTCAGTTATCATAATGCTTAAGCTATGAGTTTTGCTTTTATCTTAATTATTTGCTTTCTCTAATAAAAATATGTTATTGAGATTAGAGAGAATGTAGGGGGTGATAATTTATTTATTTAATATTTATTAATCCCACTTACAGCTTTCATTACAGCTGAAAAACTAACTATAAATAAGTATAAATAAACATTTATGCCGAGGGTATCGTATGAGGCGACTAAGAGAAACAAGAGAAGGAAATCTCGAAATAAAATCCTATACGAATACGTCTGGCTAGTGTGGTATTATACGAGGCCAAACCTCCACCACGGAAGGTTAAAGACCAGCAGTGGACTTGAAAAGGCTGTTGATGCGTAAAGAAAAATACCATGAAAATTAGAAAATAACGCCTCGAAAGATTATGTGCTACTGAGTACCCATTTGAAACAAAAAAATATAAGTTCAGTTTAAAAATGCAAGTTTGTGTAATAATTATTTAAAGACTGTCCATCAACTAGCATTCTGACTGCTGTGGACATAAAGTTACGGAATTTAAAATGTATAACATATAAATAATATACTTTACAAGTCCGTTTGATTTTGAACCTATATTGAAACTTTAATCGATATCGATAGCGGATTTGCTCAATCACTAAAAAATTAAAAAGTTATGAAATTTGTGTTCAAATGGTCTTTAGCCCAAACTGACAAACATAGTGCCATCTTCTTCTGGCAACTCTCATTTGTCATATGAGTGAAGAGTGTAGCTATATTCAATTTGTTCATAAAAATATCGTTCATTCCATGCTTTAGTTATTCTTCTGTGAAATAAGCGTAGGACAGGCCGCGATTAGATCAGGCTGCGGAGGCACGTAGTATATTGGATAAACGTCAAACTTGACGTATGGCTGCGTTCGTAGTTGCGCCTCCTTGGTAGAACCTTATGGCGTAAGGTCATGGTACGTGTGATATACTTGTTTGGAATGGATGCTGGAGATGGAAGCTGCGTGAGTAATTTATGAGATGACATATACATATTATACATGTATTTATTATGTGTGTCAGGCGAGGTATATGTTTTTCTTTTTGTTGTGTTCAAGAGACATACTAATATACTGTATACTCTTGGCTGTACTATGTCGAGCCAGTTTCTCTTTCAATTAAGATATGATTATCACAGACTAAAGGACGCCCACATCTACGGTCGCACGTTTTTATGTTATTTTTACCCATTCTGCCCCATCTCGTGGCATTTTGGGAAATCCTTTCTTAGTACATTCTACGGTCCCCAAGGTAAATTCATACCATATTTCAGCTTTTTGCGCCCAATAGTTTTGGCCATACATTATCT
The DNA here is from genome assembly GCA_944739405.2 of Euclidia mi. Classification (NCBI taxonomy): domain Eukaryota; kingdom Metazoa; phylum Arthropoda; class Insecta; order Lepidoptera; family Erebidae; genus Euclidia; species Euclidia mi. The sequence goes on along the minus strand of OX123194.2, from coordinate 13,511,302 downwards.
GTCTTGTTCTAAAGTTATGCCCATTATAGTACATACATTTGCCGATTCATATAAACTCAAGTCGGCCTATACTGCTAAATATATTTGATAAAGTTTACTGATTTCGCTTAATAATAAGCCCTGCTCATATTGAGAAAGCCAGTGGTTAGAGTTGTCGATATAAAGTATAATATACATCCATAAAGAGAGAGAGAGTAGCGCAACGGAATTAAAAGCGGCCCTTCACATAAAATTTAAACTGAACTTAGTCAGGAATTGGTACTTAAGTACCCCTTTTGAACGTTAACTCAATAATTTTATGTAGTAGCATTAGAATAAAGTCCGCAGTAAATCGATATACAGCCAGAATAAACGGTACCTGTCAATTACTAAAACGACGAGCACGTAGCAAAGAGACTTAAGCGCAATTTCTAAAAGTCTTGCATTTTAATACTCGCAACACTGGGATATTGCTGATTGGTTGCCAGTCTTTACATCATAGGTAGAGGTATCGCAAAATTTCTAGTTCTCTCTGAAGTTGTTGCGTATAGCTGCGCAGTAATCGAAAATTAGGTGTCAGCGGGACAGGGGCGAGTAGCGGGAGGGGACTTCACGATTCGTAGCGTGACGCATTCGGCTATAATTGGTTGCATTCGGATAATATGTTCTATTGCATTTGAAATTTGAATTTGTGTTCGAATCTTCCGTAAAAGCACAGTCACTAAGAAACGCGCCACGCAACTTTAAATTATCTATTTGTAATATGTTGAGTTTTTATTCGCTTGTATTTTTGCATGCCGCAAGGTAAAATATAGTGGATCTATTTTGTACCTCTATTTGTCACCATTTTGTACCTATATTTGAGCAAATAAAGAATTTGAATTTGAATTTGAATTTGAATTTGTTGTTGTTTTAGTTACATTTGTTGATTGTTATATTATATGTACCTATATACTCTTAAAAGTCTGTATTTTTTTTCATTCACTTAGTATTTTGTTTAATTGTTTGTCATCCACCAAGAATATTCCTCACCTCTACCGTGAATCGATAAGGAAAATGGTGATGTATGTAGGTAGATAATATACATATGTGTACAGTTTTCAACATCTTTTTGCTTAAATATTAGACCTTGGTTCACATTTGGTTCATCATTTTGCCGTCACAATAAACTAAAACTTAATTTATTTGTCATTATGACAACAAAAATATGTAGGTTTACCTATTAAAAAAAATATTTTTTGTAAAGATTTTCATTTTGACTGTACCTCAGTGGTGCAACTTCAGAGAGCACAAGAAGTTTGCCGAAAACAGCCTCGTGCAGTCTACTACTTGACAAAAATATTTCCAAATTTGCGTCACACTATAGCATTGTTATATAATTACGGGGAAACCCGCTCCGGGTCACGAGACCCGCGATGGCGAAACCGGTGCCGCACCGCTCTTCACCCCTAGCCGCTCACACCGGTGTTGCCCTCTTGTTGCCTTTATGGTAGAGTTTGTTTGCCTTTGCGGCTATTTAGAGAGGGTCCATCTAGTGAGCTGGCGAGTCACCGTCTGCCCCTTTTCGACGTACTATAAGAGTACTTAGGGCAGACGCCGGCATTCATCCATAGTTTTCATCTAAACCTATCCATTAAACACCCATCCCAATAGCCCAGAGTAATTAGTTTCCATATAAGTAGCAATAGGCCCTCACCTGCTGCGGGTAACCCGTGACTGTACTTAATAGTGCGGTGATGGAGGCGCCTCAGTAGGTGTTCCATTACATTCTAGATTAAAACTCTCAAAGGGCCTCTGCGCGTTGGACCTATGTCTCCGTGTACGCCTGCCAAAGGGCCGGCGAAAAGTGGGTGTAGAAATACAGCTCTGCCTACCCCTTCGGGGATAAAAGGCGTGACGATATTTATGTATGTACTATATCATTGTGGCTATATGTAGTTATGTAGTTTGGCGGACTATACCACTCTGGCCAGTTGGACTGGTATAGCGTTTGATGATGAGTTTTCCGTCTCTTCGCTAAAATAGTATTTGCTTCGTGTATTTTCAAAAATCGCCTCTTACATCACTCACGGCATGAAAAGGAGTAGTGATACTTTATTCCTATTGTTAATCCGTCACCACACTGATGTGTATTCCACCAGTATATGCGTGAACACAAGTACTCTTCTATAAGAGCCCAGAAATCTGGGTACGCACTGTACTCTCCATCTGTCCTCGTCTATTTTGAACAAATTGTATCAGAAATATAGATAAGAATCAAGTACTCTGATGCTATATAGATAATAATAATATATAAAAAAAGAAAATTAAGGATGGTGTCATCCATAATTATGTGGCATTACGGGTACAGTACCTGTACGGGTTTTTAAAGCCTACACTTAATTTTCAAACAACACGCCTTAAAAAAGTGCACAATACTACACAAACAGTGTATACACTTCTATGTTATGTTTATCTACACTTGTTTATCTGCAACAAAAGCGTATAAACTATGCGTAAGTATGTAGGCACACCCACGCACACCTAAGCCACTGCAGTGTACTAAAGCGTGTGTGACTAAATCGCTTCAGTTGAGTATCCTTAAAAATTATTTAGCATAATATATGGTGCTTACGCCCTTCTGCGCTTTACCCGTAAAAATGGTTTTCACAGTACTGAATGTACTATATTCTACTATAACGGTTCAAGGTACTATTAACGCAAGCAAATTCTAATACGAAACGTCAGAAATAAACGCTAATATTGGGATCGTGTTCCCAATATTAGCGTTTATTTCTGACGTTTCGTATTTCGACACAATATGCTAATATTATACGAAGCTTATTACTGTCATTGTATATGTCACTTTCGCTTTTAGGTTTCATATTATTTGGTATTAAATTTAGGGCTGAGCAAGGAACGGCTAGACTAGGGCTCTCAATTCAATAGATTATAGAGTATATTTATGCAGAGATATAAGAGGACGGAGAGATGTCGTTCTTAAAATCTTGAAAGAAGAGGTCAAAGTACAATGCGAATCCCAAGTAGATATGTCTGAACGCAGATTCTACATAGAAATCTGTCTGGTATTTTTTTCCGAAGAGTAGGTTTAGGTAGTGTGCCCAATACAATCATAAAAGCCAACCTGTTGCAGTCAGTTAGCATAGGCTTTATACTTTATTGATTGACATTATTCAATCCATTATGATTATCTCAAAGTTACATATGTATATACATGTCACATAACTTTATAAATATGATATATCTTAAACAAAGCGCAGAATTATCTGCGTACTAACCAGTAGCTCATATTCTCCCTTAGACACATGTAAATGCTTGCATTGCGTTTACGCCTGTTATATCAGTTTGAAACAATATATATTGTTACCTAACATCTATACTAACATAATTAAGCTGAAGATTTTGTTTGGTTGATTGCACACACTTATCTCAGAAACTACTAGCCTGATTTGTATGATTATTTTTGTGTTGGATAGACTGCTTTTCGAGGAAGGCTATAGGTTATAACAACAAGCTATGAACCATGAGAGTGGAGCAGTAGCTCAAAATAACCCGGATATAACCGCGGGCTCATCTATTCACCAGTAAATTCGAGATATAATCGACAAACGTCGATTGACCAAAACTTTACATCACACATTCTTTATACCCCCCTTCCGTAAAGAAGGCTTCAAATAATTGCTGTCAAAACATACTTGTTTTGATAGCGATTATTTAAAGCCTTCTAAAGTAGTACTACTACTTTTCTCTAATCCACCGCTTCACAATCCATTTCAAAATGACCGACATTTGCGAAGAAAAATAAATCTCTCAATTCGAGTTTCGATCTAATCGTTACATCTAGTTGTCGCCCGATCGCCTTCAATCGTTCCAGGCTGTTTGCATACTATCCTTAACTGGATCCGATTAACATCGTACCCAGACTGGTCCTCTACTCATCCTGTCCCTTTTTTTCAATTGGCCAGAGCCTTACGGTTTTATCCAATGTGGAAAAAGCAAATAAATTGTGTAAACTAGGAAAAGGTTTTCGATGTAACTGTGCAAGATAAAAGGCATTGGAGCGTATTTATTCTGGAGATATTATTTTCTGAGGAGCTTACGGCTTTGATGATGGCTTACTGATATTTGTATATAGACATATAGGGGTAGAACACGGATCGTGTCGTTGGTGTAAATAAAATATGTGGTCATACAAATTAGAATCACGGATAAAGGATGGTATTTTAACTATTGTTTTTGTAGACAAATCGCAAATTGGTATCTAGCGTGACTACATGCAATATGTCATAGCTATATCGTAAAATTGGCCGTTTCTAACCGAAACTAAAATTTATGTTGCATTGTCAACGTTTAACGATTTGGTCAGCTATGTTTGCCATATCGTAAAATCGGGTGTCCATGTCCATATAACAACATTATTAATTAATAAATAAAACGGTCAAGTGCGAGTCGGACTCGCGCACCGAGGGTTCCGTACAAACCTGTAGGTACCAAAAGATATGTGATGTAACTAAAAATTTAAGGTTTTCGAAATTTTTTCTATGTGCTATAAAACGTCGCTTTATGCCAAATTTCAAGATTCTAGATCGCCTGGAAGTACCCTTTAGTTTTGTCTTGAACATTTGATATGAATATTAATTATATACCTCTACGGGTTCATGCGGAATACCTTTAAAATTATTAAACACTAGCTGACCCGGCGAACTTCGTACCGCGTAACAGTCGATTAATTAATTATTGTTTTGTTTTTTTTCTCTCCGTAGGTACCATCCTCGTACTTACGGAATATTATAAAGATAGAATTAGCGAAATCGGTTCAGCTACTCTCGAGATTTGCGCTTAGCAACACATTCAGCGATTTATTTTTATATTACAGATATTTTAATTATATGATGTTACTAAAAATTTACGGTTTTCGCATTATATACGTTGTTTCGGCGGGGCGTAGGGCGGAAGTAGGTCTAACTCACATTTTTATTTATCAATGACTTAGACATACTTCTACTCTCTGCATCCGCGTCCGATGCAGAGTTTGGCGAATGGTCATAGGTGTAGCGCAGGTCGTGCAGATCCCTAAGACAAGGCTGGTGGACTATCCTTCCCGAGGTTGCCGCCCGTTGTTGGTCTGGTTCCATAAGAAACAGACGTAACCAAAACCTCCAGCCGCCACACACACACAGCGTGCAGACACACACAAAAACACGCGCGCATGCAGACACATTCACCTATACCCACACACATATACACGCACAGTAACACACACACACACACACACACCTACACACTCTTACATGGACGCACACACACACGCACCTAAACACCACTTCAAACACTCACACACATACACAAACACATACTCAACACAGACTCATACCAAAACAGACATGGAAAAAGAAAATTATGGAAGTGAAACAAAAAAGTTGCGTACCCCAGGAGGGTACCAGCGTCCGTGACGCTGGAGAATCCCTCCCTGCACCATCGTGTGCAGGCTGCCCCACGTATTCTGGGGGGGGATGTTTCACGCTCTCAAGAAAGCTTAAATCTGCACGACCTGGCCAACGCCATGCCTCGTGCAATTCATACCTCATCCACTTCCTGGAACATCGCTCCGCGTCGAGCTAACGCACGCCAAAAGGCGGACGTTGACTCCGCGTCGACTGCGAATCCAGGTAGTCGCAGACGAGGCGGTAAACGCTACCGCCGTTACAAACGCTCACGTGAGCAAACAACACAGTCGGGTGATAGCGCATCGAATAAATCGGCTAGCGCACTCCCGATTGCGACCACGACGGCTGGTAAAAACAACCAGCGCGGCCAAACCTCGACCGGTGGAGCGGACGGTCCGCCCCGGACGACGCTGCTAGACGGTTGTGTTGCGCCGCTGACGCCAAAGAGCGCGACTGCAGAAACAGTCAGCGCACTCCCGCCTGCGCACGGCGCACCGGGGGGGGGGGTGCTCCCGGGGCGCCCCGTCGCGCTCCTCCGGTGGGAATTGGTAACGCTGCGCAGCCGTCGTGTGGAAACAAGGAGCCGCACTGCAAACGCGGCCCAAAAAGACGCGGTCCGGCGCCACCAGGACAGCCCACTCTGACACCAAACACGAAGAAGGTTCGTCCTGAAGACTCCACACCACCCAGCGCCGGGTCGAAACGGGCGAAAACAGACGCCACACCGAATAGCAGTAGGAACTACGCAGAGGCGACAAACTCGCACCTGATGGTAGCCATCGCTACTACCCCTGCCACGGACCTGACGGTGGAACAGGCGAAGCAACTCGAACGCTCAATTGAAGAGAGCATAGTTGAGACTGCCTTCGCCACACCGCCGAATAACGGGCCGGCACTCACACCTTCCTTTAGGGGCAAACCTCTTGCAGTGGAGGGTGTCCTTAAGCTATGGTGCGAGAATGAAGACTCTTTAACGTGGCTCAAAACCACTGTAGCCAAAACAAGATCGCCGATTGAGGGAACTAGGCTGGTCGTCATCAGGCAGTCAGACATGACGAAGCGCGTACGCGCAGCGCTATGGCTGCCGAAGACGATCACACTGGAGCTACCCAAGATCCACCATCTCCTGATTGCCCGAAACCCCTGGTACGCCGTACAAACGTGGCAATTGTACGGTGCATCAGTGCAGGAGCACGGAGTCTACCTCACCTTGGGCATCCCTGAACCCGAGATGCCCAAGATCACGGAACGCGGCCGTCGGGTTTCCTTCTTCGCTGGCAGCGTGTACGTAATGTTCCATGCTTCCAGCGGGGGGGAGAGCTCGGCGGCTGTAGGGCCCGAGGAAACGCCGAATGAAGGTAAGAACACAGCGGAAGGAGCTGTACCAGCCATCCCAAGCACCTTGGGCATAGCCCGCATTGCACCGGCGCCCGCAGCGACTACACAAACACCCACCGCTGCGATGGACGCAAAAGACGAGCATGACTCGTCTGACGGGGAGTCTATGGACAGCAATGTTCTCGACTCTTCGTCAGACTAGAGTCATACAACCTAACTAACAACTAACCTCCAGCATAAGCAAATTGCAACGGCTACCCTACGCATGCTGCTGGAGGTTAATCAGCAGACAATAGCCCTAATCCAGGAGCCGTGGATTAGAGGCGACAAAATATGTGGTTTAAACAACATCGGAGGTAAGCTACTGCACAACTGCTCGGTCATTAAACCGAGAACATGCATATACATTCCCCAAACAATACCAGCACTGCTGCTAACCAACTTCTGTTCTAGAGACCTCACTGCCGTAGGATTCCAAACAGGGCCCAACAAACAGATGTTAGTACTAGCTTCGGTCTACATGCCTGGCGATGAGGACATCCCATCTAAAGAGCTGGCCGAGCTGGTGCAGCACTGTGAGGACCACGGCTGGCAGGTAATCATCTCGGCGGACGAGAACGCGCACCATCCGCTGTGGGGAAGCCCCGATGCTAACAGACGAGGTGAGATCTTGACTGAATGTATCTTTTCAACAAATCTATCTGTAGTTAACAACGGTCCGGAGCCCACCTTTGTTAGCTCCAGATATCAAACCATAGTAGACATCACGCTAGCATCGGATGGGGCCGCGGAACTTGCGAGCCATCCTTTGCAGACCATAGACGAATCTGCTATGACATACGTGTGCAAGAGAACGTCCCACAACCTAGGCGCAACCCTCGCAGAACAAACATCGCGAAATACAAGACGCTTCTCGCATCACAGGTTGACAGGTCCTATTTCAAGGACATGTCAACCAGCACTGACAACATAGAGCATAACACCAACTTACTAACAGAATGTATATAAACAAGTTATCGGCAAGCCTGTGCACCCACACTCCCAAAGTCGTCTAGTAAAACCCAGTGGTGGGGAAGAAAACTAGAGGGAATCAGGCAAAACCTGAAGAAACTCTTTAACAGGGCTAAAAACACGAGAATGGAAGCAGACTGGCTCAAATACAAAGAAGCCCAGTCACACTACAAGAAACGCATAAGATTCCGCAGAGGCGAGTCCTGGCGGCGTTTCTGCAGCGGCATAAACACCATGAATGAAGCAGCCAGGGTGAAAAAGATCTTGTCTCAGGACAGCAACAAAACCCTTGGCGCCATTAAAAAGCAAGATGGAACCTACGCAACTACGGACGCTGAAATTAGCCAAGTGCTAATTGAAACTCACTTCCCAGGTTGTAAAGTAACCAATGACCGTCTGTGTGACGAGTCAGACTACAGACCACCGACCCAAACAGACTGGCTGGTAGCCGAAAATGTGGTCACCACAGACCGGCTGAAATGGGCAATTAACAGCTTCCAGGCATTCAAATCCGCAGGCCTGGATGAAATCATACCAGCATTCCTACAATGGGGATGCACAACGATTGGGCCGCACCTGCTCGACATCTACAGGGTCTCAATAGCACATAGATACATACCTTGCAGGTGGAGGGAAGTTAAAGTCATATTCCTCCCAAAACCTGGCAAAACTAACTACTCACAAGCGAAAGCATATAGACCAATCAGCTTGACCTCCTTCTTACTGAAAACGCTGGAGAGACTTACGGACCGACACCTCCGTGAGGGCGCATTACTGCGCAAGCCATTACACCCACATCAACACGCCTACAGAAGTGGCAGGTCAACTGAATCGGCGCTGCATTCCGTTGTGAGAAGTGGACCTTAGTGGCTGGATTGATCAACTGCTGAAACACAGGGCAATACAATTCACGGTAAAGTCCACCACGAGGGGCATAGTTGCAAAAGGCTGCCCTCAGGGAGGTGTACTCTCACCCTTATTGTGGAACATTGTGGTGGACGATCTGTTACGGAACTTAAACGACAGACGATTCTATACGGTCGGCTATGCAGACGAGATTACCATCCTGATCAAAGGTGACTCAGAAGACACGATCCGCAATCGGATGCAAGCAGCCATCAGGATCATGGAGGAATGGTGCAACCAACATGAACTGACGGTTAACCCCAACAAAACGGAGCTAGTACTTTTCACCAACAAAAGGAAAACCCATATGTGCAAAACACCAAAACTCTTTGGAACGGAGCTTACCCTATCGAATGAAGTCAAGTACTTGGGCGTAATACTTGACCATAAGCTAAACTGGGGTAAGCACATCAGCACTAAAACAACAAAAGCATGCACAATCTTCTGGCAATGTCGGAGAATCATAGGTAAGAAATGGGGTCTCAAACCATCTATCACCCTGTGGATCTACACTGCCATTATACGCCCCATGCTTACATATGGTGCAGTAGTGTGGTGGCCACGCACACAACTAAGCACAATCACAAAAAAGCTACTGAGCCTTCAACGCCTAGCCTGCTTGGCCACAACAGGCTGCATGAAGACCACCCCAACAGCCGCCTTGGAGATACTACTGGACCTAAGACCGCTGCACCTAATGATCCAGCAGGAAGCTGGTGCTGCAGCAATCTAGACAAGCTCGGGCTGTGGAGAAAGGATGATCGAATAACCCACGCACGCCTAAAAGGGACCTTAACCAAAGAGATCCCGATGCTAGAGGCCGCTTGCGATCTCATCCCTAAAACCTTTGTCTTTGACAAAAAATATCGCATCCAATTACAGGAGGAACACAAAGACAGCTCTGGTATACACGAAGTCAGAGTATACACAGACGGTTCAAAAACGAAGCATGGGACAGGTGCGGGCGTATTCTTCCATGACTTAAATATCAACATCTCAACATCCCTTGGCACTCTTAACACCATATTCCAAGCCGAGTGTGTTGGGATAACAAGAGCCGCAACAGCAATCGCGTCTAGGATCGTAAGTGACCTGTCTATACTATCACGGACAGTGTCTCTGTACTACAAGCTCTCGGCAGCAACTGCTTTAACAGCGGCCTCATCATGGAATGCCACCTAGAGCTGCAAAAGATTGCAGAGAAGAATCGGGTTACGCTGCAATGGATTAAAGGCCACAGCAACTCCGCAGGCAATGACGCCGCAGACCAACTGGCACGGCAAGGATCGGACACAATGATAATGGGACCCGAGTCGATTGTACCGATACCGGCAAGCCAACTCAAAACGTGGCTACGCGAGAGAACCGCACATGAACATAAAAAACAGTGGGCAAACATAAAAGAATGCAGACAAACAAAAGATGCTATCCCCCGCTTGAACAAGCGACTCTCGCAAAAGCTGCTACATTCTAACAGAAAAACTCTTTAACATCTAACCTAATGGAAGGAAAGAGGAACCCACCACGCACCCTCGGATTGACCACCCCAACTATTGCAATAGAAAAAGGTTGACAATACCGAACTCCTCTAAAAGGATAAGGGATATAGGAATGGCATGGGCTGGTATAGGCAATGGATGGTATAGGCATCCTCAGGAGCGATGGGCAACGACTGAGCCTAGGCTCAGTCGTTCCCGGCGTCGGGCAGTGACGACCCCATCGCCCAGTGACTTGTCACTGCAAGCAGTCACCTTTGCTCCTCTCATAGAGGAGTGAAGGATATCCCGCTGTACCCCTTGTTCGGAGGGGTACGGCTGCGACGGGTCCAGGCACTCGCGTTTAACGAGTGGTTGGACAGGCAAATCTGCCAACCGTGGCAAATCGTAACCCCGGCATTGAGTCGCAGTCATGTTTTGTGACCTAATGCTGGGAGCGAAGGTCTTGGCTTAACCGCCCGGGCCGCGAGGAAGAAAACCTCTATAAAAAATTACCCCAATTCCAAGGTTTGGCGCGCGCCGATGGATGCATGGCTGATGGGAAGATCAGTCGCGAGCGCTCCTCCAGTCAGGGCAAAGGCCGTCCCCCTGGTTGGGTACTAAATGTAGGCTTACCCGGGTACAGGGGGCACCACCCGGGCGGACCATCTATTCCCCCACTCTCGTGGGAACCAAATGTATAGTTCGCAAGCCACTAATTCGAGCGAAGAGCCACGCTCACTAAACTCTGGCTCCACTCTTCGCGCCAATATTGACGCTGATGATGAGGTGGAGGATCCATCACTACCAAGGGTAGCTTTACCTGGTGCTGCAGCCTGTGACCGGGGCCGCTCTCGGTCCTTGGGCAGATCCCGGGGGCGTTCAGGTCCTTCTCGTTCAGCCACCCCTTGCCCGGGGCTGTCACGGGTACCAGCCACTGCCATATCCGCGGCGGTCTCCAAGACCACCACCTCCACTTTACTGGGGGCCCAAGGCCCTGAGTTGATCGGGCGGGCGTCGCCAGACGTTTCTGATGGCGGAGGCCGCGTAACCCGCTCGGGGAAGAAGAAGGCTTTGGGTGATCCAGCTGCGCATACCCCGGAGTCGTCAGTTGAGCGGGCCGCGGACAGTGCGCGTGAGAGCGATAGCTCCGCCATGTCTGTGGCATCGGTCTCGACCCGAGGTGCACGAAAACGCGCCGTGAAACGTCACCCAGAGGGACCGGATGAGGGGGTGGCCCGGGTTAGGGCAAGGACGGCGGAGGTCTTTGATTCGGACGGAGAACTAAGGTTATTGTCAGACCCGTTAGCTTCTTCGTCCGACTCAACAAAACGCGCTCACGAGATCGAGCAGCGTTTAGAGGAGCTGCGCGGGCAACCGACAGCCGCAATACAGGAGAAAGCGCTCCTCTCTGTTGCGGTTGTAGAGAGAGTGGCCAAAGAGAGCCGCAGCCTGAAGGGGGCCTTTGGTAAGGCCCTGATAGACGCCGCTCAGGACATTGCTGCTGCAATTGCGGCTCAAACTGAGCGCATCGCGCGGGAGGAGGCATCTAACGCCGAGCTCCACTCCCGCCTAGCCTCCCTTGAGGCTGCGATGGACGCGATGTCCAAGGAGCTCGAGCAGCTCCGTAAGAGTGCGCCGCTGACATATCCAGCTGCTCAGTCACCGCGAACGCCAACGACGAAGACCTGCGCGCCTCCCCAGTCCGGGTTACCTCCTCTTCCTGCCAGGCAGCCGACAATGAGCGCACCAGCCAAGAAGCCTCCGAGGAGTGGGGGCCCTCTTCGCCGAGAGGAGTTCCCTCCTCTTCCCTTCCACCCCGCCCGGGCCCAGACTAGCGATCGGGTCCAGCAACAAGTTGTCGCGGCACCTTATCCATACGTGAGCCACGATGGCTCTACTTATACGGACCTGGCGTCGCAGATCTCGGCCCAACTTGCGATCCAGATGGATCGCAAGTTCGAAGAATTTCGGGCTGAGATCTTCCCAGACCGTGTGGCACGGCCGCGACTCGCGCAGCCAATAGCCGCGACACATAACGTCGCACCCACACCTGCACCAGACGTCGCGATTGCCACCGCGTCCACTACTGCAGCAGCAGTCACGCCTGGTGGCGGAAGCAGGAAGAAAAGGAGGAGAAAGACAGCGCCGCCTGCACCCGCACTTGCCCCATTGTCAACCCTCAACACTGTTGGGCAGGCACCTGCAGCTGAGCCCAATGCCTCCTGGGCCACAGTGACAAGCCGCCCTGCAAAGGCCAGGGCCCGAAAGGATAAGACCAAAAAGCCAGTGTTGCCCAAAGTGCCGTCCACGTCGGCAGTGACAGTGACTCTTCCACCGGGGTCCAACACCACCTTAGCCGAGGTGATGAGACTGGCCAGGGAGAGGGTTGACCTCAACGAACTGGGGCTCACCGAGGGCCTCCGTCCGAAACGGGCCATCACCGGAGGACTTATACTTAAAATTCCCGGTGAACAGGGCTCGGAAAAGGCGGAAGACCTTAAAAGGCGCCTTCAGACGGCATTGTCCGAAACGGACGCGATCGTGGCGCGTCCCGTAAAAATGGCTGAGATCCGGGTGAGAGACTTGGACGACGCAGTAGTCTCTAAAGATATTGCCGAAGCAGTTTCCGCGGAGGGCAATTGCAATGAGGCCGACGTGAAGGTTGGCCAAATTCGCTCCTCCGCGGCGGGCTTGGGGACTGCGTGGGTTCGATGCCCGCTCACAGCTGCCCGCGAGCTGGTGGCCGCGGGAAAGCTCCGAGTAGGTTGGGTCATCGCCCGTGTCGAGGCCCTGGCGGCTCGACCTCTACAGTGCTTCAGGTGCCTGGAGAAGGGGCACGTGCGCGCCCGCTGCACATGTGACAGGGACCGAAGCGCTCTCTGCTTTGTCTGCGGCCAAGCTGGCCACAAGGCAAGTGGTTGTAAGGAGAGTGCTCCGCGGTGCCCTGTGTGCACGGATGCGGGGCGTCCGGCCAACCACCGGGTGGGCACCAAAGCCTGCACCCCTCCTGAGAAGAGGGGTGGTAGAAGTAAGCCTGCGGTTACCGCCGCTCCTGCCACGGCGGTTACCGAAACCAGCAATGGTTTTGGGTTGTTGGAGTCGGTTACCGGCTCTGGGGAGGCTATGGAGGCTTAAAATTCTTTTCCCCTTTAGTCGTTCTTCAGGGCAACCTAAACCACTGCCGTGCTGCGCAAGCTTTGCTTGCGCAGACCGTTGCAGAGCGTTCGGTTGCCCTGGCAATAATGGCGGAGCCGTATTTCGTCCCGGACCACCCTCGTTGGTTCGGGGCATCAGATGGCTCCGTCGCTGTGTACTGGGCGGGGGGGGAAAGAGAGCCCCATTGCCGCCTGCTCCATCAGGGGCCGGGTTTCGTCGTTGTCGAATGGGGTCCTGCGATCGTCGTCGGCTGCTATGTCTCCCCAAACAGTGGCCTTGCCGCTTTTGAGGCCTACCTCGACGGGCTGGCGAACCACATCAGGGTTTACCAGTCCCGTCCGGTGTTTGTCCTGGGTGACTTCAACGCACGCTCTAGCGTGTGGGGTGACACCCGGGACAACCTGCGTGGAGAGACGGCGCTCGAATGGGCGACTGAACTCGACCTCCGGCTTTTAAACCGGGGGTCAGTTAGTACATGCGTCCGCTGGCAGGGAGAGTCGATCGTCGATCTTTCGTGGGCGACTCCCTCTGCCGAGCGTCTCGTCTCGGGGTGGTTTGTCGCAGAGAATGTGACCACGCTGTCAGATCACAGATTGATCGAATTCAGCGTGACCTTCCGCCCACCCCGCGACATCCCGTGGCGCCCAAACGCGGTTCCGACGCGTCGCTGGCAAGTTCGACAACTTGACGGGGATATGTTAGCAGCCGCTGCCCACGTGGCCGAGTGGGAGGCCGCCAATTTGGGAATCCCGCCCGATCCCGACTCACAGGCGGACTGGTTTCGGGACATTATGACATCTGTCTGCGACACGTCTATGCCCCGATCCAGTCCGAGGAGACCCAGTTCGCAGTACTGGTGGACGCGCGAAATCGAGCGCATTCGCCTTGATCATGTCGCGGCGCGGCGCCAGTACTTACGAGCCCGACGAAGAAGGAGAGCCACTGCTGAAGAGATTGCTGGAGCATATGAGCGGTATCGGACCGTCGGGAAAACACTTTCAAGTGAAATCCTTGCGGCCAAGGCCCGTTCCTGGCAAGAACTAGTCAATGGACTGGACAGGGACCCATGGGGGCGCCCTTACAAATTTGTTATGGGCAAGCTCAGACCGTGGGTCCCTCCCATCACGTCGACCCTGGACCCGCCGTTTTTGGAGAGAGTAGTCGATACCCTCTTCCCGCGGGCCGAGGTTAGCGACTCGACACCTCCTCCGTCACAGTCGTCTCAAGTTCCTTGGGATGACCAACTTGACGTGACGGAAGACGAGCTGGACCGAGCCATTCGACGGCTCCGGGCCCGCAACACCGCCCCGGGTCCCGATGGGATCCCGGGTCGGGCGTGGGTGCTCGCGCTCGCAATCTTGGGGGACAGGCTAAGGCAATTGTTCACCGACTGCCTCCGTTGTGCCGTATTCCCCTCCGGTTGGAAAGAGGCTGATCTGGTCTTAATCCAAAAGCCCGGCAGGACCGCCGATTCTCCCTCAGCGTTCCGACCCATTTGTTTGCTGGACGAGGTGGGCAAGCTCTTTGAGCGCATTATTGCTGCCCGCCTCCAGGACCACCTGTCGAACGTGGGCCCCGATTTGTCTGAGTGCCAGTTCGGCTTCCGGCAGGGGCGTTCGACTATAGACGCAATCCGTCGCGTCCGCTCCCTGTCGGAGCCGGTGCTCAGGGAGGGAGGCGTTGCGTTGGCGGTCAGTCTTGACATTGCCAATGCCTTTAACTCCCTCCCCTGGCAGTCAATTAGGAGGGCGCTGATTTATCATAACGTGCCCTCCTATCTGCGTGATATTATCGGGTCGTACCTAAATGGGAGGTCCATCAGGATAAAACGTCGGAACGGAGCTCTGCTCACGAGGGAGCTCTCAAACGGAGTTCCACAGGGGTCCGTATTAGGACCCCTTCTGTGGAACATCACGTTCGATGCGGTCCTGCGTATCGGTCTCCCCTCTGATGTCAGCGTCGTCTGCTATGCGGACGACACGTTGGTGCTGGCGCGGGGGACAACCGGCTTCCGCAGTGTCGTGGCTCTCGCCAATCGTGGCGTGGCACTGGTCGTCTCGGCAATTAGCCAGATGGGCCTTCGAGTGGCGCCTCACAAATCTGAGGCGCTATGGTTCCATGCCCTTCCTCGGGGTCGGGAACCACCCAGCTCTGTGGTGTCAATTTGTGGTGCACAAGTCCGGGTGGGGCGTACTATTAAGTACCTTGGCCTCATTTTGGACTCTCGCTGGGCGTTCGAAGACCACTTCGAGCGCTTGGCCCCCCGAGTTCGTGGTGCGGCGGGCGCGCTTCGACGCCTGCTCCCGAACCTTGGTGGGCCACGCGAGGAAGTTCGCCGCCTCTACTGTGGCGTCGTGCGGTCCATGGTTCTCTATGGGGCGCCCGTGTGGCATCATCGTCTTACGCGCGCCTCCCGCTGCAGGGCTATCCTAGCCAGTCTGCAGCGGTTGGTGGCCATTCGGGTAGCACGAGGCTACAGGACGATATCCCATGAGGCGGCGACGCTCATTGCGCGCCTCCCGCCGTGGGATCTCCTGGCGTGGGTGAATGCCCGTCTTTATGACGAGGTTCGCCTTCGTCGAGTAGGCGGAGAGGCGTCGAGTGAAACGCTCGAAGAGTGCCGGCGAAATGCGCACCGAAGTGCGTATGAGGAGTGGCGCGTGCGGCTGCATCTACCGCGTTGCACGCGCCAACGCATCGTCGGTGCGATTTTGCCAATATTTGACGCCTGGCTCGAGACGAAAGAGTGCACTACTTTCCGGCTGACTCAGATACTTACCGGGCATGGTTGCTTCGGTGAGTATCTGAGTCGGATCGGCCGTGAGGAGACGACACAGTGCCACCACTGCGATGACGATCTGGACTCCGCTCAACACACACTAGAGGTGTGCCCCGCGTGGGCGGACGAGCGGAGTACTCTGGTCGCTACAATCGGGAGGAATTTGTCCCTACCAGCCGTAGTAGCGACAATGGTAGAGGACACCCACAATTGGCGTGCAATGGTCTCCTTCTGTGAAGCTGTAATGCTCCAGAAGGAGGCCGCCGAGCGGGAGCGTGAACGACGCAACCCCGCTCGCAGGCGAAGGCGGCGTCGAGGCGGCGGCAGCGGCCGTTGAACTCGACTCTTCCTCAGGTCTGCGGGCGTTGGAGGGGGAGCCTCTAATGACCCACCACAAGCGGACCCGAGAAGGCAGCGGACTGTGTGGCGCAGTCTGCTGTGAAAGGCATTGCACACCCCGCCTTTCCCCGGGCACGCGTCCCAAGCAAGGGGACGGACGCGACAGGTACAGCGGAGCAATACAACACAGTTCCCGCTGTACCTGCAAGGCGTCGAGCTACGGAGCCACCGTGTGGTTTTTAGTCGGTAACCCAGGTGGGAGTCCGACATACCCCTTTCGACCGCTCCCCGGTCGGATGGGCATGAGGTAACTCATTTTCCACACGATAAAAAAAAAAAAAAAAAAAAAAAAGGCTCAGTCGTTGCCCATCGCTCCTGAGGATGCCTCGTGCAGAGGCGAAACACGTGTCGAAGAATAGTCGGCGCATACAGTGGGATACTGCAAGTCAGGTATCTTCCTGGAACCCATACCATTCCTATATCCCTTATCCTTTTAGAGGAGTTCGGTATTGTCAACCTTTTTCTATTGCAATAGTTGGGGTGGTCAATCCGAGGGTGCGTGGTGGGTTCCTCTTTCCTTCCATTAGGTTACAATGGAATTCCGCCAAGTAACGTCTGATTCAATCAACTATATCTTAAGCATCTGACAGGCATAATAACCGGCCACTGTCCACTAAACAAGCACCTATTCAACATAGGCGTTACGGACAGCCCACTGTGCAGGGGCTGCATGGAAACCGAAGAAACACCCGCTCACGTTATTCTGCACTGCACAAGTGTGAGCGATCAACGGGCAAAGCTGCTGAAAAACCCCAGAACCATGTGTGAGGCTTTGAACGACATCAACCAACTAATGGCTTTCTGGAAGGAGCTAAGGTGGTATGAGTACTTGGCGTCAATCAAGTCGCCACTTACGCACAATGGCCCAAATAAGTGGCTAAGTGCGGAAAACCCACGTACAACTAACTAACTATACGTTGTTTCGTGCCAAATTTCAAGATTCTGAGTTGACGGGAAGTACCCTGTAGGTTTTGATTCCCTTGCCAGTTTCGAAAATTTGCGAAAATTTGCATAAACGGCTGTATCTTTTGATTGCGTTGGCTTAGAAGTTTGATTTTTTTCACAGCTTCAAGCGACCGTAGACTTGACTATTTGATATAAATTTCAATTTGATACCTCCACGCGTTTCTAAGAAAAAGGGTCTTGACAGGCGTGCGGACGGACAACAAAGTGATCCTATAAGGGTTCCGTTTTTTCATTTCGTGGTACGGAACCCTAAAAACAGAATATGTTTCGAATTTGTCCAGTCTAATAGACTAAATTTACGGCGCACTGCGAAGCAAGTCGCGTCATGAGCCGATATGAAGCCAATACCCTCTGCGTGACAGTCAGTTGTAATACTGTGAGTCGGTTGTAAGATGATACCCAATAATTAAACAGCTCGTAAACGTACCTTATCCTATCAATATAATAAAGAATAACGCTCTCTTAACATAGGGACGGTATTAAAATACATTGAATCGCCAGCTGCGCAAAGAACTATTAAAAAAAGATTCTTATCCACCTCGCTCAACGGAAAGTAATTTACTTTGCTAGAAAGCATTGTACTGTTGGCAAAATGGGTCAGTATTTCACTTTCTTGATGCCACGATGAACTTAAGAGCGGAGTTTTAATTTGTGAAGAATATTCACAACTATCCTCGTATTTATGGCATAAAGTTTGTTTAATGCTTTGCCGCCTCGAGTGAGAATTTCTGAGTATATTTTTGTAGTATACTAAATAATATTTTCGTCGGAAAATGGAGTGTATTTATCCTTCTTTTGTGTCACAATTTATCTGCGGATGGCTGTATATTTTTATGTAAAATGCGGTGAAAACTGTAAATAGTCTGGAGGGATGAGTGTCTGAAATAAGAATACTACCTTTATTATTACATTTTTAAATCGCGTTAGCTCTTTTTGATATTGTATTATAACTATTGTAATGATGGGCAGCTTGTGACTACAGCACTTTACTTTGTATTATTCATACAAACTTCTAACCTTTAATGTACTCACTTAAAGCTGGAATTTTCATACACAATTTCAGTTTATGTGAGTTGTACGTTGATACACTGAAAGAAAATATTCTTGAATCGCCTAATGTATGAAAAAGCCATTTGACAGGGAATCGTGTTGTATCTAACAATATCATCCACAAAACATCGAATCATAATTTGCGAATCTTTTTTTTGGTTTGGTCTGCAAAATCAACAGACTTGGTCATTTGCTCATCCTATTTACATATCAATTATTTTAAAATATTTAATAAAAAGCTGTGAATACGTATTATATGCGTATACCTTAAATTTTGTCGGTAACCTTTATCACCATACGTTAGCAAACAAACTGCTCCCAATACAAAGCCTTCTCCCCACAAATAAATATTTTATTCACCCAGCGCGTCCAATACGCTTAATTGCTGCTAAAATCACCACAAAGCGCCACGCATTACATTACGCGCTACGCGGCCAATGCTAATTTTCACATACAATATGTCGATTTGAAATCATTGGGTACTCTTTAAGCTTTAATTAACTGGACATCCATTCTAATATGATAAATTCGAATATTTGTTTGTTTATCCTTGTTTGACGCTAAAGTGCGAGCGCGTCATCGAACGAATCTCGATGAAATTTTGATATAGTTCCATACAGAATGATACGTAGGATTTGTCACGATAGCCGACTACTACACGGGTGGAATCGTCGACAAACCTTAGTATAGAAATATTTGTAGAAGACGCACCAACAATCAGATAAAAAGAGACATAGGAAAAATGACTGGTAGCGAGACTTAGTGTAGAATTTTAAATAATTATAGAGCAGTGATAGGTGAGTGGAGAGACCGACAGACTGCCACGCAGAGGGTCTCGGGTTCGAATCCACGCCATGTACCAATGACTTTTCGAAGTTGAGTGCGTACTAAATTGTTAATTATCGCTTGCTTACCGGTGAAGGAAAACATCGTAAGGACACCTGCATGTCTGAGAGTTCTCCATAATGTTCTCGAAAGACATGTGAAGTCTGTCAACCTGCACTTGGCCAGCGTGATGGCCTTACCCTTTTCATAGTGATAATGGGATAATGTATACTATGTATAAGGCTCATGATGATGAATTATAGCTGGCTTAACAGTAAATAAAAACATCAGTGATAATATCTTTACGTTTTCAAACAGCACTATTATCTCAGCTACATTTTTCTCAATTTTTAAAGACTAACTCCAATCGACTATTTTAATAATACGTAGTGTACTCCTCTACAAGAATTCACAACACTTGGCTCATTATGCAATACGCGAAACATGCAACCTTTAGCCAAACATAAACTTAAAATACCTCTAAGATACCAACTAAATTCAAACTTCTATAAAATAATTCAAAACGGATTAACGAGCAAACTATGTTACCCCTTACTTATCTCAAGGGGCGTGTAATTAAAAAAGTCAAATCTAGAAAGAAACTTATCTTAAAAACAACCGTAGTGTTTTCGCTCTCGCAATTTAATTATCCTTCGTCTCATTAATTACGGAGCAGATTGTTCCCCAGATTCACTATGTATTAGAAATGTAAAATAGACGGTGAAATGAGTTTTTGACGCCACAAATCCATCTGCTTTGAAACATTGAACCTTTTTGTGTTGAGGACTGGAATGGACATACTGTAGGCAGGCAGTTTTATTAATCATAGACAATGTTTTATTCTTTATTTTATTTAATTATAGACTCACGCCTGTAATCACCTAAGGGGTAGACAGAGGTGTTATATTACACCCACATTCGCCATACATTTTTAGGTCCCACGTAATAGGGGGCGAGCCTTTTGCCGTTACCAGGCACATCACCAGCCTCCGTGCTGCTACTGAGAATTTTGAAAAACATTGTATCACTTTTGCCCGACCCGGGAATCGAACCCGGGACCCCCGATCAGCAGTCGCATACGCTATCCACTTGACCACGGAGGCAATCTGTTATAACATAATAATAAAAATATCATAGGACAAGTCACATCCCTAATAACCAGATAACAGATAAACCCTCTCTTTCTTCTTCTTCTTCTTCTCATATCCCTTAATACATACATGTCTCACGACTATTATTAATGTAAAATAATATGAGAGGATGGCACATGAGCCTTTTATTCTAAAAACCGCGAGCAGAAGCTAATAATAGATATACTACACCTAGATACATAACGTGCTCATCACATGAAGATTAAAATTTGTCCTATTCTTACACCAATATTATTTTCAAAGAAACTCCCAAGAACAGATTACTGCCTTACCAAGATTTTTGAGTAGGCGAGGAACACGACAACTCAATGCGGCGAAAAACTAAATGCCACGCTTAGATAAATGATTGGTCTCGCTGCCCTCTACTAGACAGATCCGCTGAACTTGTAAACGTTACACGAGTGTTGGACAGACGAACAGTGACGAACACTGAGTGAATAAGTTGCCGTATTTACCAATCTATTGTTTTTAAATAGGGCGGTATCTAGTCGAGCGCCGTGAGACCATTACAATTTATCTTTTTTTTTTTATCGTGTGGAAAATGAGTTACCTCATGCCCCTCCGACCGGGGCGCAGTCGGAGAGGGTATGTCGGACTCCCACCCCGTGGGCTGGGTTACTGACTAAAAACCACGCGGTGGCTCCGTAGCTCGACGCCTTGCAGGTACATCGGGAACTGTGATTGTATTGCTCCGCTGTACCTGTCGCGTCCGTCCCCTTGCTTTGGATGCTTGCCCGGGAAAGGCGGGGTATGCAATGCCTTTCACAGCAGACTGCGCCACACAGTCCGCTGCCTTCTCGGATCCGCTTGTGGTGGGTCGTTAGAGGCTCCCCCTCCAACGCCCACAGACCTGAGGAAGAGTCGGGTTCAACGGCCGTTGCCGCCGCCTCGACGCCGCCTTCGCCTGCGAGCAGGGTTGCGTTGTTCACGCTCCCGCTCTGTGGCCTCCTTCTGGAGCATTACAGCTTCACAAAAGGAGACTACTGTACGCCAATTGTGGGTGTCCTCCACCATTGCCGCTACTACGGCTGGTAGGGACAAATCCCTCCCGATGGTGGCGACTAGGGTACTCCGCTCGTCCGCTCACGCGGGGCACATCTCTAGTGTGTGTTGGGTGGAGTCCAGGTCGTCATAGCAGTGGTGACACTGTGAAGACTCCTCACGTCCGATCCGACTCAAATACTCACCGTTACTGCTTCTCAATCTCGCGAGCGCGTTTTGTTGAGTCGGACGAAAAAGCTAACGGGTCTGACAATAACCTTAGTTTTCCGTCCGAATCAGAAACCTCCGCCGTCCTTGCCCTAACCCGGGCCACCCCCTCATCCGGTCCCTCTGGGTGACGGTTCACGGCGCGTTTTCGTGCACCTCGGGTCGAGACTGATGCCACAGACGTGGCGGAGCTATCGCTCTCACGGGCACTGTCCGCGGCCCACACAACTGACGACTCCGGGGTATGCGCAGCTGGATCACCCAAAGCTTTCTTCTTCCCCGAGCGCGTTAAGCGGCCTCCGCCATCAGAAACGTCTGGCGACACCCGCCCAATCAACCCAGGGCCTTCGGCTCCCAATAGGGTGGTGGTGGTGGTCTTGGTCTTGGAGACCGCCGCGGATACGGCAGTGGCTGGTACCCGTGACAGCCCCGGGCAAGTGGTGGCTGAACGAGAAGGACCCGAACGCCCCCGCGATCTGCCCAAGGACCGAGAGCGGCCAGGTCACAGGCTGCAACACCAGGTAAAGCTACCCTTGGTAGTGATGGGTCCTTCACCTTATCATCAGCGTCATTATCGGCGCGAAGAGTGGAGCCATAGTTTAGTGAGCGTGGCTCCTCGCTCGAATTAGAGGCTTGCGAGCTATTCATTTAGTTCCCACGAGAGTGGGGGAATAGATGGTCCACCTGGGTGGTGCCCCCTGTACCCGGGTAAGCCTACATTTAGTACCCAACCAGGGGGACGGCCTTTGCCCTGACTGGAGGAGCGCTCGCGACTGATCTACCCATCAGCCATGCATCCATCGGCGCGCGCCAAACCTTGGAGTTGGGGTAATTTTTATAGAGGTTTTCTTTCTCGCGGCCCGGGCGGTTAAACCAAGACCTTGGCTCCCAGCATTAGGTCACAAAACATGACTTCGACCCAATGCCGGGATTACGATTTGCCACGGTTGGCAGATTTGCCTGTCCAATCACTCGTAAAACGCGAGTACCTGGACCCGTCGCAGCCGTACCCCTCCGAACAAGGGGTACAGCGGGATATCCTTCACTCCTCTGTGAGAGGAACAAAGGTGACTGCTTGCAGTGACAAGTCACTGGGCGATGGGGTCGTCACTGCCCGGGATTACAATTTATCTACAGACTAGATAAGCCCGTGGTTACACCCACGTTATTTAAAGCTACTACCCCGCTCCCGTGGCTCACAGCGTGATGTTATATAGCCTATAGCCTTCCTTGATAAATGAGCTATCTAATACAGGAATAATTTTTGAAATCGGTCCAGTAGTTCCTGAGATTAGTGCGTTCAACCAAACAAACAAGCAAACAAACAAACTCTTCAGCTTCATATATTAGTATAAGATGCGACGTTTGCAATACCATACTTGTTGCGGAAGTAGCAATTTTCACGTCGCGTCTTGTCGCGTCGCTTTCAATAGGACTCTAGGTAACCCAGTAATGATGTCAAACTGTCTGCTCCAGTCATAATAAGTCAACGTCCCTGAAGCATTAATTAGGCCCAGTGGCAAACTTAGCTTCTATTTGTTAAGCGAGAATTGCTATTGACTTTGACTGACTTTATTGCAGTAGAACGAACTTTAATTAGTCAAGGTTTTGTAAAGGATCATTTTTGGTTGATTCTACTCTTTTTTTTTATTACAGTATTTAAGCAGTTGCTACTGATATCTAGAATCGTATCGGTATATAAGTAACCGGTATCGAATCCGTGTAGTGACGAATTAAGAATACAAAGTTTCACTACTCAATTTCATTCCATAGGTGTAGTAGGAAATACTGGACAGCACCTGTACCCTGTCTTCTTCCCGTAGGGCGTCTTTATCGGCAGTCGAGGTGGTTTTTAGTGGTAACACCACATACTCCGGCTTGCATTTCACCTCAAGAGCCGGAGAACCTAAGGGATTTTCCACCCAGAAAAAAATAAGAAAAAAGTAAATTAAAAAAAAACTGTGTGGTAGGAGGCAATTAAGGAAAGACACGAAGTAAATATGTAGTATCGTCGGGCAGAGATAGACAACTCAACATCAAACGCTCTACCGACCCGTCTGGCTAACGTGGCAAAGTAAGCCGTATCCTCTAGCATTCACCCACCATCATAAAATACGTTGACAATTATTGTCCAATACAATATCTGAAAGAGTATATAGATATTACCTAAAACGTATGCAACTAGAGTAAATTACCTATATATTGAGATGAGGTCCCGAAAAGGGAGTGTAATGTTTTGAGGTCCATATACATTTGTATATTAGAGGTATCTTCATTGCACCTAGATTTTATCTTGCAGAAGAGATATAGTCATAAAGGGAACCCTTACAGTCTTATATTGTTAAGTAAAATTAGCCATAGCTTTCTTCTTTTAGAAAAGGAAAAGTTTGCCCAAGAAGTATAGATTTTTTAGGAGAAAGCAGACAAGAGAATAAACATTCCCTATTCAAATTATCATGTCTAGTTCAATCCAATAAATCTTCAACATTTCCTACCTCCAGTACACGGCATTGTTATGAAGCGGTACGCAATTAAAACCATCCAACCTCGGCTAGATTCCGTACAATAATAAGGCTCGAAGTTTACAAAGGTATAGCATGAATAAACGGTACTCCTCTGATTGTATAACGAGCAACGATGCATAGACGCATTCAAGTGACGCTTTTCAATTCGATTGCTACGTCTGTCTCTCGGTTTTGCAATGATACACACTTATCAACTGATTGGCGAACATTTTTATATATTTTTATGTCTGGCATAAAGCTCGACGCTAAGATCACGAAATCCATTTAAAATACACCATCAAGACTTTCAACTTGAAACTCGGGCCCGCTTTATAGACTAACCAGTTTTGATAGAATATCTGCGCAAACCAAAGTGATTGCAACATGGCATCGTAACAGAACCGAACACACAACCTTCGGCGAAGCTGTCGCTGTCAGGGTATCTAACACATAGATCAGCACGCCAATCACTTAGGACTATAGTACGCTCTCTCATCTCATCAACCTATTACAGTCCACTGCTCACCATTGGAATCACCTAATGTGGGAACCCCTAAGACCCGATCTCCTGTTTTTGCCAACACCAGTCTTTACACATTGCAAACTAGACTTCGCCCATGGCTCCACGTGTAGGACTATTTAACCCTATTGGGGTAAAAGCTTTCCAAAGTACTCTCTTAGTTTACCTCTACTCTCCCCAAAGAACATAGTCATGCTAAATTTAAACTTCTTGCACTCAATAGCTTTGGTTTTGGCTGTGTATTATCTGTCAGTCAGTAACACATTTTTTTTATATTTATTGATAAATTACTGTTGTCTGAACTGTTTGTCGGTATGTCTCTGGCTTATGACCACGTCGAATAAACTTTTGTATCGAGTTTAAAGTTCGCGGACGCGTTTAACTGAATTATACTACGAACAAACGTTCCATGTTTATTGTTTATTTTTATGTGACCCAGCATTGGATGATAATGGCGGATTTTATTATAGGGTTATATCATTATCATCAGTCTTGTTTATAATATGTTCCACTGCTGGGCACGGGCCTTTTCTCATTATGAGAGAGGTTTAGGCCACCACGTTGTTTAAGTGCTAGTTGGTGGACTTCACATAACTTTAGGGAGCTTTATGGACAACTTTCAGGTAGGCAGGTTTCATAGCGACGTCTTCTTCACCGTTAAACAGGCGATAATTAACACTTCAATATACAGTTTATTTCGAAAAATCTGTGGTCTCACCGCGTTTCCTCTAGGCTATCGCTGCCCTTTTACTTAGGTCACATCGTAAGCCAATCGAAACAGCGCGATAAAGTAAATACGCTATAAAAACCCAAAAAACGATCCGAATGTAATCTGGGGGCACAGAAGTGCCCCCGCCTAGTCGAGCAAAAAAGCGGCACAGCCGTACCATCCTTTTCTCGAAGCAATTCAGGCCATTTTCGACCCCCTATAACTTCGTTGTGGCTAAAACTAGAAGCCTGTTTTTTTAGTACCCTAGCAGGCATTGTATAAATATGGTATATTTCAAATTTCATTTAATTTGAACCAGTAGTTTGATAATTATAACGAGTCAGTTTTCGTGATTTTGTCACTCACTGACCGATCATCAAAAGTCTAAGGCACTTCTAGCAGACATAGAAGCTTCAAATTTAGAACACAATTAGTGTTTAGTGTATGACTCAAGGAAAAACTAAAACATTTTTCAATTTCAGTCCAGTTTTCGACATACATCAACTACATAAATAACTTTGTAATCCCCTATTAACGTATAAGATTATAAAATTACGTTTGCAGTTAGGGCTTTAATTAAGAAAATTCGTTGTTGGTGTACAAGAAGTAGAAGGTACCGGAAAGGGAAAAAGTAGGACTATCTACAAAAAGGAATGAAATCCCATAAACAACAATAACTTGTAAAAAACCAAGTCTCGCTACCGTAAAAAGTTGTGAGATCCATGTTATACCAAGTCGGTTCATTAAAAATCTTTAGTGTTTTAAATAAATAGATTGATGTGGCAATCGCACTAAATAAACTAATTAATATATGTACCTATGTATTACTTATGAGATATATTGTGTTTGCCATGCGATGGCCGAGTCAATCTATTTATTTAAAACATTAAAGATTTTTAATGAACCGACTTGGTATAACATGGATCTCACAACTTTTTACGGCAGCGAGACTTGGTTTTTTGACAAGTATTGTTTTTTATGGGATTTTATTAACGAATTAAAATTTCAGTCGATAGTTCAGATTCGTACACTATAAAAAATACTACAAACCTGTTAATTATTCGATGTACTAATATATCCCTTTTCATCCATCAGAAATGTCTGTCAACGTATCAAATCAATTTAAGCGTAAACTCACTGTTCGACTATCAGTAATTGGAAGGATATATAACTAACGAGCCACCGATTGTCCTCCAACAATACCTGCCATCGAAAACCCGTACCCTTGCAAAACGCTGAATCAAAATCTTACATTACAATAAAAAAATACGAAGTAAAATCAACCTTATTGATACTTCAATAGAGTTTAATATGTGTAGCGAATGTATATCGTATTTGTCAGTCTGAAAATGTCAACAATAGGGATTCCTTACATGTCGAGCCATTGTCATACTGTCCCCGTCACTGGGTTTTAGATATTAAAAATTCCAGCCATAACTCCATTTTTATACTCCACTTTTAAAACTAAAAGTATTAGTTATGTTTATTTTGTACAATATTAAACATTCTGATGAAATTATTCAAGATATTGCTGCGATTAAAGAAATTCTATGACGAGGGTTCATTTTGTAGTGAGTGTATTAGCATGAAGGTCAAAATGTCGGTCATTAAATTCGAGGCGGAATCCTTTATTTTATATTAAATGCTTAGCTCTGTAGGTCAAGCGAATAAAATTGCGTCCTCGACTGTATTGTTAGTGTGCAGAAAGTTGAGTATTCGTAATATATTACGTAGACTAGGGTTGTACTAAGTTGTAATAATAGGTTGTGTCAGGGACTGAGCTTTTAATATCTTTGACGAAATACTAGGTACACAAATAGCTATTAGATAGCTAGTTATACCATAATAGATGAAGACTGATAAAAGAAGAAGAAAAATGTAAAGTATTTTGTTGTTTTTTATTTTCTATCCCTGCTGTTTTAATAGTAGTGACGTAAAGGTGAGGTATGCAAGTTGGAACGTAGGTACGATGACTGGAAGAGCTAGAAAGTTAGCTAGTGTTTTGAAAAGAAGACGAATAAATGTGGCATGTTTGCAGGAAACGAGATGGAAAGGTATGAAAGCTAGGGAGATCGGTGAAGGATACAAGTTTTATTATTGTGGAAGTGATAGCAAAAGAAATGGTGTGGGAATTGTGATAGACGAAAATCTGAAAGATAGCGTGACAAGTGTAAATAGAGTTAATGACAGATTGATTGCTGTGAAAGTGATGTGGCAAGGTATTATTCTAAATCTGATAAGTGTGTATGCCCCCCAGGTAGGCTGTGATAATTGTGAGAAAGAGAAGTTTTGGATGGATTTCGATAGCATGATGACGAATATACCGGAGAATGAAGAGATTATTGTGGGAGGAGATTTTAATGGACATGTGGGACGAACAAGTGAAGATTATGAAAGAGTACATGGAGGTTGGGGATTCGGCAGCCGAAATTGTGAGGGAGAAGCAATTCTCCCAGCTGCTGCCGCTTTTGACCTAGCAGTTGCAAATACTTGGTTTCAGAAAAAGAGCAACATCTGATCACATACAAAAGCGGCCACCACATGACCCAGATCGATTATTTCTTGCTAAGACGTAATCGACTCAACTGGGTCAAGGACTGTAAAGTGGTACCAGGAGAAGATTTAGTCTCGCAGCACAGGCTCCTGATGGTCGAACTTAAGATTCGAATACGCTCTCAAAGAACCAAGCAGCAACTGACTCCAAGAATAAGATGGCATATGTTAGAGAAGAATGAATGTGTAGAAAAATTCAGAGATAGAGTGGTAGATAAGATGTTAGAAATGGGCGATATGAATGATATTAGTGTCAATGAGTGTTGGGAAGAGATGAGTAAATGTATTAAGTGTGTAGCAAAGGATGTGTTAGGAGAGTCGAAAGAGAATCGTATGAAAGATAAGGACACGTGGTGGTGGACAGAAGAGGTATAGAATGCACTTAAGGAAAATAAAGCAAGGTTTAAAGAATGGCAGCTGATGAAAGGAGGAAATGAATCTTTAGAAGAAAGTAAGAAGAAGGAATATAATGAATGTAAAAAGAGAGCCAAAAAGGCCGTAGCCATTGCTAGATCCAAAGCCCTAGACCATTTGTACGGGTTACTTGAAAAACCCGAGGGTCATAAATATTTATACAGCATGGCTAAAGCTAGAGAGAGAAAGGCGAAGGATGTATGCCATATTAAGTGCATGAAAGACGAAACAGGAGCGATTCTTATGGACGAAGACAGAATAAAAGAAAGATGGAGGACATACTTTGAAAAGTTAATGAATGAGGAGAACGATTGGAACGGAAACCTTGACAATGAGGTGATGAATATTGGTGTAGTGAAGGAAATAAATAAGGACGAGGTAAAAAAGGCTGTTAGTGGAATGAAGAATGGAAAAGCGTTAGGATCAGATGGAATACCAGTAGAAGCATGGAAAGCGTTAAGAGATGATGGATGGGCGTGGCTGACTTTATTCTTCAATAAGTTGTTGCACGAGGAGACCATACCCGAGGAATGGTGCAACAGTTACCTGGTGCCCATTTTTAAAAATAAGGGTGATATCCAAGAGTGCAACAATTATCGGGGAATAAAGTTAATGCCTCATAGTATGAAAGTATGGGAGAGAGTAATTGAGCGACGCCTGCGTGACGAGAGTGAGATCTCACGAAACCAAGTCGGTTTTATGCCTGGTCGAGGTACGGTGGATGCCATTTTTGCACTTCGCCAAATGTGCGAAAAATACAGGGTGGCGCATAAAAACTTGCACATGGTATTCGTCGACCTTGAAAAGGCATATGACCGAGTGCCTCGTGAAGTCGTGTGGTGGGCCCTGAAGAAGAAAGGAGTGCCTGGGAAATACCTGACGTTGATTCAAGCCATGTATGCTAAATGCCGAACGCAAGTCCGATCCGCAGCTGGTATCACAGCCAGATTCGATGTGGCCGTAGGCTTGCACCAAGGGTCGGCCCTTAGCCCCTACCTCTTCCTGTTAATTATGGATGCTATATCATCAGACATACAGGAAGAGGCACCCTGGTGCATGCTGTTTGCCGACGACATCGTTCTGGTAGCAGAGAGTGGACAGAAGGTGCAGAGCAAGCTGGAGGAGTGGCGGCAGAGATTGGAGAATGTAGGCTCAAGAATAAGCAGAACCAAAACAGAGTATATGTTCTGTGACTTTGGCGGTCTCTCCAGTCCTATACCGATAACACTTGGCGGTACACTTCTACGAGTAAGCTCCGATTTCCGCTACCTAGGTTCACTCCTGCAAGATTACGGCGAAATTGATCGGGATGTTAGGCAAAGAATCAACGCAGGATGGATGAAATGGCGACAGGTCTCAGGCACAATATGCGACCACAAAATGCCTGTGAAATTAAAGGGCCGCATGTATAAGTCGGTTATAAGACCTGTCGTACTGTATGGAGCTGAGTGTTGGGCTACAAAGAAGATGGACGAGAAACGATTGCATGTGGCAGAGATGAGAATGTTACGATGGATGTGTGGAGTGACAAGAATGGACAGAATTAGGAATGATTACATTAGAGGTAGTATGAAAGTGGCGCCCATTGATGAAAAGATAAAAGGGAGTCGATTGGCCTGGTATGGACATGTTATGCGGAGAGATGAGATGTATGTAGGTAAAAAAGTGATGAATATGCATGTAGAAGGACGAAAAGGGAGAGGACGGCCAAGGAAAAGATGGATGGACTGTGTGAGGATAGATATGAAAGAGAAAAGGGTAAATGATCGGATGACAGGTGACAGAGAAGTATGGAAGAGAAGGACATACTGCGCCGACCCCAAATAATTTGGGACCAGGGCAAGACAATGATGATGATGTTTTAATAGTAGTATTAAATATTTTATTTAGGATTAATTATAAGCCTATATTATAGGATTAATTTTAATTATAAGCCGTGTGGTTGACGGCATAGAATACAAGTGTCACCACCCCCTATCTTCCCGTGGGTGTCGTAAGAGGCGACTAAGGGATAACACGATGCAAATACCATCTTTGCGTAGAGACAGAAAACTCGACATCAAACCCTATACGACTGCCTCGTTGGTCTCGCGGCATAAATGTGCGCGTGGGATCGGGAGGTCCCGGGTTCGATTCCTGGGTCGGGCAGTGTTATTGGGTTTTTCTGTCACGAAATTCTCAGTAGCAGCACGGAGTCTGGAAATGTGCCCGGTACGGCAATAGGCTCGCCCCTTATTACGTGGGACTAAAGTATATCTGACGAAAAGTGGGTGTAGAAATACACCTCTGCCTACCCCTTCGGGGATAAAAGGCGTGACGATTTGTATGTGTAATTATAATATACCATAACTAAAATGGTAATTGAACTATGCATACATTTTTAGCATTTGGGTAAAACAATAACTAATTTTGACACGTTTTTTAAATTTTATTAACAGCTGTCAAGTACTTTACTAGTAAATACTGTAACTGAATTGGTATGGGCAAAATTTCGTCACCCCGACAAGCCGTTAATTTTCTACACCTGTGACAATAAATACGCCTCACCTCTAATATCATACCTGTGACGATAAATACTTCTCAACTCAAGCATTGCGTAAAGTAACCACTCAGAGTAAAACCGATATATATATCTTAATATATATATATTTCTTGTGTGCGTGTGTATGTTACTGAACTCCTCCTAAACGAATGGACCGATCTTGATGAATTTTTTTGTATGTGTTCAAGGGGACATGAGAATGGTTTAGATTCACAATTTAGTCCACTGGAAAAAGTATTTTTAGTTAATTTTTTATTTGTAAGTAGTTGTGGATTTTGGAATGTTACACATTGGAACCGACGGACTGCGCTGCTATCGCAGTGTCAAATCTCACATTAATAATTTCGTCAAGGAGTACATCGAAACCTTACCTGAATAATAAAACATAAAAAAATAAAGATTTCGAGTCGACAACATATATCCGCAAAATTCAGATTGTCGATTATTTTGTTAAATTGCTGTGTTAAATTGTAATGGTTCTGACAGACAAATCACAGTCGCCATATTGGCCAGTCTAGCGAAACCTCACAGATACCGGATAACATTTTGAGTACTACTAAGTCTTAGTACTAAGTAGTTTGTATGTGTAAATACTTTTTGTAGTTATCTATACTATAATATAATAAAGTGGAAGAGTTTGTTTGTTTGTTTGTTTGAACGCGCTAATCTCAGGTCGGATCTGAAAAAATCTTTAAAATCCGACTGCAAGTTCCTGCAGTCGGATTTTAAAAATTGTTATTGCCTATGATGGCCCAATTATTCCGCAAGGCTATAATAGCCCATACAAAATTACGCCACAACTTTTAGGGGCCAGACAAAAATAATAAAATGTTCAAACGAGAAGGGGGAGGATTGGGTCAAAGGCAAAAAAAGGCTAAACGAATAGGATACAATCCATATGGGTATCGTTTTCGAGATTTTCGGGACGCTGATTAATAATATGGAATTTATTTAGTGATTCAAGATGGCGGACGGGAAATCAAAGATGGCGCACGGGAAATCATAGATAGCGGTGAGAAAATTTTAAAAATCAATATGGGTATCGCCTTCGATATTTGAAGGGGTGGGGAATCGAAATACAACATCTATTTCGTGATCAAAGATGGCGGATGGGAAATCAAAGAGGGCGGACGGGAAAATTAAAAAAATCAATATTGGTATTGCCTGCGATGTTAAAAGTGATTGGGAATCCAAATACAACATCTGTTTCGTGATTCAAGATGGTGGATGGGAAATCAAAGATGGCGCATGGGATTTTTTTTAAAATCAATATGGGTATCGTCTCCGATGTTTAAAGGGATGGGGAATCCAAAAACAACATCTATTTCGTGATTCAATATGGCGGATGGGAAATCAAAGATGGCGGATGGGAAAAATTAAAAAAATCAATATGGGTATCGTCTCTGATGATTTAAGGGGTGGTGAATCCAAATACAACATCTATTTCGTGATCAAAGATGGCGGATAGGAAATCAAAGATGGCGGACTGGATTTTTTTTAAAGTCTATATGGGTATCTTCTCCAATATTTAAAGGGATGGGGAATTCAAATCCAACATCTGTTTCGCAATCAAAGATGGCGGATGGGAAATCAAAGATGGCGGATGAAAAAAAATAAAGTCAATATGGGTATCCTCTCCGATGTTTTAAGCTATGAGGAATGCAAATACAACATCTATTTCGTGATCAAAGATGGCAAATTGGAAATCGAAGATGGCGGATGGAAAATCAAAGGCCACCTGGGATGGGAAAATTCTATACATTATATATAAAAATCAATGTTCGTATGTTTTTACTCCTCTATAAACTCTGAAATTTTAGATTAAGCACTGATGGCTTTGAAAAATTTGTTAAGAATTTCCTGGAAAAGTAGTTAGAAAGAAAAGGAACTAGAAAAAACCATAAAAAGGTGATACAGAGTTCGCTGGGTCAGCTAGTATATATATTTTTTTTTTTTGCTACTAGTGGCAGACGAGCGAACGGCCCATCTGGTGGTAAACAGTAACCGCTATTTGCATTAGAAGCGCCCGCCATATCTTACTGCGAGTAAAACTTGTGCAAATATAAAGCTTAATCAAAATATGTGGACATAAAGGAAATTAAAACATATCTGTGTATGCTCATTAAGGCGATATTTACATTTGTATAGATGACGGTGTCGTTCGTGTTTATACAAAGATTTATTCTTTGCCATGATATTTTATTGATTTCTTTATTAACCTTTAGACACACAGAGCGTATACAGATTAATACCTTAAGCATTTTCTCCCAGTCTACCTTAGAGTGACGTAAAGATTTATGGTATTTCAATAATATAGTAATTAATATATATATATATAAATTACTTTTAGTTAAGGCGAGGTTGCAGTACAGTGCGTAACTCGACCTCACCCCCCGCAAAAAACAAAAACACGGGGTAGCGTCAGCGAGTGAGCGGGGTGAAGGGAGGGGGGGGGGGTTTCGTAAGTCAATTGTGTTTAGTGAGTTTTAAATAAACTAAGTCACCAACTTTATAGGATATTTGACGCGAACTGTTGTCATAATATTGTTTTGACCTTTCTTTGTTATTTTTTATATTTTGAATCGCTTTTTCGCGACTGAAACGCATACGATATTGTAAAGCCCGAATGTATTCATGATATGTTGTATTAGTATTAGCTTCATAAAGTGACAAAGGGATTACTGGTTTATAACCGTATAACAACTCATAAGGCGTGAAATTTGTACTAGAATGAGGCGTAGTATTGTAAGCTAAAATTGCAGTAAATAGGTAACAGTGCCAGTCGTTTTGATTTTCGTTAACAAAAGATTTGAGATATTCTTTCAAAGTGGCATGAGAGCGTTCTAGAGCTCCATTTGTCTGTGGGTGATACGGAGTAATGAAAAGATTTTTAATTTTTAATATCTTTGTAAGTTGTTTAAATAAATCCGAAGTCAAACAAGTACCAAGCTCGGTTAAAATAGTTTTAGGAAAACCAAAAAGAGACATAAAGTGTACAATATTCCGTGCAATTTCTTCACTGGTTGCTGTAACCATGGGATAAGCGCTAGAGAATTTGGTAAGGTCATCTTGTAAGGTTAATATGTATTTAAAATTTTGAAAACCTGCTTCGGGGAGGGGACCAACGACATCCAGCGCAAGCCGTTCAAATGGCCTTGTACTGGTGGAAGTGATTTCCATTGGAGCTTTATTTGACATTCTTAAAGGTTTATTAATTTGACATAAATGACATTTCTTTACATAGTCAGTAATATCTGAGCGCATACCCTTCCAATAATAAGATGATTTTATTCTCTTGTACATTCGGTTAGAACCTGGGTGACCAGTGATTGGAGAATCATGGTTTTCTTTTAATATTTTTGGCACTTCGGCTGGAGTTGGATATATTAACTGATTTTTGTAAATGTGAATTTTATTATTGGTGTTACTAAAGATATAGGAAATCATATTATAGATTTTAGTATAAGGTAGCTTAGAAAAAGGGTCAGAGAAGTCTGGTATTGCTAAATCAGTAACATTTGAATTTTCTGTAATTATTGTATCTCTAAGCTTTAGAAGTAGGTTTTAAATATCTTTGAATTTAGGCTCTTCGTAGTGATGAACTTTAGTATATAAGAAATAGAAAGTTTTGTTCTTTTCAACAAAAATTTGAATTGTGAAAGGTTCACGTTCAGAATTTAGCAACGTTTCAGAATGTTCTAACTGTGTTAAGATTTCCTCACAGTGGGGTATAGAACTGTCGAAATCTAAAGAGACAGGGAGAACGATAGTATTTAATTTAGTTAAATGTAAACTCTGCGAATATTCTTGAATAATAGTATTAGAAGTTGGAAGGCGATTAGTAAACTGGAGTTTAAAATATTTTTCATAAGTTAAGTTATTTAAGCTATTAATATCTATAACATTCACGGGACACCGGGATAAGGCATCGGCGTTAGAATTGAGACGACCTTGTTTATACACGATTTCATAATCATACTCTTCGAGTTTGAGACGCCAACGAATTAATTTACTGTCTGGGTCTTTGACGTTAAATAGCCATACGAGAGGTCTATGATCCGTAACGATTTTAAATTTATTACCGTATAGGTAAGGGCAAAACGTTTTAACGGCAAACAAAATAGCTAACAACTCCTTTTCGGTTGTTGAATAGTTGCCTTCAGCACGATTTAAGGTACGAGAAGCAAACGCTATTAGTTTGTCTTTCCCTATAGGTCCTTGCGAGAGGACAGTTTCGACGGCATAATTACTGGCGTCGGTAGTAACAATAAATGGTTACGAAAAATCTGGATACTGGAGAATCGGTGCAGTAGTTAATTTTTTTTTTAAGAATTTCGAAGGCAGTTTGTTGTTCAGGGGACCAGTGGAAAGTGACAACTTTCTTTAATAAGGATGTAAGGGGTTTAGTAAGTTTTGAAAAATTGTTAATGAAACGGCGATAGTAGCCTATAAGGCCTAGAAAAGATTTGACCTCCTTAGGGTTTTTAGGAACTGGGAATTGAGACACGGCCTTGACCTTTTCGGGATTCGGAGAAACAGCTTTATCGGTGATGATGTGACCAAGGTAACTCACTTCGCGACGTAGGAACTCGCATTTATCAGGTTGGAGTTTTAAGTTGTATTTACGTAGTCTGTCAAAAACTAGTTCTAATTTTTATATATGATTTTGTAACGATGAACTATAGATAATACAATCGTCCATGTAAACATAGCAATGTAGACCTTGTAACCCTGATAATACGGTGTTCATAAGTCGTTGGAAGGTAATAGGACGTTTTTTCAACCCGAAGGGCATCCTAGTGAATTCGTAGTGGCCGGACATAGATAAAAAGAAGAGCTTTCTTCTCTTCTTCATTTAAATGGGAACAGCGAATAGAATTTAATACTTGATTTGCCCGATCAGATTTAGAATAAGAAATAGAATTAATATTATAAGAAGAATTATACTCTAAGTTTTCACCATAATCCATCGGTGACAACTCTACGACATAATCTTTGTCCTCAAGGTCTAGGTCAGTAGTATTTAATATAGTAACATTGACCTTTCTATTCGGTTTAATAGATACAATGCAATTTGCGACATAAACACCTTCCTTTAAGGTATGATCTAGTACTAAGGCTTCATTGTTTAGATAAAGCTCGGGAGAGTAATTGGATACGGTGCATTCGATAACGGCCTCGGAGCCTGCCGGTATCATATAAGTAGGTTGATGTAGAAAAATTGGTAATTCATGGCCTTTAAAGGTTAACGATTTGGAATTATAATCTATATTAGCTTCATACAGATGGAGGAAGTCATCAGTCACTAATATACCATCATATTTTTTTAAGTTAACATTGTCATTTATGACGTGAAATTTATGTTGAAAAGAAGTATTGTATACAATAAATGTTAAATAAACTTCTCCTAAAGTTTTGCAATAGGAATTAGTATCATTTATACCTGTTATTTTAATAATGTAAGTGTAGGTAAGCTCAGGCATATTTCCCAAACAAGACTGTTTAACAATGCTGATACTTGCACCGGTAACGATAAGAAAATTAAGATAATTACTAGAGCCTTTCGTAAATAATTTCGTATAAGGTAACGATATTTTATTTGATAATGAGCTCATCTCGAAGATGGGTTCACTCATAGATTTAGAATTAGAGTAAGTTTTAGTTATGGAACTAGAATGATTCAGTCCCTTTTTGGGCGGCTGAGATGTAAAAGAACTAGAATGACTCAGTCCCTCTTTGGGCGGCTAAGGTGTTATAGAGCTAGCATGACTCAGTCCCTCTTTGGGCGGCTGAGATGTAAAAGAACTAGAATGACTCAGTCCCTCTTTGGGCGGCTGAGATGTAAAAGAACTAGAATGACTCAGTCCCTCTTTGGGCGGCTGAGATGTAAAAGAACTAGAATGACTCAGTCCCTCTTTGGGCGGCTGTGGTGTAAAAGAGTTACCATGACTCAGTCCCTCATTGGACGGCTGAGGTGTAAAAGAATTAGTGTGACTCAGTTCCCTTTTGGGTGGCTGGGATGTAGAAATAGTAATTGATTTAGTAGAATAATTCGCATAAGGTTTAGCATAAGATTTAGCATAAGAATTAGGATACGAATTATTATAAGACTTAGGATTAGAATTGGCATAAGATTTTTGATAAGAATTAGTACCCGATTAAATATAAGAATTGGCATTCGTTTTAGGATAAGAATTAGTATAAGTATTGTCATTCGATTTAGGATAAGAAATAGTATAAGAATTTGTGCCGTTATGATTTATCGATTTCGGCAGGCACGCATCCGAAATCTTGGTTAGTTTAAAGGTAATTGGCTATTAACTACGTCAGCACCTTGTGATAAGTTGTGCACGGGCATATTATTTGAAATTGGCTTAGAATTAGGCTGATTTTGACGCTGCGCGTTATACTGTCGTTTACGACATTGATCTATAGAGTGGCCTAAATTTTTACAATAATTGCAAGTAATAACATTTGTTTTAGGATTAGAATAGTGTTTAAAATTCTTATTTTGTTGAGAAATAAAGTTAGACCTCTTATGAAAATTATTTGAATTCGAATTAGAATTAGACGAAAATTTATGGTTATCACATTTACTAGAATTATTTAGGAAATCGTACTTGCACTTATGTTTTAAAGAATGAGACTGCAGATTAAATAATTTCTCTTCCTCAATAGCATGTTGCACAGCTTCATTGAGGGATGACGGGTTCCGACATCTAACAATATTTGAAATGGAAGAGTTCAAACCTAACATGAATGTATTGAGTGCGAGATCTTCCATAGCGGCTAACCTGCCTGGAAGCTCTTTGGCGTCCTTGCAATTGTACTGGACGTCTGCTAAAATTCTAGTAAGAATATGTCCTACACGGAGGGAGTACTTAGTGACATCTTCCGATGTACTTTGTTTGCAGTTCTGTAAATCTACGAGCAAATTTGTGGAATGTTTCTTTTCCCCAAAAGTTTTCCTTAAAAATGATTTTAAATCGGACCACTCGTTAAATGTTTTAAGACTACATGCAACTTGAGCTTTTCCCTCAAGTTGAGAAATTATAAATTTACACAAAATAGACTTTTGGTCTAGCTAGAGAAATAGGGTTATCACAATTTGTGAGAAATGCTGGTAGTGACTCTTTGTCTCCATTGTATGGCTTAATAAATTTAGTAAGAAAAGTTAATGTAATTTTGTCAGACATATCGACTTTTTTCGATTTTACAGACATATAGTTACAAAAGTAATGAAATAGTAAACCAATAGAATTAGAAAATCACATAAAACACTAAAAATAGGCACACGAAATTGGCACACAAAATTGAATAAAATAAGTAGTAATAACAGTTTACAACAAAGACTCACAAGGTAAGCGACGCGATGTAAAACGACGCTGTCATTCCTGGAACTCGGCGACTCGGTGTAATGTGAGTTGATGCGCAGTAGCGGCGACGCGACGCGCTGGATCAAGGACAGCTTTGCTTCCCGTGGAACAACGTTGTCGTGTAGAAAACGAAGTGGAAATATGGAAATAACAAAACAGAAATGGTTTTAGAAAATATATATAGTAAAGATGTAGATGGTGAGTTGTACCTGGTGCGGGTTACAGCCACTGAAGCTGTGTTTTAACCCAGCTTGATGCAACGACGCGACGGCGGAGGCTTCTTGGTCTGGCGGTGGAGTGCTGGAGCGGGCTCGCACTTCGAGGTCGAGGCTTATCGTCGTCCAAGGTTCACGAACTTTTCTTTTGGCGCAGGCTTAGCCTCGAGGCTAAGGCTTATTGTCGACCGGTGACGGGGACGGGGCTCCCAAAATAAAACAAAATTTTATGTGAAAATGCCGGATGAAGGCTTTCTATTTTGGCACATAAAATAGATGAGTCAATGCCGTATGAAGGCTTTCTGTTTGACACATCCCACTTCTGACACCAAATTGTTAGGAGGCCGACCCCGTTCGTATTTTTAAAAAAAACTCACAAATTAATTTCGAGTCTTTTATTACCTTGACACGCACACTACACTATACTGAATGACTATATATAGGTTTCTCAACCGTTCACCATCGCGTCCCAGGCCCAACTGGCTCTTAATAAAATAATTAAAATAAAGGAAAGCATAAATGCTGATTTAGAGCTTCTAGAATATAATGGAAAATACGCGATGCAGTGAAATTGCTGACTAGGCTTTCTATACGCAGTAATATGGGATATAACAGTACCTATAACTCTTGCTGAAATTTCGGTCAAATAGAAAGCATTTGAAGGCATTATATCCTAAGTTTCATAAATATTACTGTCAGCATTATGAATTAAGTACCCAGCCAAAGTCGTACATTCAAGTTAGTCTTAATAAGAATACCCTGGAGACAAAGTAATCAAACAGTTTGTAACAACATTTTAATTTTATACACGCCTCTTCTTTGTGTTTGTCAAAATTCTAACTAGATTTCAAATTGTTTAAACTAAAGTATGATAAAAACTTTTACGAGAATATGATAATTTAGCAGCCTTTCAGTCTTAAACAATTTTTAAGTGTCCTTATCCCCGCTTTCTAGTCAAGCTAGATTTGAAAGAAGCTTATTTAATTTTCCCCGGAGTGACTGCCGTCTGACCTACGCAAAGATATAGCACTATTACATAGTTTAGACCAGGCTTAGTGGTAGCGCCATCTACCTTTCCATCGAGAACTAATCACATCAACGTCAATCGTTCCACGCTTGCTTGTCTAATGCAAGCGATGCCTTTTGTTTCCGTCCCTGTCTATCCCATTCCTTAGAAGAGGCACGCCGTTCGCGGATTGGTTGCCGCGTTCATCTACGTGAGAGACAGTCTAGAATAATCCGCGTCGCGACGAACTGTACCGCACCGCCATCATTTTACCGCTCCCGCTTTATACTAAAAACCTAACAAAACCGCCCGCGAGTGAAAGTGATTTGTGTAGTGGGGGGATTCAAACAGCTTCAGGATTCTCGAAGACACCAGGAGGCTGCCATTTGCAAGGAAAGAGGACTGACGTACAAAGTAGGTGTGCCCTCATCCTTCAGCATCCTTAGATGCTCCTATCCACAACACCTTTTCACTTCCTCACTTCCTAGTCGCCGAAGAACCGCCATCCTACAGTCCACAATATTAATCCTTCCCAAATCAACTAGGAACATTCGGTTTCGGTGTAACGCCGAACCATTTTTTTGGTCCTTCGAGCCGGATTCATTTACGTTTTATACGTAAAACCTCGTTATATCTATATACCTAGGCTGTTATAGCACCTAGCTATACTCCTAGTCCATTCACATAACCGTCACATGGTTGTTTTCGCACGCATCAGTAGGTAATATGCTTTTATGTAGTTACCTACTTACCCAATTATTATTTCTGGAACTATCATAGTTGTCTTGTAAATCTCATATTTCAAGCAACTTTTAATTCCACCGCTTTAAAGTGTTGCCTAGGTACTTAGGTAAAATAATAGGTACTTTTGATATTCTTATTTTGTTTCGGTCTCATTAGCTTATACTTACGTAAGCATGTCACAACAAAAGAAGTCACGCGTGTCGGAAGACAAAGAGATGACAATCTTAGAAACAAAACGCAATATTTTATTTGAGCGTATTCAAAACATTTATGAGCGTTCAAAGACCGCAGCCGTTTCTGATAGTAATAGGGAGTCATTTCTCAGCTATTGTATGACAGTAGATAGTATTCGAACAGATTTTCATAAGTTCTTAGACGATTATAACGCAAGATTGCTTTCTACTAATCCTGATGAAAAACCGAATTATCAGGCGTACACCTCTTTCGAAGACCTTTATTGTATTATTAAGCGTATACAATCGCAATTGGAGGGTAAATATTCGGCACAGCCCGTTTCCGCGGCTCGCACGCCGAAGTTACCGCCAATCGAGATTGTATCGTTTGATGGCGATATACGAAACTGGCCGTTATTCTATGCGAGTTTTAAGTCTACAGTGCACGATAATGGTTCTCTGACAGATGCTGACAGGTTGTACTATTTAATAGGTAAACTGTCACCGAAGGCCCAGTCCGTTTTTCAGGTGTCACACCTAGTGCTGAGAATTATCAGGTCATATTTCAGTCACTACTTGATAGATATCAAGACACGCACGTCCTAGCGTCTACCTACTTTGACCAAGCTTTAAATCTTAAACTGTCCGGTGCGGCATCTGTCTCGAATTTCCAGCTGTTTATAGATAACTTCGTAACCGCGGTTAATTCTCTTAGGAACTTAAAATTGGTAGATCCTTCCGACTTTATGTTGCTTCAACTCGCTTTAAAAAAGTTTGACACTGAAACAATTCGTGCTTTCGAGATGACGGAACGCAATAATAAAATACCTACACTAGATAGTTTTATTTCGTTCATCAAAGATCAGTGTCGAATATTTGTATAATACGCAGTCTAGTTCACCTAGCCCGTCTAACACAAACAGCAGCAAACAAAGGTTGAATAAAGCGCGAAATAATATTAATAACTCGGTCCGTAATCCACAGTCTTACGTAACATGCTCGGAATCTTATAAAATTAATTCACAAAAGTGTCTGTGCAGTAATATAGTGCACGACCATTTCTACAAGTGTCCCGCCTTCAATGGTTTAAATCCAACTGCTCGTTACAAGTGCGTAAAAGACAACAAAGCATGTATTAATTGCTTAAGTATAAAGCATAAAACTAGTGATTGTTCTAGTAAGACGAGATGTCGTTCATGTAATGAACGACACCACGCTTTATTACACTTTGATAAAAGTTATCCGTCATCGAGCCAAGCCGGTAACCTTGACACGCTTACGTCGCAGGTGCAGGCCACGGTGACTTCCCCCTCCACGTCTCAGGGCGAAGTATCGTTGTGTACGACGTCCATTGCGCGGGCGACGCGCACGCGAGGACGGCACTCGCGCATCTATAATGATCCGCGCAGGGCCAAATCGCAGTGTACGGCGTCTAAGACGGTACTGTTAGCGAAAGCGCAAGTTATCGTTTATGATGTTAATGGGTCGCCGCACATGGTACGTTGTCTACTCGATAGCGCGTCTCAGACCAATTTAATAACATTGGAATGTTTCAAACGCCTCGGATTGTGAAATAACGTTAGAAATACTTGTTCAGTGGTCAAAGGAATCGGCGGGTCAGAAAAACATTGCAAGGGTTCCGTAGATGTTAAAATACATTCGCGTTTTGATAGGGATATTAATTTTAACATTTCTTTGCTTATCGTGGAGCGTATCACGGACGCATTGCCGAACGCTAATGTAGACGTAGCATCACTCACTCACCTCGAGTCATTGCCTGCACTTGCTACTAACTAAAATAGTACGTAGTGAGCGATATGATTTACCGCCCGCTATTGAGACGGTATTTGGGTATGTGATTATGGGTACCGTACCTACGTTACATACTTTTCATTGTATTACGTCTTATTGTTGTTCTGTTCTTCAAGAGATCAAGGTGGGTGCTAAAACTGTGTGTAAGATAAAGCACTAATTAGCTATGCTATGCTATGCTATGCTATGCTACGCTATGCTATGCTATGCCATGCTATGCTATGCTCTGCTACGCTATGCTATGCCATGCTATGCTATGCCATGCAATGCTTTGCTATGCTACGCTACGCTATGCTATGCTATGCCATGCTATGCTATGCCATGCTATGCTATGCTACGCTATGCTATGCTGTGCTATGCTATGCTATGCTACGCCATGGTATGCTATGCCATGCTAAGCTATGCTACGCTATGCTATGCTACGCCATGCTACGCTATGCTATGCCATGCTATGCTATGCTACGCTATGCTATGCCATGCTATGCTATGCCACGCTATGCTATGCTACACTATGCTACGCTATGCTATGCTATGCTACGCTATGCTATGCTACACTACGCTACACGCGCTTCACCAACTCGATACAAAAGTGTTAAGTTGGTAAACCTCAAAATTAGTATATTTTGTATAGATAGGTACATAATTATTATTTCGTCATCTGGATATGTCAAGACTTGTGTCAAGCCGACAAAAAACTCTTAAAGACAACTTCACACACAATAGTAAACTGAACAGACGCTCATTACGGTAACCATGTAACTGTTAAACAAACTTAGATGATTATATGTATCATATCAGCCTTTAATAGTCCACTGGTGGACTAGGCCTCTCCTTTGAAAGGAGGAATTGGCCTACTATACCACGCTGGCCAAACGGGTTGGTATAGGGTTTGTATCAAGTTTTCCTTCTCTTGCAGTATTGTTCTCTTCATAATGTGCTCCCTCTGTCGGCTCTTACGACACCCATGGGATGATATGGGTTGGTGACATTTCGTATCCTTAATCTGTCACCACACGATGATTATATGTATACGGCAATCTTAAGAAAATAAATAGATTTCAATGTACAAAAAGATCTTCTCCAATAACCTAATATATAATACCAATTTAATGATTGCAGTCATTTCGTCACTAACACACTCAGGCACGTGTTCTGCACATAATGCCCGCGTGTAATGATACCGTCAGTCGGATGTCCACGATGGAAATTACTGGTTCAGGAGATACTGAGGCTCAAAGTCGACGTACAATTTTTCTAATTAGA
This sequence comes from Euclidia mi, assembly GCA_944739405.2. Lineage (NCBI taxonomy): Eukaryota > Metazoa > Arthropoda > Insecta > Lepidoptera > Erebidae > Euclidia > Euclidia mi. The sequence goes on along the minus strand of OX123194.2, from coordinate 13,467,777 downwards.
TACTAAAACTAATTGGCTAACATTTCATACCAAATTAACGACTTCAGACATTAAAATCCGACCAATAAACTCAATATCGCCACTACCACACTGAGGTACGTGCTCTGCACATAGTGTCGCGTGTAATGAGCGCCGGTTCGATGACGATCTTCCGACAAATTAGGTTGCCTCAGGCACTGAGCCTTCATACCTACTGTGCACCGTTATTTTATACTACCGTGCCATTAAAGCAGCTACTAGCATTCTGTCAAGATCATCAACTAATGTGTGTAGATGTGGAAATGTTGACAGGTGAAGCCACACCATATACGTATATGAGTGATGTGTACGGGACCAGATCGTGGTTAGACCACTGTGTAGCTACGAAGGCTGCAAGTGATAGTGTTGCGTCAGTGAGAGTGGCATACGGTGTTTACTGGTCAGATCACTTGCCATTAGTAATAGAATGTGAAGTGATGAGCGTGGTACCTAAAAAATTAGTGAGCGATAACAGTTATTACTCGAATAAATTCAATAATAGTATATGTTGGGGAAACCGTAGTATAGAGGTGATTAATGAATACGCGAAATATTGCTGTGATAATTTAAGAACGGTGACCATTCCTAGTCTAAATTGTATTAACTGTGATTTGTATGCGTGTAAGGAACATTTATATTGCATTGATATTTTATACGACGACATTGTGCGTATTTTACAATCTGGTGCGATTATGACTGCTGGTTCGCGTCATGCTGTACGGAGAACACAAGTGCCTGGCTGGAATTATCATGTGAGGGAGAGTCATCAGGTTGCCAGGTTGCATTTCAGTAATTGGGTACTAGCAGGTAAGCCTTTAACTGGTTATTTTATTGAGCAAATGACGCAAAGTAAAAAGGTTTTTAAGAACAAACTAAAATGGTGTCAGAACAATCAGGAAACTATAAAAATGAATATTCTGGCTACTCATCAGAAAAATAAGAACTTTACAAAGTTTTGGGAGGCTACTAAAAGACTTCAACGCAATCCGAGTACGTCTCTCAGCGTAGATGGTGAACAGGAACCATACAAAATTGCAGAACTTTTTGCGCGTCATTTCAAAATTAAACCTTTGGACAGCTGTAGGCCGGCAGAGGTGTTTCAGTGTAACGGCGATTTCACCTGTGAGACATATAATTACTCTTCAAAAGATGTTCAGAATGTTGTGCAACAGATGACCAGGGGGAAGTCGCCGGGCATTGATGGCCTGAGCATTGAGCATATTATATATGCGGGTCACGAGGTATACCGTGTACTAGCTTGCTTGTTTAACTTATGCTTAAATTTTGGGTACATGCCTGGCAACCTGATGAAGACGGTAGTGGTACCAGTACCAAAGAATAAAACGGGGGATCTATCATGTAGTAAGAACTACCGACCAATATCTCTTGGCACTGTAATTGGTAAAATTCTTGAAAGATTAATTCATCCCCATATAAGTCAGAATATTAAAATTGATGACGCTCAGTTTGGTTTTCGGCCCGGTCTCTCAACAGACTCGGCAATATTTACTTTAAAAAGTACCGTTAACTACTATATTAACCGTCATACGTCAGTATACGCCTGTTTCCTCGATCTCAAAAGTGCTTTTGATCTGGTGAACTACCAGTTACTCTGGGAGAAGATGGTGGGGTCTGGTGCACCAAGAAAGATTGTGGAACTGTTGAGGTACTGGTACGGAAACCAAACGAACACTGTCAGATGGAAAGATGCTCTGTCTAATGAATATAGTCTAGACTGTGGTGTGAGGCAAGGTGGGGCAACCTCACCGGACCTTTTCAACTTATATGTCAATAACTTGATCGAGGAACTGAGAAGAACTAGAGTGGGCTGTCACATTGGTGACACATGTGTCAATAACTTAAGTTTCGCAGATGACATGGTTCTTCTTTGCTCCTCGATCAGGGGCATACGGCGACTACTAAGTATATGCGAGCAGTACGCGAAAGACCATGGCCTTATATATAACGTTGATAAAACAAAGTTACTGGTTTTTAAGTACCGTAAGGGTCCGGTGAAAGTTCCACCCGTAATATTACATGGGTCACCCATTGCCAGAGTGGGAGAGTTCAAGTACCTGGGTCATATTTTAACTGAAACGCTTAAGGATGATGATGACATAGAACGGGAGCGCAAGGCTCTAGCCGTTAGGTGTAACATGCTTGCGCGCAGATTTGCGCGGTGCAGTGATGACGTAAAAGTTGTGCTGTTTAAAGCATACTGTCAAAACTTTTATACATGTCAGCTGTGGACAAACCACACTAGGAAAGCGTACAGCACGATTAGGGTACAGTATAACGATGCTTTCCGCATACTAATGAAGTTGCCGCGATACTGCAGCGCGTCAGGCATGTTCGCCTCGGCCGGAGTCCCAGATTTCTTTGCCATTATGAGGACACGGATTGCATCGTTCTGGGATCGGTTACGCTCATCACAGAACACAATTCTTGTCACGTTGGCTGGGTGCTTGGACAATCCCATTCTGAAATACTGGTTGTCCGTGCATCGTGACGCGAACAGGAAATAAAAATTTTAATATAATGTGTGTAATATATATAATGTGTTAATTTGATTTTATGTATGAATGTGTATTGATTTTATTATTATTCTAGACTGATTTATTTAATTATTATTATTGTATGATTAAGTTGAAGATTGACATGATGATTGAATACCTAATAAAATTTAATGTTGTATGTAGATATGTATTCCCATTGTAATTTAATTTAATGTTGAAATTTTAGTGTCGTATAATGAATGTGTTTCTATGAGTTTATGCTTGAAATAAATGAATTATTATTATTATTATTATTATTATTATTAAAATGCGATTCTAATTACGTACTTATGTTGATGTGATTATCTTTATAAAGAAAATATTTAATACAGTGAAGAAGTAAAAACCTGATAATTTCCTTTAATGTGGTAGGTTATTATATACTAGAAGATATCCGCAGCCACGCTGAATTACTGGAAATCCTTTCTTAGTGCACCCCTACGGTCTTCAAGGAACACACATGCCAAATTTCAGCTCCTTGCGCCCTATAGTTTTGTCTGTGCCTTTTCTGTCAGTCAGTGAGTAACGCATAATAATTATACAAGTATATACAGATTGCCGTCATTAATATTCCGAGCAATAAATTGAATATAGTAACTAACACACTCAGGCACGGGCTCTGCACATAGTGGCCTCATATAATGAGCCCGTCGGCTGGATGTCGATGCTCCGAAAAATTAGGTTGCCTCAGGCACTGAGCCCTGATACCTAGTGCACACTGTAATTTTATACTACAGTCATAATGAAATACTGTTAATTGATGTTGATATAATTCACTTTATAAAGAGATTTAGATGATCAAGTAAGTTTTTACTTCTTCAGTGTATTTGATACATGTACTTCTTCTATATTTTTGTAAAAAAGCCTTTCTCCTCTCAACACTTAAGTTTAAAAGTATTACTATGCTTATGTCTCTACCGACTTCAAGCCGTTGCTCGATTTGCCCATACAACAGACAGACTTCTATAAAGACGTGAGTCAACAAATAAATAACAAAGCAATCACATCAAACAGCAAGACAAGTACATTAGCAAAGTCGCTTCACTCCAAAATATAATTTAGAATCCGATCTGCGCCATCCGATGCATAATGTAGGTATTCATCTGAGTTTACGAACGGTACATAAAGTAGCAGACTCATAGAGCCACAATTGGCAGAAGCAAGCGGCAGGTTTGCTGGACCACCGCCAGAACGCACGACACTTTGGCGACCGGTTGGCGCAGCGGGAGTGTAAGCGACTGCTACGCCGAAGGTCGCGGGTTCGATTCCCGCACAAGTCAAACATTTGTGTGCATGAACATGGATGTTTGTCTTGGTCTGGGTGTTTCTATGTATAATATGTATGTATTTACAAAAAAAAAAGTATATATGTATGTTAATCCATTGTCTAGTACCCATAGTACAAGCTCTGCTTAGTTTGGGACTAGATGGTGTTGTGTGAATGTAGTCAAATCAAATCAAATCAAAATCATTTATTCATCTAGGTCACAATGTGACGCTTATGAACGTCAATTTTAAAATTAAATTACTTAATGCTTCTACATTTACATTTACTGCCTCGTTCGCAAAGCAATAGGTAGAGCCACGAGAAAGAACGGGCAATAAAACTCGAGGCCACTCTTTTAAATCGCCAATATTATGGTACATATTTTCATTTTTGTAAGGAGCTGCAACTGTTACACATTGTACTAAATTACTTGTAGATAGTAATCAGTTACAGACATAATACTTAAGCAATTAATGTAGTTACTAAATGATGTGTTTTAGTTAGCCTTCCAATGCGAATATTGTGTAACGGGAGCATCCACTTACGACTTATAATGTATACAGCTCGTGACCATGTTCAGAACTATGGTGGAAATGTATGTTACAGAAGTGACGGTATATGAATACACAAAATTACAAAAACTTTAGTTCACAGACCATGATAACGAGTTATCTTCATCTAACAGTACAGTAAATTTAAAAAAAAAATTGTGGAATAACAATGCAAATGTAGATGTAGTAAGTAGAATGACCTAATTATGATAAACGAATAATAATTTAAAGAACTAGAAATGTTATATAATGATAAACTGAAAAATTCTAAGTATCTATATAAATTCTAAATAAGTAGTAGATCATGAGTTGTCTAGTGTAAGTGACCATCTATCCTTGTCACTGAAATAATCATTAATAGTATAATAACCTTTCTTAATAAGGCAGGCTTTTATTTTAGCTTTAAATGTACTAAATGGTAATTCTAAAAGACTAATTGGTATTTTATTGTATAAACGAATACCTAGCCCTACAAAAGAATTATTAACTTTATGTAAACGATGATAAGGGGCATATAACCTATGCTTGTTTCGAGTATTTATATTATGTATATCGCTTTTTGAGGTAAATAAACTTATATTTTGCCTAATGTACAAAATATTAGCAAATAAAAATTGCGAGGCTACTGTAAGAATTCCTATAGACTTAAAGCGTTCCCTAAGAGTATCTTTTGCACCTAACATGTATATTGCTCGTACCGCTCGTTTCTGTAGAACGAAGATATTCTGAATATCCGCTGCTTTGCCCCATAACAAAATACCGTAGGACATAACACTGTGAAAATAGCTAAAATATACTAAACGAGCCGTGTCGATGTCAGTAAGTTGCCTAACTTTTCTGACGGCATACGCAGCAGAGCTGAGCTTTCCTGCAAGACATGCTATATGTGCACCCCATTGTAACTTATTATCTAATGTAATACCTAAGAACACTGTAGAGTCTACTGTGTCAAGTTCCTCCCTATCTAGCATAATATTAGGTCCCAGTTGTCTAACGTTAGGTAAAGCAAATTTAACGCATTTAGTTTTCCTAGAATTAAGTACTAGGTTGTTTGCTGTAAACCATCGTGTAACTTGTAATAGTGCATTATTTACATCATCAAATTGATTTCTATTCCTATCTACTTTAAAAATAAGTGACGTATCATCTGCAAAAAGTACGACATCACAGATGTTTTTTAAATAAAAAGGTAAGTCATTAATATATACCAGAAATAGAAAAGGACCTAAAATTGAGCCTTGTGGAACGCCTAGCTGTATAGGTAATTTACAGGATGTAGTCCCATTTACATCGACACACTGAAATCTTTGCCGCAGGTACGAATCGACAACACTAAGTGCGGTTTTCTCTACGCCGTAGTGGCGGAGCTTACGCAGTAGTGTGTCGTGCTGAACGCAGTCAAATGCTTTAGATAGGTCACAGAACACTCCAATAGCATTCTTTGATGACTCCCAAGCACTATAAACGTGTTTTATGAGAGCAACACCCGCATCAGTAGTGGATCTACCTTTAGTAAACCCGTATTGATCTTTGTGAAGCAGACTATTTAAATTGAAGTGGCTTAATAGCTGCTTTAAAAGAATCTTTTCAAATATTTTACTAAATGCCGGCAAGATAGATATGGGCCTAAAATTATTAATTTCATTTTTACTGCCAGATTTGAATAAGGGTATAATTTTACTTAATTTCATCAAATCCGGAAATACGCCTAGGTCAAAGCATTGATTAAAAATTATAGATAGGTAAGGCGCAACAGTCTCAACTATAGTACCTAAAATTTTAATTGAAATGCCCCAAAAGTCGCCGGTATTTTTAATATTAATTGAATTATATGCGATCAATATATCTCGCGGGGTAACGTGCTCGAATCTAAACACGCTCTTGCATTCAGGTACACTGCTAAGCAAAAAATTTCCAGCGTCTAAAGATGATGATTGTAAAGAGCTAGTAGTTGTTAAAGGTATGCTCGCAAAGAAACTATTGAACATATGCGCTACTTGAGTTTTGTTAGTGAGTAATAAATTGTTTTCTTTTAGTTCAAATTGGTTTTCCCGTGGTCGAGCTCTTCCTGTTTCATTATTTATAATGCTCCACGTTTCTTTAATTATATTTGTTGAATGCTTAATTTTACTACTAATAAATTTAGATTTTGCCATAATACAAACTTGTTTAAAAATTGTTGAGTACTTTTTTACATAATCTCGAAAAGGTGAGTCAAATCTATGTTGTTTCATACCATATAATTCAAATAACTTGGCTCTACTTTTGTATATACCTATAGTGGCCCACTGGTTAAAAGATCCCATAGTACCCTTTAGTGTGACAGTTTTACTCTTAAAAGTGTTTTGAAATTCATTATTTATAGTCCAAAAAGTGAGTTATAAATTGTATTTGGATTTTGTGAGTTTAATATTGAGGTATTGAGTTTAGCAATAATATTATTTTTGAAACGTATTAGACGATTGGTAGTCTGAGGCCTACATTCTACTATACGTGATTTATCATATGTTGAACAGGGAAAACTAGCTATCTGTCCACGGTGATCAGAAGGGAGAGAACTAATTACTACGGGTTTGTGGCAGCACAAGAACTAAATATGTTATCCAAACAAGTAGACGATGTTGCAGATACTCTAGTAGGTTCACAGAATATTTTACTTAAATTAAATGACTTGAAAAGATTCAGAAATCTAATACACTGTGAAGAATTCTCTAAAATATTAATTTTAAAATCGCCACATACTATAATATTCTTATTACTACATTTAATTTTATTGATAGCATCTTCCATAACAGTCTCAAATAGATTATAGTCACCAGAAGGAGGTCGATATACACAAATTACTATATATAGGTCTAGTTCCACACAGGATAACTCAATAGTGCGCTCAATAGATAAATTAACAATATCTTTACGTTCCTTACATTTGAATAAATTTGAAGTTATTATGAGAGAACCGCCTCTAATAGCCTGCATTCTTATATACGAACTCTGCACCGTATAATATTCATTTATAACAATAAGCTCATGATTCTTTAACCAATAAAAATATGATGTTAAGGTTTTGTGCTTATCTGAACTTAAGCACAAAACCTTAACATCATATTTTTCTAGAAATAAACTTAACTCTAATTCTTTGCCAGATAGGCCCTGCATGTTTTGGTGTACTATATTCAAATACTGCAGCCTAACTGTTGTCCTATCTTGGAGTTTAAATCACAAGACGTGTCAATAAAAACGTAGTTAGTACAAGTACTAACCCTATCAAATAAATTGTAAACACAAGGGTCTTTTCCTTGCTGTAAATTGTATGCTAATAGTTTAGCAATCTGTCGCTTAATATAAAATGGCAGATACATTGTATCTTTTGTTAAAGTAAATTTACTAATAAATTTATTAGCGTCAAAAAACAATATTGCGTCACTATGACGACAAGTTATATTATATAATAACATATTTAATTTGTGTATGTGCATGTTTTGTGTATGTGTTAAGTCATTTGAGTATGGCAAAGCACATAAAATAAATTTACAACTAAATCTGGAATTAAGGTCTAATAACATTTCAACACATTCTATGATATGCTGTCTTTTTACAGTTAAACTGTTACCAAACAACAATATGGCCGTACTACTCTCATCTAAGGGGTGCAACTTAATCTGATTAACTAAACTACTGTAACTATCCCCTGGCCTACAATAATTTATAACACACTGGTTTGTATACTCACAGAGAAGACTACCAAAATTATGACCTAGCCTATCAGAAAAAATGTATGTTTTGTTAGTTGAATATTATATAGAATATATAATAATATTATATATTACTTTATTACTAATTGCATGCAACTGTTGCCCCGTCTGAATGCTTTTGTAGCCGATTTGCCGCCAGCGAATTCTGATGTGGAACTTCTTTAATTATCTTTTGTCGAATGCTTGGTTGTTGATGTCGGTTTTGTACTACAATTGTCGATGCTGAGAAATGAAATGAGTTGCCAGTGATTGGACGGGAAAGCATTGCGAAAGCCAGATTATGGTTCGATAAGATGTTGTTGTGTGCATACTACGGATTTGTACCAAGTTTTTATTTTATTTTCCGTGAAGGGCGTGGATTGAATGGTGCAAGCTAAGTTAGAAATATTTTCTTTTATTTGAAAGAATTCAAGCTGTTCAGTTTGTTTCACTACTTATGGCAAAGGATTTTATAATCTGCTGATGATGTAAATAACTTAATACAAATGGTTTGTTTTCAAAGAAATTCTGAGACACACACAGTGGTGTACAGTGTGGATATCGAGACTACAGTTCTCACTAACTTTAGTAAATGGCACATAAAATGAAATGTTTGTATTTCTTCGTCCTGAAGCATTAATAAATACCCAAGTTTACCCAACGTTTCAAACGTCGCAGCCACTTTTCAGCTGTTATTCAAAGACAAACTATCTAGCCAACAACTCTGCGACAAATATAATATTATTCGCTCAGATCCCTTCATTGGTCAAATAATGCCACAAACTTGAAAACACCAACACAGACTGTTTATCTTCTAAAGACAGATCGATGTACGGCACAATATTATGTTGTTCGCTATCGATGGTCTAAGCTCTGGTTGCATATTTACCGGTTGTAATACAAGGTTTAATAAGCAAACCCGGCTGTTTTTGCCAATGATTAATCCTAACAAAAGGTCAATTTCGTAATTATATATTTTGTTCAAAATGCAGTTTTGACCTAGTCTCGGTGTCATACTTGTGTCATGAATGGTATTCTCCTAATTTACTGACACTTGAATGTTAAAGTAACTAAATCTCATCATCATCATCATCAGCCTTTAACAGTCCACTGCTGGACTAGGCCTCTCCTTTGAAAGAAGGAATTGGCCTACTATACCACGCTGGCCAAACGGGTTGGTACAGGGTTTTTCTTCTCTTACAGTGCTGTTCTCTGCATAATATGCTCCCTCTGTCGGCTCTTACGACACCCATGGGATGATATGGAGTGGAGACAATCCGTATTTTTTATCCGTCACCACACGGACGATAACTAGATCTAAATTTGAACAATATTTCAACGTCGATCCTATATATTTATGTCAAATTAGACTTTAATGACATTAAGTACATCATGTGTCATCAATGTTAAGTCTCAATCAAATGTTAAAATCCATAAAAATCCTTTGAAATACGGGACCACCTTGATGCTGCATATTTTATACGACAATAGAAATCACAACATAAACATTCAATAATAATGTATTCAGTCTGATACTATGATAATTATGATTCACCAATTTGAGCTTAAACACCTTGATACTAATGTACAAAGTCAATAAACAAAGCTACCGCTTAGCCAGACAGTACCGTTAGCAGCCAATACATAGGTAACTAATTACTACACTACACTAGTCCAAAATAACAATAAGCTCCTCCCATAGTGCAACATGTTCAGCAAAATACGTGGACTGAACTATAAGTTTGAAGTTTGCCTGTTTGCCCATAACGCTGCCTCCTCTTAGCCTGTTTATGAGTACGTCGGGTTTCAAACTTGCCGGGGGCAAACTTGTATGAATTAGAATAATTAGACGAACATTGATGTGCCGTACATGTATTTGAGATTATGTCATAAAATGAGATTGAATCAAGACTAAGCAGCAATAGCTTGGTGAAGAGGCTAACAGACTGCTACGTATAGTGTCGCAGGTTCAAACCCACTGACTTTTAGAATTTTCAATTGTCGCTCGCTAAAAGCTCGTGAGGAAACCTGTACCTCTGAGAATTTTTGAAAGACCCTCGTCATAATAATAAAGTCTGCCAACTTGGCTAGCGTTGTAGGCTAAAGCCTAACCCTTCTCATAGTGAGAAACACGGGCCTCCCGTGTTCAGCAGTGGGAAAGTTAAATGAGGGACCGTCGTCGAAAGCTATAAAAACCTACGTGCAACAGCTTCGCGCACATATCGAGAGGTTTATATAGTTCAGTTTTGTTTTCTTGTTCCATTGCATCTGAATAATGCGCGCGGAGAGAATAGTCGATTAATACCACAGCAAACTTAATGATGTATTCAACAATATTTTTAGATAGTAAGGTTATATTGTGTCTTAAATTTTGATGCCTATTATAATATATTATATATAATAGGCATCAAAATTATAATAATAGTAGACCATCTTGAATACATTCCATGCTGTTGTAGACATATTTGGTTATACAATATATTTGCTCCAAACTCTTTCCAATATGTTCATGTTTTCTTTCTTGGCAATATTTTCTTTGTTGTTTTATGCCAATATATATTTTTGAGATAAGCCTTCTAGCACAAAATAACAACACAAAGTTTAATCACCTTTCCTAGTCATTAAGACCAGGAACTACCACCAAAGGCCAGCAGCTTATTAATTCTCCGTCCACATTAATTACAATGTCAACAAAACCTCCAGAACCATAACTCCACCCTTCACTACATTGTACATCGTATGATGGCACTGTACGATAATTAGTCTACACCAACAAACGCTCATAGTAAACAAAACAGTAACACAACACATCGAAGCCCCCTACGTCGGTTTCCTTACAAAAGCTTAGTCCATTCCGCTATAGTATAATCCACGTTACAATCGTGTACAAGGCAGGCGACAATATTGTACAACGAGGGGGCACGACGTAAATTGTCCATGAAACATCAACGACCCCGACGGCGATCGATGCTAGGAAAGAGTAGGATGGATACAGAGGTGAACACGAATGAATGAATCAACGAATGATTACTCATTCGGTTCTTCAAATACAGTTACAGAATAAACAATAGGTATATATTCTATTTTTCAAATCCAATAACGAATGAAAGTTGCATTTTTAAGACAGGCAACGGCGTAAGCCTATCTTCTTCCTCAGAGAGATCTTTAGGCCCATCATTCATAGAATTAAATACTCACAAAGACTCACCAAGCACTATTAAAAATGATATCTTCTGTGCTACTTAAGAAATGCTGCTCACACCAATAATATTGCCATCCGATGGTTACCCGGTAAAAATCGCTTAAAGCTATAAAGCCGTCGTTCTATTGTTCATATAAGATTACAGAGGTGTCTAATAAAGAATAGATTAATAAATCAAACAAAATTCTTATTAGCCATAGTATCTACTTATTACAAAACGCTACAATGAACAAAAGAATGATATCAGATCATTCATTCGTTCACCACCACGCCTCTGTAGTCACACATTGCTCTGTACAATGCTTGGACAATGTAATATCGGAGATCGTTGCAACACAACTGTACTCCTGATTACTTACATGAATAGCGTATACCTACATGCAGGATCAAGTCATTAACGTGCCCTTTGATGCCGACCTTGTAATATCTCTGGATAATAAGACTATACAGACTACAAGATATATTCTAAGTTCGATTATAAAAACTCAAACTCAAAATCCTTTATTCATTTAGATCACAAAGTGACACTTATGAACGTCAAATTTAAACATTATTACTGTATGCTTCTACATTTACATTTACTGCCACGTTCACAAAGCAAGGGCGTAGAACCATGAGAAAGAACGGGCAATAAAACTCACGGTCACTCTTTTTCATCGCCAGGTTTTTAATAATACATAACAATTAAACTTTTGTAAGGTGCTGCAACTGTTATACCTTCTATGTTACTTGTATATACAAGTGTATACAATACAAGTTAAATTTTGATGTTCATTTAGTTAGCCTCATGAACATAGACATGGTGAAACAGGAGCATCCACTTACATTATGCACCTAACAATGCAGGCAATCCGCGCAAATGTTCAGAACCATGATGGAAATGATGAAGTTAAATATAAATAAAAAATTATACCAGCACATAAGACCGCCATCGACCAGTCATCGCAAGTAGCACCCGTTCACGAGTATGACGCATGTGCCAGCCATCATCCCTCTCGCCATATCAGAGGGACAGGGATGACCCGACACACGACGCCACCACAAGAAATGACATTTTAGTGAGCATGACGACAACGGTATTCGAACCGGCAGTAATAAAATTAACAATCTGTTGGTATACTGACCATGAACGCGAATTACCTCCATTTTCCAGATCATTAATATTAGCATAAATTTGTGAAAACGTGAGAAGAAATGCAAATGCAGTACCCATATTTAATTGACGTGATACCTTTTGAAATACAGCCACCGATCCAACTGATTGAGTACAAGACAATAAAATTAAACATAGTAAATAAATAGTATTTACGACATGAAAGACATCTAATGATGTGGTGGCGATTCCAAAAAACATCATTTACTTATATAATTTTATTGGGAATAGAATCATATTTAAATTTTCATGACATGTAATGTCATGAAAATTTTAATATTATTTACCTATTTACCCAATAATTATGTGAATATTGAAACAGATTATTTCCAAGCGCATTTGTCATTAAGGTAATCATTTAAATTGTAATAAGCCTTTTGCATTAGGTTATTTTTAATCGTTGTCTTAAATGCGCTAAACGGCAAGTCTAAAATACATATCGGTATCTTGTTGTAGATACGTAAACATTGTCCTATAAAAGAATTATGAGTTTTACACAAACAGAAATACGGAACACATAATTTATGTCTATTTCTTGTATTAATAGAGTGAATATCACTATTCTTTGAATATGAATTTATATTTTTACGCACATGCAAAACACTGGCATAAATATACTGAGACGCTACAGTTAAAATACCGATGTCCTTAAATCTTTCCTTGAGCGAAACTCTTGTTCGTAATTGGTAAATGGCCCGAACTGCTCTTTTTTGCAATATAAAAATACTTTCGATATCAGCAGCTCTACCCCATAGTAATATGCTATATGACATAACACTATGAAAATAGCCAAAATATACCAGCCTAGCCGTATCGACATCTGTTAAACTACGCACCTTCTTAATGGCATAAGCAGCCGAACTAAGTTTCGCTGACAGATATGTAATGTGTGCGCCCCATTGCAACTTCGAATCAAGTGTTATTCCTAGAAACAACGTAGATTCAGTTGTTTCCAGTACATCACCATTTAAAACGATGTTAGTACCAAGGTTTCTGACGTTTGGCAAAGCAAACTTAACACATTTGGTTTTTTTGGCGATCAGTACTAAGTTGTTTACAGTAAACCATTTAGTCACCTGAATAAGAGCACTGTTTATTTCGGTAAAGTTTTCCTTATTTCTATCTACTTCAAATATCAATGAAGTATCGTCAGCAAACAATACCACGTCACAAATGTTTCTCAGGTAAAATGGCAAATCATTAATGTAAACAAGAAACAAGAAAGGCCCTAGGATACTACTGTACTGGTAAACCACTGGATTTTGAGCCATTTATTTCGACACATTGGATTCTGTTATTTAAATATGCCTTAATAACATCCAATGCTTTAGTCTGGACGCCGTAATGTTTAAATTTGCACAAGAGCGTATTATGGCAGACACAATCGAATGCTTTCGAAAGGTCGCAAAAAACACCAATGGCATTCTGAGATTTCTCCCATGCATTGTAGACGTGTTTGAGTAACGCTACTCCTGCATCCGTCGTCGAGTGACCCTTATTAAAACCATATTGCTCAGTATGAAGGAGGCTGTTTAAATTAAAGTGTTTCAGAAGTTGCTTGAGTATGATCTTTTCAAAGATTTTACTAAAAGTAGGTCGTATTGAAATTGGCCTATAATTACTAGGATCAGTCTTACTGCCGGATTTAAACAGAGGTATTATCTTACTATGTTTCATTAAATCTGGAAAATCGCCTGATTCTATACACTTATTAAATAAGTTACTAAGATAAGGAGCTACTATATCTATTATACTTTTCAATATCTTAACAGATATTCCCCAGAGATCACCTGTATTCTTAGACTCTAGAGATTGAAAGGTGTTTATAATGTCAGTAGAACTAATAGAGCTGAATTTAAATATTACATCACATTTTTGTACACTTGATTCTAATAAATTTTCTGCACCTGAAGCTGATGAGTTTAGACCTGTAGTAGTAGTAATAGGTATGCTAGCAAAAAAATTATTGAATGTGTGTGCAACTTCTTCTTTATTGTTAATAATTTTATTATTATCTAGGAAGTTAACATTGGTGTTCCTTAAGGTTGTCTTGCCCGTTGCTTCGTTAATAGCTTGCCAGGTGGCCTTAACTTTATTAGAAGACTTCCTAATTTTGTCACTAATGAATACTGCCTTAGCTATACTGCATACCTTTTTAAATATTTAAGAATAATTTCTGACATACTCAGTGAAGCTCGGATTAAAATTGTATTTCTTCATACCATACAACTCATACATCTTTGCTCTGCTTTTGTGAATACCTACAGTAGCCCACTCACTAAATGCTCTAGACTCCTTGATTACTTTTTCCTTGGTCTTAAAAGTACTTCTAAATTCGTTTCGCACTATATTAAACATAGTATCATAAATTTTATTAGGTGATTTAAGCTCCATCGTATCAGGATTAATACCTACTAAAATTTTGTTCCTAAATTCAATAAATTTACGCCTAGGTAATGGCCTAACTGTCACCTTATGTACGACTTTTTCATGAATATATGAAAATCCTGCCTATTGACCACAGTGATCCGAAGTTAAGTCAGCAGTAACTAATTTATGTGATAATGTATGATTACTAAATATATTGTCAAGGCAAGTGGAAGATGATGCTGTTATTCTAGTAGGTTCAAAAAATAAATTTGTCAAATTAAATGATTTAAAAAGGATTAAAAGCCTACTAGTCATCGGTGAACTATCTAATAAATTAATGTTAAAATCACCACAAACTATGATACCTTTTTTATTGGTCCTAATTTTACCAATTGCATCTTCCATAGTAGACTCAAACACATAAAAAAAAGTATCTGCCCTTAGGTAATAGCAATTAGTCTGTCTGCTTTAGTTACCAAGCCAAAGTCTACTCGTTTTGGACATCATGCCAAGCCTTAAAATAAATCCTGCGCGACGACATTTCTTTTTGTGGACACATTTTTTAGGCCGCAATAAAAAGTGAGCATGTGCAATGCTCGAAATACCAACTTATCCATAGGTGCATAGAATGTATAGAACAAATTGATGAGGAAATGCATCATAGCTGTATAATTCTAATTTCCAGTTATGCTACTCGAACACACGAGACATCACACTTTAACATATACAAACTATTTTCACTCTACAAAGAATAACAACAAAAAACAATGGTAATGCGACTGAACAGATATTTACAGCCAATCGTTTGCATCCAAAAGCCGCACCCGAAAACATACAAATGTATTCACCAAAAATATTTTAAATCGTATTACATATCCACATTGTTAAGTATCGCTTGCCCCGTGCCTCGGAGAGCACCTTAAACCATCAGTCCCGGCTGTCATGAAGATCTTTGAGAGTCGTTACGGGCAGTCAGTACCCTCAAATAAACTGATACTGGTCTAAACCATGTTATATCGCTATCCCTTTAGGTTGTGGAAATCAGACGGCAGTCGCTCTGTGGAAAAGTTGTTATTCTGTCATATTTGGTTAGACCAGTAAGCGGACCTCGGTCTCCAAGGCCTGCCAGTCTGGGATGCAACCGGGATAACGCTAGGGCGATGATGATAATGCGTAATTAACTACTTAAATACTAGCTTTGTTTGTGGCTTCGCTCGTCGAAATATACCACCTAAAAAGATGACTTATTATTATTTAAGAACTAGATGAGCCCGCGGTTATTTAGGGCTGCTGCACCGGTCCCGTGGTTCTTAGCATGTTGCTATATAAACCTAGCCTCGCCTTGCCGGGTTGACGTCTCCAAGTTTGTTTAGCCTTCCTCGATAAATGAGCTATCTAACACAGACATATTTTTTCTATTTTTTTTAATGGTTCCTGAGATTAGCGCGTTAAAGCAAACAAAAAAACTCTTCAGCTTTATAACATTAGTAAATATAGTGCATTGTACTTATAGATCTTCAAAATCAAGTAAAAGGACAATGGCAGATCTCCATACATCGAAATGTCTGACATTAAATTGAAGCGCACCGTAATAAAAAATATATTAAAAAATTCGGCGTAAGTAACAGAGTCTATAAATTATTCTATTTTAACTCGGGAAACCCGCAAAAATAAGATATCGGTGTTTTAGTTTTTAGTTAAGAATGAACAATGTAGGTAAGTTTGAATTATCAAATGAAATTATGTCAGATTGACATCAAAACGCTGAAGTATTTGTAGCATCTAACTCGATCTAACTGTTACAGCCAAAGACAAAAGCAGAGCTGCACATTTTAAATCGATTTTATGTGAAATCGATACAACATTAAAACGATACTGTGACGTTTTTATTTGATTTAAAAGTTGTTTTGCTTTAGAAATTATTAGCTTATTGATATAATGTTAATTAAAGATTAAATAACTGCATTTTAATAATTATATTTTAATAATCGATACGGGTAAATAACACTCTCGTCTATTCCTGTCACACCATTGTCTATGGCAACAATCAAATATTATAGTAGTTACCTAGTTCGTGATCAATTGGAATGCTTTTTATCATCATAAAATACTCCAGCTTTAACGAGACAAAGTGAAAATATTAAAAATCGTAGAAAATAAAAACAATTTGTTTTGTTCATATGAAGTTTAAGGTCGCCACAACAAACCCAGACCGAATTCTGCCATTGTTCTTTATTGTCATATTACGTCAGAATTTGCTAATTTTAATTATATTGGTCGTTTGATTATCGGGACATAAAATCACATATTTAAAATAAATTATGAGCATGTATTTAAGCATTATCAAGCATTGATCACCGCGGCTACCAATAGGCAGCCAGACAAATTGTGAACACAAAATTTGTCATCATTATCATATCATATCAGCCCTGTTTTCAAAACTGTCTGCTGCTGAGCTCTTCTCGCTATGGACTGACAATGGAAAAGGCCATAGTCCACTACCTTGGCCTAACGAGGGTATACTTGGATACACTTTTGGCAGACTTATTTTGTAATGTTCATCACAATCATCATCCGCCTGTATTAGTCCACTGCTGGACGACGGCCGCTTTTATTGCACGCCAAGCTTGTATACTAAAAATGATTCCATTTTTCTTTCAACGCATAATTTCTTTAGTAAAATGCAGATATTTAAATTTTATAACGTAGAGCTTTTATGGTTTCCTTAAAAGTGCATAGTATTTACCACTACTTCTGTATTTTGCCTTGAATATTTTACTGCCGTAGTAAAAAGGCAAGAGCTTGCAGCGTAAATATACGAATTCATATTTTCTATAGTACAAGTAGTAAATCTACGTATGCTGTTTTATACATTACTAGCGAAAATATAAAAAGCAGTAGAGTTACCTAATTACATAAACTAGCTTTTGCCTGTTACATTAAGATAAAACATTAAAAAAGAATAGCAGCGATAGCTGAGTGGAGAGATCGACGGACTGCCACGCAGAGGGCAGATGGGTTTCGGGTTCGAATCCACGGCGCGCACCAATGATTTTTCGAAGTAATGTGCGTATTAAATTTTAATTATCGCTTGCTGAACGGTGAAGGAAAACATCGTGAGGTAACCTGCATGTCTGAGAGTTCTCCGAAAGACATGTGAAGTCTGCCAACCCGCGCTTGGCCAGCGTGGTGGACTATGGCCTTACCGTTCTCTTAATGAGAAGAGGCCCGTGCCCAGCAGTGGGACAGTATAAACGGCTGATGATGATGAAGATAAAACATAAATTTACTTCACTAGTTATTATTACAGTATCTGTATTGTTTAGTAAGTATAAAGATATTTATTGCATGTGCATACATTATGTATGTATCGTATATACGTAGGTATATATATTTGGTTTTGTATGTATATATGTATTTTATTTAAAACTGAATTATTCATTTAATATAACACCACAAAATTGCTAACAACGTTCCTGTTCATCCAAAGGTTGCCTGGAAGAGATCGCCCTTGGTGATAAGGCCGCCATTTGTACATAAATCGTATTATTTCGTGTACTAAAATACAGTACATTAATAACGTCACATTATTAATGTACTGTATTTTAGTGTGCAATAAAGTATATATATATATATATATATATATATATATATATATATATATATATATATATATATATCACTGCAAAGTTTCATCAAAATCCGTTCATTGACTTTGTGTGAAAGAGTAACAAATATCCATACATCAATCCATCCTCACAAACTTTTGCGTTTAGTCGCGATTGCTTACCCCCAGCAAACAAAGCCGCGGCCCACAGCTAGTCTAAAACACCGAACAATTCAAAAATTGACACACCTAGCCCTTAAAACTCGATACCCACTCTAAAGCGTATTCACACAGACCTCTATAAAACAGATAGCCGAGTGGCCGAGTCGTTGGCTTAGATTTATCGTTCGGATTTTGACGGCGAGTGGTGATAAACATATAAAGGTGGTTTTGAGGGTGATTGAATGCAGTTGGGGCTGTTCATTGTTTTTGCGTGTGTATTTTAGGTTATGATGTTGTTTATTTACTAAAGCTAGGCATTATTAAAAAGTATTTTTTATATCTAGCCGTAGCTACTTCTAGTCATGAATTGCAAAACATTGAATTGAAATGAATAACTTATCTAAAAGTAGCTTTAGGAAGTATAAAAATACTGACACTAGTCTAAACTATGAAATAACATTATCGCTTGGGTTGCGGAGGTCATACAAAGCAGTCACTCTGTAGAAAAGCTCATATTCAGTCAAAGCTCTAGTTTAGAATCAGAAGGCCCAATGTAGTGGTCTTAGTCAACTCATTCGCAATCAAAATACTTTTCAGTCATTAAAATTCTGATTATATAAAACATAATTATATCATTTAGAATAAGCTCTCCATATTCAAAAGCCATACATCACTAGAACCCAATTCCTTATTCATCAATATTGATAGCCACAATTCAGTAGTGACATGTACTTAATGTGTTTATATACTAAACATGACGATGTTATACTAAGATACACATTTCCAAGATAAATTGACCTGCTCTTGTGTGACAAGATGGTAATGTGACAGGTCAGCTATCATTGGAAATGCTTCACCACAAGCCTTCACAGTGATTTTTAAATCGTAATTTTCGGCTCATGTGTAATCTGCTTCTGATAAATAATGATAACAATAGATCTTTTCATATTTGTGTATGAAAAATAAGTATATAAATATCATAATAGTCCACCACGCCACACAAGTGCGGGTTAGCAGACTTCACATGTCTTTCGAGGACATTATGGAGAACCCTCATCAGAATTTTGTTACAGTTTTATACTGGTTTTGTCTGTCTGCAAGGTAAAAACAAAAAAAAACGTAATTCTTAAACAATTTATGAGAATTTAAATAAACCTTTAAAAAATTACCACCATTGTTATCATAGCTATTTCCAAGATTTGCACGTTACAGCCCATTGTCTTCTTGAAACTTAAAAACAATGTCTCCATATCGAATATAGGTCAACTTACACTAGTCAAGTTGCGTGACACGTACAGTCTGACGAATAAATAAGCGTAGGACAGGCTCCGATTAGATCAGGCTGCGGAGGCACGTAGTATATTGGATAAACGTCAAACTTGACGTATGGTTGCGTTCGTAGTTGCGCCTCCTTGGTAGCAACCTTATGGCGTAAGTTCATGGTACATGTGATATACTTGTTTGGAATGGCTGCTGAAGATGGAAGCTGCGGAAGTAATTTATGAGATGACATATGTATGTATTTAGTATGTGTGTCAGACGAGGTCTGTGTTTCCTTTTGTTGTGTTCGAGAGACATATAAAAATATAGGCTCTTGACTGTATGTCGAGGCAGTTTCTATATCCTTAAATTACGAAATAAATATAATACACTAGAAAATGTCCGAAACTACGCCAGCGCATTTTTCTTTTGTTTTTACCGTTTCTGCCCCATCCCGTGGCATTTTCGGAAATCCTTTCTTAGTGCATTCTACGGTTCCCACAGAGAACACTTGCCATATTTCAGCTTTTGCACCCAATAGTTTTGGTCATACATTTTCTGTCTTGTTCTGAAGTTATGCCCATACATTTTGCCATATTGATACGTGTAATATAAAACCATAGACTAGCTCATAACGCAATTAAATCGGTCCTTCACATAAAATTTTAACTGAACTTAGTCAGGCATTGGTACTTAAGTACCCCTTTTGAACGTTAACTCAATAATTTTATGTAATCGCATTAGAATAAAGTCCGCAGTAAATCGATTGATTGATGATCTGACAATTATCAAAACGACTGGCACGTAGCAAAGAGACTTAAGCACAATTTCTAAATGTCTTGCATTTTAATACTTGCAACACTGAGATATTGCTGATTGGTTGTCAGTTTTTACATCATAGGCAACAGCCTTTTGCAGTCTACTACTGAACATAGATATTGCTTGATTTGCGACACACTATAACATTGTGACTATTGTGAGCTATATGTAGTTATGTAGTTTGGCGAACAATACCACGCTGGCCAGATGGACTGGTATAGCGTTTGATGACGAGTTTTCCGTCTCTTCGCAAAAATACTATTTGCTTCGTGTACTTTACAGCACTCACGGAATGAAATGGAGTAGTGACACTTTGTACCTATTGTTAATCCGTCACCACACTGATGTGTATTCCACAAGAATATGCCTGAACACAAGTGCTCTTCTATCCCTTAAATCAAGTTTTCGGGTAGGTGTTAAAAGTGAACACATTGGCGAATTTACGAAAATTTTATAAAAATATAATAAAAGTTGAATTCTGCACTTATAACTGCTTTATTCAGTGAAATATACAGTAACTTATTACTACTCACGTTTGTGAGACATCCCATGCACAAATTCACTGGCTATTATCAATACCACCTTTTTTTTTTTGGTATCGGGTTGGAAAATCCTGATGGAGTCCCTCCGCCCTGGGGGATGGGCGAAGGGGACTGTCAGACTCTTACTGACTAAAAACCAACCCGTGTGCCTCATGCACCCGTGTGTCGGAGGGTCGGGTTTCACCCAAGCATACGTCGCAACCCCCCGACGGTTACCGGCCCGCCAGATGGTCCGGCGGGCCCCGAACAAAACCCCCTTGGTGGCGGATGAGGGTGTTGGGCTCCGCCACCAAAACACCAAGCGGCCGCAGAGGATAGGGAGGACGGCAACGCAACACCGCATCTCCTCTTCCTCTGCGGCCCCACCGCGACGCATCGAATGGTGCGCGCCCATTTGGTCGCGGGAGATAGGGCGCGCGGTAATGCAACACCGACACGCCTCTCCTCCCGCGACCACGCCCGACTACGAGGGACAGACAAAACTGTCCCCCGCACCCGCACCGTTGGACGCATCCTGCGCAGGCCCACTGCCAAGCCCACGCGGAGCGTCCCCTCCTGGATCCCTCTTAGCTTCACCGCGGGTAACCAATCCACGGTTACTGAGCCCCCCCACCACGACAAGGTGGAGATCCCACGGGGGGGATTAGCAATACCACCTGCCAGCTTATCACTTCACAAAATCATCTTTATTTGGCACTACACGGAACTAAAATGTCTCAGCTTGCTGACATTGAAAATGCACAAAGAAGCATTGAAGAAAGCTTTACCAAGAGGATGGCTGATCTTGAAACCCAGATCCAGAGTAGCGGGCCTGCAAAAGACACCGTCTCCAAAGTAGCTGAGGAGTTCCGGACCTTCCGGGAGCTTATGTCCAGCATACTGGGGTTACTCCGTAAACAGATAAATGAACAAACTCTTCTCTAAGAGTTGAGGGCTACTGCAAGCATACCTGCACATGTAAATCAGAGTATGTGGCATTGACCTGTACGGGTTTTTAAAGCCTTCACTTTATTTTTAAACAACACGCTTTAAAAAAGTGCACAATTATACACAAACAGCATAATAATTATACTCTTCCAAGTTATTTTTTATGGTAATAGGCGGCAAACGAGCAGACGGATTGCCTGATGGTAAGCAATTACCGCCGCCCATGGACACAAGCAACACCACAGGAGTCACAAGTGCGTTGCTGCCCCTTGGGGTTGGGAAAAGGGATAGGATGAGGAGTGGGATCAGGGAGAAGGGATAGGGAATAGGGATAGTAATGCTTATCTACACTTGTTTATCTGCAACAAAAGCGTATAAATTATGCGTAAGTATGTAGGCATACCCACGTATAGCTAAGCCACTCCAGTGTAATAAAGCGTGTGTGACTAAATCGCTTCAGTTCAATATCCTTAAAAATTATTTGGCATAATATATGATGCTTACGTCCTTCTGCGCTTTACCCGTAAAAATTGTTTTCACAGTACTGAATGTACTATATTCTACTATATTGTCTTACGTAGTATTTGTATACTCTTTGCTATAACGGTTACAGGTACTATCATCATCCTAGTATTAACGCGACCATATTCAAATACGAAACGTCAGAAATAAACGCTAATATAATAAAAACGGGAACACGAGTATTTCGACACAATATGCTAATATTCTACGAACCTTATTACTGTCATTGTATATGTCACTTTCGCTTTTAGGTTTCATATTTGGTATTAAAGTTAGGGCTGAGCACATAGAGATATTTAATAAGAACATATAAATCTATGGCTGAGCAAGAAACGGCTAGACTAGGGCTCTAAATTCAATAGAGAGGACGGAGAGAGGTCGTTCTTAAAATCTTGGAAGAAGATGTCAAAGTACAATGCGAATCCCAAGTGTGTCTGAACGCAGATTCTACATAGAAATCTGTCTGGTATTTTTTTCCGAAAAGTAGGCTTAGGTAGTGTGCCCAATTCAATCATAAATGCCAATCTGTTGCAGTTAGTTAGCATAGGCTTTTATACTTTACTGATTGTCATTATTCAATCCATTATGATAATCTCAGAAGATATCATGGTACTAGCGTTCTTACACCTTGGAGCCATAGGTCCGCTTATGCTAACTCAGTTTAGAGCCTATATTCGTAACATGGAATATTTATAAAATTACATATGTATGTCACATAACTTTATAAATATTATATACCTTAAACGAAGCACAGAATTCTCTGCGTACTAACCAGTAGCCCGTATTCTCCCTTAGACACATGTAAATGCTTGCATTGCGTTAACGCCTATTATATCAGCCTGAAACAATACATATTGTTACCTAACATCTATACTAACATAATTAAGCAGAAGATTTTGTTTGGTCGATTGAACACACTTATCTCAGAAACTACTAGCCCGATTTTTATGATTATTTTTGTGTTGGATAGCCCGCTTATCGAGAAAGGTTTAAACAATAAGCTATAAGCCATGGGAGTGGAGCAGTAGCTGTAAATCCACGTTGGATGTAACCGTGGGCTCATCTATTCACCAGTAAAGTCGAGATATAATCAACAAACGTCGATTGACCAATACTTCAATACACATTCTTTATACCCCCCTTCCGTAAAGAAGGCTTCAAATAATCGCTGTCAAAACAAGTACCACTTTTCTCTAATCCACCGCTTCACAATCCATTTCAAAATGACCGACATTTGCGAAGAAAAAAAAAATTCTGGCTCAATTCGAGTTTCGATCTAATCGTTACATGTAGTTGTCGCCCGATCGCCTTCAATCGTTCCAGGCTGTTTGCGTACTATCCTTAACTGGATCCGATTAACATCGTACCCAGACTGGTCCTCTACTCATCCTGTCCCTTTTTTCAATTGGCCAAAGCCTTACGGTTTTATCCAATGTGAAAAAAGAAAATAAATTGTGTAAACTAGGAAAAGCTTTTCGATGTTACTGTGCAAGATAAAAGGCATTGAAGCGTATTTATTCTGGAGATATTATTTTCTGAGGAGCATACGGCTTTAATGATGGCTTACTGATATTTGTGTACATATTTTTTAAATTACGATTAGTCATTACTAAAGCTATTAGATCCATGTTTAATATCCCTAAATGTATCCACAATAAATACATCCTGCAGGATCTGAAACTTAAAACTGTGAAACAGGAATTGCCATTCGTAGCAAAAGCTATCAATTTAAACTCACAAATCATGTTAATGCTCTGGCTGCCAAACTGACGGGTTCTCGAAGTGCAGTACACTCAAGACTAAGGAGGAACAGTGTTCCAACTCTTTTAAGCCGATTTTCCAAAGAATAGTGAGAGTGGTCAGTGGACAACTCTTCACTTCTTAAAAAGACTAACCAGACATAAGACAAGAACAGCTAAATGTCTGTGACAGATCGCTGTGTTGAGCAGAAAACAGAGGAAAAAAAAGTATAAAAAATTACTAAAGCTATGTAACAAGATATTATTTGGGTACAAAAAGCTGCAATTTGAAGTTAAAGATTTTTATAACATTTGTAAAAAATATGAAGCTATTTTTGTGATTAGATAATTAGTGATAAGCATTGATTATTTTATTTTTAAACTTTTTAGTGTTAATTTAAGATCTTTTATATGGAAATAACCTAGTAACTTGCCAGACATATCTGATAGTTAGATAGTTATCTGATAGTTAGATAAAAAAGAGGAGATTTTTTGCAACAATCTTACATTTAACAAATTTAGGCGGTAATTCTTAACTGAAATATTTATCCTTGTTTTTAGCATGTTTATACAGATCATTAACATAACACAATGTTTTATGTTGTGAGCTCAAACTCAGAAACAAAAGGACTATTGCTAGCTTTTACAAATAGGTACTTTTACCTTCGTATACAAATGCGTCATACAAAAGTGTTAATGACACTCTTTACGCAATAGTTTATAAACATATTTTTGCTGTAATAGAATAAGAATTAGTTATTTTATTTAGCTTTAATAATTAAAATAGACGATGAATGGGAGGATTTTCTTAAACTTCTACATCAATTAATTTATTTGAGTTATTAAAGTATAGAAATTATTGATTTAATTTATGTGTAAACAGCCACTTTGTTATAGTTAGTTTTAATTAAATTGCTTTTAAATGTTTCGAATAATTGAGTTTGATATAATATTTGCGTAAATACAAGAACATAATATAAGCTAGCACTAGTTAAAATGGTTATGTAAAACCTGATGTATAGTATTTTGTAAAAAAAGAAAATATTACATATTCATAATTATTTTTACGGCTGTCAGCGATTTAATTTTGTCATTAATTTCATCACCTGTACATGATTTGTATATTTTAATAGAAACCATACATTGCAAAAACAATCACCAGCAAAACAAAAAAAATAACTGCAACGCAGGAATTTTAAATGTTTGAGTTCACAAGGAACATAAATAAATGCATAAATAGATGCATGTGCAAATAACATACCGATAGACATTAACAATAAGATAAAATTGAAGACCAAAAACAACGATTGTAGAAAATAAGCAGGTAACAAAAAATACACATATGACGTCACAGTGGCGTCCCAACGTCACAGTGGCGCCCCTGGGAAAATTTGTCCAATAAAACGCATTCCTGGTAAGATTTTTTATATTTCTTTTTTACTGTGTATGTGTGAATTTGTTCCAAAGCAGTGTTTAATTATTTTAGTGGCATATTTTTCTTACTACTCTTGGTAAGTCTTTTTTGCATATTATAAATATTTTCTGTTGCCGTGTGTGATAATTAATTGTTTATCAACCGCATAAGTAACAAGTTATAATCTTACGACTTACGGCCTCGTGTCCTCTAACGAAGCGCTAAGGTCACATTCGTCGATCGCATGCTTTGTGATAGCTTTTTTTAATTGCCTACGGTAATTAATTGCTCAGTAATTATTAGCTTGTCTGACTTTAGGAACGAATTCATACCCTTCCCTACCCTCTTTTTTCACTTTTCTACTATATCTTTGTACTTAACCTACTGACACCACAATTCATCTGTTTCAGAGTTCGGGAATGCAGTTGCCGCCTACCAGCCACCAATTTTCCCTTCCGGAAAATTCTAGCCTAATGGTGGGAGTGTGTGACGTCAATCGTCGTCGCACCTCTCAGCCGGCCGTCTTCGCCTCCCGCGCACCTTATGCTGCTATTTATACCGTGGCGCAGAAGTGACAGTCCCTTTCTAGCCGCCGTAGCATCGCAAGCTAAGTCGTCTTCTCTCTGCATATCCAGGAGTGCGTTTTACTTGGACTACACGAACCCCCCTCCTTTAACTTGTTTTTGAGTCAAAATTGTGTAAATCAATTTTATTTGCCTCTTGCTTAAGGTTGTATAGATTCCTTTAACTGAAATATACATATTGTTACCGATATATATACATACATACATACATAGACTCACGCCTGTTTCCCCGAAGGGATAGGCAGAGGCATATCAACGCCCTTTTTTCGCCAGTGTAGACCCAC
Organism: Euclidia mi; assembly: GCA_944739405.2. Lineage (NCBI taxonomy): Eukaryota > Metazoa > Arthropoda > Insecta > Lepidoptera > Erebidae > Euclidia > Euclidia mi. Next base: position 13,441,070 of record OX123194.2, on the reverse strand, counting down.
GTGCAAACTCACAGTGGTGTCGCAATGTTACGTTCGAGTGTTGTATCTAACAATGTCATCCACAAAATATTGGTTTGGTCTGTAAAATCAACAGACTTGATCATTTGCTCATCCTATATACATATCAATTATTTTTATAAGTATATTCAATAAAAAGCTGTGAATACGAATTATACGCGTATACCTAAAAGAACAATGCCCATTTCTGGCCCAGTTTGGAACTCATGAACAGCACAATAAACTTTCAATTAGTTGTTGAATAATCCTTTTTATTTATAACTTAATTTATAGGCATTACTTAAGGTGTGCCGAGAAACTTATTCAATAAATAGGTTTAAAAAGATGTGTTAACGTCTAAATAGCCAACACGTAATAGATCAGAAATTGCCAGTAAAGAAATCATAATATTAAATCGATTATCACTTCTTCTTTATCGATTTTACGTTTTCTCTACTCAAAATGATTTGAGTTAATAGCAAATCTCTACTTGGTCCTTAAACATTTAAAATGTGTGTATTTTTAAGGTATATATTCGATTAACTACAAATAAGTTCGATTTTGAACCAAATATATACATAACCTATGTCCGAAATCCATATCGATTAATCAAAATCATTTAAAACTGTAAAATGGCAACACTTTTATGACTGACTCTTAAGTAAATGTCAATAATGTCATATTCAGTTTATTTTGTTTGTTACCTATTTGTTTTGCTCGTGCACATTGTGAATGCTTTTTATGTTTTTGGATCTTTTACGACTTCTAGCTTTTTCTTTCGGAATTCTACCCTAACCAAATGATTAACTCATTCCTTTCTACGCAAAACTACGAAATACTTTAACTATTCTAATAAAAGTGGGTACTTACCTAATGTTTTGTGAGCATATAAAACGTACTTCTTGTAATAAATCTATGAATGTGATGGACCTCTAATCAATCTCAACATTCTAGTTTAACATTCTTTTATCGAATGCAATAACAACTACTACGATTTTTGACTGTCCACATCTGGGCCGCAGTCTCTGTGGGCATTGTTCTTTCGTCGGTAGCCTTTATCACCATACTTTAGCAAACAAACTGCTTTCAATACAGAGCGTTCTCCCCACATATAAATATTACATCACCCAGCGCGTCCAATACGCTTAATTGCTGCTAAAATCGCCACAAAGCGCCACGCATTACCCGCTGCACGCCCAATGCTAATTTTCACATACAATATGTAGATTTGAAATCATTGGGTACAAGCTTTAATTAACTGGACATCCATTATGATATGATAAATTCGAATATTTGTTTGTTTATCCTTCCTTCACGCTAAAGTGCGAGCGCGTCATTGAACGGATCTCGATGAAACTTTTATATAGTTTCATACAGAATTATAAGTAGGATTTGTTACGATAGGCGACTACTACACGGGTGGAAACGTCGACAAACCCTAGTATAAAAATATTTGTAGAAGACGCAACAACAATCAGATTAAAAGAGACATAGGAAAAATGACTGGTAGCGAGACTTAGTGTAGAATATTAAATGATTATAGAGCAGCGATAGGCGAGTGGAGAGACCGACAGACTGCCACGCAGAGGGTCTCGGGTTCGATTCCACGGCACGCACCAATGACTTTTCGAAGTTAAGTGCGTATTAAATTATCGCTTGCTTACCGGTGAAGGAAAACAGCGTGAGGAAACCTGCATCTCTGAGAGTTCTCGATAATGTTTTCGAAATACATGTGAAGTCTGCCAACCTGAACATGGCCAGCCTGGTGGCCTTACCCTTCGCATAGTGAGAAGAGGCCCGTGCCCGGCAGTGGGATAATGTATAGGGCTGGTGATGATGAATTATGGCTGGTTTAACAGTAAATAAAAACATCAATGATAATTATCTTTACATTTTCAAACAGCAACTATTGTCTCAGCCTCATTTTTCTAAATTTTTAAAGACTTACTCCAATCGACTATTTTTAAATAATACGTAGTGTACTTCTGTATAAGAATTCACAACACTTGGCTCATTATGCAATACGCAATACATGCAACCTTTAGCCAAACATAAACTTAAAATACCTCTAAGATTCCAACTAGATTCAAACTCCTATAAAAGAATTCAAAACGGATTAATGAGCCAACTATGTTATCCTTTACTTATCTCAAGGGGCGTATAATTTAAAAAGTCAAATTTAGAAAGAAACTTATCTTAAAAACAACCGCAGTGTTTTCGCTCTCGCAATTCGGATTTAATTATCCTTCGTCTCATTAATTACGGAGCAGATTGCGCCCCAGACCCACTATGTATTAGAAATGTAAAATAGACGGTGAAATGAGTTTTTGACGCCACAAATCCATCTGCTTTGAAACATTGAACCTTTTTGTGTTGAGGACTGGAATGGACATACTGTAGGCAGGCAGTTTTATAAATCATAGACAATGTTATAACATAATAATAAAAATACATTCATAGACTCACGCCTATTTCCCGGAGGGGTAGGCAGAGACTACGGAACGCCATTTGCAACGATCCCGACAAATCTCTCATGCTTCATTCACTCCCATCAGATTCATCATGCATGCTCTTCTATTCAGGAGGGTTCTAACTTGTCCTGTTTTTAGGATGTGTCCAATCTGGTCATAGAACGTCCGCCTAGGTCTTCCCCTTCACACTTGCCTTGTACTCGTATATCTGCTTGGTCAATCTTTCGTCATTCATCCTCTCCAATAATCTGCAATAATAGAAATATCATAGGACAAGTCACATCCCGGTTAACCAGATAACTGATAAACACTCTTATATCCCTTAATACATACATGTCTCACGACTATTATTAATGTGAAATAATATGAGAGGATGGATGAGTACTTATTTGAATGTTTGTTGCTCTATGACGCAAAAAACACTGAGAGGACTTTAATGCAATAGTATATCAGAATAGAACATGTACCTTTTATCCTAAAAGCCGCGAGCAGAAGCTAATAATAGATATACTACACCTAGATACATAACATGCTCATCACATAAAGATTAAAATTTGTCCTATTCTTACACCAATATTATTTTCTAAGAAACTCCTAAGAACAGATTACTGCCTTACCAAGCTTCTTGAGTAGGCGAGGGACACGACAACGCAATGCGGCGAAGAACTGAATGCCACGATTAGATAAATTATTGGTCTCGCTGCGCTCTACTAGATAGATCCGGTGAACTTGTAAACGCTACACGAGTGTTGGACAGACGAACAGTGACGGACACTGAATGAATGAGTTGCCGTATTTACCAATCTATTGTTTTTTAATAGGGCGGTATCTAGTCGAGCGCCGTGAAACCATTACCATTTATCTAAGACTAGATGAGCCCACGGTTACATTCTCGTTATTTAAGGCTACTACCCCGCTCCCGTAGCTCATAGCGTGATGTTACAGCCTATAGCCTTCCTCGATAAATGGGCTATCTAACACAGAAATAATTTTTGAAATCGGTCCAGTAGTTCCTGAGATTAGTGCGTTCAACCAAACAAACAAACAAACTCTTCAGCTTCATATATTAGTATAAGATGCAACGTTTGCAATACCACACTTGTCGCGTACATAGCAATTTTCACGTCGCGTCTTGTCGAGTTGCTTTCAATAGCACTCTAGGTTACCCAGTAATGATGTCAAACTGTCTGCTCCAGTCATTATAAGTCAACGTCCCTGAAGCATTAATTAGGCCCAGTGGTAATCTTAGCTTCTATTTGTTAAGCGAGAATTGCTATTGACTTTGACTGACTTTGTTGCAGTAGAACGAACTTTAATTAGTCAAGGATTTGTAAAGGGACATTTTTGGTTGATTATACACACTTTTCGGAGTTATGTGCGTATTAAATTTTTACTTATCGCTTGCTAAACGGTGAAGGAAAACATCGTGAGGAAACCTGCATGTCTGAGAGTTCTCCATAATGTTCTCGAAAGACATGTGATGTCTGCCAGGGCTATGGCCTTACCCTTCTCATAAAGAGAAGAGGCCCGTGCCAAGCAGTGGGACAGTTTATATACAGGGCTGATGATGATGATGATGATACACATTTTTTTTAATTACAGTATTAGCTACTGATATCTAGAATCCGGATCCGTATATAAGTAACCGGTATCGAATCCGTGTAGTGTCGGATTAAGAATACAAAGTGTCACTACTCAATTTCATTCCGTAGGTGTGGTACATACATATACATAGACTCACGCCTGTTTCCCGGAGGGGTAGGCAGAGACTACGGAACGCCATGCAACGATCCTGACATACCTCTCTTGTTTCATGCACTCTCATCAAGTTTCTCATGCATGCTATTCTGTTTAGGGTACTTCTAACCTGTCTTTTTTAGGATGTGTAGGAGGCAATTAAGGAAAGACACGAAGCAAATAGTATCGTCAGGAAGAGACAGACAACTCGACATCAAACTCTCTACCGACCCGTCTGGCTAACGTGGAAAAGTAAGCCGTATCCACTACCATTCACTCACCATCATAAAATACGTTGACAATTATTGTCCAATATAATATCTGAAAGGGTATATAGATATTACCTAAGACGTATGCAACTAGAGTAAATTACCTATATGTTGAGATGAGGTCCCAAAAACGGAGTAGGTCCATGTACGTATGTATATAGGAGTTATCTTTATTGCATTTTTCTTGCAGGAGATACATAGTTATAAAGGGAACCCTTACAGTCTTATATTGTTAAGTGAAATTAGCCATAGCTGCGCATTGGAAAAGGAAAAGTTTGCCCAAGAAGTATAGATCTTTTAGGAGGAAGCAGACAAGAGCATAAACATTCTCTATTTAAATTATCATGTCTAGTCCAATCCAATAAATCTTCAACATTTCCTACCTCCAGTACACGGCATTGTTATGAAGCGGTACACAATTAAAACCATCCAACCTCAGCTAGATTCCGTACAAAAATAAGGCTCGAAGTTTACAAAGATATAGCATGAATAGACGGTACTCCTCTGATTGTATAACGAGCAACGATGCATAGACGCATTCAAGAGACGCTTTTCAATTCGATTGCAACGTCTGTCTCTCGGCTTTGCAATGATACACACATACCAACTGATGGGCGAACATTTTTATATATTTTTATGCCTGGCATAAAGCTCGACGCTAAGATCACGAAATCTATTTAAAATACACCATCGTCCTAGTGCTAACTCGACAGCATCCAAGACTTTCACATTGAAACCCGGGCCCGCTTTATAGACTAACCAGTTTTGATAGAATATCTGCGCAAACCAAAGGGATTGCAACATGGCATCGTCATCACACAAAAACTGTCAACAGTCAGAACCGAACACACAACCTTCGGCGAAGCTGTCGCTGTCAGGGTATCTAACACATAGATCAGCAGGCCAATCACTTAGGACTATAGTACGCTCTCTCATCTCATCAACCTATTACAGTCCACTGCTCACCATTGGAATCACCTAATGTGGGAACCCCTAAGACCCGATCTCCTGTTTTTGCCAACACCAGTCTTTATACATTGCAAACTAGACTTCGCCCATGGCTCCACGTGTAGGACTATTTAACCCTATTGGGGTAAAAGCTTTCCAAAGTACTCTCTTAGTTTACCTCTACTCTCCCCAAAGAACATACATGCTAAATTTAAACTTCTTGCGCTCAATAGCTTTGGTTATGACTGTGTATTGTCTGTCAGTCAGTCAGTCAGTAACACATTTTTTTTATATTTATTGATAAATGTCTGAACTGTTTGTCGGTATGTCTCTGGCCTATGACCACGTCGAATAAACTTCTGGATCGAGTTTAAATTTCGCGGGCGCGTTTAACTGAATTATACTACGAACGAACGTTCCACGTTTATTGTTTATTTTTATGTGACCCGGCATTAGATGATAATGGCGGATTTTATTATAGGGGTATATCATTATCATCAGTCTTGTTTAAGATATGTTCCACTGCTGGGCACGGGCCTCTTCTCATTATGAGAGAGGTTTGGGCCACCACGTTGTTTAAGTTCTGGTTGATGGACTTCACATGACTTTAGGGAGCATTATGGACAACTTTCAGGTAGACAGGTTTCATAGCGACGTTTTCTTCACCGTTAAACAGGCGATAATTAACACTTCGTCCGTGTGGTGACGGATTAAGAATACGGAATGTCACCACCCCATATCATCCCATGGGTGTCGTAAGAGCCGAGAGAGGGAGCATAGTATGCAGAGAACAGCACTGTAAGAGAAGGAAAACTTGATACAAACCCTATACCAACCCGTTTGGCCAGCATGGTATAGCAGGCCAATTCCTCCTTACAAAGGAGAGGCCTCGTCCAGCAGTGGACTGTTAAAGGCTGATGATGATGTGGAATTAAAACTTCAATATACAGTTTACTTCGAAAAATCTGTGGTCTCACGCGTTTCCTCTAGGCTATCGCTGCCCTTTTACTTAGGGTATATATTGCAGGTGTAAATATGCTTACTGAAGATGAGGTTTATATATCACCAATAAAAAGCTAATAGTTATATATAGGAAGATGAAGATTGAAAGAAAGTAAAACGATTTGTTTATCACAGATATAGAAAAAGTATAACATATAATAAAACGCATACGGGCTTGTATACACAAGTATATTAAAATCATAGTTTATTCTCGACCAAGTGGTCACATCGTAAGCCAATCGAAACATCGCGATAAAGTAACGTATTTATTCACGCAAAATAAATAAATACGCTATAAAAACCCAAAAAACAATCCGAATGTAATTTTATTAACGAATTATAATTTCAGTCGATAGTTTAGATTCGTACACTATAAAAATACTACAAACCTGTTATTTATTCGATGTACTAATTATACCTTTTCATTCATCAGAAATGTCTGTCAACGAATCAACCCAATTTAAGCGTAAACTCACTGGTCGTCTATCAGTAATTGGAAGGATATATAACTAAAGAGCCACCGATTGTCCTCCAACAATACCTGCCATCGAAAACCCGTACCCTTGCAAAACGCTGAATCTAAAACTTACATTACAATCAAGAAATACAAAGTAAATTCAACCTTATTCATACCACAATAGAGTTTAATATGTATAGCGAATGTATATGGTATTTGTTAGTCTGAAAACGTCAACAATAGGGATTCCTTACATGTCGAGCCATTGTCATACTGACCCCGTCACCGGGATCTAGATATTAAAAATTCCAGCCATAACTCCATTTATATAATGGTATTAAAACTAAAAGTATTAGTTATGTTTATTTTGTGCAATATTAAACATTCTGATGAAATTATTCAAGATATTGCTGCGATTAAAGAAATTCTGGGACAAGGGTTCATTTTGTACTGAGTGTATTAGCATAGAGGTCAAAATGTCAGTCATTAAAGTCAAGCCGGATTCCTTTATTTTGTATTAAATGTTTAGCTTTTGTAGGTCAAGCGAATAAAATTGCGTCGTCGACTGTATTGTTAGTACGCAGAAAGTTGAGTATTCGTAATGTATTGCGTAGACTAGGGTTGTACTAATTTGTAATATTAGGTTGTATCAGGGATTGAGCTTTTAATATCTTTGACGAAATACTAGGCACACAAATAGCTATAAGATAGCTAGCTATACCATAATAGATGAACACCGAAAAATGTAAAGTATTTTGATGTATTTGATTTTCTATCCCTGCTGTTTTAATAGTAGTATAAAATATTTTTATTTAGGGTTAGTTATAATATACCAAAACTAAAATAGTAATCGAACTATGCATACATTTTTAGCATTTCGACAAAACAATAACCAATTTTGACACGTTTTTTAAATTTTAATAACAGCTTTGCTACTTTGCTAGTAAATACTGTTACTGAATTGGTATGGACAAAATTTCGTCACCCCGACAAGCCGTTAATTTTATACACCTGTGACAATAAATACGCCTCACCTCTAGTACCTATCATACCTGTGACAATAAATACTTCTCAACTCAAGCATTGCGTAAAGTATCCACACAGAGTAAATCCGATATTTGCATTAGAAGCACCCGCCATGTCTTACTGCGAGTAAAACTAGTGTAAATATTAACCTTAATCAACATATGTGAGCACATACAAAGTTGAAATGTATCTGTGTATGCTAATTAAGCCGATATTTACATTTATATAGATGAAGCGTCGTTCAGGTTTATACAAAGATTTATTATTTGCCATGATATTTTATTGATTTCTTTATTAACCTTTAGACACACAGAACGTATATAGATTAATACATTAGGCATTTTCTCCCAGTCTACCTTAGAGTGACGTAAAGATTAATGGTATTTCAATAATATACTTACTTTTAGTTAAAGTTTTAGTTTTCAGCTCTGAGCTTTGGCTGTTTTTATTCATAGAGATGTACCAAGAAGCTTTGTATTATATTGCGGATGGATGAATGTTACAAGCAAGTATCCTGAATCGAACCACGATACGAGTCACTTAAATACAGTCATAATTCGTTTCCGTAGATAGGCCCAGATAAATAAAAGAGTGGACTGTATGAAAAGGTAGTATAATCCAGGTTCTCCAATAGGTTTGTGAAATAATATTAAACAACGTGTGATCGCTATGGTATCTTCGCCGTACTGGGGGCGCGCGAGTCCTTGAGTCCGTCATTGTGCCTCGCGCTGATGTGTGTGTGATATTTTCTGAAGTGTTAACGCTGTGTGCGTTAATATTCCGTATCAGTACCTTAAAAAACGGTTGCCAAATTTATTTTTCATCTTCGAATGGACAATCATACACAAAAGATTTTTCACGCTGGAAAAGTCCCGAACAAAAACTAGCAGTAACATAAAACTACGAACCGAAAACACTCGACGCTAAGCATCACATATTCTTGTCTTCAATCGCCAATAAGTTTTATTTAAACCGTCTGCCAACTTTTCACCCTTTGTAAACAGCCGAACTTCGCAACGAACTCAAAAAAACATTTGAAGCAAAACGTACATGAATAGAAACTCTTCAAGTATAAAGAAAAGTTTTTAGCATAGAAGTAAACTAAATCCCATAAAAAACAATACTTGTCAAAAAACCTAGTCTCACCACTCAGTTCTACCGTAAAAAGTTGTGAGATCCTTGTAATACCAAGTAATACATTAAAAAAATTGATTGTTTAGTGCGATTGCCAAGTTTTGTAGATAGTCCTACTTTTTCCCTTTCCGGTACCTTCTACCTCTTGTATACCTAATAAATTTTCTTTAAGCCTTAACTGCAAATGTAACTTTGTAATCCTATATTTATATGGGGTTACAAAGTTATTTATGCAGTTGATGTATCTCGAAAACTGGACAGAAATTGAAAAATATTTTAGTTTTTCCTTAATTCATACACTAAACACTTATTGTATTTTAAATTTGAAACTTCTATGTCTGCTAGAAATACCTTAGACTTTTGATGATCAGTCAGTGAGTGACAAAATTAAGAAAATTTACTCGTTATAATTCTTAAACTAGTGGTTCAAATTGAATGAAATTTTAAGTATACTGTGTTTATACAATACCTGCTTGGTTACTAACTACATATATCTGGGGGGCACGGGAGTGCCCCCAGATATATGTAGGCGAAGAGACAATAAGTCGCATGTATGTATGTGTGACAAAGTAATCAGTGTGAAAACATTGTAACTTCTGACGTTTACAGTATAGGTAGGGCTGGCGATTTACGTTTAAAGACATATTTTCACTTGTCATAAGTATGGCGATCGCGCGGGCCTTTTACCAGGGTGGTCAACTGCTCTTATACTTCATTTGAACTTGTCATCGTCAGTCCTGTATCATATAAACTGTCGTACTGCTGGGTACAGGCCTCTTCTCACTATAAGAATTGTAAGGCCGCAGCTAGCGCAGGATGGCAGTCTTCATAATTCAGATGCCTTTCGAGAGCACATGTCTTTGCAGGTTTCCTTTTCATGTCCTTGCAGGGCTTTCTTCACATGTTTTTGCAGGTTTACTCGACCACCTTGATTTGTACACCATTTTCCAAACAACAATTAACAATTTAATACCCATATAACTTCGAAAATTACTAGTGCTTGCTTGCATAGCAATCTCTCGGTCTATCAGCAGGCTTCTTACTCCAGTAGTTTATTCCACTCGCATTTGAACTTGTGCCAAGAATTTGCATTGGCTTTCGACATTTTACCTGACTATCTATATTTATTAGCCTAACAAAAATACAACAATCTGAAACCTTTTTGTTCGGTTTTAAAGAACAAATGTGTTAAAATAAAGAGAATGCGAGTGAAATTGCTTACTAAAAGTAACACGCCCAATATTAATAAAACAAAACATTTGACAACCCTAACTATATGCGAATCCTTTCAGTATGCGTACCTAAGTTTACTTTAAACGTGAAAAGCCTTTGCCATTACATTTTGTGTAAAACAATTAGCCACTAATGTACAAAATGTTAAACTCTAATGTTTGGTTAAGTACACTGTCAGTGACTAATAATTTTAAAAGGCCAACAAAATGTCTGCCTATGTTCGTCTACGAGACCTAATCCACTTGAATGCTAAAATTTATGCACTGTGGTTCAAATGTTTTGGTGTAAAAACATGCACATTGATAACTGATAATCACAAGAGTAATGGACACCTGACTAAGTATATAAAGTTAAAAAGTAAGAACTTTCAGTACTGATCACGTTACAGTGCTAATCCTTGTCAAAACAGATCGATTGCAAGGGACGCTTCATAAGCCTTATCTTTTACGTTGAGACTCCGAGAACCGAAGATTCTTGTCTGAGGACAAGAATCTTAATGCGATGTCAAAAGTACATACATGTTCTATAAACACACGACACCAGCCTTGGCCATACACTCAGTCGGAAAAAGTTATCTAAGCACTGTAAAAATAAAAACATGCAAGTTTCCGCACAATATTTTTCTTAATATATACGTCGTATTGAAAACTTTTATTTACTGACCGATCCTCGACAGTCGTCAACCCAACCCTCCCTTGCTATTCAAACTAACGGAACAATAATGTTTTCTATAAACACTATAATATAACATATACACACGGTTTCTCCCCTATTTGCTACTGGACATAACCAAACTTATACACAAAAAGCTCTATTTCAAAGAACGAAAAAACGTCAAAGCAACTTTTTGGTACATTGTCAGTCCCCTAACTGAGGGATTGAAAGGTGCACTCAATGTTGGTTTAAAAAAAATACCAAAATCATGGAGAAAATATAATCTTATTAACTCACTAGGTGTGTGCCGTGGTTTTGCCTGCCTCGTCACGTCTATTGAACTGTCGTCATGGCATGGCTGGCCCGTGCTATATGTCTAGACTCTAGATCTTTCTCGCGTTCTTATTCTTTCTGTTCAGTCCATAAGGGTCGATGCGTGGTGTTACATATCATCGTTTTTCTCATAATTTGGCTATTCTATAGATTATGCTAAAATACTGTCTTGACCATAATTATGCTGTAAATCAGACGCTGACAACGCAATAAGAACCTGATCGTCAGCGTATAGCAGCGTCTTAACCGCTTGTATGCCGGAATATCAGACACAATTAAAAAGCCATTGTGTCTCGCATAGATCTGCGTTCCGGCATACAAGGGGCTAAACACAGATTCACCCATTCTTAATCCACATTCAGACCCTTTCAGATCGGTCAAACAACTGTCCATGAATAGATTGAACAGCCAAGGAGACGCTACACATCCCTGTCTATGTTTTCGATATCATGTATAAAAAAGAAATGTTATAATTCTGTTGTGTTTGCTTGTTCAAGTTTATTATTATTTTATTTATTAATAATAATACAAGCTAGCCAATTAGGTTAGCTTACCAGAAATAATATTTTTAATACATAATATTTTATTTTAACCCCAAATCTCACTCATCCCAGCAATAAAAATGTGGTTGTTATAGGTGTTAGTATACAAAGTATCCGAAGGGAGAGGAAGCATTTTAATATAAAATCCAGCGATCAACCGATCCGCCGATATAAAACAGTTGAGTACATAAAATAACTGGCGGTACGGACGGGAAATATAAATAACGACCGCTGACCCGGCGGGGACGCGTTTACACCGAACAGGAAAACATGGCTATTCAATAAACTAGGGAATATTTCCTTAAGCATTTTCAGACTTTCGCGGGGAGTACCTAATGATTTTATCTCAGTTGTTTTCATCATGACGATGAAATTAACTATAATTTTTTTTTTTTCTCTTTCTTGGCTATCCTTTTAACTTTTGATGTTAGAAGATTAACCGGCCCTTTGGCAGGCGTACACGGAGACATGGGTCCAACGCGCAGACGTGTCAGTTAATGGGTCTTAATCGCGTACATAATTGTGACTGTTTGCGGGCATTACGCTATGCCCATGGCTAGCGTAATGCCCACCTAACAGTGTCATTCGTATTCAAGGGATGACTGGACACCTACAAAACTTGACACTTTTTCCGAACAGTCGAAATTTGACATTTACCAATTTTTGCAGAGATTGTATCACATTATAAACAGTATTTAAATGACACCTTCACACAGAAAAATTCAAATCACACCTACACGCAGTAAAAATCATCGTTCTCATCGAAGAAATATTTTTCCTTTTTGGAAATCGAACACATAAAGCCCATTTAAGCAGTTAGGATTAGATGCTAGCTACGAGACTACCAGGCTAAACAGGCGAGCGATTTTGTGTGCTACGTTAGACCCATATTTAAAACATTCAGCATTAAAATAACAACGGTGTTAATTCACCCTAAGCGTGGGTACGCTCAAACATTTTACATTCCACCCATACATACAACTACATACCAACTTTCAGTTTTACTGATGCAGCCCATTCAACCAACATATGAAATACTTATCTATTGAGTGCAGCCTTCATATCGCGCCCTTTTGGTCATCGACTCGACACTTATAAACTTATAATAATAGTCAGAACTTAAATAATTTTGTAAAAAAATATTCCAAAATATTTAGACAACCTTGTAGTACAGCAAAATCTATTTATTTGAGAAATAAAATAAAATTATCAGAAAACACTATAAAGGCTACCTGGAATGTCATCAACAATGAAACTGGCAGAACCAAAGCACGCAGCCGTGACTTCTTATTAAATATCAATAATGTGAGTGTTGCAGAGGACCTGGAAGTAGCGACAGAATTTGAGAAGTTTTTTTCTAATATACCTATAATAACTACAGGGTCGCTCGACTCATCTTCCATGTCTGCTGAAATGCTTCTTAGGGACTGTGTGCCAGAATGTGGTGCAGCCTTTGAATTTACCGTTGTGACTACTAAAGATGTTATTCATCAATTTAAAACTATAAATATGAAAAAGACAATGGATTTGTGGGGATTGTCAGTGAAGACTGTTTCATCTATTATTACCATAATAGCTCCACATCTTGCAACGGTGTTCAATGGTTGCGTCGCTTCTGGAATATTTCCTGATTTAATGAAATATAGTAAAGTTATACCTTTATTTAAATCTGGCGACACATCAGACCCTTCTAATTTTCGACCTATTTCTGTATTGCCAACGCTTAGTAAAATTTTTGAAAAATTAATACTTAGTCAATTGCTTAGTTATTTTAACAGACATAATCTTCTTCACAAGAAACAGTTCGGATTTACGAGGGGTCGTTCAACTACTGACGCAGGAGTAGAGTTACTCAAAAGTATATTTACAGCTTGGGAGAAGTCGCAAGATGCTTTAGGAATTTTTTGCGACTTGTCCAAAGCCTTTGATTGTGTACATCATGATACTCTGGTCAGGAAATTACATCATTATGGAATCAGGAACAAAGCTCTTAATCTCCTGGTTTCTTATTTGGGCAACAGAATCCAGAAGGTTCAGATTAATGATAAGACATCGCCAGGTTCTGCCTTAAAAATGGGCGTCCCGCAGGGTTCAATACTCGGACCATTTCCATTTTTGATCTATATCAACGATTTACCCTATTACGTAAAGAACAATCATGAGATTGTGTTGTTCGCGGATGACACCTCTTTAATTTTTAATATTAAAAGAAAACAGAGTAATTTTGACGAAGTAAACAACGCACTCTCTAAAGTTGTTAATTGGTTTAATGTAAATAATTTATTACTCAATGATAAGAAAACTAAACTCTTAAAATTCTCCATGCCCAATGTTAAACAGATGGAAACCAATGTACAACTGAAGGAAACCAGAATTGAGCCCGTCGGGACAACCTTATTTCTAGGTATTATGCTTGATTCCAAACTTCAATGGGGTCCGCATATAGAAAGACTTTCGGGCAAACTTAGTTCTGCAGCTTATGCGGTTAAGACAATTAGACGCCTCACAGATATAGAAACAGCTAGAATGGTCTATTTCAGCTACTTTCAGCTACTACCGTTATCGTCATGCTCACTAAAATGTCATTTCTTGTGGTGGCGTCGTGTGTCGGGTCATCCCTGTCCCTCTAATATGGCGAGAGGGATGATGGCTGGCACATGCGTCATACTCGTGAACGGGTGCTACTTGCGATGACTGGTCGATGACGGTCTTGCGGGCTGGTATTAGATTTTAATATTTAACTGCATCATTTCCATCATGGGTCTGATCACTTTCGCGGATTGCCTGCATTGTTAGGTATATATAATGTAAGTGGATGCTCCTGTTTCACCATGTCTATTCTGAGGAGACTAACCAAATGAACATCAAAAGTATTATGCTTGAGTATTATTATGTACAGTAAATACAAGTGATATAGAAGGTGTAACAGTTGCAGCACCTTACAAAATGTAAATTATGTGTATTATGCAAAACCTGGCGAAGAAAAAGAGTGACCGTGAGTTTTATTGCCCGTTCTTTCTCATGGTTCTACCTATTGCTTTGCGAACGTGGCAGTAAATGTAAATGTAGAGTCTTTAAGTAATTATTTTATAAATTTATTATTTTGACGTTCATAAGCGTCACATTGTGACCCAAATGAATAAACGATTTTGAATTTGAATTTGAATTTGAATTTGAATTTCATAGTATTATGTCATATGGGATTCTTCTCTGGGGGAATGCTGCAGACCTTGACACAATATTCGTTCTGCAGAAAAGAGCAATAAGGGGTATTTACAACCTCGGTCCTCGAGTTTCTCTAAGAGAAAAGTTCAGTGAGATAGGCATTCTAACTGTTGCTTCGCAATATATATACGAGAATCTGTTATATGTCCACAAGAACATTGACACATTTAGTAAAAACAGTGATCTACACACTGTAAATACTAGACATAAGAATAATCTTATAGTTCATAGCACCCGCCTCCACAAAATAAGTAGCTGTTTTATGGGGCACTGTATACGCTTTTATAATAAGCTCCCTCTTAATATAAGAAATTTATCTATAAATAAACTCAAAATTATTGTTAAAACTACACTGTGTTTAAAAGCATATTATAAAATTACTGATTATATAGGCGATAAAAATGCTTGGGATTGAGCTGCTCTAATTCAACACAAAATATAAATGATGTATAAACTGAACAATTTTAATTTGACTTTTCGTAAGCACTTTAAAAATGTTTACACGAAATAAATAATCATTTCATTTCATTTCATTTCATTTCACTACAAAAAATTTTTGACGATTGCCCGTCGTCTGTCAAAGAGGTTTTTATGTTTAAGTTTTGTAATGTCGAGATGCAAATAGGGGGAGATCTGTTGATAAAAGAAGTTGTGTGTATATGTGATATGTTTATAGAAATGGTTGTTGTTCCTTTACTCTGAATAACAGGGGAGAGAGATTGACGGGTCTCGTTGAATGGTCAAGAAATAAAAGTTTTCAATGTACGTGTTGACAATGTGTAGCTAAACTTGCATGTACATATTTATGTAAACAAATCTGAGAAATTTGAGACACATTTTCGATATTATCGATTAGTCAAACACAAGGAATAGCTATTCTAGAGTCTGCCCTCTTGCAATTGCAAATGCTAACAAGCCGTAGCAACCACGTACGATGGTAGGAAAGCACGACTACTGGCTCGTAACTAGGAAGTACATGTCACCGACAGATGAAATGTGCAGGCTTTATAAACAAGCCTAATTTGACAAATAAAAAGGTCCCCATTTCTTGTATAAAAAGATACTAATGGAATATCTCGTTATCTGTTTTCAAACATACTACGCAAAGGAAAGGTATTAATTATGGAATATGTTCCTAATACGTCCAAGCGTCACGAATATTCCAAAAATGGTTTTCTAATGGGAAGGTACCGATTCGGTAATACATCTTAAAGAAATAACCGTATTCTACATATACTAGAGGCATATTTCATAGTAGGTAGGTACCTTTCCTAAACAGCTTCGATTTTAAACAACTTTAAACATTTCTTCGTGAATCAATCACTCAAAATATAAAGGAAGTATCGTGTATGTTCCAAACTTGCCTTTTTATGTCGTTGGTAGAGGTCCCTTGAGGCTCTTTTTCCATAGGTATTTTATTAGTTTCCGACGTCACATGTAGATCGAGTGGTTTTCGCTATAAAAACACCCTACGTCTCCGCTATGTGCCTACCGAAAACATGGCATCCATTTACTGTTTGTTTTTAAATAGTTGTCGTGAGCCCTACACGATCAGTTTCTTGTATGTTAAGCGTTTATTTTCTACGACGTTTTGAACCAAATTACATGGTTTTATGAAATTAGTACATTTGACGTTAAACATACCTTGACCACCGTTGCTGGTACTAACTAACCTACATAACTCTACTGCTACTCATCCCGAAATGTTAGATCAGATAGTAGGAATAATATCCTTAGCTTCATAAATTAAAAGTAGCGATAGCTTAGTAGATACCAACAGACTGCCATGCAGAGGGTATTGGGTTCTAATTCACGGCACGCACCACGGGCTTTTCGGAGCTATGTGTGTATTGAATTGTTAATACATGAAATACACTTAAACTTTAAATCCAAAGGAATCACACTATTTATTGGTTTGAACAGTACAAAAATCCGTTTGGCATTTTTTGAGTTTATTGCGTTCATACAAATAGACAAGAAGACAAAGGGACTTCATTTTATCATGTACACAGATTAAATTTTAGATTGATGTGTGCATGTCTGCCCCTTCAAGAACATAGCCAAAGTCGTATAATCAAGTTAGTTTAAATAAGAATACTCTGGAGACAAAATAATCAAAAAGTTTGTAACAACATTTTAATTTTGTAGACGCCTCTTTTTTTTTTTGTTTGGCAAATATCTAACTAGATTTCAAATTGCTAAAACTAAAGTATCATAACAAAATTTACGAGGATACCTTATACTTATAGCAAAAATGATAATTTAGCAGCCTTTCTGACTTAAGAGCATTTACGCCTTACGGCTTTTCATACAAAGTTTCACGTCCTTATTTTTCGAAATGAATGAACCGATTTTAATGAAACTTTATACACATAAGCAGGATACATAGGTCTAAAAAGTTAATTGAAAATATTTTCGAAAAATCGTGTTACAGCTAAATTAGGCCGATTTTAAATTTTCCATAGAAACAGATAATTCCAATTATCTTTTTTTAAATAAGATATTTCGAAAATATTTTCAATTTTCAAAAAGCCCCGCTTAAAGCAGGTTATTAATTAACCTGCTTTAAGCGGGGCTTTTACGCGGTTAATATTTTTAAATGCTTAAAAAGAATGTATTAAGGGCTGGCTGCATTTATATGAATGTAAGTTACTAGTGTTGCCTTACTCGTTTGCTTTTCTTTATAAATTCTCATTATGTATTGAAAAAGGTATTCCGTGACGTTTTGGTTGAAATATGAATTTCCAGGGTAAAACTACGGAGTACAAAATAAGAGTAGAATGTATTCCAAGTTCAAAACTCGCGGAATTAAGCAGAAAGTTCCTGTAGTGTTCTAGGTGACGCCGCCATGAACAGGGTGACGTAATTTTTAACCAAGTTTGTTCTTTCAAACGAGGCAAACTTTAGTTTCGGCTGCGAAATTGGAGCATTTAAGTTTGAAAAGAGTTAATAGTTACATGTGAATTCACCGCCAGAAATTCTCCGATTCTATTTACATTTATCATCATTCACTTTGCAGTGTTTTGTACTTAGGTTTACGAATTTGGTTAATTGATTGTCAGATTTTTAACTGCGCCATCACAATTTATATTTGGATTTTTTTAGACCGAGCCCCGCAAGATTTCGACGTTCATAATTTGTTTAAATACAATTAGTTTTATACTTAAAGCTAATTATAAATTAATTATTAGGAATTTGCAAAGATTGTTTATAATTACGTTTACTTTTTCTTCAAAATTAATTTACATACCTTTAAAATTAATAACATTCTCTCCAAAACCTTATTAGCCAACTTCTACTTATCTCTTAACTAGCTACCGATCATAGCTTACCAAGTCTGAGCTATATTTAAGCATTTTTTTTATCAAACACGTTTAGGTAGTAGTTTTGCATACAAAAGTAACAAACATCAAGTAAGACATATAGTTTATGTAAAAGTAACTTACCGTACAAAACTAAAAAATGAATGTTCAAAATTTGACGAACAGTTGACTTTATTTTGAGTATAATAATAAAATGACTCTTATGTGCCACTTTAACTAAGTATAGCATATCAATCCGGCCAGTCCACGCTACTTATTTTCTACACAAGAAAAAAAAATTAAAAATCAAATTGAATATTCAAAAAGCAATATATAGCCTATTAAAGCATAAGCTCTAACACAAACACAAAAGAGCCTCTTTAGAGAATAGGCTAATTCAATATTGTTGTTTTATTCATTCTCACTAGGAATTTATTTTTTTGTTTTAATTTTATTTTGCTTGTTAATTACTCGAAATGGAACACGAGGCAACGCCCGACACGTTTTCAAAGTTAAGAGAATAATAATACTCTATTTTGTACCTTCCACATCAAATAGGAAAACCTGACTACGAGTAGTACGATAATAAAATGTTCATGACAGTGCCTAAATTATTACTACTTCAGAAAAGGTACTCCACTAGAAAAAGGCGGGATGGTCGTGTAATCTTTGCTGCTCCGTTGACTAGTCGAATTTTGTAATAATATCTTTCATGCCTCATTCAATTCATTTAAGGCATTTTCATCAGAAAAAAGATCAAATCATATACTGCCAAACAAAAAAGACAAAGTTAGTAGTTGGACATGCTCTCTCATTTTCCTTTGTGATCTATTGAAATATAGAAAGACATAGCACAACCAACTCTAAGGGATATCTCGTTCAAACGTTTTTCGCAATAACTAATTTTATATACTTTGTAAACGAACACTGTCCATTACTCCTTTTGAAAGCAGTGCGTTACCTCTATCTCGTATGGTGTCCCGCAGGGTTCTATTCTAGGCCCATTATTGTTTTTAGTCTATATCAATAACATTACAGAACTAGGACTACATGGTCATATAACGCTATATGTGGACGACATCTGTTTGTTTTATTTTGGCACTAAAATACAAGACCTTATTACTCAGGCTCAACAGGATCTCAACACTTTGACTGAATGGTTCCAATACAACTTGTTAACGGTAAACATTTCCAAAACATGTTACGTAATTTTTAAAGCTAAAAATAAAAATATACCACAACATGACCCGCTGCCCATTAAGAATACCCCACTAGAACAAAAATCTTGCGAAAAATACCATGGCTTAATAATGGGCAATAGTTTATCTTGGCACATGCACTTGGATCATGTCAAAGGAAAAATTTCCTCACTTATTGGGTCACTGAAGAGTAGTCAATGCAATCTGAAAAAAATACGTTATAATATCTATAACCCCCTTGTGAAGTCACATCTTCTGTATCTTATTGAAATCTGGGGTAGTGCTAGCAGCCGGAAGCTAAAAGAACTTCAAAGAATTCAAAACAAAGTAATCAAAATTATTTTTCGTTATCACTATTTGACATCGACCAGTAAACTTTTTAAAGAAACTAAATAATAATAATAATATCTTAACCGATACTTTTAAGTACTTGGGTATGTCACGGGCTTTAAATATCAATGAAGCCGGCATGAAACAATCGTTGCAAGAACGTTTCTTTGGCCGCCTGAAAAAAGTACTGAAAAGTCTTTTATCAGGTGGCAACAAGGTGCGAGCTTGCAACGGTTGGGTCATGCCACTTCTGGTATACTCCTTTGGCATACTCAAGTGGACTCAGACTGAATTAGACGCTTTGGATAGGAGAGTCCGTACATTGCTGACGGCACATCGTATGCATCATCCATGTTCATCCGTGATGAGGTTGTACATCCCGCGGATGTGTGGGAGTCGAGGGTTTTTGAATGGCAAGACCCTACACAATCGCGAGGTGTGCAATCTCAGAGATTATTTTCTGCGAACAAATGTGAAAATGCATCGCGATGTTGTCGCAGTGGACAATGGGCTCACCACGCTCAAGTTGGCTAAGGAAAACTGGCGCAAACCTATAGTACTAAGCACTGATGATCGCAAGTCTGTATGGTAGAGCAAGGAGCTGCATGGTAGGTTCTACCGGGCTCTCCATGGGCCTGATGTAGACCTAGTAGCTTTGATGAACTGGCTACGCTTCGGTGACCTTTTTGGGGAAACCGTAGGGTTTGTCTGTGCAATTGCGGACGAAGTTATCATGACGAATAACTACCGGAAATATATCCTGAGGGATGGCACTACGGATATCTGTCGTGCTTGTCACCAACCTGGTGAATCCATTAGGCATATCGTTTCCGGGTGTTCTCATCTTGCTAACGGCGCGTACTTACACAGACATAACCAAGTAGCCAGGATTATTCACCAGCATCTTGCTCTGAAGTACAGACTTGTAGACATCGAGGTGCCGTACTACGGGTATGTCGCTGAGCCACTACTTGAAAATGGCCATGCCACATTGTACTTGGATCGATCTATCATCACGGACAGGACTGTTGTAGCCAACAAGCCTGATATTGTGTTGATAGATCGATCAGAGCGCCTCGCAATAATTGTTGATGTCACTATTCCTCATGACGAGAATCTCGTGAAAGCTGAAAAGGAACAACAGATTAAATATCTGGACTTGGCTCACGAGATTGTCGACGTGTGGGATGTGAACTCAGCAGTTATTGTGCCGATAGTCGTGACCGTTAATGGTCTAATAGCCAAGAGCCTCGACCGTCACCTAAAGAGGCTCGCGTTGGGTGCTTGGGTAAAGGGTCTGATGCAGGAGCCAGTACTTCTGGACACGGCAAGTATTGTGAGGAAGTTCCTTTTTTTAGCTCCTCATCTCCACCTCGTCGTGGTGGGGGGGGCTCAGTAACCGTGGGTTTCAGGTACAACACCCACGGTGAAGCTAAGCGGGATCCCGGGAGGGGATGCTCCACGTGGGCTTGCGTGAGGCCTGCGTAGGATGCGTCCCAAGGTGCGGGTGCGGGGTACAGTTCTGTCTGTCCCTCGCAGTCGGGTGCGGTCGTGGGAGGAGAGGCGTGTCGGTGTTGCGTTGCCGCGTGCCCTATCTCCCGCGACCAAATGGGGGCGCACCATTGTTGCGTCGCGGTGGGGCCGCAGAGGAAGAGGAGATGCGGTGTTGCGTCGCCGTACTACCTATCCTCTGCGGCCGCTGGGTGTTTTGGCGGCGGAGCCCAACAGCTTCATCCCTCGCCAAGGGGGTTTTGTTCGGGGCCCGCCTAGCGGGTCAATAACCGTCGGGGGGCAACTCACTAAACGTAGTCTACGCCGACCAAGTCTATTGGTTTTGCCAAAAGCACGTACACACTATGCTAAAAAAATATAACCTTTGGGGGCGCACAGGTTTACAATAAATTACCATCATGTATCAAAAATCTGAAGTCGTTTACCAGTTTTAAGTCTCAATTATATAAGTATATTACAGAAAATGAAGATTAAAAACTTAATATAAAATAAAACTGTTAAACGAAGCAATATGTGGCATAAAGACTGTAGTATTGTCTGATTCGACGAGTTTTGTACCTACCTACATTAAGTATATAAAATATTTTTTATTGTTCTCATGTAAGTGGATATTGTATCTTTTTATGAGAATACAATTCTTTAAACCTATTACTCAATGTATATGGAAAACCCAATAACTCCATATAACCTTGTTCGACTGCAGACCCAATGTTTCGTTTCGTAACAGTTCGCACAGGTACTGCCATGCTTCCTGTTTACAAAGGATATCTGTTATGCTACGGCCACACTACCGTGATATGCCAATAATTATTGCCATAACTTCAACAACGCCTAGGTGTAACCACGATTTATGGCCATAATTTTAAAAAGCCAATCAATATGGCAAATGGCGGTAGACAATTGCTCCAGCGGCGGTCTTTTTTCGCACATCAAAGAAGATTACCGCAGTAATTAATGCGTTTGTGGCCACACTACTGTTTGTACAGTGTGCAACATGAGAAAAAGCGCTCGAATTTTTGGAATTATTTATTATTGCTTTAGCTTTGTAAAATTTAAAAGATTCATGTAAAAATAATTGGCACTCATAAAATACCACACAGCTGCAGCTTCAACCTCCATCTCGAAAAATGATATTTTTACCGCCTAATTTATTGACATATCTGGGTAAACTCTAGTGTAACCACACTACAGACAGTAATTTAAACGGTAATTAAATGCTTTAATGATTGCGGTAACAGCCCGGTAGACTGTAAGGTAGTGTGGCCGTAGCATTACAGACATTGTGTCCTCGGGCAATTTGCTCGCAAAACCGTTCTGATATAATTATGATACACAGACAGTTTTTTGTGATATGTTTAAATTGTGATATGGGTTTAAAATTAAAAATACTGTAGTAAATTTTTTTCGTAGATATTTTGGTCATTTAAATTATCGTCGCACCTATATCAAATTATCTGGTGTTGTAAACTTGTATCATTCATGCAATGCAGCAGAGCAGGTACTCAGAGCACTTAGAGCAGCATCTTCATAACTACTACTTAGAATCTCCAAGTATTGTCCTTGTACAAGATATTCACATAAAATAGCTCATCCCTTTGTCGTTAACAAGGTCGCTTCGAAATCTTTCGCCTTGGGGTCGCTTTCTAGTCTTACCAGATTTGACAGAATAATATCTCCTCCACATAACGATAAGCATATTTAAATAGGCGTTAAGAGAGGCAGAAGCTTAGATTCTCTACCATCATCCGCCAGCATTTTATTCAAAAATTTTATGGTGGACAACGGCTTGGAACCTAGACCATGTCAAAGATCAGAGATATGTCTTACGAACAGTCCCAATATTTGATCTACCATTGGATTTGGCTCGTAGTGATAAATAATTGACATAATTTGTATGGAGCTTATGTCTAATATGTATATCTAGTAGCCCAATCAATTTATTATATTGAGACCAAATGTTAGCCGAGAAAGCCTTCGCCTCTTGAATACAAAACAAGTACCTAATACACAATTTAAATAACATTTTCTCTCGGTTCAAAGGACTATATAACGAGCTCCATGATACAATTACAATCAAGCCCTCACTAGCATATGACTTAGATACATATACCTACACCGTGCAAAGCCCTTAAACTTTGTATAACTAAGTTGTAGCGTATGACCGGTACCTACCGAGTCTACGTCATAATACCGTCCATACGCTCGGCCAATCAAAGAAGGCCATCGTCCGCGCTCGTGAGTTTTGCCCATATTTGGTTATGCGCCGACACAAACTCTGATGGAGGGCCCAGTATATATAGGGGCCGACAGAGAGACCGGCACCGCTAATTATTGTTACCGTGCCTTATTACGTGCTACTACTACTACTTCAGACGTGTATCCTGGTCCCAGCTGTGGGTAGGTTACTACATTTACTGCGTTAGCGTACTGCCCATCTCTCTACCTGCTAGCTGAGGCCGGCTGACGCCGCCTGCCTGACTCTATTGGTTGTGGCCCTCCTAATGCTGCTTTCCTTTAGGTTCCAGGTCCACCTTAAGGCTCCGGGCTAGTCTACCTAGACCGCTACACTTCCTGCATCGCCTTCGGCGTCACCTCTGCCGAAGAGTCTGACCTGCCCTGCTCATCGTACTCAGACCGCCAACGCCTGCCAGCTGAACTAACGGCCTGCGAGGATCTGCCCGCTACGCGCAGCCCTACGAGCAACCTGCCCTGCACACTACCGGAAGGAACAGCGTGGGAGACTGCAGCCCTTAGTGTTCAGGCCAGTGTCGTGTTGTTGGTCGGTCATACTCGTGGCAAGGGAAGTGAGACAATACTCGGCAATAAACGCATCTAGAACCTCTACTGCGTTTTACTACCAGAACCCGTTACAAAGTGTAAGCTACGTACGTAAATTAGATATGTACATAAATTCTCAGCAAATTAGATTTTAGCGTTGAAAAATTCATGTAGGTAGGCACATCGCAGCAGTCGCGATTAAAGATAAAACTTGGGGCTAATTCTCCTATTTTTATATGACATTGTTATTATATTTTGAATGGACTCAGAAGCGGTATTGTGATAACCTAATGACATTATCGTATAATTTGAAATAAACAGTTCGTCGTTGACATATATTATTTTGACATTTATTTCAATTTACGATCTCGTTACAACTTCTTCAATTATCAGATAATTTAGAAGAATACGCTTTTTGTGACGTAAGTATGACACTGACATGATGCAGAATTGGCCCCAGATGGACAAATATCTGTCTCTTGAAATTCATGTTTATTAATTTAATTTTTGTAGGTAGTTAGGTATAATGAAATCGTGGATAGTGTCGAATATTTTGAATAAGGTATTCGTAACTGGTTCGCAAAATATGAAAAAACATATTCCAATAGTGAGGGATGATATGTTTAAATTGTACTGCATTTGTGTCTTAGTTTTATATAAATATTTAGTAACGTTAAATGAGATTTTTTTAGCAGCTGTGGAGTCACTTAATCCTGCGTTTTCATCAACAGTAACCATCTAATATATGTAGTTAAAGAGTGCTAAGAAAGTGCCAATGACTTGCAAATATTAAGGCCAATCAAAAACAGACTTTCGCATTTATAATATTAGTATATGTAGAAGTATGGATTTAACACTACCCTTAACAAACTAGCGTTATCAGGCGGCAGTATAGGTGCGGGAGGGGGGAATGTGCGCGTAGGTAACTGTTCCCACTTATTTTATGGATAAATACCTACCTATTTCCATAACATCTCTTAAAATAAATTATTTAAATAATCCTATTCCACTGCTGTGTCACATTTTGTATGAGAATTTCGAGTTTTTAACACTTAATACAGATGCAAATGTCATTGTTTATATCTATTTATGTTCAATGTATCCTTTAGTAAATAAATCAAGAGAAACAACAAAAACAACAAACTAAATCATGTGAATATATCAATGAATTGTAATGAGCCGTTTCCAGCCGCTAGTTATCGCTAGGAATGATAATAAGCCAAAAAGCCGTTCCTAGCCGCTAAGCTAGAAATGTTAGTAACCAGCCTCACATCTATAATCTCAACACAAGACCCTCTCTGCATAGCAGTCTCTCGGTCTCTCCACTAGGATATCGCTGCTGTCGTAGAATTGACCACACTACTGCTTATAGCGGACCCAGCGAATGACCTTTAACATAATCCATTGCCACAACGCAAACTTACATCACAGGACTCCCTTTTTCTAACATTTCGTGACGTCATAATATTGCTATAAATAATTAAAAACATAGAGCGTTAAGGTAAGTCGTCCGCTACTTTTTAATAAAGCAACTTGTGTGGGGAAATGAGGGTAGCTTGTACGTATAAACCTATGAAGTACGAGCCCTCGCAAGACGCCACCCCCGAACGTCAAAACTACGGGGCCACTACCATGGGTCACTAAGCAACATATTTTCTCACTTTTTTATTTTGTGAATGGAAGATTTTCTTCGTGAAAAGTTATAGAGTGAAATCACCAATTAGTTACACAATCTCGGTGGGGACCATTGGAATAAAGTTCTCATCACGCCTTTCATTCAAATGAGACTGTGATGCTCATTTTTCCATCAATCGAGGTTATTGTCAAGTTTGGATAGAAAAGGCAGAAACAATTTTTTTTTATAGTAATAGGCGGCAAACAATCAGATGGATCGCCTGATGGTAAGCAATTACCGTCGCCCATGGACACAAGGAACACCACAGGAGTCACAAGTGCGTTGCCGCCCCTTGGGGTTGGGAAAAGGGATAGGATGAGGAGTGGGATGCAGGAGAAGGAATAGGGGATGGGGCCTCCGGCACTCTCACTCACCGAACGAAACGCAACAGTTTAAATACTGTTACTTTACGTCGATTTTCTGTGTGAGGGTAGTACTTCTCCGGTCGAGCCGGCCCATTCATGCTGAAATCAGCAAGGCTCTACTACTTGTTAAAAATGTCTATGTACTTGTAAATGTAGAAAAGTCAGTAGTGCGCGCCATGTGTTTTAAACATGAAACCCTCTGCATAGCAGTCTGTCGGTGTCTCCAATCAGCTATCGCTGCCTCGTTGTCAATACGCTCTCATAATGCGTACAATTTAGTTATGCAAGGAATTACAACTGCCACAGAAACTGCTTGGTTTTTTACTTAAAAAGACAACATCCGCACTCGGAATAAACGCTGTATCGCGGAAATTTACAAACATACACACAAGGAGCACAATGAACGCCCAGACTAGAAACAACAATTTTTGAATTGTTACAAACAAAGTGTTGTCTCATGTGAGAAGCGAACCCAAGATACTCGATGCAGTATCAAGTGGCGAGGCGACCGCTTAAGCCACAACGCCGACCGTGCAGTTACAGTCTGACAAGTGCTTTTATTAGATTATACCATTCTCTGTTTAAGGTTGCCTACAAGGCATGTTTTACTCCATAAACAATGAACTTATGTAGAACATTTTACATATTCTACAACCCCTACAGAATATATAAGCTGTTCATCCAGTTCGACTGTTTTCCAACTTAGAGTTGGACAGTGCACATAGTCGATAGTTCAATAGTTACTAACGATCGGAAACTTTCTTCGATATTGATACGAAGCGCATTAGCAGCTCTGAGCGCTGTTAGTGTCACAGTTACGTACGATTGAACTGATGTATGATATGTAATCCACTGCTAATTTATCGGTGAGTTGATTATAGTCTCAGAAGTCACATTGTTACAAGAGTTTAATCATGAATGTGTTGCGTTTCGTTAGGTGAGTGAGAGTGTCGTCGGCAGTATCTTTCCTTCTCTCTCATTTCAACTTTCGGACTATCTAACTCTTCTAAGACTTCACCTTGCAGCTACTAAGATGCCAATTAAATAGCATCGTCATATTTTCTCAATATGTGGAACAAATGGTGGTCTATAAATAATGTTAATTTTCGAATATCATATTAATTTTTCTATTTCATCTGCAAGTAGTAGGGGTCACGTCAAAAGCAGAAGAGGCCTAATTGTGCGTCTAAAAAGTGTACATGCGGTCGGACATACCGTGTGTGCCGTACTCCTTTTGATGTGCCGCGGTCAATGACCCCGATCAAACAGTTTTTATGTTGGCGGACGTATTTTTATGTTTCACTGTATTTAATGTCTGCGTCTGATAATCGTGCAAGGGGACATTTAGGACAAAGGAACGGTAGCTTTGCGGAAGGATGTTTCGCATAAAAAGTAAAATGTGTCTTATGACAGTGTGGTTTGTGTGTAGGATGTGGCTGTTTTGGTCTTGAATGACGTCTCTGTATCTTATGAAGTCTGTATGTGAACATATCTTGAAAGAGAGAAATATTAACATTGTTCTTTAATGCTAGAGTGAATCTCGTCTTTTTTCGTGAAAAGTACCAAGTAATGCAATGGTATAGAGGCTTTCCTAATGGAAAGCAGCACCACTTAACGAGTTCGTAACCACCGCCTCTAGATAGGTGTTATCTGCCAGATAAATTCATTACGAGTATTGTGCGGATTTCGGACAGTGGTGAAACAGAAGAACTAACTTTCGGAGTTAATATATGCGCTATATCAAGCCAAATTTTATCCAAGCGCAAATATTATATTAAGTACATCCGTGATCACGCCGCTTGTAACATTGCCGAAATATTAGCTATCACAAGTTTCTCAAAAACCTCTGCGTCATCATAATCAATTGGGAATGTTTTCCTAAGCTCGGCTTAAGCCGACTCCAGGCCAAGTCAACATTAGCACTTATCCTTTAGCTAAGCCTGTAGCCAAACTCTCAGGGGAAAAGCTAAAACATTTTTAAAACCGTCGAATGTCTGAAATTTTCCAGTAATTTTTGCTATTCCTGTTGTATTAATTTTAAAATACAGGTTGTATTTACCAATTTATTTAATAAATCTAAATACCACAGATGCTTTATATATTCGAGTCGCCATGGTGTACCACCAATACAAATGTTACAAATTATAGGTGTAAGTAGTAAATAATATGTTCCTTCTTTAGTTTTTTCTTATTTCTTTATTTCATTTCTTTTTAGTCTGATTAAATTTTGCCTATGTTAAATACTACATCCTGGCGGATGTTATAGACATTAAACCAGAGACATAAACACGTGTTTATTAGTATAAACCGCGAGGAAGTCGCTTAAAGCACTATTTAGAAAGGCAACAGATATAAAATGAAAAACAAACCAGTAACTTTAAAGCCAAAAATATCAAATCAAAGTCACGTCTACCGTAGAATAAATAACAAACGCAGACATTCTATTACACGGGAGATACCACAACACCTACTTCGTGACGTCAGAAGCCGTCAAAATAAAACAAAGCAAATATCAAATCCGCAAATACACGGATATACGAAGTATGGGAAGAAACGTATGATAACAATAGCAATTTTGAAACACTCCCAAACCGACGGCTCAAGTTCTCATGCCTTCGTAAGTAGGCTTTGGAGGCGCCGTTAGCAACAGTTCAAAAAATATCAGATTACATACGACAAAGTGCGAAGAAATACAATGACCGTATTTCGTCATTCTACATTTAATATTTTGAGTAAGTTTACTGCCTAAGCTGCATTGGACGCTCATTAGGCATATTACTCTAAACCTCTGCATTTCACAGTGTACAAACATAAAAGCACAAAGACCAAAACTGGCGACCAAACCGGCGATCAAAAAAGACAAAATTAAACACAAGCTACACCGTACATTTCTCGTTATTTTATATGAAATTGAGCATCGTTGTCCCTCCATCTCCCTATATCGGGGGTGCGTTACTTAAGGCAGCTTACCGGAATCCCTCGAAACAAGAAGGGTGCCTACATCGCCTTGATAAAGCCACCTTTGTGTATTGTTTCAGTCTAAGGGGTTAAGGCACGAGCGCCACTTTGAACGACGCGTGTTTGTAAATAATCGCTTATCCCATTTCTCATATGAGCGACGATTGCAGTACAGGATGAGGCAACTGTCGATTTCATAGATTAGGTAAGTCTCAAGTTAGGCAGCCGCTTGGCTGTGTATCTGACATGGCGATTGCCACTTACCATCAGGTGAGCCGTCATCCCGTTTGCCACTTTACTGCCATAATAAATGTACAAGGCTTTATTCGCTTTTATAATGTACAACAGGAGATTCAACGCGTTCATCTTACCGTCGGTGACAATAACTTTAATGAAATCACTCTTGATTGCCAAAAATGCTCTCGATAAACTTTGTCGCAAGCCAGAACGTTTAATGTCGCCATTCGAAAAACGAATAACCCCCGATCAATGATACTAAATGTAGCGTATGTGTTTCTACCCTAAACGCTCCAATACGCCTCTTTATAATTTGGTCGCTCGGCAAATTTTAATTTGGTACCGGATGATAATATAATTTCGTTGTAAAGGTGTTTTTATTCGGGAGATTATCTCCGCTTATGTATTAAACGGTAATGGTGCTGTTGAAATTTGTTGTTTTGTAATAATTACATTATGAGCCTTTCGCAATTTGTGAACGTGTGAAGGGTAGCGGAATGGGGCTACAAACTGTTTATCGGTTTCACAGAATCAGTTAGGTTTGATATTTTTGCTGAAGGAGAGAACTTGAAAAGAAAATATTATTTTTTAAAAGAGAGTACTCTAACGGCCTGGTCACGGCCTACAGCGGCGGGCGGCAGCGGCGAGCTATTTCGATGTACATGGCGCGTTTACTGTGACGCGGCGCACGGCCGCCTCTGTATCACCTGTGTAGAAGATTCAACAGCAATGATCATAGCAGATAACAATTTTGCACTCGGAAAGCCCGAGGAATTTTGAACTGCATTAGAACTCGCAACGAATCAGAAGTGTATTAGAGAAAATAATTAATCCTAATCCCTCCTATTGAATATTACAAATCGTTGCATTGTTTGGCACTAGGTTTGAAATTCATTTAAAAAGATAGTCGCGATAAACAGTTTTACTAGACGAGGCACTAAAGATGGCTTTTAGTCTAAGACTTCATTTTTCAGGGAAGTGTTGTTGAGAATTCGTTCCACTTGTTTTTTGAAATCTTGGAACACTTGCGAATTTACCAAGATCTACTTGGTTGATGCGATTCATGGATAAACCGATAAAAATATTATATCGAGGGAGCATTTTTAGTCATACTTCATTCAAAATACATAATTTTATTCATACCCAAGTATTTATCATATCTACGTGTATGAAAATGCCGTTCATAGCTTTTAATATATTTTTGTAACCTCACAGGTAACTCGGCAATAACAATTCAGCGAATTTAGGGGGATGATTTAGTGAGAAAAGATCAACAATATTCAGCAGCAGCTAACCCCTGCCGTGTTCATCCCTCCGTAGCAAAGATATTATACACAGGGTGCAAGTTTATTGCCAAAATAGTCGATAAAATATCTTTATTTTAACGGATACATGTACACATATCAACATATGGCTACATAATTTACATCATCCGTGACTAGTGGATAGCGTATGCGTCTGCTGATTGAGAGGTTCTGGGTTCGATTCTAGGGTCGGGCAAAGGTGCTGAGTCTGGCAATGTACCCGGTAACGGCAATAGGCTCGCCCCCTATTACATGGGACCTAAAATTCAAAAATGGCGAAATGTGGTTATAATAATACACCTCTGCCTACCCCTTCGGAGATACAGGCGTGAGTCTTTAAAACAAAAAACATCAATAATGCCTGTCACGGCAACTATTATAAGTGTTTTCGGTAGGCAATAATTCAGCAATAAATCGCAATAAATTTTCATTGAATACTAGAAGGATCATTTTATAAATAGGAAAAAATTATGAATATTTTTGTTTAAATTGTGCTCGTATTTATATAAGACTTCAGTCAATATAAATTGAGTAATTCACCAACTCGTCCTCCATACCTACGGCCCATTTGGGACGAGTTGATGAAAATCTAAATAAATAGTATTTTCATTCCTCAACTCGGCCCACGTTTCTATCCAAATGAGAAAAGTTAAAATCAGTAGCAAAAGTGTTCGTGTGGATATAATTAAAGAAGAGTTTGTTTTAAAATATTTATTCATCACAACGTCGTCACGTATCAAAATAATAGATTAAATCATCATAAATTTGACATCAATTAACATCATCCTACACCATGTAAAAGTAAACATTAATACAATATGTAGGTACAAAATATTTTTATAATCAACAGTAATAGAGGCAATATAGTAATACATAGTAGTCTGCTGTAGTAGTAGCAGACTACTTTATACGTCAAAGTAATCAACAATTGTAAAAGATTTAACAAAAATATATGTTATAACTAAAATTAAAGCTTTCTAAACTACAAAGAGTTCTTAGGAACTATTTCTATAACAGTCTTATAATTATTAATATTATTAATCACATTTTATAATCAGTCTTACAATTGCTGGCTTAAAATTAAAATGTTAATAACTCTACACACAATTCTACGGAAATTTCAGACTCCACGAAATCTTTCAATACTGTATCAACATAGGTAGTCATCTATTTCTACAGTCTCTTTTTTCTTCTGAAATATATTTGATCCTTTTTTAATTAATGTATCGTAATAATTGGCTTCTCCTTCAAGTATTGTCAAAAATGTAACTATACTTTTTGGTTTGTGAATTATTTTTTTATTTACAGTAGCGTGCCAATTTTCAACCATGTTGTGGTACGATGTTTCTGTTCATAGCAACACCATTTCTGTCTAAAAAATGCTTTTTCTGTTAGCCATGTCTCAACAAAATAATCGTTAAATTTTTCGACTTGTTCGTTTTTTTGACAACAAGACATAATATGAAAGAAACTATCGTCCACTGCATAACTTGGTAAATGTGCTACAGCAGCACAATTTTTTTATATGTTTTTTACGAGCTTTAATTTGTGTATTCCTAATTCTTTTGCTTTTCTCCACAAACCTCTCGAAAAATGAAAGTAACAACTCTTGATAGGGATATGAGAAAAAACAGATTATATTGCTTGCATTGCAGCCTTTTCGTAGTCTTATATAAATGTCTTTGGAGTCCAATCAGGAATTTGACTCTTAATCAATCTCAGCATAATTACGTATTTCTTTTTTGTTTCGTTCGGGAGCAATGCGTATATTACAGGTACAATGTTATTATGAGTTTTGGAACTCCCTATATCAACATGTAATGTATATAATTGAAAAAAGGCTTGGCGCAAAATTTAAAAGTGCCATCACATAAAACTGTATAGTTTGTGTTGGAAAGTAAAGTCCTGGCAAACTTGCTAGCGAAAATCAGTATCCTGTTTTTATTGTGATAGTCTGCAAATAAAAATTCCTGAAATTTGGCCGGTATTACAACTTGGCTTACATTTTTAAACCACACTTTGTCAACGCCCAATGATTTATTCCTTTTCCGATACAACTAATTTCTTATGTTTTTAAAATCTGGTACAGTTTTTATTAAGTTGGTAATTTAAAAACAAAGGGCTAGCCTTTGAGATGGTTCTTGCGAGTCCATAACAGCACCTACCAAAAGATAAAATAATATTTATAAAGAAACATATATTTTAAATATTATCCTATTAAAATAATATCTATTAAGATAAGATTCTCACCTCAAGCTTACGAAATAACCAGCTATTCTTGTCTAATTCCAAGTCCAATATACACAGCCAGAGTCACAGAATTCACAGATTTATCGGAGTCCAAAATATAATAAAAAATAAAATTGTACAAATTTGTTTCCCATTCACTAAATAATATCTTAACCTTTTCTGTCGGAAAGTATAAACCATACTGACTCATTTTAATCAACAAAATCCATGGAAAACGCGCTGTCCAAGTGAAAAAAAAAATTATAGGTACTGATTTTTTTAATAATAAATAATCTATGAACATTTGTAATTAATACGCAGCAATACTTACATACTTATTTTTTGTTACATATAAGATCCAAAATATTAAAACAATCTAAATAAAGTATAAGACCGATCTAAAAGCATATAAAAAAAGGATTTTCCAAATCGGTCTATAAATGACGGAATTATTAGGTAATAAACATTTTTGTTAATACAACCGAATTGAGAACTTCCCTCTTTTTGAAGTCGGTTGAAAATGAAAGTAAATCCTGAAAATATTGTTATGACTTGTCTTACTAACTGTACCAAACGTTGATAAATTTCTACACAAAAAGAAACGTGGGCCGAGTTGACGAATGAAAATATTATTAATTTCGATTTTCTACAACTCGTCCCAATTGGGCCGTAGGTATGGAGGACTAGTTTGTGAATTACTCTATAAATTTATAACTTGCTGTGTATAAGCCTTCTAGGTGATACCTATACTTTTCTCATTCCTCTATACGCTTGAAACTTAAACATTCATTCGATATTAAACCATTACTTAAACAAGAAAGAAAATATAATACATGGATTATCTAAAGCCAGAAAATGCTAACGTGTGTAAATGCTAATACAAGCAGACGACAACTTGGCCTATTCTACTTGCACGACTTTCGGCGAGCCGCATATTGTATACTAACTTGGTTTTGTGCGGCACTGTTTTCGATTTTATAATACGTATGCATGTCCAGAAGGCATTGCCAACAGTTGTGTTTTAAGGCATGGAATATTCATGCGTAGCAATGAAACTGGTTTCATACGGATTGCATATTGTACTTGTAGAAGAGATATTTATTGTAGGTATATTTATGCAGGTGCATAAAAATACGAGCAGGACATTTTTTCCTTTATATTTAAAGGACTTTTGAGCAGGACCTACCATACACATTTGTAGCATCTCCATTATGGAAGCAGTAAAATCTTTTAGGCTCTGGCAAACAAAATGTCCCAATAAGCGGCAATAGGCTCGCCACCTATTACGTGGGATCAAAACACTGGCGAAAAGTGGGCGTTTAATATGCCTCTGCCTACCCCTTCGGGGAAACAGGCGTGAGTCTATGTATGTATGTATGTAAAATCTTTTTGAATCACAGCTTTCAATTTGTGGTCAAAATCTATGTCTAACTATAGTTTTACCATTCCTATAGTCAGTGTATCGTACTAGAAGGATGGACGGAAACTATAAGAACTGTTTCGACCTCAGTCCGAACCTAATCCGATCAGAATCCCTGAAAATTGGTTAGGCACTAGATTCGACTTTCGTTATCCGATTTCTATCGAATTCAATGAGTGATTTCTATTCTTTATGATGATGCATCTAAATTGAAAACAGAAAACATTAGGTATAAGTTTGCAAAGAGAAACGTCATCTAATGTAACTTAAATAAATCTAATGTGGGTGACACAAGTAGTGCTGACGTCACTTGTCACAGATAATTGCAACTCTTGGTTATGTTGCAACATGTACATAAATGCGAGCACACTGTTAGTAGAGCGATCATTTTGTACAAATGTGTTGGAAGTATTTTACTATCGTAATTCAGTTTACATACTATAAAGATACTAGCTGAGCCCGTGGTCACTCCCGCGTCATTCAAGGCTACTGCTCCACACTCGCGGCTCATAGCAAGATTTTGTCCCTTCCTCGATAAGTGAGGTATCCAACGCAAAATGAATTATTCAAATTGGACACGTAGTTCCTAAGATTATCGTGTTCAACCAAACAAACTAATATTACAGTAAGTATAGATATAAATTATTAGATACACATATTTTTTAATTAACTTTGTTTTAGTAAAGTAGCTGCCAATTATTTATTTAGTATTATTTTTACTTTTTATTGGGCTCATAAGAGTGGTGACATGGCTGCCAATACTCGAACCTCTATTAATAATAATTGAGCTCAGTAATAGAATTATCATTGATGTATTCTTTAATTCTATTTGTTTCTCTTATAAATAAACAAATCGCCAAAATTATTCAAGCACACCCTCTGACACAGCTAATTGGTTGCCAGCTCCAAAAGTATTATATTTTCCTTGCATTGGATTAAAGACATGTCAGGTACCTCATATAAGGAGGGGAACTTCTTATAATGTTTATATTATGTTTCCCCCTCGGATTACCTGCTAAAAGACCATCGATGCATTCCAAAGCTACTTTATCATTCAATTTTCTCCTTTGTTTTGAATGTAATTTATTTTCGGAAGGTATTTTGTTTTTGGAGCATAATAACTAGATCTTACCTAGGTCTTGTTATTTTATTAGGTTCACTTTGCATTTTTTGTTACACCTAAAAGCAGGAAGAAAATCATAAGACATATGGTTTCATTGTGTATTCGGCGCGACACCGCCACTAAGGCAAGTCGAAAATACATGGCTGTTTTTGAGTGCAAAAGCACAACATCTTCCACGAATGGCACATACTCTCCGTTCATTTCGAACTTTGAGATGAACTCACCTTAAAGTGGGGAAGAGAGGTAAGGTATTCCATCGCAGTACAAAAAAGTGAAACATGGTGTCACAGTCATATTAATACTCAAAATCTCCATAACAAAAGTTGCATTACAATAAGAGCTTGTTTATAGTATTTATAAGACTTACGATATACCCAGTGCCGGTTTGATCCTATGTTCGAGTTTATTTGTTAAACTTATGCAATGATTGTATAAAGCCATGTTTTTTATTCTTTAAACTAACCCATTGATTTTAGCCATATGTAGCTATCTACAGCGTATTATTAGTAGCTTCCATACAAATTTCATTCGCAAGGACCAAGCTACAGTACGTTGAAAGGATTTCACCATTACGCTATGTCCTATTTGAAAGGCGACGTCTGTATTGTCTATTAGGCACCGTTCCAGGTGCGGGTATCAGTCTGCTATTGACAATATCCTTTGCTATTAATCTGCGAATACTGTCTGCAGATTCTATAGGAGATACTAGATAGTATGCTAGTTAACTAAGTTGCGCAGTGTAATTTGAAAGGTTTTACACAACAATAAAGTAGCTGTGAAACAAAATTTATTTTATTACAATACTCGTTATTTAGTTGCCGTGCTAAACTTAACTTAATTTGATTAAAAATAGCCCAGATACGTAATGGTTTAAACACAAAAAAATATTAAAGTTGTTTCATACAATACACCGAGACGTTATTAAAGTTGTTACGTGACGTTATTAATTTACCCTGCCAATGTGTTCTATAGATGTCCTGCGCATCCATGGATAAGTAGGTTGCAGCATTGCAATTAAAAATAGGTTGTTTCCCAGGTATTATTTTTACTTAGTATGACTTGGCATGATGTCCAAAACGAGTAGACTTTGGTTTGGTGATGGGCCTTGTGACGCCCTGTATAACGTACCGCTACGCAGTGTCTCCAGTTTATACGGTCAAATCCATGTGGTGCACCACTGACTTTTAATCAAACTTTTGTGAGATCTTAAATAAAAGTAATTTACGATAACACCTGCTATACCGCCTGTTTTCAATGAATTTGGATATTTAGATAGTTAAAATAAAATAATATTAAAAAATAAATAAGACACTGTTATTTTTATGTCATTCTTCTCCGATCACTTCCCGATTGATATCTATCCTAGTGAATCTCGGCTGGTTTTATACAGTTAAAGGAAAAATAAAAGAGAGAAAGATTCCGTAAAGATTTCTATACCGTTTTACACACGCATCACGAACAAAGAGTGTTCGTCTGAAACTAAAATACTATAGATCGGTCTACAAAGTGGTCACTGTTGCTCTATTGCCTAATAAATGGCGCCGGCTGCCGCACGCACAGTTTCTACGCAACGCCGTTTATTAAGAGTTCTTAGATTAAAATACCAACACTACTATAGAAGGACAAAACACCCCAAGACTATCCATATAACCTAAAGGCAGATCACCATTCCCATCCATTCACCTCTATAAGCCGCAAACCAGCCGCCCCGTGAGGCAGCATCCTACACCCCGTATTGCATTTCAGCGTACATAGTTGCCAACTATGAAAACTACAATGAAACGTTACCTGACGCCAACTAAATGGCCTTTGTTGCCAACATAAATTCCATCCTACATGTTTAGTTTACCAACTTGACGTTGTGTAAATTTCTAGGAATGACACAGATTAAATGTTTGCCGAACAAACTTTTAGCGTACCTACTGCAGATTTCGTGTGCAGTGCGCTTAATAAAGTTCACTGCGATTAAAGTTTTTAAATCTGTGTTTGTTTTACGTTTTGCGCGCCTGTCTGCTTCGCTGGTCCTTTGGAATAAAATTGAGAGTGATTGAGAGGACACTAGTTTGGTTCTCAATGTTGAAATTGAAAAAATATAAGCTTCGTGTACTACAAAAAGGAATAATGAGAGAGATGCACACGGAATTGTCATTATTATGGGAAGCCCTGTATAAAAACTGTCAAACTGCTGAGCATGGGCCTCTGCTCGTTATGATAAGGGTAAGGCCCTAGTCCACCACGCAAGCCAAGTGAGGACTGGCAGCCTTATCATGTCTTTCAAGAAACTTATGGTGAACTCTCAGAGATACAAGTTTCGTTACCTTTACCGTTTATTAAACTATTTAATACGTGTCTAAATTTGAAAAGTAAGTGACGCGCGCGGTTTGAACCTAAGATCCTCTGCGTAGCCGTCTTTTATTTTCTCCACTAAGCTATCGTTGCTTCTGTAATAAGAATACACTGAACTCTTGGACAACCAAGTATAAATCACCGTCCTAGTGTTATCCTGGTTGCATCCAAGACTACATGCTTTGGAGCCCGAGGTCCGCTTACTGGTCTAACCAGCTATGACAGAAATATCAGACAGCCAAATACGAACATTTACCCTCAAAATCGCACACCACACACAGATTACATATCAAAGTGACAAACCAATATACCAAATGACCGACAACAGCCACACGCAAACAGTTGTTCACTTTATCAAAATATCGGCCGGTACTTGAACAGTAGAGCACAAACAGTATCGATTGTAAATGAGAACAATTAAATAAATATGCTCGGCACGTCGTGCTGGGCCGACCAAATAGCCTATAAAATTCGAGACCCGTTTGAACTAGTGACTACTTGCATGTGGTACTAGCGAGAGGGTGCTAGTCATTTTTTAAACGATATATTTTTAATTTGCATTGAAAGTTAAGTAACTCTACTGCTACAATTTTGGTCTACAGGAAATTAGCTATCTCTTTTTGTGAATAAAATCGTATTAAAAGATGGCATAGCAGAATTGTATTTCAACTTTAGCGTTATTCTCGAAAGGACCTATACTCGACGATATTATGTTGTAAATTTTCAATTTGCTAACAATGAACCTCATCGGGTCTTAAGTCTGGCTACAAACTTGGTAGAACGAAAAAAAAAACAATAAAATAATCTCGTTCTTTTTTTCATTTACCAACCAAAAAGGAAAAAAAAGAAAAAGGTCTATCTGATTGTAAAATCTTAATCGGATTCTTACATAATTTTCAGAACAGCAACCAAGCAAGTGACGAGTAATTTCCAATAGCTGCGTCTAAACGGAACATAAGTTATTTAAGAACGCGCACAATGAAATTACTAAACGTAATTGGTTCTGCGTTTTTATCTCTGTTTATGTTGCATTAATCTAGAAGATTGTAATCATGTTCTCTGGTGGTGAATAGAAGATTTAGAGAATAAAGGTTTATAAGACCCAAGAGTACTGGTTCATTTGGTGGATTATAACAAGCTGAGTGGATACAGTCATGTGTATTTTAATTATACTTACGAGTACTTAAATACTCTATATGGTGACGGATTAAGAATCCAAAGTGTCACTTTCCTATTCCATTCCGTGGGTGTAGTGAGAGGTGACTAAGGAACATTACACGAAGCAAAAAATTATCTTGCGGAGGAGACGGAAAACCCAATGTCAAACTTTGTGTAATCCACAAATTTTTGTCTCAAGTCTGGGTGTCCTTGGTTCCGTTGATTGAATGTTTGTAAAGCCGACCCCCGCGACACAGGAATTTATTCCTAGAGCGGGAGTAGTATATAAAAAAAAACGAAAAAAGATAACACCATGCCAACCCGCCTGTCCAGCGGGATAAAGCAGTCAAAATTCTCATAGCACATCACAACGCTATTGTGATGCAAAGTAGGAGACTGCAAAGGCGTATATAATAGCTCCTTGGGCGTATACGTGCGTCGTATATGTACGTCAACGACTGTCATGGCGAGCGTTAACAGTAATTAAAAAGAGTCAATTCAAAGACCATATGGTCTGTGTTTTACTCAAAATCCTGGCATTTAGGAATAATCATGGCTAATCCTCTAGATTTCAAACGTAGAAGATGTAGGAGCTAATATTGAAAATCAGATTGTGTTTCGAGAAATCGGTAGTTTAATTATACTTGAGATCCCTGCTTATTTCGACAAACTGCGATCAACTTGACCGCGAAAGAAAATACTTACAATATACTACAAAAGAACGTAGTATGTATTCCTAAAAAAAATTCACCTAAAACGCCGTCCCCAACGAACACAATTTTTATTTTACGTGCAGTATTAAACAAGAAAATCCAGGTAACTTAAAATACAATACTTCTAATTAAAAAATGGCAAACAGAAGAGACGGCTCTACCTTAAGAATATTCATTGGGAATGCAGTTTAAAAGACAAAAGAGTGCTCAAGAGACAAGACAAATGACTGTAGTAATGAGATTTCTTATAATAATAATAATAATAAACTTTATTTGTTAGAATATGGTCACAAAGATCTTAAATAACATAGTATTTTAAAGTACATCATATTCTGCCTCTTCTGGCGTGAAAATCAAATTAGAATTTATACTAACATTATATTTTGGTATAGTTTACAAATAGACATATCAATAACTCACTAACAAAACAATTAACAACTTAGGTTTGATAAAATGTCAAAAAAGAACAAAACAATAATTAAATGTCAAGAAATGAAATAATGTAAATATTATAGCGTATCATTTAAATATTCATTAATATCATAATAACATTTCGAGATTAATAAATCTTTTAATACTTTTCTAAAAAGATTTATATTTAAATCCTTGTATGAATCGGGCACTTTATTATAAATTTTAGGAGCTAAACAGAAAACACTTTTCCACATCAGGGCTGTATTTGAACTACGAATGCATAGTCTATTGCCATGACGTCTGTTACGTTGAACATTGTCAGAAAGTCGGAGAAACAATTCGGGGTTTGCTTTGACGAACAATATGATTTCTAAAATATACATTGACGGTAGTGTTAGGATTTTATATGTAGTGAAATATGGTCTACAGCTGTCTGTCACCTGTAACCCAAACATTGACCTAATGGATCTTTTTTGCATCTTAAAAACTATGTCTTTGTCGGTAGAATTGCCCCAAAATATTATTCCATACCTGAGTAGAGACGCAACAAGACCATGGTAAGCTGTAAGCAAAGCTTCTGTGTTGACTGTTGGGGCCAGCTTATATAGGGCATATGAGGCACTGCTGATCCTTTTACACAACTGTTCAACATGGGCCTTCCAATTTAATTTATTATCAATAATCAATCCAAGAAATTTTGCATGTTCAGTCTCTTGTATGTTATTATTTTTATACCCTATGTTCATTTTAGAGGCCTGGGTTTGTCTCTGTCTAAAATACATAATCTTAGTATTCGATAAATTTATTTTTAAGTTATTATTATCCAACCATCTTATTACAGATGACAGCGTATTGTTAATTTCAGATTCATAGCTTATATTACTTTTACTTTCTATAGCAAGCGTGCTGTCATCTGCAAAGAGTGTCATAGGATACTTAGTTACTTTTGGTAGATCATTTATATAACTTGAGAACAATAAAGGACCCAATACACTACCTTGTGGGACACCAAATTTTACCACACGTTCTTTAGATACATAGCTGTTTTCTTCTTTACTTTTAAGATCAAGTTTTGTAATTTTAGTTAGTTGTCTTCTATTTGAGAGATAGGATTTAATCAAGTTTAGGATGTTTCCTCTAATACCATAAGATTCGATTTTCGTTAACAAAATTGAATGGTTGACGTTATCAAAAGCCTGCGTCATGTCGCAGAAAACTGCACAAACGGGCGTTTTTTTATCTATATTGGTCATTATAGTGCTAAGAAAATTATATATTGCCATATTTATTGTTACTCCCTTTCGAAAACCTTTTTGTTCAGTGCAGAGAATATTATTTTTTTCCAAATACGAGTATATGTTGTGACAAATAAACTTCACAAAGATTTTTGACATAATTGATATAAGGGCGATAGGTCTGTAGTTTTCGATTAGTTCTTTATTGTCTTTTTTAAATATTGGCTTGATAATGGATAATTTTAGTAAGTCAGGAAACACGCCATGCATTATGCACAGGTTTAAAATATAACTAATATGAGCACATATCAAATCTCCTACAAATTTTATAACCCTTGTAGAGATTTCATCACTGCCTACAATATTGGTATTTTTAAGTTTGTTAATGATGTTTAGTACATCTATTGGCACGCTTGGAGTCATAAACATTGAGTTTTTACAAGTATCTATATTTGAGGAAACTTTGTCACCTGTTGCCGTTATGGGTACTATTTTATCTATGAAATAATCATTAAATTCGTTTACTATTATTGCTGGGTTAGTTATAATCC
Organism: Euclidia mi; assembly: GCA_944739405.2. NCBI lineage: Eukaryota > Metazoa > Arthropoda > Insecta > Lepidoptera > Erebidae > Euclidia > Euclidia mi. The sequence goes on along the minus strand of OX123194.2, from coordinate 13,399,193 downwards.
TATTAGCAATTTTTATTTTACAAATTGATTCGTTTGGTAAGTTAGTTTTTGAATTATTTGCCACGTAAGTTTACTCTTATTTTGCGATTTTTTTATATTATAATTATTCTGAGCCCTTTTAGTCAAATTTATAATCTTTTTAAACAGTTTTGCGTATTTAACATAGTTTTTACCTTTTATAATATTTGGGATCGGGAGGTCCTGGGTTCGATTCCTGGCTCGGGCAGGGTTTTTCTGTCACGAAATTCTCAGTAGCAGCACGGAGTCTGGAAATGTGCCCGGTACGGCAATAGGCTCGCCCCTTATTACGTGGGACTAAAGTATATCTGGCGAAAAGTGGGTGTAGAAATACACCTCTTCCTACCCCTTCGGGGATAAAAGGCGTGACGATATGTATGTATGTATGTACCTTTTATAAAGACTGCTCCACTGCTTTATATGAACTACGAAATATGAAACTTTAGTTTTTATTTGAAATAACTTGTTTCACAAACAGCCTGTACCTACTGAATGCGTCACAATAGTATTATGAGATTATAGAATGCTCATGCCTTCTATATATCGCTAAAAAGACGGGTTGGCATAGGTTTTGATCTCGAATTTTGCGTCTCTTACGCAAGATAATAATAATAATATAATAATAATATTCTACCACATACACACATCACCATCTAGTCCCAAGCTAAGCAGAGCATGTGTTATGGGTACTAGATAATGGATACTATTTGCGATGAATATTTTCCTTGGCTGCCTCTTACAACACCAACGGAATGAAATGGGGTAGTGACACTTTCTATTCTTAATCTGTAACCACACATAGTGTTGTCCGTGTGGTGACGGATTAAGAATACGGAATGTCACCACCCCATATCATCCCATGGGTGTCGTAAGAGCCGCCAGAGGGAGCATATTATGCAGAGAACAGCACTGTAAGAGAGGGAAAACTTTATACAAACCCTATACCAACCCGTTTGGTCAGCGTGGTATAGTAGGCCAATTCCTCCTTACAAAGGAGAGGCCTAGCCCAGCAGTTCAACGCTGATGTTGATAATGAACCACACATAAACTGGAAAATATTGACGTAACACATGAACACACACGTCAAGATAGACACTTTAACCTTTGTACTGTTCTTATGGCGTTGAAAATAAGTATTAGTATCTTACTGCAACTGTTTAGCTAGACCACAGCTTGACTGTCAACGTGTGTACAATCAAACAAGTCGGCGCTGGACCAGTTTGAAAAAAAATCCCTTGGCTCGCTCATAGAGTCGAGGCACACTAGAAACTAGTTTTGTATACGAGTGTCAATGCGTGTAAAGTAACACGATATCTTGCTGAGCGAATCTCGCCCTTATGGTGGTCGAGCGGGAAGTTGTTCGACTGTACATTAGCGTGACGCCCTCAAATTAAATGTATTTTTTCTGAATTTATAGCAAGTGGAGTAATTTTTTGCTGTCGCTTGCTTTCGTTTTTTGTGATAATAATAAATAAAAAGGTAAATCTTTATATTTGTACGCCTAACACAAAAGCACAAAACTGTAGTAAGTTACATAGCATACCTAAACGTTGCTAAATTTTACAAGAGCAGTAGAGACGGAGAATTCACTGCACGGCTTCCGAGCTTGTTCGACTTATAACTTATTTAGCACTTAAGTAAAAAATTTGCACAATCTTAATACTATCGCTTATATGTAACATTTAAAGTTTTAATACAGTATGTTATAACATACTGTATTATATAATACAGTATGTTATAACATACTGTTACAATATTCTATAGAATATACGTTAATATACTGACTTAATGGATTCTGTGCAAGATTTAAAATTGGTCCATAATGCGGAAAAAAAATATAAAAAAACAGTGTCAAATTGATTACTTAGATAACATTAGTCCGTTTACATACATAAATTGGAGTCCGCCTTTAAAGCCTTTTTTGTATAAGGTGGCTCCGCTCTTCCACCTGGTCATTAACTTACATGTTGCAAGGCAAGTGAATAAAAAATAATGAAGGCGATAGCCTAGTGGAGATAACAGTATCTATCAGTACCTCTGCATAAACTGACACTAGTCTAAACATTAAAATATCGCTATCTCTTTAAGGCGCTGTCCTAAGCGACTGTTTTGGTAAATGAGGGGGTGAAGCAGGGGAGGTGAAGGGAGCTTAGCTCCGTCTACTGCGGGGCGCCCCCCTTCATTCTCGTCGCGTGCGGCCGTATTCTGGCGACATCCGTATTCCAATATTTCAAAATCGCAAGCAAAACGTTTTAGCATATTGAATTGAGATACTGATATTAAAATTTATATTACATACATCAATCTGTTTGTACAATATAGGCATAGCGCAATTTTTGTTCTCAGTGCAGCCATGAGCAATACTGGTTTACATTAGACGTTATAGGTATTAAATGTTGACGAAAGTAGGTAAATACCTACGTGCCGTAAGATGATAAAAATAATTAAGTCAGTTCCATGTATGGAGAGGCCATTATTATGTTTGTTTTGTTTTTGTATAAAAATAGTGAAGCTGTTCATAGAATACCTACATCTAATTCCATTCCTGCCAGTTTTCAAATCTGTTTTGCAATAAATTGGCTGTGACATACGGGCGGACAGACAGACAGACATTGCGAATCTATAAGGGTTCCGTTTTTACAATTTTTGGCTACGGTACCCTAAAAAACACAATGCTCTACTAAGCGCAAAAGCCGTATTTCAACTAAAGCGAGTTACGAGATAATTGAAGTTTAGTAAAAGTTGATTTCTTTTATTTATTTATGGATGTTTATTGTTATTATAGGTATAATTATTATGGCAAAGGTTCCGAAATACGTCGCCGTTTTTAGGGGTTGTGAGTGATTGGAGAGGGAGCAGGGGAGGTCTTGAAGCCCCCCTCACCATTTTCACTTGCCGGAAATACTTGGTTTCCTCTGAAAAAAATCTCCAAACTCTCAAAACCTATTTATTTACTTATTACAGTCGCACCTAACCCAAGGCACTCGAAAGCAATGACGCACAAATTTGACATTAGCTGTCAGTATGATCATTCCAAGATGGCAGTTTTGCGTTTTGTTTCACGTTTTTCACATAAAACCTAAAAATTACATTTGTAAAACTGTACTAAAGTATAAAAACTATGTTCCGTTTTGCATAATTGCCGAAGTATTTATGAAATTTTGGAAATTGTTTAAAAATATTTAGACGCAACTCCGGCAGCCAAAATTACTTTGAGGGGATTAAAACGAACTACCTTAAGCCCCCTACACTACCAATACCCTCAAATTCAGGCGACTCGTTTCGAAACCCAACCCATTATTATTTTTCAAAATAGATGAAACATCAAAAATATATGTGGATATACCTTATTCATGAGATACTGCTATGTCGCTTAGAAAATTATAGAATTAGAATTTGAGTTACTGCTTTTTCGTTAGCTCTCGTCATACATGTTTGTATGGAAAAATATAAAAAATTTCTTTCGCTTCAAATATGTGTTGTTTCAAAGAAAATAAATATTAAAAGATATTTATTTATATTCATTTATAATTTATTAACGAAATACAGAGTTTACAGCTCATCAAAAGTTAGCTGTCTGCTACAACCCGGCAGGTTTTCTTTATTCTCATCGAATGTTAAAGGCAGTGTGTAAGGTGATAAGACTTATTATTTGCTGTTGTTCACGAGGCACAGTTTCATTTACTTTCCTTTTACGGCTTGGTATTGTAGAAATTTCAAGCACTGATGAAACATTTTGCTCTCCGTGATCTCGCAATGCCATCCCTTGAGCTTGACGAGAATCAACGATTTCAGGCAACTGCCAATTCATATGAAACGCCACAAGCTTCTCCCAGAAAACATCATCTCTTTCTATAATTTCTATTTTTAGTGGTATACTTTCGCCACTCCACACAGCAAATAAACACTTTTGTTTGCGTGTAACGTGGCGTTGCCCCTGAATTTGGTAATAACAATTACAATATTTGTTTAGACTAGTCAGTTCACTTTTTTATCATGTTTCCATATTTGTATTTTATTTGCTCTTATACTATTCTCCAGGCCATTCTTATAGGCAACTTTAGAACATTAAATTTCCACAATCGTGTTTTGACCTATTAATCCATCTGGCGTGGCACCAATAATCGAATAATCCACAAGGCTCGATTGTTACATTTTCTTGCTTCGCCAGTTGTTGCAAAGCCAGTTGTTCATTTTAGATTCCATGCGCAACTGATTTTACATTGCAAATATTTTATTTGTACAAAATATTTTTTACTAAGTTGGCTTTACTGCTGTTATCTCTTCTTTTTACCACTATACCAAAATTTCAATCTGTCAACATATTCTTACGTAATGCGAACCAGTCACTGCTATCCCTCTTGTAATTTTTGCTTATCACTACGGAATTTGTGTCAAATTTGTTAAAAAAATTGTTTGGTATTTCTTGGCTAGCTCTTGAACAGATCGTGTTAGGAATGACTGAAGTCAAATGTATGTAAGACGTTGCAGAACTGTTATCTTTAACTTCACTGTAATTACAATAATGATAATTAGTTACGTACTTTATTATTAAAAAAATACTATATCTTGTGTTATAGCAAACAGAGAAGTCACCTTCTTACTTATAAATGATTGATTTTAGAAATTAAAAAGATATTAGATGTACTGAGACATACCTAATAGTTTATGAATAATCAAAGTTTTACCCGATGTACCTAAAAAGGTTTATGTTCAAAACACAATAATACAACATTCGTTACCGCTTGTGTGCGGATTGCGGAGTGCCATATTAGCGCTGTCATCATTATTGTTCGCCGTGGCGACATCTTAGCGCTCCAGGCGCTCTGACAAGCTAATGAATTTGAAATATAGGTACATAAAATGATTCGATTTTATGTTATTACTCTTTCAAAAATTGAAAACTGTGGCAGCTATGTATTGTGAGAATAATTTATATAATTATATTATGCATAATCGATAATATATAAGTAACATAGTTAGTCATAAAAGACTCTTATGAAAATAATTTGTGTAAAAATGTTACATATTTCATAATCACTTGGCCATGGATGAATTTCTATTTTATTAAGACGCTTTCTTGTACAAATCCTTCGTAGAACTTCATTTCACTAATTGTCCATATTTTATTCTTCTAATTATATATTTATAAGCACAGAAACAATAACACATTAAACGCAACAAGAGTATAAACTTAGGCCCTAATTATATGTGCCCATAGTTACATGAAAAGCCTATTTGATTCAAAGTATTCAGTCTATAACATAAAACATGAAATTACGAACTCAAATCGGCGTATTATAATAACAAACAGGTTTACGTAAAATTTCGTGCAGCGGAGACGCAAGCGACATGACCTATCTTTCACAGGGCTCATAGCCGAATGATGAGGTCTGGGCGGGGCGTAAACTAGCAACTGACACTCAGTACACCGCTTATGCTAATAAGGTTTAAATTGCTGAAGCGTTTGATATTGATGGGATCTACCGAGCGTCAAAATCATAGACGTTTGGCAGATTTTATTCAATTTTACAAAATATACACATATAATATGAAAATAAATAGGGTAATTCTTTAGTTCATTAGATTTCCTACAATATTATCAAAAAAAAATATGACAGCTTACGATCAAAATATTGCAAACAGTGAGACGAAAGATTATTTTCTGCCTCGATTTTGCGATTTTTTTACCGTGATTCTATTTTACGTACATGAAAAATTCTTTCAAAAGTCTTTTGTTCAGACTTTTGACTTTAAGCTCTATTTTTGGCTAGTTTGTAATATGTACCGTTATGGCTAGATGCGCGACGAAAAATTAGGTGTTTCACGGCTTCTGAGGTATAACAGCGCCTTAAGTTGCAGACGTCTGACAGGCAGCCGCTCTGTGGAAAAACTTATATTCAGTCAAATCTGATTAGACTGGTAACCGGACCCCGGGTTGTAACTGGAATAACGCTAGGAGGATGATGCAATTGAATGAATAAATACAGTAAATAAATACACATTATAATACTACTCTAAGTTCTGAATGAAGATTTTTTTTTAAACATTTGGGCCACCGAATTTTAGAGATGTACATACATACATACATACAGATACATAGACTCACGCCTGTTTTCCCGAAGGGGTAGGCAGAGGCATATTAAATGCCCACTTTTCGCCAGTGTTTTGATCCCACGTAATAGGTGGCGAGCCTATTGCCGCTTATCGGGATATTGTGTTTGCCAGAGCCTCGTCCGTTGATGGTGCACCACTTGCAGGTGAGGTTGGCTTGGGACCTTAAGTTCTTGGTGGGAGTCCTATGCACCCTATTTTTATAGATGTATTGCAAAAATAAGGTTTAGTCCTTTCTATGCCTTGTAAACAGCACATCTAGAACTAAACTTCATTACGTAGTCGGCGTTTAGGCATAACACAGATCAGATTTCTTGAAAAAACAACAGCTAAATTAAATTCAAGACTAAGCTCGTCTAAAATAGTGTAAAGCTACGACGCTTTAGACTATATCAGATCGTTTTTTTATTTCAAAGAAGGGTAATTTATTTTTTCGTTTTGACATTTGTTCCAGAAAATATTTGAAACGGGTAATGGAAAAACACAAAAAAATTGTTTTACCCATTGGTATAATAAACTTCAATTCATCTTTATGCCAAGATTTGTAATAAATACGAATGACTTTGTGATTTAAGAGTCGCACTACATAAGCAAATCTACGATCTTAAAAACAGAAGACATACATATAATTTCCTGCAAAACCGTCACCATTATAAACAAAAATTAACATGCTTTATTTAAAGTATAACACTGAGATGCCAATTATTCGAAATCTGGCTATAGCAAAAGCCTTTCAGCACAACAACATATCATACTTAGCTTCTTACCTAAACAAACCTGTGCAGAAACACTAGAATTTTATAATCCAATTAAGGTATAATACCCTATCGCGCAGCAATCACAGGCCTAAGCTTCCACTTGTATCGGATCGGTCCAATCGACCGGGCTTATAGGGATTGTAAAATAATTAAGATATCACACATCGACGTAGGTCGGCCGTAAATCGGGCCACACCAAACCAATGATGTCCCCCCCCCCCTTAATTTAGGGGTGAACCGCAAACTGGATAAATCTAGATCGCTTCCGAAACCTATGAATACATTACCATAATGATAACTTAGGTTTTATTCGGGGTGTCTTGGGGAGATTTTCTTGAACGGAAGAAGATATATTGATAGATTACTACTTGATTGTTTACTAGATATAGAGTTTATGAAACAATGCTACAATTAAAAACAATGTTATCATTTTAAAAGGCATACTTATTGCCCAAAGCTATTTCTTCTAAAAATATAACATAATATAGTATGCATTAAAAAAATAAAAGCTTTTACTTCCGTAGGATAGTGTTCGACACGATAGGCCGAAAATCGGGCTCAGTGGCGTGCCATTGAAGAGGCCTATATCCAGCAGAGGACTATGGCAGGCTGATGATGATGATGAGAGTAGTGTTCTAATGGTTAGTGACCCTGACCTACGTATTTGATTCCCAATCAGAACAAATATTTGTGTTAAGCATGCTTGTTCTATGCCTGGACTTAACATATTTATCTACAATTTGTATCTATTTAGGAATGGTGTCCTTATTAGTTATCTAGTTGCCATAAAACAGGTCTGCCTAGTTTAGAATCAAATGACGGCACGCATGGCTTAGTAGTTTAAGTATATTAATATGCTCTAAATCACCTTTTGATTGGGCAGAATCAAAACCAAAAGGAAAGATTTTTTGCATTTACGTATATGGGAGCTACCCTTAAATCAAAACCTTTCAAGATTTTATTGCACAGTTTATTTCCTGCTATAAGGGTAAACCTAACCTAATGTAACCCTAAAACATTCCAAATCCGCAAAAATGCCCTTTTCTTACCGTAGCTACAAATTGTAGATCACGGTCCTTCGCAGTGAAAATACCATCAAAACCCTAAGATAATTGATTAAGTCCGACCAACCAAATAATCCCTCCTTCCCCAAAAAAAGTGCAATACTTTTCATCCATCATACACATGTTTCCCCAAATATTTGCTTTCAAACGTAATTGCTTGGTACACGTGCTACGTATTACGTGCGATACGATAGAATAGAAGTACAATAGGGCACGGATGATTTATACCGGAGTTATTGTAGGATAAGCGACCTAACTTACGGCTCTCATCACACTGTCTGCGCCACGTGTTGGTAGCGGTAAAATGGCGCTAGGTGCATCTTAAATGCAGTATTTTAAAAGAGTATCTAATATAATTGTTTTTATTGTCTTACAACTGTATCCTCATAAGGGTAGGCAGAGGTGTAAATATTACACCCACATTTCGCCTCATAAATTTTTAGGTCCCACATAATAGGGGGCGAGCCTATTGCCGTTACCGGGCACATCTTATTTATGTGTTATGATTTTAATTTGATGAGAACTTTATATGTCAAAGTTACAAATAAAATATTTTCTTTCTTTCATCCCGTGTCTCTAGTTTAAGGGGCGAGGTCGAAAAGTAACTGTAAAGACTGGAATTGAAGATTAATCCAGTCTTTTGCAGTCTAAGCGAGATCAGTCGAAAATTATAATTAACAGTCACGAATAAGTTTTCTGCGTGGAGCCTAATCGTAGTCGCACTTCCATAATGTTTTGTACAAATAAAGATAATTTATAACTAACATACATTAACAATCAAAATAAATAGTCTTTAGCAATAACACTAAACCGATTTATTAATTAAACTTTACATATTATTGTTTTATGGTATGCCAAAAGCTCGTTATTAAAACTTGAAAATCACATCAACACTATTATTCAAAGTAACATTTGATTTAAATGGTATCCAAACGGCTATTGATAGTAGTATTGCAATAACGATTAAACTTTAATGGACTAAGAGATATAAAATAATAAAATATTGCTTTTGGCAAACAGTCGTTAGAATTGTAATCGGATTAACATTTAAAGATAAATTATATTTTCTCCTTTCGGGGGTGTGCTACGAAGTTTTGTTTTGATTATTTGATATTTTGTCATGTGTTTTTACAGGTAGTAAAGCATTGCTGATTTCAGTATGAATGGGTCCTACAATTATACCTCAATACGCCTTCAAACAGCCATTGTATTGTAAAGGTTTACTGTACCTACTTCTGTACGTTTATAAAAAGTTGAATATATATCTGAATAAAGAAAATAACTAAAAAAAATTATGCTTCCGTGGTCCAGTGGATAGCGTATGCGACCGCGGATCGGAAGGTCCCGTGAGTATTACTGAAACTACTATTACTAAAAAGTGTTACTAATTTTATTTGAATTCTCAGTAGCACCACGGAGGCAATGTGCTCGGTAACGATATTAGGCTCGCCCCCTATTATGTGGGACCTAAATATTCATGGCGAAATGTATTACGCTTCTGCTTACCCCTTCGGGGATACAGGCGTGAGTCTATAAAGCAGCCAGATATAAAGAACAAATGAGGCGTGAGTTGCAAATTGCAGCATTTTAGATTGCCACTAATTACCGCCTGTTTGCCACTGTAATATCGAAGTATCTAAGCGTCATTTTACCGCTCCTTACCAACACGTGTGCAGTCTTTATTAGCACTACCAACAAATAGCGAGTTCACCTTACTATGTTAACCAATCTCGTTTTGAAACGCGAACCCTTTTGTTGCACGACGCGGGAATGCTTGCAAAGCATTCCTGCGTCGTGCAACAAAAGGGTTGTGCAACTAACGGTTTGTGTTGACGACAATAGGCTGTCATGTTGCCATATACACAGTTTTGCTGTTACGTGTGATAGTTTGGGTGGTGCGTGTTTCTTAGAAATGTTGAATGAAACCTTTCTTCAAACGGTTCAAACCCTAAATTTGTTTCAAATTACTTTTTGACTGCGTGGTGCGCATTGTTTTAAGTGGCTGCCTCGTGAGATACTGCGGGTTCGGTCCCCGCACGAGACAAAAGTGCGATCCATTAATTTTATTGTTGTGAAGCACCAGACTGGTGAATATCAAATGACACCCAGACAAAAGTCTAGCTGTTATTTGTCATTTGTGTCCGTTACTTGTATGTATGAAAAGTCCTCTGCGACACAAGATTTACTTATAGAGCGGCCCTTGTTTTAAAAAAACCTGTAAGGAAAATGATTGGCTCGGTGATTACTTGAACAACTTGTATAAATATAGTTAAATACTTGGTGGAATGTAATATGTTGATCTTTCAGATAGATTTTAAATATGATTTCAATAACTAAGTACAGTTTAATCTAAACAACTGTCCTTTTTTTTCCTTTTTTAAAACTGTTTAATCTATACCACTTTATAAACATTATACAAGCTTACAGGTAACGTCGAAAAATACCCACAATTAGGCCTTGAATATCTTAGCAATCGCGAGTAACATAATAGCTGGAAAAAAATATATTTTTTTGTATATAAAATATACGAAACTTAAGATATATATTATAATATAACAATAATAAAAAATATTCTCATAGTAAATAAATCTAGCAACTTGCTATACAAACAGTACGTGAAACTAGGATATATTAATCATATTTATCGCTGGTGAAATCGTAAGGAAAGACTAGTTTATGTATGTAGTTTATAAGCCGGGTTATATTTTACCACAAAAATGTTTCTGAGGACTATTTTCTTAGGACCTTTTGAAATCTCAAACCTACACAATATTATATTTACATATTCTCATCTTCTTTTCTATCAAGTTATAGTGATATAAAAGTAAGTAGCAGCAATAGCTCCGTAGAGACTTACGGACTGTTATGCAAACGGTCTCGGGTTCATATTTTAAACCCGTTGCCTGCACCACTGACTTTTTGACTCTATATACGTATTCAGTTGTCTGTCGTCGCTTGCTAAACTCGAAAATATCGTAAGGAATCCTCCATGCCTGAAAGTTCTCTATAATATGCTCAGAAGACATGTGAAGCCAGCCCGCTCTTGCCCAGCGTAGTGGACTATGACATTACCATTACAGACCCGTGCCCAACATTGGCACAGTTTATATACAAGGCACTAGCACGAGCCCCAGTGAATAAAAAACGAGTTTCGATAGTAAATAACTGCAAGTTAAGACATGCAGCACTGCATTATTTATGCAACTAATGAAGTTTCGTTAATGCGCGTATAAACTCGCCGTCACATAGATTATATCTTGGCTAGTTACCCGCGCGAGTCATAATAAACTTCTGGTTTACCCGCGCAACTCGTCGAATGACCACACGGTTAAGGCATTTATCGTATGCATAATTGTAAAAACTGGAGTAAATCAAATATTGTATTTGAAAGGTACTCCAAGTGTATAATGGCTTAGAGGCTTGCGTGGTAATCTCACCTATGACCTGCTGTAATAGGGTAGTTTCCAGGGTCAAAATAATTACATTTTATTTAGTCCGTATTTTAGATTATAAAAAAATATTTGACACGTATTTTTTCTTTTTTCGATTAAATAAAAAATAACAAAGATTTATTTATTTATTACCCATTAAAGTTACGTGTGTGTGCCTAGTGCGAAAAAATGCAGCACGGTGCGACGTTATACGTAACTTTTATGAGCTATATCTTGGTCATTTTTGGTGTAATTTACAAATAAAAAAATACGTATCGCTTATTTTTGAATAATCTAAAGGACGGACTTATAACATTTTTTTTGTCAACTAGCCTATTCAATTCAAACTGAGGACCTTTTTGAAATTATAATTTGTTGTTGATTATAATTATATCAATTACAATCCGCAGCCCGACGTTAAACATGTTGCATCCAAGACTTTTGAGTTAGAGGCCAGAGTTGGCTTTCTAGTCAGACTTTAATGAAATATTAGCTTTTCCAGAGAGTGACGGCTGCCTGACGTACGCAACTGAAAAGTATAGCTATACTCTATGATTTAAGGAAGTGTCAGAATATTTGACGGAACTGAACTTCACGATAACCTTGACTGACTACGACGCCATCACAATTTAGTATGCACGGCAACACAAGCAAGTAACAAATAACAATTTAAGTTGTCGTAAATCTGTATAAGTGTTTTATAGTATATATAGTGGTAAGTTCTCCGTGTTTAAGGTTTTTGGCTAAGGAAATAGCTGATATCATTAGAAAGATGGTCAGAGGCAAGTCTCCGGGACATGACCACCTCAGCGTCGAGCACTTGCGATACGCGGGCGTTCATTTACCAAGGGTGTTGGCAACTTTTTATTCGTTATGTGTAAGTCACTCTTACTTGCCAGATAACCTTATGAAGACCATAGTGGTGCCAATAGTGAAAAACAGAACGGGCGATGTTACAGATCCCGCAAACTATAGGCCTATTTCCTTGGCGACTGTTACAGCTAAAGTACTGGACTGTCTGCTTGACACACATATGGCGAGTCGTATAAATCTTCACGATGCCCAATTTGGTTTCAGACCTGGACTATCGACGGAGACTGCCATCATGTGTCTTAAGCAGACTGTTCAGTATTATGTTGATAGAAAAACACCGGTCAATGCATGTTTCCTGGACTTATCAAGGGCATTTGACCTGGTGTCATACGATATCTTGTGGGAAAAACTGCGGAAGGAAAGCAGCGTTGATTGTACTGTTATTTCCTTATTTAAGTTTTGGTACGAAAATCAGACGAACTATGTCAGGTGGGGTGGAACTCTGTCCGATGTGTATGGGTTGAAGTGCGGAGTGAGACAGGGGGGTATTACCTCGCCTCGTCTCTTTAACCTTTACATTAATCAGCTAATTGTTGAACTCAGCAGCACCCGTATAGGCTGTCACATTGACGGCGTTTGTGTTAACAATATAAGTTACGCTGACGACATGGTGCTGCTGAGTCCATCAATAAGCGCACTCAGGCGTCTTGTTAAGATGTGTGAAGACTACGCGGTCACTCAGGGACTCAGGTACAATGTAAAAAAATGCGAATTACTGGTATTCAAGGCAGGCACCAAATGTTACACGAAGGTGCCAGATGTCACCATAAATAATACTCCGATAGTCAGAGTAACAAAGTTTAAGTACCTGGGTCACTGGGTCACGCATGACCTGAATGATGACCTGGACATCGAAAGGGAGCGCAGGGCGATGGCTGTCCGAGGTAATATGCTGATCCGCAGATTTGCACGTTGTACGACGCAAGTCAAAATAACCCTTTTCAGAGCATACTGCCAGTCTTTTTACACGTGCAGTCTGTGGGTCGGGTATACGCTGAGGGCATACAACGCCCTGCGTGTCCAGTATAACGATGTATTCAGGATGCTGTTGGGTCTACCACGCTTTTGTAGCGCTTCCAGAATGTTCACCGAGGCCAGGGTTGATGGTTTCCATGCAATTATACGGAAACGGTGCGCTTCTATTCTAGGTAGAATACGTGCTAGCTCCCACAGCATCCTGAGTGTATTGTGTGATAGATGGGACAGCCCCATGCTGGCTCACTGGATACGGCTACACACGTAGGTGTCAGTCGTTTCAAGTTTTATATAATTATATAAGTGTGTCTTTTACTAACACTAGGTTAAGATTTATACTAACAATATATGGATCTTGTAATTTGATCTGAAATAAACTGATTAATAATAATAAATAAACTTGAAACTTAATTCACATCAGTACCAAAAAACTTTTACATCAAAAGCGTACCGAGAATTTTTGTAACAACAATTTATTTTACGAATAAAGCTCGACAATTCACACAACACGCTAACCCCGCTACGTTCAAAAGTCATACGTCTCTAGCACCCAAAACAGTAAGCGGAATGACTTCACTTACCCCATATCACATTAGTGCGACGCGAGTAGATCTCATTGTAGTAAGGGGCAATTCTGAGCGTAAGGGGTAATGCTGAGCAATTTGAGTTACAAACGCGCTTAGGTCGTTAGTACGAATGTTTGTCATCGCCCATCGGCCATTCTGTTAATGCATTCCTCAAGGAGGGAGTCAGAGGATCCTCTTTGTTGGCGAAATGACAGCAATTCGAGGCATCCGCGTTTATGTCGCGCTGGGTAAGTATTTGGCTGGAATTTTGTAAGTTATCTTGTTAGATTAATAATTCTGTATTGTTGCTGAGTGTTTTACTTTTAGATGAGGCTAAAAATGTGGGTGTAGGTTTTGGTTGGGTAAATGAGACATAATATTTGTGAAAGGTCCCTCTATGACATTTATTTACTCGGCATTCGTTCAATTACTAAAGATAAAATAAATTTTAGCTTTCATATTTGGAGACTTATAGGAGTGGTAGTACCCACATGCACGCCGTAGTTTTGAACCTGATACCCTCTGTTGGTACTAAGCTGTTATCTTTTTAGTTAATATTTTACCAAAATATTTTCCTTACCTTTTTTTTATGGAATATTGGGCAAACGAGCAGACGGATCGCCTGATGTTAAGCGATTACCGCCGCCCATGGACACCTGCAACACCAGGGGAGTCACAAGCGCGTTGCCGGCCTTTTAAAAAGGAATACGCTCTTTTCTTGAAGGGTTGAAGGTCGTATTGGTTCGGAAAAACCGCAGGCGACAGATCATTCCACAGTTTAGAGGTGCGGGGAAGAAAGTTTTAATATTTTACACAAATCATTTTACAATAAAGTTTAAGTACAAACTTTCTCAGCCGTCACGCATATTTGTGATTCCAAAGCTACATGTAACAAATCGAAATGTTTTGGAAAAATGCCAACGCCCTGGCACTACTCCAAGCCACATCCAATTATTCATTGTTACTGCTACTTGGTCTTTGCTCAATGCTCAGTCTGCACGAAAAAAGCGTAAAGAAAAAAACAATTAGTAATAATTATGCCGGATGAATAAGAAGAGAATGGAGATATTTTATTACATTGTGTAGATGTTATTTTTAGCCGTTGTTTATAGTATGAAATGACTTTAAGCTTTATTATATTATTTTAATATAATATAAGATTATAGTTTTAAGATGTTATAGAGGGTCTTGTTATATCCTTATAAAATGACACACGTGGGTGTAAGCTATGACAACAAGAGGCATATTTGCTTTCTGCAGAGTTGCATCAAAATCCGTTCTGTATTTTTTTCAGCATGCCAATCAGTAAAACGCTTAACCATCTACCGGCGCACCGCCTGGCATCAAGACATCCAATTTGGACAGATGAACGTTTGGGGACCAATTTCGACGTCAAAGCGGAGTGGCGAGCCTCTTGGGAGCTCTTCGACCACCCCCAAAAAGAGCTGATCGCAGACCCAAACACAAAACCCCCTGGTTTTGATGCTCCTCGACCAATATGGGTGAAACTAAACAGATTTCGAACCGGACACGGACGATCCAACCATCATCTTCACAAATGGGGGCTCAGAGAGTCGCCATCCTGCGAGTGCGGAGAGCCAGACCAAACTCTAGCCCACAACGTGAATGATCGTCCGCTCCACTGCTTCCCTGGCGGTATGTCCGAGTTGCACCAGCTCTCTGCAGCGGCCAAAGACTGGCTAATAAACCTAAAAATAGACATATAGGATCCAGCGCAAAGAACGCTATACGAAATGATGATGATGATGTTTTTTTTTCATGAAAGAGTAACAAACGTACATATATCCTGATAAATTTTCACGTTTATAGCAGTAGTAACAACTTTTGCTTGTGTCGTCGACATAGTAGAAAGAAAGTATTAACTTCATATAAGGCTTAAACCCCTAATAGACCCTTTTCGGGACGGAATTTATATAACCTTTCTTAGTGGTAACCCACGTCACCCCAGGTATCCGTAACCCAAATTACAATTTGCAAGTTTGAGCGCTTTAATTGCACATGGATGGCCAATAAATCGGACAGCTAGTTCATTAGTTCCTAAAAACAGATTTTCTTTAAAATAGTCAACTGTAAAACAAATAATAACATTGGCCAGTAAAAAGAGACAAAGCAACTGATGTAAGACCAGATAGACTATTTATTTTTAAACAAAACTGACCTGTTTTCTAAATCAAACGTTCAATTTTCCAGACCCATTTTTCCATCTAGGATAAAGTAGGGTACAGTAGTACAAAGAAACTAGTAGCCACAGATTAAGTACGACAAGCTACAGATAGCTGGGTATTTGGTACAGATAGAAGAATCTAGAACAAACCAAAGTAATTGTGATCATTATTATACTAAATTGGTTTGTAAGGCCGCGTTCACAATACAGCGTGTGATCAAGAGAACAGAAAATTGTCGGTAATAAAAATTAGTTACCCAAAATTATTATACCAATACTAGAGAACGCCCGCAGCTACGCTTGCACATTTTTTTTAATTTAACTGTTTCTGCCCGATCCGCGACTTGCGACTGAATCAAATGTATAGAAAAGTTCTAAGCATGCCACGCGCAGCGGCGATCGGCGACGCGACCGGCGAACAGCACCGAGCGGTACCGCGGCGAGTCGCGCGACACGTCGCGCGACCAAAACAAATGTATGAATTAGTACGGCGCACGCCACGGCGTCGAGCGGTAGTCACGGCGACTAGCGCCGGAGCTGAGTCGGTATAAAATTTTTAGTTTATTTCTCCGCGAGCATGATATTATTCTTAGAATTTTTAGTTAGACTAGCTATTTGGAACGTCTGGATGTTATCTATATCTACATAAATGTATACAGGATAAATAAAGTTGAAGCGTCTGTCTGTGATTTCAGAATACCTAAGTAAGTTTTTAGAAGTGCATATACCTAGTTAGTTAGATCACACTTACCTACAAAAGCTTTTCCGTATTTTAACTCAAAACTCGAGTTACAATACCTACAAGCGTCGGCTCAGTACGCATTCACCTACAGAATGTATACCGAAGCGCCTTGAGTTTGGTATGCAGTAGGTTAGGTGAGTACCGAGCCTGACGCTCGTAGGTATAAATCGCGTTCCGACCGTTTGTATAAAGATAAAATACAGTACCTATAGATTTCAATACCGTGGTTAGGTACACAATATCAAGTCTGCCTCTGTGATCTTGCGGTAGTGTAAGCGGATCATGAGGTCTTGGGTTCGATTGACGGCTTGAAACAAATGTGATATTAGCACCAATGTCTGTACAATGTCGAGCTAAATTTCATAAAAAGATTTCAGTGTCGTCTGAAAATGTCGTCTCGCTCCTGGTCTACACTGGTCGCGACGGCGAGCGCGTGTGCCCGTGGCATGTTTTTCGTGTCGCGCGTATTGTCGCGTCGCCGGTCGTGTCGCAGGTCGCGTCGCCGGTCCCCGTGGCCAAGCCGTAAGATCTCCAAGGAAAATACATGCCAAATTTCAGCTTCCTGTGTCTTATAGTTTTGGCTGTAGCTTGTCTGTCAGTCAGTCAGTAACGCAAGGATTTTATATATACAGATTGTGCCAATCATTACGAACATATTTACCTCGACACCATACCTGGGAAATAATTTAATTATTACAAAATCGATGCATTTCTTGCTCCAATTTGACCTATACATGTTCTATGCACCGATTAGGCCTCCCTCACATTGAAAAGAAAAGAAAAAGAAAAATGTTTATTTGTGCCTCACAATGATAAATGACAGAAAAACACAATCAAGATAAAATACATAATATAAAATCGAATAACAAATTAGATGGAACAGCATTATTGAGGCCAAAATTGGAGCCTGCCTCAGCTAATGCTGCGACAAACTTTGCCGCAGCGCTGGTATTCTGGCAGGTCCATTGAATGACGTCATGTGTTCAGAATAAAAATAAAAAACACATAAAATAAAACTTTTAAACTAAAAACTTATAAACTAAAAACAAATAGAAAAATCTTAAACATTTAATTGCAATAACTGCTAACATACGCAAGTTCTATCATTGCTTCTGTCCAGTTCCTGGACGACGCAATGTCATTAGTGTCAAAGTAGTAACACTGAACACTGACGCTTACATAATCTATCTGAATCTATCTATGGCTACGCTAGCTATGGCATTGCATAAAATAAGGTGGCATTGCGCATCAAAAATGGCGTACGATTGTTATTACATAAAAAATAAACTTATATTACCATTCAACTTGTGATATGCGTGTTCTATTTTTGTGTAGTGTTTTTTGTGTATATGCATGTGGTGTATGTAGTATATGACTGCCAAATGTCATAATGAGACTTATTCAACCGGCTATGCATACATGTAAGTACTAAGCTATTGTTATTATGCTGCAAATGTTCTAGTAAATGCAAATCCTACTTCCCCAGCTTCTGCTCGTCTAATAAAATCTGCTTTAGCCTTATACGGAATGTATACGACGTTTACATTGGGCGTCAGCGTTCCCCGAGCGTACGCCCAACGTGCGCTCGGCGTTCACTCTGTTGTACAAAGTGAACGCCGGGCGCACGCCGAACGGACGCTGAGCGTACGCTCGAGGAACGCTCATGAACAATGTGAGGGATGCTTTAATGTATCTCGAACATTGCTCGCGCGCTTTACATTGGAGCTTTTAAAATGTTTAAGCCCAAAAAAATATTTAGTTTCCCAGGTACCTATAATACCTGCTTTGCTTAGTTTGACGTGGCATTATGTGCAAAACGAGTAGATTTCGGCTTGGTCATTGGTCTTTTGACACCGAGTATATGTAGCGCTCATAACGTGACTTGACTTACCGTTCGTAATAGATGGATGAAGTTAAGCAACGTTTGCAAAGGTCACCAGTTAGATGGGTCCATCAGTCGTGGTTAGGAGATGCCAGTCATTTAAGCATAACTGGTGTAACTCATGTCTTAACGTCGAAGCAAATATAAGGCATAACCTCCAACTCGACGACCGGTTGGCGCAGCGTGAGTGTAAGCGACTGCTACGCCGAAGGTCGCGGGTTCGATTCCCGCTCAAGTCAAACATTTCTGTGCATGAACATGGATGTTTGTCTTGGTCTGGGTGTTTCTATGTATAATAAGTATGTATTTACAAAAAAAAGTATATATGTATGTTTATCCATTATCTAGTACCCATAACACAAGCTCTGCTTAGCTTGGGACTAGATGGTGATGTGTGTATGTGGTAGAATATTATTATATTATTATTATTATATTAACTGCATTATGCAGAAAACTTCGTAGCTTCAAGCGATGCGTCATCACATCTGTTGTACACATGCCCTAACTTTTACATCTCGGGAGTTAAAAACTTGAAACTAAGGTGTTCAAAAGGATTGTTAGTTCTGAGCTTCAAATGAAATCGTGAATTTTTAAACGAGCGTTTGACTTAAATGCTCTGCAACTCGTTTGCCACTTCGGTTTGGCAGATTATTAGCAATTTGAATATACTTTTTGTTACAGTTAAGTACTTTTTAATACTGATGGTGGTTATCCAACATTAAAGTAATGTAAACAATTTTTGTTTACCTCTGAGGTATGAAAACCAGATTTCTAACTTCTTTGCGAGGTCAGTTCACATAAAATATTATTTGGTTTAATGTGAAAAGTTTTGGAAATTTTCTATCTAAGGTTACACGGCGTAAACCCTCTTAGATCGTATTTTATGTAAGCGACGAAAAACAGACAGAAAAAGCGAGGCCAGCAGATTGACAAATGTGCCTGCCACATTTGTCACTCACAAAGAACATACAATTTGTTTACATGACATGGCTTTAAACAAAATCCTATTTTGTTTAAGAGTGATTTGAGTATCACACCGCTTGAGAATTCCAAGTGCAAGGGCACTTCAAATACACAAGAAATAATACAAACTACAAGTCAAAACTCAAAATGCCATGGTGTCAATAAAAGATCCGAATATCTACCACAGTGACGATGACGATTGAAAAAAAATCAAATTAAATATCAGAGTTTTAAAAACCAACCATGCTTCCAAAAAGAAGTTCAAAATTCAATTCGAAATTCAATGAAGTCTTACACGTCCAATAAAGAGTTCGAATTACAGGTCAAAAATTCTAAGAAGATCTATGCTTGCAATAAAAAGATCGAATTACAGGTCAAAAATTTAAAGAATAGGTATCTATGCTTGCAGTAAAAAGATCCAATTACAAGACAAAAATTGAAAGAAGTTCTATGCTTGCAATAAAAATATGGAATTACAGGTCAAAATTTAATTTCAATATGGACAAACACTCATTTGATCTAAGCTCCTAAAAAGTGCTAATTTCTGGTCAACATTCTAAAAACTTTCATTCTTTCTTAGAAAAATACAGGCAAAATTTAATTATCAAATAAATTCCATGCACCCAATAAAAAGTTCAAATTACTAGTCAAAATTCGAAGAATTGTCACGCTGCCAATAAAAAGTTCAAATTACAAATCATAGCTCCAATTGTTCAGTCTTTCTCGCCTCTTATTTAGACTATGGAAGATCCGTGTTCTCAATAAACATTAGGAAATGTACCCACAGCGGAACAATTATTACATAATTACTCCCCAAAACGAGTGCATTCCAAAACATTAATTGTACAGAATGAGTGTTCCAATGTGCGCTCGTGTAGGACAGTTGCTAAATTGCGTCGCATCTTGCTCCCATTGCCAAGTACTGCAATTATCCGTGACATGTTATATAAGCATCGCTGCTCTGAGCTTAAGGTTATATCTGCAACCTTTGTTTTAAATTCTAGCATAAGAGAACAATGATTAAGAGTTGAAATTGTATTACATGATGTAAGGTAATATGAGGTAAGGAGTGCACTGACTGAATAAACATCGTTATGTAAATGGTGAATTTCGTGATTTATACGAGGAATAGGTACAAAAAATACCCAAATAAATTTTATGAGTTACGTTGGTGAATTTTCAAGTAACTATATATTAATAAAGGAAAATACATAAATTCATATTAAAATTGTCAAAAACACTTTCTATATTGATATGAATATAGGTGAAGGGTGGGTTATTATTGAAGGAGTTGCTGATATAGACTTTAACATAAATTCTATATGACAGAGCATACATGAGCCCAAAAAAAACCAAAGGACCACTAAATGAAAAGTCGACAGCTGCTTTACTAAACCATAGCACATTTGACTTTCTGTATATAATTTATTAACAATGTGTGTATCCAAACCATATTCGTTTTAATATACAAACTGAATTACAACATCACAAATACCTACTCCCAAAACACTTGCACAAAATGAGCGCTCGAATAACACTCGCATTACATGTTGCAGTACCAAGAGTTACGGAGAGCAATTTTATCTGTGACGTATGACCTCAACAGTATTCGCCACCCACATAACCCTTCGTTTTCACCAAGGTATAATACATGTATTTAAATTTTTTTTGTCAATGTTTTCTTTTCACATATACATGAATAAAACTTGTTGTACCTATGCAAAACTTGAATGAAACTTGTTGCAGATACGTATACAAAACTCGTATGAAACTTGTTGGTTGAAAACTTGTAGTTGTCTACATGTTTATGATCTCATGTTTTTGTTGTAGCTAAACTTGTAGAATTCGAGACAAATTCAGGCAGTAGTTCTATATTTTAAAAGAAAGAACCTGACTTCTTTTTTAATTTACTTCCCTATTAAACTGGTTCTTGAGGTTCGTTATCTTTTTATCAACATCATTAACACTGCCTCCGTGGTCCAGTCGATAGGGTATACGACTGCTGATCGGAGGTACCGGGTTCGATTCCCGGGTCGGGTAAGTGTTACTGGATTTTTCCAAATTCTCAGTAGCAACACGGAATCTGGTAATGTGCCCGGTACGGCAATAGGCTCGCCCTCTATTACGTGAGACCTAAAAATCACGGCGAAATGTGGGTGTAATATTAAACCTCTGCCTACTCCTTAAAAAAATTAAAAAAAACATTAATGTCCATTTGCGGAGCAATTGCTGCCAATGCGTCTTTTTTCTTCTGACGATCATCATATAATTTATTTTTCACATTCCACATGCATTCTTGTACATGCAAAAGCGCAATGAAAGTTTGCTTCTTTGACCACTCCATTCTTCTTTCGTTTTCACGAAGTAAAAAACGCGCTTCGTCTGGTATGTTGAAAACTTTATCCAACAAGCATGGATATAGTTTAAGACTTGTTTATAATTAGTATTATACAGAAATTGCAATAAAATAAACAATACTTGTCTAAAACACGACTGTATTTCGTAGGTGAGAACGCTATCAATGTATCAGACAAGTTTTAACCTGTAACAGACTGCAGTGTAAACGCAAAATAATAATAATAATAATAATAATAATAATAAATTTTTATTCACAGTAATACAGAGAGCATAAAATACAAACAAAAATGTTCTAATATAATAATAGTATAAATTCTGTGGATTTTTAATTGATTGGAAAGAACACCATACCCCTGTACTAGTAAGAAACTGTATCACAGGCGGTTGGGTCTCTCTTTACAAATTTGAGATTTGTATTTTACAATACAACAATAATATTACGTATTTAACAAAAGACAGTGGTCAATATAAAACTTAGTTAATAATTAATAGCTACATGAATATAATTAAGATGATCATGTAATATATGATATAATTGCCTGACGAGCATTTTAGAGAATTCACGAACGTAACTTATAAAGCTGTGGGTCAGCATAATCGTAAATAATGTCAATGTTAATTAAACCTTTATTATTTAATATGACGTAAATAACTCATGTGTGCATTTTATTAAACTAGATGTTGGATGTTAGTAGGTCAATATTCTAATGAGGTGTGTTAGGTGAATCACAAAATGAAATATCAATTCTTAAAATTAAATAATAAATATGAAAAAATAGTAGATAAAAGGTCGAAAATACGATATTAGGTCGCTCTTAGGCGCCTTCATAATCCACGGAGTTTATGTACCTCTTTTCCGCCATTGTTCTTGCTGGGCAGTCATTAGAACCGGTGTTGTGGTTGCTGGGCTTCTTGAAGTGTAAGCAGGTCGCGCATTTTGGGTCTTCGGATTTCCTAGTGCAGTCCTTTATCGTGTGTCCTTGGTTGCCGCAATGACCGCATGTATATTGAGACTCTCTGCAAGACTTAGCCGCATGACCATACTGCTGACACTTATAACAGCGAGTAACTAGGGTGAAATCCTTCACCGGGCAAGATTACCAATTTATAAAGATCCTGTCTTGGATTATCAGTGCTCTACGAATGGCTGCAGATACTTCTATTACGTAGTTACAGGTCTCAGCATCTTTACGGCCCGATTTATGACTCAGCTTGATTTAATTGAGAAAGATCTCTAGGTTGCAGCTTTGAAGTTTCTCCGCTAAGTTCTGGTGGTACAGGCACGTGAAAACTTCCGTCTCTTTCATATTTGAAGGCACTCCGACGATCACGATTTTAGGCTTACGTTTGTGGGGTTCATTGACTATAAGGCCTGAGTTTGCATGTTGTACCGATTGTTTTACTTTCTCAATATCATCTTTGGTCTCGGTGCTGATGATCATGCCGCCGTTCTTAATCTTGCGTAGTGCTCTCACGTGGAGGTTCATTTGTTCAGGCCTGATGATTTTTTGCACTAATGATTTTGTGTCGTCACTCGATTTTAGCTTGTCATTTGGATAGATTGCCACCGAACTTACGCTAATGGGCTGAATAAAATTATGTGCAGATTTTTTAACCATCTCAGCGAAAGACGGTGCAGAGGTGGTAGGTTTCGAGGACTCCTGTATGGATTGCTTTAGATCTTGAAGGCTCTGAGACAAATCAAGTTGTTCTTGCTGGGATTTGATGGTAGAATGGGCCTGGATAGCATGCGACTTAAGGGACTGGTACTGAACTGCCAACTGTGAAACTTTAGTGCCCACATGGCGACAGAGATTGCTGACTCTCATCTTCTGCTCAGAGTTTAGTTTTCCTTCTTGTGCTATAGAACACACTTCATTGAGGTACTGCTCAATAGATGACATCCAGTTCTGGATTTCAGGCGTAGGGATGACTTCAAGTGCTGGACGCTCAGGTGCAGGTGCAGGTGCCGGCGTCGGAGGAGGACTCCGAGCAGTCTTCCTACTCGGAGTGAAAGGACTGTGATCCATTATATATTGCTTACAATGTCAATCACGATACATTTTATAACACACAGTTTTGTTACGGTCGCAGATAGTTGTACGCTTTGATTGAGGTCACGATTTAAAAATATTTAATTAATAATTACTCATGCGATTCAACACGTCCGTTCTCAACAACAGTGCGAAATATGAAAATGCGAAAAATGTGTTTTATACTTGTATAGATACTTGTTGGCTACACAGTGTGGACGAAAGAATGTTTGAGACAGTCTGAATACATGTATAAAACAACTAATTATGTTTTGACAAGTAGTCTACAAGTTTTGTATCAAACTAGTGTTAAACTTATTTCTTGGTGAAAACGAGGGGCAAGATGTCACTTCTTTTAGTTGCAACATCATGCATTTTAGCATTTTGCAGCCTAGTGGTAGACGAAAGCTTTTTCTAATTTGCGTTGTAGTTTTTTATCGTGAAACATTGTGAGTCAATAGAATTGTGCCAAATGTACCGTGGCTAGACGGGTTGGTATATGGTGTAATATCGAGCGTTTCGTCTCTTTCCATAGATACTTCTTGATTCGTGTGTTTCTCTTAATCGCCTCTTATGACACCCACGGATTGAAATTGGGGGATTACACTTTGTATTCTTAATCCGCCATCATACGGAGACCATTTTAGATTTTTACCAACGAAAACCTGGAACGTTAGGCTTTTAATCCAATAATGTTGACTAGCCTATTTACCAAGAGTTAAGTAAATCCGACTGCTTTTTTAAGCCGTAGATTCAATTCCTTCCCGGGAGAAGTCTTTGGGTTTATCTTCAATACATATATATATATACTAGCTGACCCAGCGAACTCCGTATCGCTTTTTTAAGAGTTTTTATTTAATTCCCTTTTTTCCAAGCTCTTTTTCCAAAGTTACCATTGACTTAGCGCTTAATCTCTTATCATTTCAGAGTCTACAAATGATGAACAAACAAACATAGATTTTTATATAATATTGAATTCCCCATTCCTTAAAATATCGGAGACGATACCCATATCAGCTTTAAAAAACATCGCATCGGCCATCTTTGAATTCCTATCCGCCATCTTTGATCACGAAATAGATGTTGTATTTGGATTCACCATCCCTTAAATCATCAGAGACGATACCCATATTGATTTTTTAAATTTTTCCCATACGCCATCTTTGATTTCTCATCCGCCATCTTGAATCACGAAACAGATGTTGTATTTGGATTCTCCATCCCTTTAAACATCGGAGACGATACCCATATTGATTTAAAAAAAAATCCCATCCGCCATTTTTGATCACGAAATAGATGGTGTTTTTGAATTGCCCATTCCTTAAAATATCGGAGACGATACACATATCGACTTTAAAAAAATCCCCTCCGCCATCTTTGATTTCCTATCCACCATCTTTGATCACAAAATAGATGTTGTATTTAGATTCGCCATCCCTTAAAACATCGGAGTCGATAACCATATTGATTTGTTTTTACTTTCCCATCCGCCATCTTTGATTTCCCATCCGCCATCTTGAATCACGAAATAGATGTTGTATTTAGATTCCCCATCCCTTCAAACATCGGAGACGATACCAATATTGATTTTAAAAAAACGTCCCATCCGCCATCTTTGATCACGAAATAGATGGTGTTTTTGAATTCCCCATTCCTTAAAATATCGGAAACGATACCCATATCGACTTTAAAAAATCCCGTCCGCCATCTTTGATTTCCTATCCGCCATCTTTGATCACGAAATAGATGTTGTATTTAGATTCGCCATCCCTTAAAATATCGGAGACGATAACCATATTAATTTTTTTTAACTTTCCCATCCGCCATCTTAGATTTCTCATCCGCCATCTTTGATCACGAAATAGATGTCGGATTTGGATTCCCCATCCCTTTAAATATTGGAGATGACACCCATATTGATTTTTAAAAAAATCCCATCCGCCATCTTTGATCACGAAATAGATGGTGGTTTTGAATTCCCCATTCCTTTAAATATCGGAGATGATACCCATATTGATTTTTTAAATTTTTCCCATCCGCCATTTTTGATTTCCCATCCGCCATCGTGAATCACGAAAAAGATGTAGTATATGGATTCCCCATCCCTTTAAACATCGGAGACGACACCAATATTGATTTTTTTAAATTTTCCCATCCGCCATCTTTGATTGCCCATCCGCCATCTTTGATCACGAAATAGATGTTGTATTTCGATTCTCCACCCCTTAAAATATCGAAGGCGATACCCATATTGATATTTAAAATTTTCTCACCCGCCATCTTTGATTTCCCGTCCGCCATTTTGGATCACTAAATTAATTTCATATTATTAATCAGCGTCCCGAAAATCTCGAAAACGATACCCATATAGATTGTATCCTATTCGTTTAGCCTTTTTTTGCCTTTGACCCAACCCTCCCCCCTCTCGTTTGACCATTTTATTATTTTTGTCTGGCCCCTAAAAGTTGTGGCGTAATTTTATATAGCCTATAGCCTTTCGGAATAATTGGGCTATCATAGGCAATAACAATTTTTAAAATCCGACTGCTAGTTCCTGAGATTAGCCAACATAATGTTTTAGCCTTTTTAGCCTTTTGCCCGGCCCAAAGGGTCGAAGCGTTATGTTATATAGCCTATAGCCTTCCGGAATAACTGGGCTATCGTATGCAAAAGAATTTTTCAGATCCGACCGGTAGTTCCTGAGATTAGCGCGTTCAAACAAACAAACAAACAAACAAACTCTTCCGCTTTATTATATTAGTATAGATAGATACGGAATCATTAGTGTCAATAAATTAGTGTTAATTAATACGTAATATATAAATTTATCAGTGCTCCGATTGCTGTAGTGTTGGCTCGACTGTCGACTTAAAATTTTGAAACATGAAATGTCCTGACTCAGAATCCCAGTATTACTAAAAACCAAACGAATCGTGAAAGTTTTTAATATTATAACTCGGTGGACTTTGCAGCTCAAATATTCAGGCAATTTCCCCGCCTATATAAAATGACATAGAAAGCAAGCAAAATCACAAAATAAGCAACGCTACAAGCTACGTCGTCGTTCAAAACAATGTTATTCGTAGCCGCTCGTAGCGCTCGTAGCGAGGGACCTACTGCCCGTAGCCGTGCCGTAGCAAATTCATTGTTCTCTTGTTTCCTTTATGCGTATTGTACGAAAGTAGAAAACATTTCGTGAGTTTAACTTCTTTCCTCCTTTGTGTTCTAAATTTAAAAAGGTATAGCTTTGCTTTTTTAAGAATGAGCCCCAAGAGGATTGCCACTTAAGAATATATTTTTTATTGGGACAAAATATAATGCAAGTCGCTGTGACCAAAGTTACGGCGTTAAATTAATTATTATTGTATTTAAATCAGCAATGTATACATTCAAATTATACTTTAATTATATAGATATTTTATTGTTTGCTTTGGTCTGTATGTGTATTTATTGAATTTATATTATATCAGCTGTCACATTTCTTGCCACTTTCAAAAGTAACACAAACAATAAAATTATGATGATTTTAAACAGTATTCCAGAGCATCAAAATCAATACCAATGGTATCCTAAATAATCTTTAAATGTTTTCCTTCATTTTGTCTTTGTTGTGAATAACACCACAGCGTCGTATGTAATTTAATTTAATTGTCATACTATCTCTCATAGAATTTTCAGAATATCACACAGATATAAATAAGTACATAAACACTGACCTTGTGTCACAACTCAACTCATTAACATAACTTTAAAGTTCCTTTCATACAATCGTCTGAGTGTGCACGAAAAGAACACGCCAGTTCATTCTACATTCAAAAATAACTGCAATACATCATTGCAAGCTGGCAATGATGTATTGCAGTTATTTTAAAGTGTTAGTGCGTGATTCTCTTAATTCGTCGGTACTTACAGTCGCGTCCATAAGCGAACCATTACTACTTAAATACTTTACGCAAGCAAGAGACAGACAAGCAACCATTATTCGCAGACAATATCAACATCTCATCCATAAAAACAAACGCAAATTCCAATTCCAAATTAACTTTCATAGAATCAAAGCGTGCATGGCTAGTGTTGAGCCATACTGTCCAAGCACGCCGATACTTAGAGTGGGCAAACGAGGCGTACTAATCCCCGCACTGGCGACGCGAACGCTCCGAGCGCACGAGATTACACTGGAACCGGATTAGTGATCGTACCGATGCGTTCCGGTACCTACCGGTTATAGACGTAGTGTGACACTGAGTTCGGTTTTGATAGGACAAACATGTTTTTTTTTTTAAGTGATAGAGGGGTAAATGAGTACTTGGGAGCCTGATGATAAGTTGTTATCGCCGCCTATGCTTATCTGACTGATTGTTGCGCTTTCCGCACTAAAGTCGTGAACCAGAATATAATATCACGTTAAGTCCGTTATGGAAACTGCGCGTGACTACTAGTTTCCAATTAGAATACATTGTCATGATTTTCAGGCGTACCTTAAGCTGAAATGGTTTTTCATGCCTACTTATAATTGTTTTAGTTTTCAGTTTTCATTATTCTCTATTCTGTGGGCAAAAATTTACAAAAATATTGCTAATCGTTTTCAGTTAGTCCTACTGCTTAGTAAATACAACAATCATTGTTGGTTCCACATGAAAAAACTTGAGACCCTCGCACTAGTGCTGAGAGAAGCGCAGAGATTTTTCACTGTTAAACGATTATACACTTATTCTCATTTTAAATATTGTGTAAAATCAATACAATAAGGTAAATTGTGCGGCAACCTCTTTCTTTTAAAATTGCAAATTGTCACTATAATTATTTTCTAACCTATGCATAATTAATACCAGCGGGAGACGATAAGGAAATATATTTCAAAGCTACTTGGTCACACTACTCAGAACTGTTATGTTTGATTCTCCAATGAAAAAGGATAGTATTAAGTGAGATCTTTTGCTTTTCAAAATGCTTTCTGTTACTACCGGACGCTTCTAATGATTTCCACTAGACTACGTCGCAAAAAGGTTTTCCATTTGCGACTGTTTTTTTTCTAGAATATTTTATATTTATGCTCATTTGTATATAATTGGCACTTCATTGATGCAGAGGCATATTAGTGCCAATTTTATGGGGTTACAAAAGGAATCTTATTCATGAAGTTACATATTGATAGCCGCTCACGGGGCTCGAAATTCTATTTTTGCAAATGGCGTTCCGTAGTCTCTGCCTACCCCTCCGGGAAACAGGCGTGAGTCTATGTATGTATGTATGTAGAAACTGTCATGGCGGTAGTGGAATCAAGATGCATTCATGGCTAGATGAAGGTGATTCCCATTTAGTTAACACGTTCACTGCGCCATCATTTTCAAAGAACTATCAACTGGTGCTTTGGAGACCTAATAGATCTCGAAACTAACCTACCCCTTGGTGCGTTTGAGACCTATCCAGTCTCCTAAAGATACAGTTTTGAACATAATTTATATCTTCGAAAAAATAAATGACATAATTATATTTTGAAGATTTTGTGGGTGAAAGATAGTCTATAGTTTTATATTTTGATAGGTTTGCACATATTTATGACGTTTGAATAAAATACAAATACTAAAAAAAATTTATGTCGATTGTATCTCGTACCGCAACCGAAGATAGTTCAATATTTGTAGTAAGTAGTGATGGGAAAAAATAATGTCTCTGTTGTCGATTGAAAAACTTTTATTAATTATGCAAAGTGTTTTTATTAAAACATGGTAAGAAGCACATTGATTGCTTGCATTGCACGCAAATGGTGTCAAGAAGGAAATTGAAGATAAATATGCTTAGGATTAACTTGTTCATTCCCACGGGCTATTTCTTTCTTAAATTTTTTAAGTATTTTGTGAATGTGAGCTGTTGTGTCTATATTGTGATAGTCTAGTTTAGTGCTTTTATATTATTTTTAAAATAACCATATTAATTAACGATAACATTATGGACAAGCCAGCTCATATATGAAAAATGTAATGTAGTTAGTAAGTGTGTAAATAAGTGTATATTGTGTTTTTAAGTAAGTAAGTAAGTATATTTATTTCCAATAAGATAGTTGACAAATTAAGTGCAGATGGTCCCAAACTAGGCTATGCCTGTATCTTGGACACCATATATTGAAAAGAATCTTTAACAATAAGAATATCTATTGGTAAATAAAATATGAGGAAAAATAATTCTAAGCAAACGTCATACTAAATAACATTATTAGTTAATAAAAAATATTGGTAAATTTTAAACTGTAACAGTGCAAAATAAATTTTAAATTAAAAAAACAATAAGTTATTTAGTTATTTAAATTGTATAAAACAGGACGGTGAAAAGAGTAGCCCTGAGTTTCTTGCCTGATTCTTCTCATCAGGCTCTACTTTTTTTAACAGGCATTTTTTCAACGTCGATGGTAGGACAACACTAAAACGAGCCACGCAGTGCCCGCGAAGCCCATCGTCCTTTTCTTGCGTCTACAAGGCGTACGATTCCACGAGTATCGACATATCTCCTAACGCAAGGAATGAAAATAATTACAGTACTGTGCGTTAGGGACCTAATCCATCTCTAATTTCTTTTTAATGTCCTTGAATTCACCTTTAAGTGGGAAGCAAATATTTATATTTGTCTTGCTCATACTTAAAGAACTTTACAAGTTAGATCCTCCCGCAAGGAGTGAAACAACACGATTATATTCAACGCACAATACGAAAGTCCTGCAAGAGATCTGATAGATCTCGTAATACAGCGAATGCGTTAACAGATAATAGATCTGCATGTTAAGTCACGTAAATCTAATAGAACTTTTCAATAAGACGGTAAATGTCGTATTGGGCGAGTATCGAGAGACACAGGGGCGATGATGCAATATTTTTCCGATGATATTTTTACGAGACAAACTGCAGTAGCTGTCCAATATAAACAGTCTAATTTAAAAGTACCGTTGCAGTCAAATCTTGTTGAATGTCGAACATGCTTCCATCTTTAAAAGATTCATAGTAGTTAAGTAAAGGCTTCATAATATTAATATTGACTGCCTCCGTTGTCGAGTGAATACACTATGCGTCTGCTAATTGAGAGGTCCCGGGTTTGATTTCCAATTCGGGTAAAATTATTACTGAGTTTTCCGAATTCTCAGTAGCAGCATGGAGTCTGACAATGCACCTGGTAACTAAAAATAGGCTTACGGCTACGTGTTATAACATGGTGAAATGTGTATATGAGTGTGTGTGATATTACACCAGTGCCTACCCAATCGAGAATACAAGCGCGAGTCTTTTTTAATCTGAATCAATTTTAGGTTTTCAAATTGTTTGTGACACAGATGAAATTCTGATACTTTATAAGTACCATAGTACTATCTCTACATAGTTTGCGACTAGATATAGATTTGTGTATGTGGTAGAATATTATTATTATTACTGTATTCACTAACCACAACTATATCTCCACAACATTACAACAGTCAGTCAAAGGCTTTGTTTCAACTGCTACACAATAATGATTCACAGAAATGGAGGCACATATCCTATCTATGTATATACCTATCAATGTCCGTCTATATCTATCTACATAAAGGGCTAGTGTATATTCTATGTCTATACAATATGTATAGCGGACACAATACTATGTATGTAATAGACAATGGCGTAGCGAGAGGTACACGCAACGGTCTGTTACTGTTTTATAGAGGGTTTATCAGAGCTTTGTCTTCGAAATAACGGTGTTACAGAAAGTTGTGGTCATCATAATATGATGTAGGGTGTAGGTAAAAATATTTAAATAAGTACCTAAATATTGAATACAGTGACAGTGACAAGTTACTTTGTAATCTTTATATATAAATTCCTTCCGTTACTGACTGAGTGACTTACAACGCACAGCCAAAGATATTATAGCTCAAGACGCTGAAATTTGTCATATATATTCATTGGTAACCGTAGGAGAGCACTAAGAAGGAAGTTTTAGAAATTCTCACGGAATAAGGAAAAACGGCTGCTGGCATTCTCGAGTTTCCAAGCCAGGATAGGATTAAAGTCAGCAATTATTTATGTTATCAAACATGCGTCCATTTTGTTTTATAATGTTTCGAAAAAAACTTATGGTAAGAATCCAATACTATTACAAACATAAAATGTTTGTGAGATTTTATGTTTGTTACACTTCACGCAAGACCTACAAAACGGATTTCAATGACGATGTGCATAAATAAGTATGACTATACATCAGCTTAACACGTAGGTCTTTTTTTCGCGATAACTGAATTCCACGTAGTCGAAGTAGCTGACAGAATCTAGTCAAACATAAAATACCCTAGAACAACAATTTAACAACAAATTTTTTAACATTACCAAACTAACCATCATGCAATTTCCACCTACTGCGCAGCGAGCAGCCATTACTTTTTACCACCCCTGCAAAAGCTTGTATAACAAAAGCCTACATCCGCATAATTTACAAAACTTCAACAAATGACTACACACCACATAAAAACGACTAAATAGTCGAATTTAATTAACAAGCGAGACAGCGACCGGGGTGGGAGCCAAACATTAAGGATATTGCGTGCCGACAGACGCATAAAGAACGATGAAAAGCGGATTTTCTTTATTACCGACCTCTGTACTGTACTCGTCATATAATGCGTCATACTCGTGAACGGGTGCTACTTGCGATGACTGGTCGATGGCGGTCTTATGGGCTGGTATAACTTTTTATTTATATTTAACTTCATCATTTCCATCATGGTTCTGAACATTTGCGCGGATTGCCTGCATTGTTAGGTGCATAATGTAAGTGGATGCTCCTGTTTCACCATGTCCATGTTCAGGAGGCTAACTAAATGAACATCAAAATTTAACTTGATTATGCTTGAGTATCATTTAAAGTAAATATATACAAGTAACATAGAAGGTATAACAGTTGCAGCACCTTACAAAAGTTTAATTGTTATGTATTATTAAAAACCTGCCGAAGAAAAAGAGTGACCGTGAGTTTTATTTCCCGTTCTTTTTCATGGTTCTACGCCCTTGCTTTGCGAACGTGGCAGTAAATGTAAATGTAGAAGCATACAGTAATAATGTTTAAATTTGACGTTCATAAGTGTCACTTTGTGATCTAAATGAATAAAGGATTTTGAGTTTGAGTTTGAGTTTGTACTTACTATACGTATTTGGTAACTGGTACTTACACTATGCGAACTAATTTTGGTATTACTTTGTTCGTAACGTTTTCACACGTAAACTGCCGATCATCATGAATTTTTTTATGTAATATACTATGCTGTAGGGATATGTATTTAGCAACAAATCCTATATATAATAAAATTAGTAGTGACACTATGCAAATTCTTCAAATTCAAACTCATTTTTTCCTATAGGTTACAAAAGCAACACTTAAGAACGTCATTTTTTATTCGAAGATTTATTACTACTCCAATTGTCCAATTGGACAAATGTCACCATTAAAAATAAAGGATCTAAAATGTTTATTTTGGAGGACTCATGTTAGGTTAGGCGGGAATTGAACCTAGTGAATGACGGTTTAATTCAGGGAGACACTAAAATGTAATTTAGCTTTAGGAAACTGATAACCTTCCTCCTCCTAGATCCCCCGAGCCTAAATGTCACTGTTGTCGCTTTGAAGTTTATAAACCACAACACAACGAGTAGCTAAGTAAGAAATATGCAAAATAACGTAGATATTTCATACAAAATTTCTATAGGTACACCACAAAATAAAAAAATACTTGCCTGATGCGTAAAGAACAAGAATCCCTTCTTCTGAATTCAGTTTTAGTTTAGAACCCATACTTGTCAAGTAAAGTGCACAGAGTGCATTCAAGTACTTAACCTAGAACACCAAACACTAAATCACACAGCAACTGAACTGGAAACTATTGACCAACAGAAAGTACTAAACTAAGTTCTAAGCTCACTGTTTAACTAACTAACAACAACAACAGCGCTTAAACAAGCAAGCACACCCCTAGCATTGACTCAGCAAAAATGAAACTACCATTGCAAATAACGTTATAACTATTAGGTATATAACGTTAACAAGAATATAGTTGCAGTTTCGTTGTTCATTGGGTCTGCAAAACTGTGTCCCTAGATTACTGGGTTAGCTTATTTAAGTATAATAAACTCGTTTTAAACCGTTCACTGCGTTAGTTTAGTACAGAAACATGGAGTCCGGATTAAGTGATATGTACTTACTTACTTACTTGATACTTGATTGCACGGGCTGTTTCCGCAACTCCACGTCTTGGCGCGTATTTTGCGTGCGGGTGGGAATGGTGTCTTCATTCGAGCCACCCCAGCTCTTCGAGGAAGGCCAGCAGACTCTTGATGTGGCCCACTGCCTCCCTCAGGGTGCTGTATCTCGTCAGGTACTGCTGCCTGTACTGTGCAACCTCAGGGCAGTCGAGGAGCAGGTGGGCTGCCGTCTCGTCTGCTGCCATACAGGCCCTGCACAGCGGGCTGTCGGTGATACCTATAGTAAATAGGTGTTTATTAAAGAATCCGTGTCCTGTGTAGGCGGCCGTGACTGTCCGCAGTTGTTGTTTGGACAGCCGGAGGATTTGTTTGGCTATCTTACCGTCTACTGCGGGAAGAGCCTCCTTGGCCTGCCTACATGTTTCAATACCAATCCAGGACTGGTTGTGTTGGGTCCTGGTCCTATTTCTTACCAGGTTGCGATAAAAACCAGAAGGGAGGGGAATGATGGGCTCGGGTCCCACCACCTCTAAAGTGGCCCCTCTTCTGGCAAGTACGTCGGCTGCGTCATTCCCTCTTGAGCCACTGTGGCCCTTGATCCATTGCAGTGTTAATTTGTTTTGTTTACCTACCTCTGTTAGTTTCTGGTGGCATTCAAGCGTGAGTGCCGAGGTGATAGTATGGCTTTTGAGGGCTGAGAGGACCGCCTTACTATCTGAGAGGATCCTAATGGATCGTTCCCTTACCTCACGTGCCATGATTGCTGTGGCAGCTAGGATTATGCCAAAACATTCGGCCTGGTAGACCGTGTTGTAGGCTCCCAGTGGTGCTGCGATGTTGATGTTTAGGTCCTCGGAGAATACTCCTGAACCCGTACCTGTATCCGTCTTAGACCCATCTGTGAAGATCGTGAGCTCGTTGTGATTAACCGCTCCTTCGTGTAGATCCTCGTACAGTTGGATTTTGTACTTCTTGTCGAACACAAATTGTTTCGGTATTTGGTCGCCAATGGCTTGTGTGAGAGGAACTTCTTTAAAGAGTGTATTTAAATTGCTAGTGTGCGGTGTGTTGGTGTCTTTCCAGAGCTTCAGAGCTCTTAGCCGGACCGCCGTCATCGTTGCTTCCTGTTGTATAAACAGGTGCAATGGAGGCAGGTCCAGCAACACTTCGAGTGCCGCTGTAGGTGTAGTTTTCATGCAGCCCGTTGCCGCTAGGCATGCAAGTCTTTGAAGCTTTTGAAGCTTGTTGGCGGCCGTTGTTAGGTTAGTCCGAGGCCACCACACTACTGCGCCGTAGCTTATCATCGGACGTATTATTGTCTTATAAAGCCATAAGACAATTTTGGGGGATATGCCCCAGCGTTTGCCTATCATCTTCTTACACTGCCAGAAGACAATGCTGGCTTTGTTGAGCTTATTTTCCATGTGGCTGTTCCATGTCAATTTGCTGTCGAGAGTGACACCTAGGTACTTGACCTCGTTAGACAGCTTAAGCTCTGTATTAAATAACCTGGGCAGTCGGTAAGTGCCCAGCGCGCGTTTGTGTGTGAACATAACTAGTTCGGTCTTGGTCGGGTTTACAGATAATTTGTACTCATTACACCACCACTCTACTATGCGTAGGGCTTGTTGGGTTAGGTCGTACACTGTACTGGTTACCTTACCTGAGGTGAGTATGGTTAGATCATCTGCATAACCTATTGTGTAGAAGTCTCTCGCGTTGAGTTTGTCTATGAGTTCATTGATGACTAAGTTCCACAATAGCGGGGAAAGTACACCTCCCTGCGGGCACCCTTTAGTTATCAAGGCTGTCTGAGTGTCGCCGTGCAGGCGCACTACCCTTTTGCTGAGCATGTTTTGGATCCACTGTATGAGCATCTGATCCACACCATGCCTGGCTAGGGCGTTGCTTATGCTGGAAAAGTTTGTCTTGTCGAAGGCTCCTTCTATGTCAATGAAGGTGCCCAGACAGATGCATTTTTGTCGTAAAGCAGCTTCTATCTGGTTCACGACCTGATGTAAGGCCGATTCCGTCGATTTCCCTGAGCTGTATGCATGTTGATTGGCATGTAGGGGTAAGTGTTTAAGTGCCCCACTTCTTAGTTCCCTCTCGCAGAGCCTTTCCAAGGCTTTAAGCATGAAGGAGGTCAGGCTTATTGGTCTGAAGGACTTTGCATTGGTACAGTCTGTTTTGCCTGGTTTTGGTATGAAAATTAGTTTGACTTCCCTCCATCTCTTCGGTACATATCTGAGGGCCAGGCTAGCCCTCATGATTGCCAGAAGTCTTTTGCGGACAGGTTCACCCCCCCATTGTAATAACCCTGGGAAGATGCCTTCCAGTCCGGCTGCTTTGAAGGGATGGAAGCTGTCGATGGCCCATCGGAGTTTTTCCTCTGTGACCACGGTATTTGCATGTCTCCACTCATGTTCGGTCGCCACTGTTTGTGTATCGTGCCACGTTATTACCGGGGTGAGGACGCAGCCTGGGAAGTGTGTTTCGAGTAGGACGCGTCTTGTCTCCTCCTCCGATGTGGTGTATGTGTTATCCGGTTTACGGAGAGTACCTGGTGCAACCGTTGGTTGCTGAGCCAGTAATTTCCTTACCCGGTTTGCTTGTTGGCAAGATTCAATGCTCCCACAGAATTTCCTCCATCCCATGGTACGTCTGAATCTGAGGCACTTCTTGTAGCTTGATTTGGCCGCTTTATAAGCGTCTCAATCTTCGTCTGCGCTTGTGTTCATTGCCCTGTTTAAAGCCCTTCTTACCTTCTTGCGCTAGCGTTCAAGCTCAGCGCCCCACCAGGGTTGTTTGCCTGGGGTTGATGGTATAGTGGTTTCAGGGCAGGCTGCGTGGTAGCTGTCTAACATCGACTGCGTCAGTGTACATACCTGCTCGTCGATCTGTTCATTGTTATCCAGTACTGTCGGCGTAGCAGTCAGGGTAAGTTTCTCTGTAAGTAAGTGGACATACTTTACTTTGTCAGTGTTGTGTGGTTTCCTACGCGGCTGTGTGGGTTGTATAACGACTTCCATGGAGAAGCTGATCCATCTGTGGTCTGAGCACGATGCCTCTTTCGAGACGTGCCATCCCTTGATGCGTTCAGCCGCTCCTTCTGTTGCGAGAGTTAAGTCGATAATTGTCTGACTACGTCTTGTGACGAAGGTGGGCTCCGTACCTGTGTTTAATAGGGTAAGATTGGTGGTGAATAGGTATTCAATCAGTGATTTACCTCTGTTGTTATTGCAGTTCATGCCCCACATTTGGTGGTGGGCATTGGAGTCCGTTCCTATTACGACCTACGTATTGGTTCTCTCGCACTGGTTAACCAGACGCGTGAGGTCGAACGGAGGCGGGTCTTCGGCCTCGGGCATGTAGACCGATGCGAAAACAACCGCTATACTCCTAGGCTGCTGTATTATTTCAATTTGTATCGCTGTGATGTCTCTGGAACAGAACTCCGTTAGAACTTGGGCTCTGATGTTTTTAGTAGTTAGTATACAGGTTCTTGGATGTGTGTGGTCAGTTGAAGAATAAATCTTACCTCCCAGGCTGGAGAGGCCTCTAATGAGGCCACCCCTTATCCAAGGTTCCTGGATGAGCACGATGGCTGAATGTTAGACCTCCATCCATTTGCGCAGTTGCGCATTAGCTGTTTGGCTGTGGTGGAGGTTGGTTTGAAGGCAGTTGACGTTACTAGGCGGAGGGTTCATCTTTGGATGATGTCCCCTTCTCCCCAAACGTCAGCTGCGTCAGGCCGGCCAGGATGTCGTCAGCCTCCACCCCGTCGTCCCGCCGCACCGGAATCAGGAGCAGGCACTCATCTTCCGAGTTACCCTCGGCTGATGGGCCAGCCCCCGAGCCAGACGCGGCCGGCTCTGACGGGCCGGATTCTGCGTCGCACCCTGGCTTGGTGTTAGAGTCCTGCTTGACTCGTATGGAGTTGTCGTCGCATCCCGGAGGATGGTCGACAAACTTACCTGAGGGGTCCCGGAACCTGACGTAGACGGCACCCACCCCCAACGCGAGACGGCGCTCGTTCTTCAACAGGATCGGGACCTGTTCCTCTGGGACGCCCACCACCAGGAACCACCCACCTGACTGCCTTTCGGAGTGCAGCATCGACCATTTGTCAACCTCCAATCAGGGGTTCTGGAACTCCAGAGCGCGACCCACGTCGCGCACGTCGTCCCAGACCCCCTGTTTGTCGGGCACGACAATGCCGCACCGCACTCTCTTCGGGGTCTCTTCCTGGCCCCTGACCTCCAGTTCGAAGCCCGGTGGTGGGACCAGGAGAGAGACTGCCTCCCTCAGCCAGGTGCGCGTTGCCTCGTCGGCGCACCAAAGTTTGAGGACCCCGTCCGCATGCACGGGTTTCCCGGTGAACGCTGGAGCGGGGCGTTTGGGGGTTTTGGTCGACCAGGCGTCACTCAGGATCTTCCTCTGGAGCTCCCGGAGTACCTGGTCCACCAACTCCTTCGGCGTTTGCATGTTACTGCAACACCCAGTGATGCCTTGGAGGCCTGTGCGTAGGACTTACCTACTGTCGTCCTGGAGGATTCGAGGCGGGGCTTCTTGTGGTCTCGCCGAGGCGAACTGGTCTCGTTGAGAGCACGTTTGGCCTCACCTCTGTCCTTGTTTCCGGCAGTCTTACCTGCTGTGTTGCTCGCTGGTGCAGCGGCTGGTTGCCGTCCAGGGTGGCCAGCTCGCCGCTTGGCGGCAGCCGGCTTCCTTGTACTGCCTCCGGCCTTCTTGCACCCCTCACTGCTGAGTATGGGCTGTGCACTGGTCACATTGCTGGGACCTGCGACAGCAGCCTGCTCAGATGCTTTTGTAGAGGCAGCACCGGCAGCAGCAGCGGTTTGTGCAGCCTTCTGCTTGGACGCCCTGCGCTGTCTCTTGTTTAGGTTTTTCCTCTTCTTCGACGGGCCGACAGTGGCGGGGCCACTAGTGGGCGGGCGCTGAACAGGATTGGTGGTCTTGCCCTTACCCTTCTTGTGGCCAACCAATTGCCAGCCCGCGAAGGAGGAGTCGTCTTCCCGCTTGATCTCGAACGGGCTGACGATTGTAAGGACGGGACCAGTACTAGTGCTAGCCAGCGCTGAAGTCCCGTCCTCGGGGGATGATATAACCTCTGCAGCCGAGGCCACAGCGTCAACCATCTGTCTTGGTTTTGCGACGGGAACAGCTTTCGCTGCCACCGTCGCAGTTGGGGTAGTGAAAGGGATAACGGTATCCATTAATGTTTTTACAAGACTTCAGCCCTCTGGCTTCCCACCCTCCATGGAGCCCGCAACAGGGAACGTCATACCGGACGTTAGGATTACCAGAGGGATATAGGAACGCGGGGCTGGCTTACAGCACGACATCGGGCGCCCGCTTGGGTTAACGGCCTGAGCCGAGTTACCAACTCTAGCCGTCCACCCTCGCTTGCGCCCTCAGTATAGCCTTCACCAACTACGTCAACAGCCGAAATAAATTCCGACTGTTGATGTGGACCCTACGTCCCTAGCCCGTGGCCCTCTGACGGGACACGATGGCCATTTCCCCCGCTGCGGCTCACAGCGGGGGCTACCGTTTAGCGTGAAATTGGGACCAAAGAGGGCGTGTTGCCTCACGGTCACATTACCGCCAGCGCCGCTCGGCTCAACCCCCCAGGACTCCGTCATCCCCGCGTACGGTGCTCGACTGCGCAGGTCCTAGCGCAGGTGGTCAACTTCTCTTACCCGTGACTGTTTACTACGGGCCCAAGCCCACCTGACCACGAGGGGGCGTGGTGAAGAGATGTGTAAGTGAATGTGTGTGTGTGCGCGCATGTGTGTACGTGTGTGTGTATGCGTGTGTAAAGTGCCTGTTATTTGTAACAAGGAAAGGTCGAGATGGATTAAATAAAAGTTTATAGAGTAATTTACGCGGGCTTTACTTTGGGACAAGTGATAGCTTTTTCTCATTCTATGTAACAAAGAGATTCATGCCACATTTAAAAAAGAATGAATAGTAACATTATGAACAAATAT
This sequence comes from Euclidia mi, assembly GCA_944739405.2. Lineage (NCBI taxonomy): Eukaryota > Metazoa > Arthropoda > Insecta > Lepidoptera > Erebidae > Euclidia > Euclidia mi. The sequence continues at coordinate 13,359,006 of OX123194.2, read as the reverse complement.
ATGAAGAATTATGAAAACACTTATTGTATCAAATAAAGGAGTTAGTTACACATTTATTTTTGTTTTTATCTTTTTATGTACAAGGAGCTAATTGTTAAACACATTTGTAAATGTGTATGGTGTGTCAGAATATAAAATATTATCAGGTCAGCATATAAACGCTGCTTTCTTCTGGGTACGGGTCACTTCACTTCACATCACTTAAGGGTAAGGCCGTAGTTCCTCACTCTGGCCAAATGTGGCTTGGCAGAATTCACATTTCTTACGAGTACAGGGAGTTAAATCTCAAACTTACAGGTTTCCTTACGATGAATTCCTTTACTGATTAACGCTTGTTAATCGATAGCGCCAATATTATTACGCACATAGTTTCAGTCAAGTCAATGGTGCTTGCTGTGGGTTTGAACCCAACATTCTCTATGGCAGTGTGTTGGTCTTCCACTAAGCTATCGCTACCATTTTTAGGCATTTATGTGTCACTTTTTACTGGTATTTGTAACTATAAAAGCCGGCAAGGCACTTGCGACTCCTCCGGTGTTGCGGGTGTCATTGGGCGGCGGTAATCTGATGTGTCTGCTCATCTGCCTAAGTGGCAAATCATAAAAAATAATTGTTTTTGTAGTTTACGTCGGTTTTTGCTTTAAATATAAGGTGCCTACATTTATCTTAATGTAATATTTTTTGTCAGTGTACGTCACAACGAAAAAGGAATAAATTAAGACAGAGACTGTTGTTGATGTTGTTGTAAAATAATTTGTTAAAAATCTATGCCTCCCACGCCAACTTGCTGTACGACTAAAGTGACTTTGCCTGAAATTGTTTTGCTTTATTTATGTTTTCCACGAACTAAGTACGTAGCACAGATTACAATAATTTACAACTCTGTGGAACGTAGGTAGGCAGCTAGATGTATTAAGCATTCGACCTAGCGTTATTATAATTTAGAATCATTATATCGCTATAGTGAGTATCGGCAGGGCACATAGCTAGAAGATGGCTGTTGGCATTTAACGATTCTGGCAGGTGCGTGGCGGCCACGCACCTGACCTTCCGCAAGGCGGACGAACTATCTTCTTGGGATCCCGGGAAGCGAATAGATGCGGACTGCTTTAGATCGGTCTATGTGGAGAGCCTTGGGAAGTCCTATGCTCAGCAGTGGACGTCTACCAGCAGATACGATGACGATCATAGGAGGCAGGAACTTAATTCTTGCTCTTGTTCAAAATCATGCTCTTGTCAACTTCTAAAGCATATCTTGGCAAGAGGTTACTGCATAGTTTTTGAGAGTCACACAAATAAGGGATGAAATTATATACCTAGTAGGTATGACTTTAGCTACATAAGTCTCGAAACTCATCATTCGCTGCTAAACGTATACATTTTCAACAACTGCGCATTTAAACTACCTACTGAAGAAGTCAACGTTTAAAGGGAACCCTCTAATTAGCAAATATTTTTACCTCAAGTTTGTCTCACGAAATTATCCTTCACCCCTAAAATTTGCGATAGTTTAGTAGCTGTTTTTGTACAACGTGATGACATGACAAATTTACAGAGGTATTATGTAACATTGAAAGTCAGTTCTCTTTCAAAGGACATGGACATATTGGACATTAGGGTAACTTATTAAGTACCCTAATGACCTAGATGTAATACTTGTGATACAAACTCTACCTAAAGTCGTTATCTACACCTCGCGATACTTTTTGTATTTATATTGTATGCCTTGACTAATTCTGACTTGCCTTTTGGATATATCTCCCAAGTAAAGAAACTCATTTTAGTTCACAATCTTGAAAAAAGAATCACAAAATCAAATAGTTTCTTTGCATAATTCAACTTGAGAACCCTCAGGCAACCAATTCGCAGTAAAATCAGATTAAGTTGAACCTGAATCTGAGCTAGCCTAATTTCTTCCAGAACGTTCCACTAAGCCAGTTACACACGATTTGTATTCAAAGTGGCACGGCGTTAGTCCGAAGATGAGTCTCTAGACGAATAATACGGGGAATGTACGAATGTTGGACAAACGGACCTTTGTTGGGATTAAACGTACAAATCCGGGCCTCTGGTGATTCAATTAAAATTTGCATAGACTGTCAGGCGTTTGGCTGTGTAAGATTGATGTTGGTTTAGATAAAAACTGTATGTCTATGGTTTTTGACGGCCTTTTTGTTTGGTCATCTTGATGGGCAGTTTAAAGGATCAATTATATTTTAGCTTGGATAGTACCTACCTACTTCTGCGTAATTTTTATATAAACTTGATAAGAGCTGCAGCTCTTATTTTTTTTATTATCAAATTTAGGTATCACCAGATCAGATATCATGGTTCTCACCAGTTCAGAGATCATTAGTGCTATAGGAACACAGCGAAATCTTTAGGGCGCGGATCTCATACATCATCTGGGGGTCTAAACCGAGCTTGCATTCGATTGTCACGGTGACATGTGACTAGTTAGTCGCAGGGAACAATTTCTACATTTTTTCTAAATGCGCACCCTAGTGGTCTCGACTGATCGTTACTATCCACTAGTCTCTTGCTCGCCTAGTCACAAGTCACCGTGACAATCGAGTGCAAACTCGGTCAAGAACCCCTGGCAAATAGCAAGCATGACGACTACAACGGTGCTTAATTAATAGAGTAAAAAATAAATGTCATATATAATAAAAAAAACTGACTATCAATGAAATTGTAATGAAACAAAAGGGTAATGTCATTCACCCACATCTCTAAAATATTTCATCACAGAAACCGCTCAATGTAAATCGGCACTTATCTCTAAAACATCCATAACTTAATAATTCAACGGTATTATTCCCGCACTAGTGTCGTTTAAAAACTCACGGTTTAGGCCAGACAACCCTTCATTACCATTTAAAGTGGTGCAAACGCTCGCAATGCGATAAGAGATTATGCAAATTCGGATCAAATTGTTAGTGGCCAGAGATTTGTCCGACTAATCCTACGTACTGAGGGTATCTTTCAATGTTTTTACATTTTTAATGAAGGCTTTTATATTTTTTTGTATAAAACTGTTAGTGGTTTAATCTATTTTAAGTGGCAACATTTGTTTTGGTAATTTGTTTTTTGTAAATGAAATTTGAAATTGAAATTGTGTTGCTATTGTGGTAACATCAAATAAGAGCTGCTTTTACGTATTAAATTAGTTCAACTCTAGACTAACAATCCTCTGCTGGTGGCTGCTGTCCGTACTCGGTGGGATATTAAATAACTACTCTATCTGTTACAACATAATTATAACGAATTTTATTATAATGTCATGAGAGATCATACAAAATAATTTAGCGGGTCTTAATCGTGTTAACCTAACTTATTTAAGGTATAAATACCTGGGTATTTGTTTCCGACGTTTCGCTCGTCTTACACTTAAATAAAGACCAAGTGAGGGTAGGTGCCGAAACCCACACTTCCACAAGACGGCGCTGAGCTCTCATCAGTCTCTCCGCGACCACGCTCGGTGCAAGACGAGCGAAACGCGTCGGAAACAAATTGGTATTTATACCTTAAATAAGATAAGTTAACGCGATTAAGAGCCGCTAAATTATTTTGCATGATGTATACAAATCGCGAAACTTTAAAATCGATTAGGTATGTCATGAGAGGCAAACGAGCAGAAGGGTTGCCTGATGGTAGGTAACCCCAGAAGAGTTATGACCTGGATGTGAAAAGGATCGAGTCTCAGGCACCTGTAGCCTGACGTTCAAGTACTAAATACCGAGGTATTTATACCATAAAAATCTTAGTTGTCGCGACCGACCCAATGCAGCCTGTGTGCGAAATCTATGAAGCGCCTGTGCAGTGGCGTAGGGCGGATGACCTTTTTTTTTTTTTTAGTCGTTACCTAACAGTTCCGGCCTAGCCCCTCCTGCGCCACTGCGCCTGTGTGCGAAATCTGTGAAGCACCTTTTTTGGCATCCTTTTTCGAAAATAAGTGGTAACGCATATCTCGGCGCGCGGCGCCCCTGTCACCCTGGCGCCTGTGTGCCCCGCACACATTGCACATAGGGAAGGTTCGGCCCTGATGACTCGCTAAATAAACTTCCACTGTGTCGCACTGTAGAGCTGAGAGCGGTCTTTTAAAAACATTTTAAAGAACTCTCAGACATACGGGTATTCTACCGCTTTCTTGAACAAATCCGAATTTTAAAAACAATTTCGTACCTACATGTACCTAAGTTGGTAAGTACAAAATCAATACTCCCAAATCGTATAATCTAGACATAAAGTTTGAATGTAGGTACTTATAAAGAAACTCTGGCAACACCTATGGGCAACACTCCAAAGTAATTTACACTCAGTAAGTACCTAAATAAAACACAGTCTTGCCTATTGTAAATAAATGCACCCCTTTCTAACAAGACCGTTAAAATATTTTAATGCGATTAGTTTTGCTTTTATCAGAAGTACGACATTGCAAGTCTAATACGTGAAAATTGCAGACTGAAATTTTCAACCTACTCGAAATAGGTAAGTGTTTTGCGGCGTAAGAAAAATTGCCAACTTTTATGTTGTCAGTAGGTGTTAGTAATAAATTTATGTGTAAAGCTGTGTCTCCACCAATGAAAAATTACAAACCTCTGAGGTTTTAATAGAAAAAATGCCAACGTTTTTGTAAAGAACACATGTTTAGGTAGGTGCTTAAACTATTTATAGAAAATATTTAGTTTTTTTAAAGACAACACTCGCAAAAGAATAAAAGTATGTGTCGCGCGGGACTTTACAACCATACAACCAAGGGACATAAAGTACACCCAGACTTGAAACGATAATTTGTGTAAGGTAGGTGCGGCCAATAAGGCCTAGCTAAGCGGGAATTGAAATAAATCAAGAACTATTTATACGTATCAACAATTTTTAATCTAGGTAAATTAATCATTTATACAAATTACATTACACTGTCTTTAGGCCTTATTAAACTATGGTAGTATAATAAGACCTAAAACTTTAACTAACAAAATAATACAAAATAACCTTCATATAAGTATTTGTTAATTGTGTTCCATAAAATAATAGCAATGATCATAATGACAGCAAAGACATAAAAATTACATCATCATGTCAGCCTAGAGACGTAGGCCTCCCCCAAGGTTCTCCATATAGACCGATTTTGAGCCACCCGCATCCAACCGCTTCCCGCGATCTTAACCAGGTCGTCGGTCCATCTTGCGGGAGACCTACCCCTGCTGCGTCGTCCGGTACGTGGTCGCCACTCTAGAACCCGCCTGCCCCAAGGGCCATCGGTTCTTCGCGCTATGTGCCCTGCCCATTGCCACTTCAGCCTGGCTATTCGGATGTCGGTGACTTTGGTTCTCCTGCGGATCTCCTCATTTCTGATTCGATCTTAGTTAGCGACCACGTCTCTGCACCGTAGATCATCACTGGCAACACACACTGGTCAAAGACTTTCGTCTTGAGACACTGCGGGATATTGGACGTGAAGATATGCCGTAACTTCCCGAACGCCGCCCAACCGAGTTGAATTCGACGAATGACCTCTTTCTTGAAGTTGGACCTACCCAATTGGATCATTTGTCCCAGGTAGACGTACTTGTCGACAACTTCGAGTGTAGTGTTCCCAACCTGGATAGGAGCAGGCGTACCTGCCCCTATCCATATTCATCTTAAGACCTACTTGTTAAGAGACTCTACAGAGGCCATCGAGCATTGTGTTGATGTCTTCCATGGTCTCTAGCCATGACTACGATATCATCAGCAAATCGATCATAAGTATTTGTTAAAAAAAGACCTGGCCACTCAAAATCATAATTTTCCTCTTCTGACAAACCGCTTATTGAAATAGCCGTCCAAATTATACTGCTCGGACTGCCGCAACCAGGTATTCATTAGACAACACACACAGCTCGCTGGGGAGTCATGGTGATTATAAAAGCCATAAATCAATTAGAAAGCAGTTGTAGGTACCTACTTATATTTCTAAAGGCATTCAATAAACATATTCTTGTGATAATGTCATAGAAGAGGGTAATAAGGCCTATGGTCGAATTTTTTAGGCCTTATTAACCACCGACCACTTTGTAAAGAAATAGTTATTTGTGCAACAAGAGAGCAAAGTTGTTTTTTGTTTCGAGTGCTGATTTTGAGTCCCGAGCAAGCGAACGATTCTATGATTGATTCACGAGCGTAGCGAGTGAATCAAAGTTAGAATCCTGAGCTTAGTGAGGGACTCAACAGCACGAGATACAAAAAACTTTGCTCTCGTGTAGTACACATAATTTTCACCACAGCAGTGAGAACACATATTACTTAGGAGACAGAAATGAACAGGAATAGATTGAATTCTGCATTAATCACTTGTTGATTTAACTCTTCTGATGTTAAAGTACAGTCATCATCGCTAGTTTCAGTCATATTTTTAGATTATTTTATATATTAATATAATTTAACACGTTACGCTATACTTATGTATTGTATCAGCATCAGCGAAATTTTTATTCCCGCTACTTTTTTAAATCGCGTTTTAATACCGCGTCCCTGATGTTTATTTTACAAATGTATCATTGTTGTAATTCCAAATAAAAATGTATTGGTTAAATACCAATTTTAAACTATTAATTAGACTTATTTTATTAAAATTCAATAATAAATTAAACATATAAAAAAGTAATTTCTTTATTACAAATATCTTTTTTTATTTGCGTTTCCGAAGGTGTTTTCTTTGAGGTCGAATTCCAAAATCGAAATTCGAATTCGAAGGGGTTTGTTTTTTCACTCACTTTGTATATGCATGTGAAAGAGACAGAGCACCGTAAAATTCGAATGTTTGTGTTTGTGTTTGAGAGAGTAGGAGTAAGTGTGCAAGTGACTTTGGGTGTAAACGCGCTAACGTTTGTAATTTTGTGTACTGGAGTTGTGTCAGTATGTGTTGTATAATAAACATACTTTTATTCTTAGATTCTTAGTAAAATAATTGTAATAATATGTATAATAAATAATTTTACGGTAATTCTATTGAAATGGGTGAAGGAGTATCTCTGTTTCTGTATATATGAGATCTTTAGCCAAGAGGTAACGATTTTTTACAATCATATTGCGTTTTTGTGTAGATCTTAAGTTTCATGTTTACTGCATTATATAGAAAGGTAACTTGTGTAACAAATTGGTGTCTTGCAAATGAAGTTTTTACTCTGTTGATCTCTACCGCAGCATATCTTCGTTTTGATAAAATAGTGGCATCAAATGTCGTAATTTTATGCATTTTTAGTATGGAATTTAGTATATATAATTTTCTTACTGTTAAAAGATCGCATAATTGATATAGTTCATCTGTAGCAAATCTGTATGGTTTAAAGAACATGGTTTTCTACAGGGCTCGCTGAGATCTTTCTATTTCTAAAAATTTTACTTTAGTGGCACCACCCCAAATGGGAATGCAGTAAGTAATAATAGATTGGGCAAGAGCCGCGTATATTTGGCTGAGTAAATGTTTATTAGCTACATGCCTTAATTGTTTAAATATCCAAATTAATTTTCGAGTGCGTTGACTCACTAGGTCTATGTGATAATGCCAAGATAACCTGCGATCTAAAATTACTCCTAGGTATTTAGATTTAGACACATTTTGTAAAATTGGACATATGCAATCTTCAGGATCAGTGTCGCTACATTGGTGATTTTTTATACTGAAGTTCGTATCCGGTTGAGATCTGTTTATTAGAGAGAAACACATGTAATTCGTTTTTTCAGCATTGAGGGTAAGAAGATTATTTCTCAACCAGACAGCAACTTTGGACATACCGAGTTCAGTGCTACTGCGTACATCGTTCCAGGTATCACCGGTAAAAACGACTGCAGTGTCATCGGCGTAAGAAAAGATTTGGGCACCATTTGGTTTCAATTTACATAAATTATTTATATAATTAAGGAACAAGGTAGGTCCTAGGACGCTACTTGTGGAACTCCGTATGTGACATTACAAGAATTACTAGTGTATTGACCGATCCTTACTAGTTGCGTACGGTCTGCTAGATAGTCTTCAAATAGTTTTAAGGGGATACCCCTTATACCTACATGTTCTAATTTTTGTATAAGGTTAGGAACTGACACCGTATCAAACGCTTTTCTTAGATCGAGAAAAACTGAGAGACATTTCTTACCTTGATCTAGTTGTTTGATAATAAGTGAAGTTATCGCTAATACCGCATCTTCTGTTGATTTATTCTTTTGAAAGCCATACTGTGAATTTGAAATTATTTGATTTTTATGTAAATATTGTGTTAAGCGTTTATTAAGTAGTTTTTCTAATATTTTTGATATGGAGGGAAGTACGGAGATGGGTCTGTAATTATTAAGATCCTCTTGTGAACCATTCTTATGGTCTGGTGTTATAATAGACTTCTTTAGAAGAGTAGGAAATATGCCTTTGTCAAAACATAGATTGGTCAGATGTACAATAATAGGAATAACTTCAAATTTAGCAAGTTTTAGAAAGTGTGTTGGAACATTATCCCAACCGGGTGCACTACTGGAATTCAAGCCCATTAAAATATTATGCACTTCGGTTTCATCCGTGTTAAGAAGAACAAATGATTCTAAATTCGTATTGACTGATTCATCAGTGTTTTCATCAAAGTCATTTGTTGGTACTATTATATTTTCAGCGAGATGTTTACCTATTCCAGCAAAATAGTCACTAACGTAATTGACTGATTCGTTTGGGTTTGACTTTACTTTTAAAATTTTGGTGTTATCTATTTTTCTTTGTCGGTTAAGATTCGTTATATTTTTAATATTAGTCCAGAGATTTTTACTGTTGTGAGCTTAGTTCTCTAAAAGGTCTTTTTCGTAACTACGTTTTAGTTTCTTTATTAATTGGTTACAATAATTTCTATATCTTTTACACAAACTTATTTTAAGTATTTCATTATGAGGATCACGTTTTAAGATATTTTGCATTTTGTTTCTGTGTCTGATACATCGTAATACACCAGGTGTAATCCAGGGTCTTATAATCTGTTTTCGTTTAGGTATTGCAACAGTTGTTGTATTTTCTTGTATGGCTTCTGATATTTTACCGATTAATTGTTTCACTATAACATTGGGATCATCCGAAAATAACAGTTCTGGTAGATTTTTGTTCGCCAAGGAGTTGAGAGTCATGTTGAAATCTGTTTTGCTTTTTGTCTTTTTCACTTCATTTATTATCTTTGTTTCGGATAGATTTAAAAATAACAGAGAGTGGTCAGTGTTTGTAGTTTTGATCACAGCAATATGTGCACTGGTAGTTTCTTTATTGAGCTTTATCATGAAGTGGTCTAAACAGTTATTTAGTCTAGTAGGAAAAGTGTGTCCAGGCATCAACTCATGCATCGTTAACATGGTCAAATATTTTTGTCTATTATTACGATCGTATGTTTGTTCTAACAAAGGTGGAGATAAGTTTATGTTGATGTCGCCAGTTAATATAATATTCGGATAAGATTTTATCGTTTCTAGATATTCATTAAGAGCATTAATAAAAATTTCTGCATTGGTATTTGAAGGCAATCGGTATATGCCTAAAATTACTTTATTCCCACTTATTATCTCTAAAGCTGTGGCTTGATTGATTTTTATTTCTTTGACATTAACTTTGATGTTACTTGCTATATACGCGATTACACCATCGTTTTTGTTTTTGTGCTCCGTAGTTTGAAACAATGAGTAATTAGGAATAGTAGGTATAGGTTTATTACGATTAATTTGACATTCAGTAAGTATTAAGATATCTGGTTCAAATTTTAGACATGACAGATTTAATAGAAGGTCATCAAGGTTACTATACACGCTTCTAATATTTTGGCAGAATATTTTCAAGTCATTTTCCTGTACGTTAATGTGCATTAACAAATCTTCAATATCGCAGTGACATGCATGTGCAAATGATGTTTTATCTATTTCTTTAAGGGCGGATAGTGCGCTATTCATATTTGGTAAGAATAATGAAACTGAGGGTGCAACTTAGATAGTAGGACACTGTACGGGAATAAACAACAAAGTACTGACGTGCAACAAAACTTTTACGCGCGGTAGAATATTTATATGTGTGACAAAGTGTATAATTATTATGTTTATAATAGTATGAATGTGTGTTAGGGTGTGTACTTGTATGCCGATTTTTTGTGTGGTTAAAATTGTAGTTAATTATATAATGTGTGTAATATAAAAATAATATTTGTACTAAAACTTTAATAAAGAATGTGGGGTAAAACATAACGTATGTTATTAAAGATAAAGCAATTGAATACTTATAACTATCATTAATAATAAATTGATGGAATTGTAGAACGTCTAGTCATGCTTCTATCATAAGTTGTTGAATCTGCATCTCAGATTTTATGTTTATTTTCGCAGACTTTTCATCTCTTTTTATGTATATTTTACCGTAGGCTGTCCAGCAAAACTTGTAGTGCTTTACCTTAGCCAGATCTCGTGCCAAAAAGTACAGGCGAGACCCTTTAGCAGTTAGGTGTTCTGATACAAATATAGGGTTGTCGGGCTTCGAGCGACATCCTACGTGTTTAGCAGCAAGTTTTTGGTTCCTGTGTTTAGTGTTTAGGATACTACGTATAAGTAAACATTTCGCTGATGCTGATAGCGTTTAGCGTAACGTGTTAAATTATATTAATATAAAATACTTAATCTAAAAAGATGAGTGAAACTAGCGATGATGACTGTACTTTAACACCAGGAGAGTGTGGAAGTGATTAATGCAGAATTTTGTTTACAATTTATTCCTGTTATTTTTAATAGTTCTCACTGCTGAGGTGAAAAGTTATGTGTGCTACACGAGAGCAAAGTTTTTTGCATCTGGTGCTGTTGAGTCCCTCACTACGCTCAGGATTCTAACTTTGATTCACTCGCTACGCTCGTGTATCAATCATAGAATCCTTCGCTTGCTCGTGACTCAAAATGAGCACTCGAAACAAAAAACAACTTTGCTCTCTTGTTGCACAAATAACTATTTCATCAACATGACAATACTTATTACATATTATAGTATTTTCGCTGTATGATGATTTGCATGAAGGTTCTCATTTTACGTATCACGCATACTACTTTCAACTTATGAAAATAAATTGGCAAAAGAAAACAAGTATTAAAAAATATATATATATTAAAATTACAAAGCAAATTGATACTAGTATGTCTCTCTCTATTTTTATAATTATTATTAACTGTAAATAAATTATTTATATAGAATAAAATATAATCCTCAAAATGTCAGATGCATGAAACGAACCCTCTGTCAGTAGAGATTGACACCATTGAATGGGCATGAAATCGATGAATAGGAGGGGCGGTATTTTTTTGTTGTGTTTTATTTGGTTGGTATAGGGCCAAAAATAACAAAAAAGATAGTTTTAATCTCTCAAAGCCGTGAGTTAGTGCTTCGTTTGAGGACCTTCTTTGAACGAGAGCGTGCAAACGGGGGCCCGGTAATACCGATCGACAGTGTTGATTACAGAGTTGCGGCAGCTCTGCTCTGGACATCGGCAAGGCTTCAGTTTCTCGAATATCCAATGAAAAATTTGGAGAAACTAGTTTTGAAGACAAGAAGCTGTCCACTCCGAAGAAACGTGAGCGCAAAGCTTCGATAATTGACATAGATAGTTCCGATGTGGTGGCAATACGAAATCCCTACATTGATAAAATTAATCAGTCGTAGAAATAACACAATCGACAATATGGTAAAGGTTTCGAAATACGTCGCCGTTTTTAGGGGTTGTGAGTGATTGGGAGGGGAGAGGGGTAGATCTCGCAACCCCCCTCACCATTTTCACTTGCCGGAAATACTTGGTTTCCTCTGAAAAAAAATCTCCATACATCGGTGTGTATGGCACTGCCAACTTCCACATTATTCACACTAGTTTAATAAACTAATGTTGACGGAGGCTTGCTTCGCAGGGCTCCTATTATCGGATTAAGGGTCAAAAGAGAACCTACTATAACCTATTTAGCTACTTATTACAGAACCCTGAGTACTGGAAAGCAATGAGGGCAATGACGCACAAATTTTACGTTACCTGTCACTATCATTCACACAAGATGGCGGTTGCGTTTCGTATCACATTTTTTCACATAAAACCTAAATATCGCTTTTATTAATTCCACTAGTTTAATAAAGTGAGGTTGACTGTGGTTAAAGGTCAAAAGAGAACCGAACACACCTATTTAGATACTTTCACATAAAACCTAAAATTACGTTCCGTTTTGCATATTTGAATGAAGAATTGTTGGAAATTGTTTAAAAATATTGAGACGCAACTCCGGCAGCCAAAATTACTTTAAGGGGATTAAGACTAACTCCCTTAAGCACCCTACACCACCAATACCTTCAAGTTCGGGCGACTCGTTTCGAAACCCAATCCGACAATATTTACAAACTGGGATAAATATGTCCACCTCGACCGAATTTGAGATCAGCAAATAATTATCTCTGTTGGAGAAGATTCAGATATGAGGTTTTAGTTCGAGTGACAGTGACTAATAATAAAAAAATATTTTTTTAAATTACTGCGTTTTATTTGTGAATATATTTGCCAAAACACATTTAAAACTAATTTTATTTCGAAGATGTAAAATCGATAACTACGTACGATTCCATGTCGTTTGCCAATTAATTCGATATTTATAAATAATCGATTAAATTTCCTTAGGTTACATCACTATAATTGTCAGTCATGAACTATCATGCATATCATAGTACAGCGACAGTGTTGCCAACGTAGGCGATATTTCGCCATTTAGGCTACACAGAACGAGAAACGGCGATGAAAAAATCTAAAAGGCGACTGGTCGCCAATTAGGCTACTCTAGGAACATTTTTTTATATTATGGAATCGCATGCAACTACCCATGCTGATCGCCATTCTTAGAATTCGTACCCTTATGAAGATAAGAAGTATGTGTTGTAACAACTTTCAACCAAGCAATCACATGGTGAGTTTGCACGCTGGGAGAGAAATGTATGTTTCCGGTAGATCTTGCGCCAGCTAGCACATCAACTTTTACTGAAGACGGCGAAAGTCTTGGTGATGCCAGGCCTGGCGCACTTCGCATTTTAGGTACAAACTTGCAAGTACCTCCGCCGTCCATGACTACATGGTTGGATTAGTGGGTTGCCGTTGCCGCGCGCCGCTGACATTAGACGTCACGCAACGAGTGCGACCGCTCCGTATTCTCACGCGCCGTGTTCATACAATGTTCAAATTATATTAACGCCTTTAACAACAAAAATGTATCATCAGAAGTCTAATGCAAAGTATTGCTTAATTAACTGTGTGTCGAAAGCGACTTGAAAATTTGATTTTATTTATTTTACGAGAGCAACTTGAAAATATGATTTTTTGTTTGTGTAGATATCTGAACGATTATGGTGTCAAATGAAAGATCTAGTTCAGAAACCATTTTATCTGTTTGAATCATGTAAATCGGTCCACGCGTTTAGGAAATAACTAAGAATTAGTATAGTAAAAATGTAAACGACCAGCATTTTTGTGGTATTTGTTCTACGAACTCAAATAGTGGGATAGGATACTTATATGATAATTATTTATTATTAGGTACGAGGTCAAGTAGGTAGATCGACGATGAATAAATATTATAGTTGCAGCGGCAAGTCAACAACCCTAGCGCGCCACTCCGCGCCAGACAGCGACAGCGTTATGTGTTAAAAAAGTCGGGAACGGTTAGGTTAATATCGCATTAAGCACTGAGTGCTCATGCGAGCTGAATTGCACTTTGTTGCTTAGTAGCAAGAGTCGCAAATTCAATAAACTGGTTTGACAAATGAATCTTCTGTACGCCAGTACTCTTCTTTATTCTGTGGTCTAGGTCTGGGTGTTTCTATGTATAATATGAATGTATTTACAAAAAAAGTATATATGTATGTTTATCCATTATCTAGTACCCATAGTACAAGCTCTGCTTAGTTTGGGACAAGATAGTGTTGTGTGAATGTGAAAAAAAAAGTAAGACACACCCTGCCATGAAAACCTGTCTTGTGATCAAATGTCTTAACAACAAACCTGGAACCAGCAGTATAAAGACGTCGACTAGTTTTTGTTTAGCAGTTGGTCAGAATATTCTTAAATTGTTAAAATTACCTGCTTTCACGATGAAAAGATTAGCAACTTGACAAATAAAATGTGTGAGGAAGTGAAATAAGTGAAATTTTAACGTCGTCACCGTCGTGTAGAATACAATTCTACAACATATAAACATGATTTTTGTCTCTTCAGCTACAGCTGAAGAGACAAAAATCATGTTGTCTCAGGAAAAAGGAAAGAAATGGGCATCAAGTACAAAAATAACAATTAATTAAATTTATAGATTCACGCCTGTATCCCCGAAGGGGTAGGCAGAGGTGTAATATTACACCCACATTTCGCCAGGAATTTTTAGGTCCCACGTAATAGGGGGCGAGCCTATTGCCGTATCTGGCACATTACCAGACTCCGTGCTGCTACTGAGTATTTCCTAATGGAAAAACCCAATAACACTTTGCCCGACCCGGGAATCGAATAAATTAAAAATGTAGACAAACCAAACTTATGAAAGTTTATGGGAAAAGTGGAGGTAAGCTAATTAAAAGATGTCACTATCTCAAATATTCAACATAGAAAAACATGTGTCACGACGTAACAACAAATTCAAAATTAATTAAAGTTACATTTCTTAAAATAGATTTTATTTCCTAAAAACCTTAGGTGTCCGCCACTGGGTAACTTCCCACTACGCATGATATCATTTGTCAGACGAGAACGCTTGACAGCTCTGCGACGCTTTTAAGCCATTGCACATTCGTCAAATGCTAGTCAACTAGTCAACCCTTAGATTATATAACTATTAGATGGAGGCATACGACCCCAAGACTGTCACTAATAATCTGACGTAGGTAGCCATATGGCCACCCATTACCCGTGAAAATGTAATAGACCTTTATTTCAAACTTTGAGACTTCGGTCTTCGGTCATAGACATTTTGATAATTATTCGTATAAAGATTGTGACGTATTAACATAGTAACGTTATAACTTTATCGATACTTAAATTTTACAGACTAGCTTCAGTACACTGCGGGTCTTACTTATCGCATAAAAAGGTAGTTTATTGTGATGTATAAGCTATACTACAATATTTCAATAAAAATATTGTTTCACGATAGAGTATCCTCAATTTTTTTTCGTTTATAAATGTTTTTTTGTAAAACCATCTGCCGCAAACAACTACTAAGCCATGCAATTTTTTCATGATGTTTTCCTTCATCATAGCAAGCCAAGCTTCTAGTAACCAGAGATTCATGCAGTAAATTTTAAAACCGATGCGTTAAAATTATATATTCACAGACTTTGTCACTGCTTAGAGTGGTTACCGTTGTTACAATAAAATAATATCATTTGCTTTATTCTTGTTAAAATGTTAATTAAAATAAAAAAGCATTTCAGTGCACGTGTGAGATTTGGTCATGGGAGAAATAACCTAACGGTTTATTTTTTTATTGCCAGTCAAATTAACAATACTGTACCTGGAGGCAAGCTATGCAATGTCTATTGAAGATACTGAACTTCAAGGTCTGCTTGACTCAGCTAAGAACCACAATTTGTTTATTTGTTCCTGTAGTTGCTTACATAAATGCAGATCTATTTTTTGAACGGATGACATAAATAACATTATTATGACTCTTTCCTACGTTCAAATTATTTTGTTATTTATATTTGATATATTCCTTAATTTACTTGATTGAGAAAGTATCATCATTCTATCGATATTTATTCAGAGTAAACCAGATCTGATGATATTTCAAATTTTAACGAAATTCTAACTTATCAAATTAAGTGTGAACCGACGAAAATTCGGAACGTCTTTTGTATATATAATATCTTACTCTAACTCTAGTAAGAATTCATAAGTCAGAGTAAATATATTGGGTGTAACTGCTGTTTTTATGCGGTTTCTATGTATATTCCTTATTCTTAGGAGCTGTCTGAGACATTATGTTACGCGTGTAACTCTCTTTCACTCTTCTTTAAATATTTACAATCTTCAACAGCCGGCAACCCTTATTTGCGGCTGGATTTAATTAGGCAACCATATATAATCAGAATCAGAAAAAAATTAGCTTTCATTTGATATATAAATCATACATAAACGTTATGAACGTAAAAATGTATCGAAATCATACCTGGTTACACCTGGCTGCGAGGAGGTGCGGCCAGGTGAACAATGGCAACCATGGTTTTTCAGAATCTTTATATGTATAGCCGTGATGTAGACGATATTTTACTTATAAAACGAATGAACGAAAGTATCTTCCAAAAATCAATTAACAATCACTTAATTAAACATACTTGCGGCCAAATTTTAATAGGCAACCTAGTAGATATGTATTCTGCTAATCATAAATATTCTTAAAAATTTGGTTTCAAGCGAAAACTCGATGAGTGCACTAATTTGTCGTGGGATCTCGTACTATCATGTTCCGCAAAATAAAGATTGATTTGATTTGATTTGATATTCACCAAAAAATATTTTAAATCGTATTACATACCCACAAGGTTTTTATCATAAAATATGTAAATAGTAAAAGCAGCCAAATAATCCCAACACATATCCCTTATAGCGGCGTACAGTAAAATATTTTACTTTACTATACGCGCTTCATATAACGGCTTTTCGATCAAATATTCAAACGGGGGAGATTTTTTCACCGAGAAAAAATCTCAAATATTTACTTCTACTTCGTAAAAAAAACGAAAACCGGGTTTCGAATTTTGAATACTTCTTGTTGAAGAAAAGATTCAAAATTGGATTATGACTATGAATCTTTAAAGATTTTTTTTATTTAAAGATGATTTATGTGACTTGCATTGTTGAATAAAAATGTTCAAATAAAAAATTTGTTTTGTGAATATTGAATTATAAAGTTTTGGTCTTATCAAGCTCACACATTCTAGAACTAAAGCTATTAAAGTAAAGGAGTGTTAATTATTCTGTCTTAATATACCAAATAATGTCCTCATGTCATTACATATTGTGTCTAGAAAGTTTCCAAGGTCTTTATTCTTACTATATGTGTAATTACTTTAAGGGCAGCGATAGCCTAGTGGAGATACCAACGGACTGCCATGCACCAATGACTTTTCAAAGTTAAGTGTGTATTAAATTGTTAATTATCGCTTGTCCCGTGCCTCGGAGAGCGCGTTAAACCGTCGGTCCCGGCTGTCATGAAGATCTTTGACAGTCGTTACGGGGAGAGTCAGTACCCTCAAGTAAACTGATACTGGTCTATACCATGGAATATCGCTATCCCTTTGGGTTGCGTGGGTCAGACGTATCTGGTTAGACCAGTAAGCGGATCTCGGTCTCCAAGGAGTGCCAGTCTTGGGTGCACCCGGGATAACGCTAGGGAGATGATGATGATGCGTAATTAACTATTTAAATACTAACTCTGTTTCCGGCTTTGCTCGTCGAAATATACCACGTAAAAAGATGACGTTATTATTTAAGAACTAGATGAGGCCGCGGTTATAACCGCGTTATTTAGTGCTACTGCACCGGTCCCGTGGCTCTTAGCGTGATGCTATATAAACTATAGCCTTGCTCAATAAATGGGCTATCTAACACTGACCTTTTTTTTTCAGTAGTTCCTGAGATTATCGCGTTGAAGCAAACAAACAAACTCTTCAGCTTTATAATATTAGTAAAGATAGTGCATTGTACTTATAGATCGTCAAAATCAAACAAAGTTAATTCTTATTATACGTCAAAATTTGCTTATTTTGCTTATTTTTGTCGTGCTTTATCATGTCATTAAAACACATATTTAAAATAAATAACGAGCATGTATTTAAGCATTATCAAGCATTGATCACCACGGCTAACAATAGACAGCGCGCAAGATTGTGAACACAAAAGTCATCATCATTATAATTATCATACCAGCCCTAGTTTTTAAAACTGTCCGCTGCTGAGCTCTTCTCACTATGGACTGACAATGGAAAAGGCGATAGTCCACTACCCTAGCCTAGCGCAGGAACACTTGTTACACTTCTTAGCAGACTAATTTTGTAATGTTCATCATCATCATCATCATCAGCCTATATTAGTCCACTGCTGGGCGTAGGCCGCTTTTATTGCACGCCAATGAACTCGGTCTTCAGTCTTCCTCATTTTCTTTGTACGGTTAAAATAAAATAATAATATGTTATTTTCTGGAGTAGACTGTACGGCGAGTAAAACATTTCTTTTTCTGTACTTATAATGTTTCTTAATAAAAATGATTCGGTTCTTCTTTCAACGGATAGTTTATTTAGTAAAATGCAGATATTCTTATTTTATAACGTACAGCTTTTATGGTTTCCTTAAAAGTGCATAGTATTTACCGCTCCCTCTGTATCTTGCCTTGAATATTTTACTGCCGTAGTAAAAAGGCAAAGTCAGACTTGCAGCGTAAATCGTATTCCTATTTCTATAGTACAAGACAAGTAGTAAATCTATGTATACTGTTTTTGCTCGTAATGTATACTAGCGAAAGTATAAAAACTATAGACATACCTAATTGCATAAAACTAGCTTTTGCCTGCTACGTCGGCAACGTAGGGGTCGGTAATCGGTACAAAAGATCGCATATATTCTGATAGCTAAGATATATCACTGCAAAGTTTCATCAAAATCAGTTCATGATTTTTGTGTAAAAGAGTAACAAACATCCATACATCAATCCATCTTCACAAACTTTTGCGTTTTGTCCCGATTGCTTACCCCCAGCAAACAAAGCCGCGGCCCACAGCTAGTCTAAAACACCCAACAATTCAAAAACTGACACACCTAGCCCTTAAAACTTGATCCCACTCTAAAGCGTATTCACGCAGACCTCTATAAAACAGATAGAGATAAAGCTACGATCACACAGGCATCCGAATAGCTATCTTACGGACGCCCCGAAAAATCTGCCCGTGATTTACCACCGTACTCTCTTTTGAGATCGCCATAAAATAGGCCCCTGTCATCTCCACGCGACGAAATCGAATGGTAACGCTTTACAAATATTTGGTAGCCGAGTGGCCGAGTCGTTGGCTTAGATTTATCGTTCAGATTTTGACGGCGAGTGGTGATACACATATAAAGGTGGTTTTGAGGGTGATTGAATGCAGTTGGGGCTGTTCATTGTTTTTGCGTGTGTGTTTTAGGTCATGATATTGTTTATTTACTCAGGCATTATTAAAAAGTAATCACTAAATAAATATATTTTTATTTCTAGCCGTAGCTACTTCTAGTCATGAATTGCAAGATCTTGAATTGAAATGAATAACATAACATGACTTCACACCTTTTATCCCCGAAGGGGTAGGCAGAGGTGTTATACACACCCACACTTCGCCAGTTATGTTTCGGTCCCAATTTAATAGGGGGCGAGCCTATTGCCATCTACCGGGCACACGAAATGAGTAACTTCTCTAAAATTTGCCTTAGGAAGTATAAAAATACTGACACTAGTCTAAACTATGATATAAGACTATCGCTTGGAGTTGCGGAGGTCATACAGGCACTCTGTAGAAAAGCTCATATTCAGTCAAAGCTCTTCCTAGTTTAGCATCAGAAGGCCCTATGTAGTGGTCTTAGTCAACTCATTCGCAATCAAAATACTTTTCATTCAGTAGAATTCAGATCATAAAAAAACATAAATATATCATTTAGAATAAGCTCTCCATATCCTAAAGCCATACATCATTAGATCCCAATTCCTTATCGATCAATATTGATAGCCACAATTCAGTAGTGACGTGTACTAAATGTGTTTATACAGGGTGTAAAAAGACCCTTAACGAAAACTGAAACCCCATATTGTACCAATTATTACGATCAATTTTTACTTCGACGGCATATCTGGGAAATTACTGGTTCAGGAGATATTGAGGCTCAAAGCCACGATTTTTTTTTTCGAATTATTCCAAAATCGTGTTTAGAATGATAAATGTACACTTTCTGCCAAATAAACATAAACAAAATTTTCAATATTTCCCTAAAATAAACGGCTTTAAAGTTCCCGACACGTAGTGTATGCCTACCCTCAATCAGCTGCGAGGTCATTCCCCTCGGCCGCGCGACCACGTGTTCATAAACTGCCGCCATCGCGGCGCACGATATAGGTAGATACGGCCGGCGTAGGTACGATGCATAACTCGCGCCAATTTTTTCTGCAAGCGCGCGCTATACATTGCCGCTAATAAAATGTGTCTATTATTTTAAGCTTAAAAAAATATTTTGTTTCCCAGGTATTATTTTCGCGCAGTATGACTTGGCATGATGTGCAAAACGAGTAGACTTCGGCTTGGTGATGGGTCTTGTGACACCCTGTATACTAAACTTGCCGATGTTATACAAAGATACACATGACCAAGATAAATTGACCTGTTCTTGTGTGACAAAATGGTAATATGACAGGTCAGCTATCATTGGAAGTACTTCACCACAAGCCTTCACAGTGATTTTTTAATCGTAATTCTCGGCTCCTGTGTAATCTGCTTCTGATAAATAATGATAACAATAGATCTTTTTATATTTGTGTATGGAAAATAAGTATATAAATATCATTATAGTCCACCACACTACACAAGTGCAGGTTAGCAGACTTCACATGCCATTCGAGGGTATTATGGAGAACCCTCATCAGAATTTTGTTACAGTATTATACTGGTTTTGTCTGACTGCAAGGTAAAAACAAAAAAATCATAACACTTTAACAATTAATGAGAATTTAAATAGACCTTTACTGTCTTACTAATTAAAAAATACGACACAGTGTATACAAGAACTATAAGCATTGCGTAACAAAAACGCAACTAATAAAAAATATTTTGACAGATTGCGTGTATACATGCGTTATAAGAGATCAAAATATCTATTTAGACTTACACAAGCTCTACACACGCTTGCACCCTTGTATAAGGAGTGCGTAAGAGCAAAATGGCGGCTATTTGGCCAGCCGAGGAGGCTGAGGTTGTCACTTTACTTAGGTTATGCGCACAATCTATGACAGAGAGGTTGGACTAGGAAGGTTATATTTCTTTGATCTATGAAATGAATGTTATTGTCGGTGGAGGCGTTCGGAAGCTATGAGTACAAATCAAAACATATTTATACAAGGTTATATAGCGGGTCTTACTCGTGAGTAAGACCCGCTATATAACCTTGTATAATGTATACTAATCGCGAAAGTTTAAAATCGTCAAAACATATTTATCCTTCAGAAAATAACAACCATTAGTCTTTAGTTTTTGTACGTTAGATTAATAGATAAGGGATATTTTTAAGAAGAAACCCCATTTAATATACAATTAAGCTAGTAAAATTCTATATAAACTATAAAATACAATTAAATTATTAAAACGAAGTTACGATTAGAAGTTTTTGAACGTACTTCGTAAAAGGTTGTCAGCATATTTGACGTACACACAGCTACACATCAACCTATAGAAAACCAATATTAGCTGAACTACTCAACAACAGGTTGGTCACACTAAGGGAGTTCGCCTAATATTGGGCTTGTTTAGTTTAATGTGTAGCTGTGTGTACACAGCGTAAGTATTTACACAAGCTTGTCTTCGCGTTTATTAGTAGTGATGTTGTGTAAACCCTGTATAACTCCTATACAGACGTTATACGCTGTGAAAGTATTCATACGTTAAACGTGTGAGTAATATTTTTTTATTAGTAAGACAGTTATAAAATTACCATCATTGTTCAGCTGTATGCAAGATTTTCACCTTACAGCCCAGGGTCTCCCTGAAACTTAAAAAAAACTCTCCATATAATTTATAGGTTAGCTTACACTAGCCAAGTTGCGTGACACGTACAGTCTGACGAATAAATAAGCGTAGGACAGGCCGAGATTAGATCAGGCTGCGGAGGCACGTAGTATATTGGATAAACGTCAAACTTGACGTATGGCTGCGTTCGTAGTTGCGTCTTCTTGGTAGAACCTTATGGCGTAAGTTCATGGTACTTGTTTGAAATGGCTGCTGAAGATGGAAGCTGCGTGAGTAATTTATGAGATGATATATACATACAGTTGGTGCCTCGAGAAGATAGACTTTTTGTAAACAAACATTCAGGGCTTCACAACCGTTTTTCAAACAGTTGTGTTTTAAATTTTATACTTTTTGAACAGTATTTTTTTCAATGCCTAATTATGACTTTTTTTATATATTTATATTGTTAAATTTTACTGAAATAAAAATATTTGATTTTGTGTTTGAATGGTCGAATGTTCATAAATTTGCCGGTTATTTTGTCGTTTTACACATAATTTATTCCGTAAATTAAGGAAAAATAGAGTACTATGTATGTTAATGATAGAGTACATACATGTTACTCTATTATTCACATGCTTTTTTTTTAATCATAGTCATTAAAATAAGTGGACAACTTGTCAGATGCGATTGCTAAAATTAACAGAGACTTGCATGCGATACGGATGTGGTCTGACAGATTTGGCCTCTGTGTTAATCCAACGAAGTTCCAGGCCATCGTGGTGGGAAGCCCGCGTATGATCACTAGAGTTGATTTCACAAGTTTGTCGCCTGTAATTTTTGACAGGTGCGTTATACCATTTTCGACATCTTTTAAAAATCTTGGTTTGCACATAGATAGCATCCTTGACTGGCGGACTCAGGTTTCAGTTGTCAGCCAGAAAGTATTTGGGGCTCTGCGCTCACTGTATCGACTCAAGAATTTTCTTCCATCAAAAACCAAAGCAATGCTTGTGCAAACTTTAATCTTCCCTATAATTGACTATGGTGACGTATGTTATCTCGACCTGAATGCAGATCTACTCAACAAACTTGACCGACTTCTCAATTATTGCATTCGGTTCGGTTTTAATCTGCGCAAGTTTGATCATATTTCTAAATTTCGCAAGGAATTGAAATGGTTGCCGATTCGGCAGCGACGAAATTTGCGTACCTTGTCGACTTTATACTCCTTTCTCCACTCTCCTAATAGTCCGTCATATCTGGTACCTTACTTTCAATATCTCTGTTCCAATCATGACAAGAACTTGCGATCTACTAATAACCTTCTTCTTCTCTGTCCATCTCACACTTCTAGTCTAGTACATTCATCTTTTAATATCCAATGGAATGCACTCCCTCCCGAAATTAGGATGTCAACTAATCGTGCCACGTTCAAATTTAGAGTCCCCCAGCTGTTTTATAGTGAATTGTTGGAAGCTTCTCAGTAGTACTTTATCTACCGTTAGTAGTCTATCTATTTAAATATTTATTTTTATCTGTATACATTTATTTATTTATATGTATTTATGTATATATACATATGTATGTATTTATATATGTATACATTTATGTATATATTTATGCGTATGTATGGATCTTGTATGTATTTATAGTATGTATTATACCGTGTATTCTATTTTATTTTACTCTCTTTGCGTATGTACACACCTGCCATGACCATCTCTGCATCACCCAAAGGTTGACTGGGAGAAAATGCCTATAGGCATTAAGTCCGCCTTGTGCAATGTATTTTGCAGGAAGTTAAAAAAAATAAAAAAAATAAAAATTAAATCATTTGCTCTAAGTAGCCTACCTATCCTAAAATATAAAATTATTGACCAACAATGAATAATATTACAGATAACTAGCTAGTACATCGCATAAAAATTTCAAGGCATGGAGATTTTACGTTGTCTGTGAGTGAAATCGTTAGTATGAACTTTAACTCACTGATTAGCTATAGGCTGATTGTATACGGACGAACCTTTATTACGTACTTAAAAGACATCAAAAGCATCCAAATTAGACTGATGAAATACTTAGTAAGTAAGCAAGATAAAAATATGTGCAATAAAGATTACGAAAAATTGTTTCCTTTATGTAAAATACTGCCCATAGAAAAAAAGGTTCAATACTTGATAGGCTTAGAATATTACTTTAATGAAGAGTACAAACATGTTGCCGATAACAAATATAACACTAAAAGAGCTAGGGAAAATAAACTGAAGAAGCCAAAAGTAACAAATTTTTATTGCCAACGAACAGACAAGTATATTATACCCTCTATTTTTAATAGTTTAGATTTATTAAGAGAAGTTCCTCAAATTAGTTTTAGTAACCTAAAGAAAAAGTTGAAAGACGTCCTTTTGCAGTTATAGGTATAAATAATTTTCTGCGCGACTAATAGTTTGCCATCTGCTATTCTGCACCCGCTTTTTCGAGATGCCGGCAGCGGGAGAAGCGTTGCAATCCTATAAACTTGTATTTAACTTTACATTTACCTATCCCTTCCTGACAACTAAAAAAAATATTTATTTCCTCTGAGAAATGCATGTTAAGCCCAAGAATGTAACATTTCAATGAACTAACGCCAAATGTTGACATTGTAGGCGCCAGTACCTTAAAAGATCCTGTTGGCAGCGCATAATATCGATAAAAACCCGATCCATTGACATATACTTCCCATGACACGTATCTATGTACCGTTGCGCTCTAGGATGATGTATCCTAGGTTGCGCTCATTGGATTTGACATTATTTGTTTTTGACAGAACTATCGCTAAGTCACTTAGTAGAAATTATTTGTTTACAAAAAGTCTATGTTCTCGTGGCACGGACTTTAGAGGTTTTAAGTATGTGTGTCAGACGAGGTCTGTGTTTCATTTTGTTGTGTTCGACAGACATATAAAAATATACGCTCTTGACTGTATGTCGAGCCAGTTTCTATATCCTTAAATTACGAAATAAATATAATACACTAGAGAATGTCCGCAACTACGCCCGCGAATTTATCTTTTGTTTTTATCGTTTCTGCCCCATCCCGTGGCATTTTGGGAAATTCTTTCTTAGTGCATCTACGGTTCGCAAAGAAAATACAAGCTATATTTCAGCTTTTGCGCCCAATTGTTTTTGTCATACGTTATCTGTCTTGTTCTAAAGTTATGCCCATTATAGTACATACATTTTGCCGATTCATTTAAGCTCAAGTCGGCCTGTACTGCTAATTATATTTGATAAAGTTTACTGATTTTGCTTAATAATAAGCCCTGCTCATATTGAGAAAGCCAGTGGTTAGACTTTTCGATATAAAGTATAATATAAATCCATAGAGAGAGAGACTAGCGCAACGCAATTAAAAGCGGCCCTTCACATAAAATTTAAACTGAACTTAGTCAGGCATTGTTACTTAAGTACCCCTTTTGAACGTTAACTCAATAATTTTATGTAATGGCATTAGAATAAAGTCCGCAGTAAATCGATATACAGCCAGACTGAAAGGTACCTGACAATTATCAAAACGACGGGCACGTAGCAAAGAGACTTAAGCGCAAAGGAAACGGTCCATACTGGGCTTGGAATTTGAACCGCTATGTGACATACCTCATTAGAAAGGCAATTTAATTAGCTACCAGATAATGATTAAATAAGATTTTTTAGTCGCGCATTTTGAAATAAAACATGAAAACCTATTTTGAGGTAACTAAACGCATACATTCTTTGTTACTCAAGTTTCTTAAAGCATGAATTATGTAAAATGTATATGCAACCTTGTTTGTAGTGTATACGGCATCTTTTAAGATCTGCTCATCATTTTAGCTGCAGGTTTACATGGTTCAAAATCAAACATGACGATAACATTAATGAAATAACGAAACGCCTATATTATATACCAAATGTCACATTAACGTTAATATCGATTGGCGTATTTGACAGCTGTTTGTTTTGCTTTGTAATACATAACCTCCTAAAACTGTTTGACAGAGTTGAGAGTTGCCATCCCTTTTAATCACTTAGCGATGGTTTGGTGTTGTAAGTTTACTATTTTTTAGTTTCAGATTAAAACGAAACTGAAAAATAAAGATTCATACTCCATAAAATCAAGATTTTTATGACCTTTTACACAGTATAGGTAAGATTGCAGCTCACGTTAGGTCAAATAGCGAAGCCCAGCCTCCATACATTTGTGGACCGTTTCCTTTTAGACAAAGAAAATTTAGCAAAAGCCTTTTGCTGTTGGTATTGCTCACGTGTTGTCAGTCCTTTCATTTTATCGGCCTGTGACAGTCTACTGGACACAGATTTTTCCTAATTTGCGTCATAATAGCGTTGCGACTATTACTTACAGGAAGAAGATTTGGCTTGCTATACCAAGCTGGCTAGATGGGTTTGTATAGGGTTTGATAACTCAACTTTGCAAAGGTACCATTTGTTCGAGTATTTTTCTAAGTCATCTCCTACAACACTCACGTAATGAAATAGGCTAGTGAAACTTAGTAACTATTCTTAATTTGTCACCACACTAATCTGTATTCTACAAAAATAGGCGTTAACACAAGTACTCTTCTATAAAAGCCCAGAAATCTGACTACGCACGGTATTCTCCATCTGTCCTCGTGTAATTTGAACAAATTATATCAGATATATAGATAAGAATCAAGAACATACTCCGACGGTAAATTGGTAACAATAATATGTAAGAAAAGAAAATTAATTTTATTCACCTAATGTTGTAATCATTTCCTCTGGCAAAATTTTATTATTCGCTAAGAGTTGAGAGCTACTATATAGTCTGCATACCTGCATGTCGGCTGGAGTGAATGTGGCATTGAACTGTGCGGGTTGTTAAAGTATAGGCTTTAAAATCTGCACAGTTTAACACAAACAGCATACACGCTTCTACCTAATGTTTATCTACACAGGTACACAACAAAAGCGTATAAACTATGTACACAGGCATTGGCCGGTACAGCTAAGCCTATCCAGTGTACTGAAGCGTGTGTGGATAACTAGATTCGTTTTTGACATAAGCTCCATACAAAATATGTCAAACACGAATCAAAAATCTACAGACCTATCTATAGTTCGAATATTGAAAATGGCCGTAAATCGCTTCGGTTGCGTATCCCTAAAAATAATTTCGCATAAATGGCGCTTACGTGCTTTTGCTTTTGACCCGTAAAATGGTTTTCACAGTACTGAATGTAAATTCTACTATAACGGTTCCAGGTACTATTAACGCGAGCAAATTCAAATACGAAACGTCAGAAATAAACGCTAATATTGGGAACACGAGTATTTTGACACAATATGCTAATATTATAGGTACCTTATATATTTATCTTTACATACCTTATATATACCTTATTATATATACTCTGATTATATACGTCACTTTCGCTTTTAGGTTTCATATTTGGTATTAAATTTAGGGCTGAGCAAGAAACGGCTAGACTAGGGCTCTCGATTAAATAGTGTATTGAGTACATTTAGGCAGAGATATACGAGGAAGCAGAGCAGAATCTTAGAAATAGAGATCATACACACAATAGATTAGACTACAATACTAATTTATAGTACGGCTGAACGCAGAAGTCTGTTTGGTATTTTGGCTACGTAGTATGCCCACTGCAATCATGAATGAAAATTTTATTCTTTTTATTGATTGTAATCATCCAATTTATCAGGAGCTTGTATCGTGATTAGCCTTTTCCATTATTTTTTGTTAGACTATATCATTTATTAAGTTACATACAAATAGGTATGTCTTAAATGTGCGATGCTCCCAAAGTATAGAATCATCTGCGTACAAACCAGTGCCCCGTACTCTTCCTTAGACACATGCAAATGCTTGCACTGTGTAAACGCCTATTATCTGTCTGAAACAATATACTTATATTACAAGACTTTTTGCTCGGCTCCGCCCGAGTTGGACTTTAAACTGAAAGATCCTCTTTTAGAGCTCCTCTACACTCCTAAGGAAATATACAAACAAAAAAGCTTTTTGTATGTTTCATCACTTCTGTCAATCAGTCAGTAACGAAAGACTTTATAGATTACCTAACATCACCGATAAACTTGAGATATCTTCAACAAGCGTCGATTAACCAATATTTCAGTACACATTCTTGGTACCCCATTCCCTAAAGAAGACTTCAAACAATCGCTGTCAAAACAAGTACCACTTTTCTCTAATCCACCGCTTCACAATCCATTTCAAAATTACCGACATTTGCGAAGAAAAATAAATTCTGGCTCAATTCGAGTTTCGATCTAATCGTTACATCTAGTTGTCGCCCGATCGCCTTCAATCGTTCAAGGCTGTTTGCGTACTATCCTTAACTGGTTCCGATTAACATCGTACCCAGACTGGTCCTCTACTCATCCTGTCCCTTTTTTCAATTGGCCAGAGCCTTACGGTTTTATCCAATGTGGAAAAAGCAAATAAATTGTGTAAACTAGGAAAAGGTTTTCGATGTTACTGTGCAAGATAAAAGGCATTGAAACGTTTTTATTCTGGAGATATTATTTTCTGAGGAGCTTACGGCTTTGATGATGGCTTACTGATATTTGTATAATATAGACATATAGGGGTAGAACACGGATCGTGTCGTTGATGTAAATAAAATATGCGATCATACAAATTAGAATAACGGATAAAGGATGGTATGTTAATTATTGTTTTCGTAGACAAATCGCTAATTGGTATCTAGCGTGACTACATGCAATATGTTATGACTACATCGTAAAAAAAGCCGTTTCATGAAATGGTCGCATTTCATGAAACTAAAATTTATGTTGCATTGTCAACGTTTAACGATTTGGTCAGCTGTATTTGCCATATCGTAAAGTTGGGTGTCCATACAACAACAATTAATAAAAAAACAGAATATGTTTCGAACTTGGCCAGTCTAATAAACTAAGTTTACGGCGCACTGCGAAGCAAGTCGCGTCATGAGCCGGTATAAAGCCAATAGCCTTGGCGTGACAGTGTTTTGTTATCGCCACTAGGTTATCGCTACCTATATGACGAGAAAAGATGATACCCAATAATTAAACGGCTCATAAACGTACTTTATCCTATAAAATAAATATAATAAAAAATAACTCTCTTTTAATATAGGGCCGGTATTAAAATATATTGAATCTCCAACTGCGCAAAGAACTATAAAAAAAAGATTCTTATCCACCTCGCTCAACGAAAAGTAATTTACTTTGCTAGAAAGCATTGTACTGTCAGTGTTTCACTTTCTTTATGCCACGACGAACTTAAGAGAGGAGTTTCAATTTGTGAAGAATATTCACAACTATCTCGTATTTATGGCATAAAGTTTGTTTAATGCTTTGCCGCCTCGAGTGAGAATTTCTGAGTATATTTTTGGTGTATACTAACTAATATTTTCGTCGGAAAATGGAGTTTATTTATCCTTCTTTTGTGTCATAATTTATCTGCACGGGTGTATATTTTTATGTAAAATGCGGTGAAAACTGTAAATAGTCTGGATGGATAAATGTCTATTATACGTTTTGGGGTGCATTACACTTTTTAAATCACGTTAGCTCTTTTTGATATAGTATTATAATTATTGCATAGGTAGCTTGTGACTACAGCACTAATACTTTGTATTATTCATACAAACTTCTAACCTTTAATGTACTCACTTAAAGCTGGAATTTTCATATAAAATTTAAATTTATGTGCGTTGTACGTTGATACACTGAAAGAAAATATTCTTGAAATGCCTAATGTATGAAAAAGCCATTTGACAGGGAATGGTGTTGTATCTAACAATATCATCCACAAAACATCGTCGTATCTAAATACCTAAAATTTCGTCGGTAGCCTTTATCACCTAACGTTAGCAAACGAACTGCCCCCAATGCAAAGCGTTCTCCCCACATATAAATATTTTATTCACCCAACGCGTCCAATACGCTTAATTGCTGCCAAAATCACCACAAAGCGCCACGCATTACCCGCTACGCGCCCAATGCTAATTTTCACATACAATATGTAGATTTGAAATCATTGGATACTCTTTAGCTTTAATTAACTGGACATCCATTCTAATATGATAAATTCGAATATTTGTTTGTTTATCCTTCTTTGACGCTAAAGTGCGAGCGCGTCATCGAACGGATCTCGATGAAACTTTGATATAGTTTCATACAGAATGATACGTAGGCTTTGTCACGATATCTGACTACTACACGGGTGGAACCGTCGACAAACCCTAGTATAAAAATATTTGTAGAAGACGCAACAACAATCAGATTAAAAGAGACATAGGAAAAATGACCGGTAGCGAGACTTAGTGTAGAATTTAATTAAATGATTAATAATTATAGAGTAGCGATAGGCGAGTGGAGAGACCGACAGACTGCCACGCAGAGGGTCTCGGGTTCGAATCCACGGCACGCACCAATGACTTTTTGAAGTTAAGTGCGTATTAAATTGGTAATTATCGCTTGCTTACCGATGAAGGAAAACATCGTGAGGAAACCTGCATGTCTGAGAGTTTTCCATAATGTTCTCGAAAGACATGTGAAGTCTGCCAACCTGCACTTGGCCAGCGTGGTGGACTATGACCTTACCGTTCTCATAGTGAGAAGAGGCCCGTGCCTGGCAGTGGGATAATATATAGGGCTGATAATGATGAATGATTGCTGGCTTAACAGTAAATAAAAACATCAGTGATGAACCGATGATATCTTTACGTTTTCAAACAGCAACAATAGGTTAGTTTCCAGGGTCAAAATAATTACATTTTATTTAGTCCGTATTTTATATTATAAAAAAATTTTCGATTAAATAAGAAATAACAAAGATGACGTCGGTGACGTCACCTAGTGCGAAAAAATGCAGCACGGCGTGACGTAATACGTAACTTTAATGAGCTATATCTTGGTCATTTTTGGTTTAATTTACAAATAAAAAAATACTACTTATACTTATCTTAATACATAAAATCCTTGCGTTACTGACTGACTGACAGACACGCTACAGCCGAAACTACTCGGCACAAGAAGCTGAAATTTAGCATGTATGTTCCTTGGGGACCGTAGGGGTACACTAAGACGGGTTTTCCAGAAATTCCCACGGGAACGGGCAAAACGGGAAATTCGAAAACATGCGTGCGTGCGAAGCCGCTGGCGTCGACTAGTTTTTTAATACAGGACGGACTTATAATTTTTTTTTTGTCAACTAGCCTTTTGTCTGAGTGATAATTTTCTCAATTTTTAAAGACTAATTCCAATCGACTATTTTTAAATAATAGGTAGGTAGTGTACTCCTGTATAAGAATTCACAACACTTGGCTCATTATGCAATACGCGATACATGCAAACTTTAGCCAAACATAAACTTAAATTACCTCTAAGATTCCAACCTAATTCAAACTCCTAGAAAAGAATTCAAAACGGATTAACGAGCAAACTATGTTATCCCTTACTTATCTCAAGGGGCATATAATTTAAAAAGTAATATCTAGAAAGAAACTTATCTTAAAAACAACCGCAGTGTTTTTGCTCTCGCAATTCGGATTTAATTATCCTTCGTCTCATTAATTACGGAGCAGATTTCGCCCCAGACCCACTATGTATTAGAAATGTAAAATAGACGGTGAAATGAGTTTTTGACGCCACAAATCCATCTGCTTTGAAACAGTGAACCTTTTTGTGTTGAGTACTGGAATGGACATACTGTAGGCAGGTAGTTTTATAAATCATAGAAAATGTTATAGCATAATAGTAAAAATATAGGACAAGTCACATCCTGGTTAACCAGATAACTGATAAACACTCTTACATCCCTTAAAAGACTGCCTCCGTGGTCCAGAGGATAGCGAATGTGACTGCTGATCGGAGGTCCCGGGTTCGATTCCCGGCTCGGGCAAAAGTGTTACTGGGTTTTTCCGAATTCTCAGTAGCAGCACGGAGTCTGATGATGTGCCTGGTAACGGTGATAGGCTCGCCCCCTATTACGTGGGACCTTTTTTTTTTTTTTTGGTGTTGGGTTGGAAAATCCTCATGGAGTCCCTCCGCCCTGGGGGAAGGACGAAGGGGACTGTCAGACTCTTACTGACTAAAAACCAACCCGTGTTCCTCACGTACCCGTGTGTCGGAGGGTCGGGTATCGCTGAAGCATTCCTCGCTACCCCCCGACGGGTATTGGCCCGCCAGATGGTCAGGCGGGCCCCGAACAAAACCCCCTTGGCGGCGGATGAAGGTGTTGGGCTCCGCCGCCAAAACACTCAGCGGCCGCAGAGGATAGGGAGGACGGCAACGCAACACCGCATCTCCTCTTCCACTGCAGCCCCACCGCGACGTAGCGATGATGCGCCCCCATTTGGTCGCGGGAGATAGGGCGCGCGGCAACGCAACACCGACACGCCTCTCCTCCCGCGACCGCACCCGGCTGCGAGGGACAGAAGAGCTGTCCCTCGCACCCGCCCCTTTGGACGCATCCTGCGCAGCATTTAGATCCCGTGAACTTGTAAGCGCTACACGAGTGTTGGACAGACGAACAGTGACGTACACTGAATGAATAAGTTGCCGTATTTACCAATCTATTGTTTTAATAGGGTTGGCCATTATCCACAGATATAGATATGGCACACCATTATCATTTATCTACAGACTAGATGAGTCCGCGGTTACACCCGCTTTATTTAAGGTTACTGCCCCGCTCCCATGTGATGTGTGATGTTATATAAATTATAGCCTTTCCCGATAAATGGGCTATCTAACACAGAAAGATTTTTTGAAATCGGTGCAGTAGTTCCTGAGATTAGCGCGTTCAACCAAACAAACTCTTCAGCTTTATATATTAGTATACTTAAGATGCGACGTTTGCAATACCACACTTGTCGCGTACGTAGCAATTTTGACGTCGCGTCTTGTCGCGTTACTTTCAATAGGACTCTAGGTTACCCAGTAATGATGTCAAACTGTCTGCTCCAGTCATAATAACTCAACGTCCCTGAAGCATTAATTAGGCCCAGTGATAATCTTAGCTTCTATTTGTTAAGCGAGAATTGCTATTGACTTTGACTGACTTTGTTGCAGTAGAACGAACTTCAATTAGTCAGGGTGTTGTAAAGAGACATTTCTGGTTGATTATACACACTTTTCGGAGTTATGTGCGTATTAAATTGTTAATTATCGCTTGCTAAACGGTCAAGGAAAACATCGTGAGGAAACCTGCATGTCTGAGAGTTCTCTATAATGTTCTCGAAAGACATGTGAAGTCTGCCAGCTTGCACTATGCCAGCATGGTGGACTATGGCCTTACCCTTCTCATAAAGAAAAGAGGCCCGTGCCCAGGGGACAGTTTATATACAGGGCTGATGATTATGATGATACTATTTTTTTAGGATTTCAGTACTAGCTATTGATATCTAGAATCCGGATCCCTATATAAGTAACCGGTATCGAATCCGTGTAGTGACGAATTAAGAATACAAAGTGTCACTACTCATTTCATTCCGTAGGTGTGGTACATACATACATACATAGACTCACGCCTGTTTCCCGGAGGGGTAGGCAGAGACTACGGAACGCTATTTGCAACGATCCTGACATACCTCTCTTGCTTCATTCACTCCCATCAAGTTTCTCATGCATACTCTTCTGTTTAGGGTACTTCTGACCTGTCTTTTTTTAGGATGTGTAGGAGGCAATTAAAGAAAGACACGAAGCAAAAAGTATCGTCAGGAAGAGACAGACAACTCGACATCAACAACTCTACCGACCCTGGTCTGGCTAACGTGGAAAAGTAAGCCGTATCCTCTAGCATTCACCCACCATCATAAAATACGTTGACAATTATTGTCCAACACAATATCTTAAAGGGTATAAAGAAATTACCTAAAACGTATGCAACTAGACTAAATTACCTATATATTGAAATGAGGTCCCAAAAAGGGAGTGTAATGTTTTAAGGTCCATGTACGTATATAGGAGGTATCTTTATTGCATTTATCTTGCAGAAGAGATATATGTAGTTATAAAGAGGAAGCCTTACAGTCTTATATTGTTAAGTGAAATTTGCCATAGCTGCGCATTGGAAAAGGAAAAGCATTGCTCAAGAAGTATAGATTTTTAGGAGGAAGCAGACAAGAGAATAAACATTCTCTATTTAAATTATCATGTCTAGTCCAATCCAATAAATCTTCAATATTTCCTACCTCCAGTACACGGCATTGTTATGAAGCGGTACGCAATTAAAACCATCCAACCTCGGCTAGATTCCGTACAATAATAAGGCTCGAAGTTTACAAAGGTATAGCATGAATAGACGGTACTCCTCTGATTGTATAACGAGCAACGATGCATAGACGCGTTCAAGAGACGCTTTTCAATTCGATTGCTACGTCTGTCTCTCGGTTTTGTAATGATACACATGTGCAAACTGATTGGCGAACATTTTTATACATTTTTATGTCTGGCATAAAGCTGGACGCTAAGGTCCCTAAAGCCATAAACAATTAATTATCATCTTAGTGTTATAGTTGGCATCCTCCAAGGTATGTCACAGGACCCGATCTCTTGTTTTTGCCACTATACACTGGTCTTTATTTATTCTAAGCTTGACTTCACCCAATGGCTCCGTCCGTGTGGGAATAGTTCCACGCGGCAGAGCAATGGGCACAATCTCGAAGAGTGTTAAGTACTTAGCCCTCACGGGGTGGGAATTTCCAAAACCTCTCTCCTCTCTTAGTGCTTCTCTACACTCTCCAAGGAAAAACATGTCAAAATTTCAGCTACTTGCGACCAGTAGCTTAGGTTGTGCGTTGTCCGTCAGTTAGTAACGCAAGAATTTTATATAAATTGGTAAATTACTGTTGTCTGAACTGTTTGTCGGTATGTCTCTGGCTTATGACCACGTCGAATAAACTTCTGTATCGAGTTTAAACTTCGCGGGCGAGTTTAACCGAATTATACTACGAACGAAAATGTAAATTACTTTTTATAGACTCAATTTAAATGGCACTGTAAATTATTTACTGATTTAATTTAAAATTGTTTCCTTTTAAAATTGTGTAATTGGTTTGATGGCTGTATTATATTTCTTTTTTTTTATGTTATTTTTGCATGCCAACTGGTAAGATATGGCTGAACTTGTATATATTTACTTTAAGTGTCACCAAAAATGTAACCCATATTTGCAAAATAAAATATCTTTATCTTTATCTTTACGAACGTTCCACGTAAATATGATCTGGCAATTGGATGATAATGGCGGATTTTATTATAGAGGTATATCATTTTCATTAAGCTTGTTTAAAATAATTATGTCACATTGCTGGGCACAGGCCTCTTCTTATTATCAGAAAGGTTAGCACACAAAACAAACTATCTGACTCAGTGCGGGTTGGAAAAGTTCTCATGTCTTTCGAGAGCATTATGGAGAACTTTCAGAGATGCAGGTTTCATCGCTGTGGTTTCCTTCACTGCTCAGCAACGCGATAATAATCAATTAAATACCAAAGTAATATTAAATACGATTGGTGCGTCGTATGGTCTAATCATGTCTTCACTAGGTTATCTTTGCCCTATTATAAGAAGTATATAGGCACCACTCTGACTTTAATTTCATACTACCGATCCTACTACTTATTCGACGTGTAGTCCCATTTCATTCATCAGAAATGTCTGTCAACGTATCTACCCAATTTTAGCGTAAACTCACTGTTCGACTATCAGTAATTGGAAGGATATATTATAACTAAAGAGCCACCGATTGTCCTCCAACAATACCTGCCATCGAAAACCCGTACCCTTGCAAAACGCTGAATCAAAAACTTACATTACAATAAAAAATACAAAGTGAATTCAACCATATTGGTACCACTATAGAGTTTAACGTGTATAGCGAATGTATATGGTATTTGTCAGTCTGAAAACGTCAACAATAGGGATTCCTTTAAATGTCGAGCCATTGTCATACTGACCCCGTCACTGGGTTCTAGATATTAAAAATTCCAGCCATAACTCCATTTTATATAATGGTATTAAAACTAAAAGTATTAGTTATGTTTATTTTGTACAATATTAAACATTCTGATGAAATTATTCGAGATATTGCTGCGATTAAAGAAATTCTGGGAAAAGGGTTCATTTTGTACTGAGTGTATTAGTATGGAGGTTGAAATGTCAGTCATTAAAGTCAAGGCGGATTCCTTTATTTTGTATTAAATGTTTAGCTTTTGTAGGTCAAGCGAACAAAATTGCGTCGTCGACTGTATTATTACTACGCAGAAAGTTGAGTATTCGTAATATATAGCGTAGACTAGGGTTGTACTAAGTTGTAATATTAGCTTGTGTCAGGGACTGAGCTTTTAATATCTTTGACGAAATACTAGGTACACAAATAGCTATTAGATAGCTAGTTATACCATAATAGATCAAGACTGATAATAGAAGAAGAAAAATGTAAAGTATTTTGTTGTTTTTTATTTTCTATCCCTGCTCTTTTAATAGTAGTATAAAATATTTTTATTTAGGGTTATAATGTATCAAAACTAAAAAAGTAATCGAATTATGCATACATTTTTAGCATTTCGGCAAAACAGTAACCAATTTTGACACGTTTATAAAATGTTAAAAGCTGTGTCAAGTACTTTACTAGGAAATACTAAAACTGAACTAGTATGGGAAAAATTTCGTCACCCCGATAAGCCGTTAATTTTCTACATCTGTGACAATAAATACGCCTCACCTCTAGTATCATACCTGTGACAATACTACTCAACTCAAGCATTGCAGTATCCACACAGAGTAAATCCGATATTTGCATTAGAAGCACCCGCCATGTCTTACTGCGAGTAAAACTAGTGTAAATATTAACCTTAATCAACATATGTGGGCACAAAGGAAATTGAAATGTATCTTTGATGCTAATTAAGGCGATATTTACATTTGTATAGATGAAGCGTCGTTCATGTTTATACAAAGATTTATTCTTTGCCATGATATTTTATTGATTTCTTTATTAACCTTTAGACACACAGTGCGTATACAGATTAATACCTTAGGCATTTTCTCCCAGTGACGTAAAGATTAATGGTATTTCAATAATATACTAACTTTTAGTTAAAGCTTTAGTTTTTTTACTTTGAGCTTTGGCTCTTTTTATTCATAGAGTTGTACCAAGAAGCTTTGTATTATATTGCGGATGGATGAATGTTACAAGCAAATATCCTGAATTGAATCACGACACGCGTCACTTAAATACAGTCATAGTTCGAAGTAAAACATATTTCCGTATCAAATAGTCTGTAGAATATAGAACCTTAAAAACGGTTTCCAAATTTCTTTTTCATCTTCGAATAGACAATCATACACAAAAGATTTTTCACGCTGGAAAAGTTCCGAACAAAAACTAGCAGTAACATAAAACTACGAACCGAAAACACTCGACGCTAAGCATCACATATTCTTGTCTTCAATCACCAATAAGTTTTACTTAAACCGTCTGCCAACTTTTCACCCTTTGAGAACAGCCGAACTTCGCAACGAACACAAAAAAACGTTCGAAGCAAAACGTACATGAATAGAAACTCTTCAAGTATAAAGAAAACTTTTGGCATAGAAATAAACTAAATATGTGTAGGCGAAGAGACAACAAGTCGCATGAAAGTAATCAGTGTGAAAACATCGTAACTTCAGACGTTTACAGTATAGGTAGGGCTGGCGATTTACGTTTAAAGGCATATTTTCACTTGTCATAAGTATAGCGACCGTGCGGGCCACTTTAACAGGATGGTCAATTGCACCCCTCTTATACTGCCTTTGAACTTATCATCGTCAGTCCTGTATAAAAACTGTCTTGCTGCTGGGCACGGGCCTCTTCTAACTATATTGTAAGGCCGCAGCTAGCGCAGGATGGCAGTCTTCATAATTTAGATGCCTTTCGAGAACTTACCTTTTCATGTCCTTGCAGGGTTTCCTTCACATGTCTTAGTAGGTTTTCTCGACCGCCTTGATTTCTTCACCATTTTCCAAACAACAATCAACAATTTAATACCTGTACGAGCAAAAACGTACAATAGTTTTACTTTTATGCTGACATTGATGCACCGCGAAACACACATTTTATTATAATTAATACTTTTATTCTACATCAGCAAATTATATATCGTATAGTTCAGTAGTCGTTGCAAAACCGTACACCACGCAACCTATCGCACATATAGCACCTTTCGCCGCGTATCGATCAATCTTTCA
Organism: Euclidia mi; assembly: GCA_944739405.2. Classification (NCBI taxonomy): domain Eukaryota; kingdom Metazoa; phylum Arthropoda; class Insecta; order Lepidoptera; family Erebidae; genus Euclidia; species Euclidia mi. The sequence continues at coordinate 13,320,963 of OX123194.2, read as the reverse complement.
ATATCTGTAAATCTGTTAATTTTAGTGTTTTATCAATATACTTTATTTTGTCTATCAATACATCTTTGATCTGCGCATACCGCGTACAATACCCATATAACTTCGAAAATTAGTAGTGTTTGCTTGCGTAGCAATCTCTCGGTCTATCAGCAGGCTATCACTGCTTCTTACTCTAGTCTCATTTGAACTTGATCCAAAATTTTGCATTGGCTTTGGACATTTAACCTGACTATCAATATTTATTAGCCTAACAAAAATACAACAATTTGAAGCCTTTTTGTTCGGTTTTAAAGATCGAATGTGTTAAAATAAAAATAATGCGAGTGAAATTGCTTACTAAAAGTAACACACCCAATATTAATAAAACAAAACATTTGACAACCCTAATTATATGCGAAACCTTTCAGTGTGCGTACCTAAGTTTACTTTAAACGTGAAAAGCCTTTGTCATTACATTGTGTGTAAAACAATTAGTCACTAATGTACAAAATGTTAAACCCTAATGTTTGGTTGAGTACACTGTCAGTGACTTATAATTTTAAAAGGCCAACAAAAGGCCTGTCTATGTTCGTCTACGAGACCTAATCCACTTGAATGCTAAAATTCATGCACTGTGATTGAAATGTTTTGGCGTAAAAACATGCACATTATTTACTGATAATCATAAGAGTAATGAACATCTGACTATATAAAGTTAAAAAGTAAGAACTTTTAGTACTGATCACGTTACAGTGTGTACTAGCCCTTGTCAAAACAGATCGATTGCAAGGGACGCTTCATAAGACTTATCTTTTACGTTGAGCCTCCGAGTGCCGAAGATTCTTGTCTGAGGAGAAGAATCATAATGCGATGTCAAAGTTTTCGTTTTGTTCTATAAACATTCGACACCAGACTTGGCCATACACTCAGTCGAAAAAAATTATCTAACCACTGTAAAAATAAAAACATGCAAGTTTCCGTACAATACAACCTCTTACAGAACGAACTGTCCTCGGAATATTTGTGCTTGATGGCAGAGCTTGGTTATCTACCTCTAATCAATATTCCCACTCGCAACGATGCATGCCTCGATCATATATTTGCCTCCACTAAGGCTCCAACCGAAGCTGTAGTATGTGGAACCTCGATAACCGATCATGATTTAACCATGGCAGGCATTGGTACTATCACGTAATCGTAAAATACCTAGAAAATGCATCACAAAACTTAACTTTAAAGCTATAAACTCAGACCTGGAAAATGAGGATTAGGCTGAGATATATACTGAGACTTGTCCTTCACTAGCTGCCTCTATTGTAAACTCAAAAATCACCGCTCTATCTGAAAAGCACTCGTATACCGTCTCTTTAAATCGTAAGAAGAATATCATGGAACCGTGGATGACTCCGGGCCTACTTAGATGCTCGAGCCAAAGAGACAAGTTACATCTGGATGTACGGAAAAACCCAGATGATACAATGAAACAACATATTTATAAACGGTACAGAAACTTTTTTCGTAATCTACTACGCAAATTAAAGTCTCAGTACGACACAAACTTGTTGGAGAGCGCTAAGAACGACCCAAAAAGCTATGGACGGTTCAAAACAGATATCGCACACAGTTACAAGTAAATGTTACCCGGAAGCCTTAAATAATATAAAAGATAACGTATTGGACTCCTTAAATTACTGCAATCATTACTTTGCAACTATAGGGGAAAACCTTGCCGATAAAATATTATCAGCTAATGTTAGGGAGACTGAGTCATCTCTTGCTTCAAAAGTAAAAACCAACTCATCACCACTTGATTCCCTTTTTTTACACCCAACCAATACATCAGAAGTAGAAATATTTATTAAGCAGCTTAAAGAAAGTAGCGCGCCAGGCTAAGATGGAATCTCAAATCACCTTGTAAAAGCAATCTGTAAACACATTGTTGGCCCTTTAACTTATATATTCAACTTAAGTCTGTCGGCGGGCAGCTTTCCAGAGTCTTGGAAAACTGCTGTAGGCACCCCCATCCACAAGGGAGGACCAATAGACTCCCCTAGTAATTATAGGCCGATTTCCCTACTTGGTACCTTTTCCAAGATCCTGGAAAGAATAGTCAACAGACAATTAGTCTCCTACTTAGAAAGCCACAACATCCTTTGCAATCAACAGTTTGGTTTCAGAAAGGGGAAATCAACTGAGCATGCAGTTACCCTCCTCACTGAAACCGTCGCCTCCCACTTAAACAAAGGACGAAAGTGCGTTGGGATTTTCCTGGACCTGGCGAAGGCATTCGACACTGTTTCCTTGGAAATCCTGTTCAGGAAGCTGGAAGGTGTCGGGATCAGAGGCATTGCCCTGGACTGGTTCCGCAGCTGCCTGGACGGCAGGAAGCAGTGTACAAGAGTGAATTCCTTCGTCAGTGATCCAGAGGACCTTGTATTTGGTGTTCCTCAGGGAAGCGTTCTAGGACCTACGCTGTTCCTCGTTTATATGAACGACCTCTCCTCCATGAAACTCCAACGCGCAGATATCATCAATTACGCTGATGATACTGTCCTTGTTTTTTACGAAACCACGTGGTCAAGGTTAAACCTAGTAGCGGAGATCGGTCTATAACGTGTAATTTGATGGCTGTACGATAACTTGCTAACACTGAACACTACCAAGACCAATTACGTGTGCTTTCATAAAACTACAGTCTCAGCTCCGCCTAACAACTTTGAAATTAAGGCCCACACATGCAATGCACCATCACTTTCTAACTGTGACGCGTGTACGCTGATCAGCAGATCACAAACGGTTAAATACCTTGGTGTCTTAGTCGACCAAAAATTAAACTTTTCTGATCACATCATTGCAACATCAGCCAGAGTTAGGAAAATTATCTATGTGATGAAAAATCTACGGGACGTTGCATCATTCCGCTTGCTGAGAACGGTCTATGTATCCCTGTGTCAATCAGTGTTAGCCTATTGCATTCTGGCCTGGGGAGGCACGGCTTCCGTACATCTACTCCCATTGGAACGAGCCCAACGAGCCGTTCTAAAGACGATGCTTAAACGTTCTTCCCGCTTCCCAACAGTTCTTGTTTTTGAAGAAACGGAAATATTGAGTGTTAGAAGACTCTTTATACTGAATCTTGTGTTGTTGGGCCATAAAGAAGCCTTGAATAGTCCGAACTATAATAATATAGCAGAAAAACGGGTTTTTAGACTCCCAAATTCTAGGGTACAAACAACGTTTGCCACGCGATTCTTAGGGTATCTCAAGGGCTTTGTGTATAATAAAATGAATAAGTTTTTGAATTTACGAGAGTTAAGTATTAGGGAATTGAGATGTAAGCTAAAATCTGTACTACTTCAGTTGAATTACGAAGAAACCGAAAAATTCTTGCACATGAATATATGAGCAAGGCCAGCACACACTCACCCACTCACCAAATCACACCACACACACATACACACAACACAGACACAATCACACACACACACACGCACGCACATACATACATACACACACACACCAAGTAGCATATTTCCTCATGCATGAATGAAATGAAAATATTTAATACATAAAAAATAAAACAAAATGATGTAAAACTTAATGTAATTTAATTACAATTTTGGTAATGAAACTATCCTATAAGTTACACATTGATAAATAAATTACACTAAATACTGTTAAGCAGGATCGACCACGGATGATGGAAGTAACTGAGCTTATAATACAGGAATATTCCTAGTTTAAGCTCAGTTGCACAACCGTTTAGTACTTAGCCATATACAAAATTGTTAAAATATGTTGATTTACGTAAAATTGTAACTAGGTTAAGTTTCTTGAAATAAACTATTACTTAATATTTTTCTTAATATACACGTCGTATTGAAAAGTTTTATTTACTGACCGATCCTGGACAGTCGTCCACCCAACCCTCCCTTGCTATTCCAACTAACGGAACAGTAATGTTTTCTATAAACACTATAATATAACATATACACACGGTTTCTCCCCTATTTGCTACTGGACATAACCAAACTTATACACAAAAAGCTCTATGTCAAAGAACGAAAAAACGTCAAATAAACTTTTTGGTGCATTGTCAGTCCCCTAACTGAGGGATTGAAAGGTGCACTCAATGTTGGTTTAAAAAAAATACCAAAATCATGGAGAGAATAAAATCTTATTAACTCACTAGGTATGCGCCGTGGTTTTGCCCGCCACGTCTCGTCTATTGAACTGTTGTCATGGCATGGCTGGCCCATGCTATGTGTCTAGACTCTAGATCTTTCTCGCGTTCTAATTCTTTCTGTTCAGTCCATAAGAGTCGATGCGTGGTGTTACATTCCATCGTTTTTCTCATAATGTGGCTATTCTATAGATTATGCTAAAATACTGTTTCTCAGCCAACTGCTCATTCGAGCGATTAGCACCTTAAACTAATTAACTCTTCGGCTTTATCGTCCCAATAGATTTATAAGGCATCGAAATTGTTATGTTTTGATATCTATCTCTATCTATCTATGTATCTAAATCGTCACGCCTGTCTCCCATTGGGGTAGACAGAGACTATGGAACGCCACATGCTTCGGTTCAAACATACCTCTTTCGCTTCCACGACATTCATTAACCTCATCATGCATGCGCGTCGGTTATGGGTACTTTTAATTTGGCCCCTTTTAAGTACGTCACCTATTTGGTTGGCATACGTCCGCCTAGGGCGTCCCCTACTGACATTTCCATTCATTCTCGCACGATACACTCCTTTCGCATTTATTCTTTCATCCATCCGTTCCAAATGTCCAAACCAACGCAACATTCCCTTTTCAATCTTTGTCACTACATCTTCTTTTAGACCACACTTTACCCGTTTCACACTGTTACGCACTTTATCTATCATACTTACTCCGCACATACTCCTTAAAGCTCTCATCTCCACAGCATTGATTCTACTTAAATGCTTCTTCTGCAATATCCATGATTCGCTAACATACATCAGTGTTGGCGCCAAAGGAAAGAAAGAAAGGAAATATTTTTATTCGTATCTCCAAAACAATACAGTTAAGTTTCCAACAATAACATACAGACAGTCGATTAGTGGAGACTAAATAAGGAACCTGTGTCAGCTCTTGTTGCAGTTGAACTGCAACACTGATATTCTCACAATACAAAACTCAAAATCAAAACTCTCTGCAGTACAGCAAAGCGAGCCTTACTTGGGATAATTTTGCTACTGATGATTTTATGTTGTGTAGAGGTTTTTATGTTTAAGTTTTTTAATGTCCAGAAGCAAATAGGGTACGTTCAGTAGATAAAAGAAGTTGTATATATTTGTGATATGTTTATAGACATGGTTGTTGTTCCTTTACTCTGAATAACAGGGGAGAGAGATTGACGGTTCTCGTTGAATGGTCAGCAAATAAAAGTTATCAATGTATGTACGTGTTGACAATGTGTAGCTATGAAGGAAATGAAAATGTCGTTACAAAACTTGCATGTATTTATGTGAACAAATCCGAGAAATTTGAGTCATATTTTCAATATTATCGATCAGTCAAAAACAAGGAATAGCTATTCTAGAGTTTGCCCTCTTGCAATTGCAAATTCTAACAAGCCGTAGCAACCACGTACGATGCGATGGTAGGAAAGCACGACTGCTGGCTTACTAAATGAGTAAGATCTAGCTGCTAACAAAAACTTCGTAACTAGGAAGTACATGTCACCGACAGATGAAATGTGCAGGCTTTATATACCTACAAGCCTCATTTGACAAATAAAAAGGTCAAGATTACTTGTATAAAAAATACACTAGGTAATGAAATATCTTGTTATCTGTTTTCAAACATACTACGCAAAGGAAAGGTATTAATTATGGAATACGTTCCTAATACGTCCAAGCGTCACGAATATTCCAAAAATGGTTTTCTAATGGGAAGGTACTGATTCTGTAATACATCTTAAACAAATAACCGTATTCCATATTAGAGGCATATTTCGTAGTAGGTAAGTTTTCTAGACACCTTACCTAAACAGCTTCTTCTTTCTACGTCCTTATTTTCAGAAGCTAAAAAACAAATGTCATGCGTCACCTTTTAGTCCAACTATCTGCTTGCCTATCAAATTATTTTCTTAGGAATATGTGAAGATATCGACTGAATTGATAAACAATACAGTATACAAAATACGACATTAGTGTCATTAAAAAAGTTCCTATTAAATAATTTTTTTCAGATAAGTCATACAAACATCATTCCAATTCTAAGTTTATCGGGAAGATAAGGCGAGAAGTGGTGAAACTGGGCTAAATGTAATAAATCTAAGGACATCATACGTCCCCCCCCCCCGTGGGATCTCCACCTTGTCGTGGTGGGGGGGCGCAGTAACCGTGGATTGGTCACCCGCGGTGAAGCTAAGAGGGATCCAGGAGGGGACGCTCCGCGTGGGCTTGACGGAGGCCTGCGCAGGATGCGTCCAAAGGGGTGGGTGCGAGGGACAGTTCTTCTGTCCCTCGCAGTCGGGTGCGGTCGCGGGAGGAGAGGCGTGTCGGTGTTGCGTTGCCGCGCGCCCTATCTTCCGCGACCAAATGGAGGCGCACCATCGTTGCGTCGCGGTGGGGCCGCAGAGGAAGAGGATATGCGGTGTTGCGTTGCCGTCCTACCTATCTTCTGCGGCCGCTGAGTGTTTTGGCGGCGGAGCCCAACACCTTCATCCGCCGCCAAGGGGGTTTTGTTCGGGGCCCGCCTGACCATCTGGCGGGCCAATACCCGTCGTATATAGGCCAATACATCGGGGGGTAGCGAGGAATGCTTCAGCGATACCCGACTACCACCACTATTTTTTAATTAGTACAAAAATTTTAACAGTGCACTTAGTATCTTTAACTGATCATATTTATGTAGTTAAAAAATAAAAACACTAAGTCCCAAAACTGTCTCAAAACTGTCCACAATAATACGTAATAATTGGTAAATGCATCACTAATACTATGACCGACGCGCGTACTATCATAGTAAACGGACCCATTGATAAATCCCCCTCCCCTCTGCGCTTGCGCCGCGCCCCGACGATGCGACAAACAGTGTTAAATTGCTAGCGAAAGTGAACGTATACGTATAAATATTTTTTCGTTGCAAAAGCTAATTGTTTGTCTACGTTTGCCCGACGCGATAGCCTTATCATATCAGTTCATATCACGGGAGTATGTAGCTATGCTACGTGCGTACTTTTTGAGTGGAAAAATCGTGAGTGCAGCTTTGTACCCATGGGCATCTTATTGTGAGTGTACAAAAGTGTCGAACAATTAAAACAGCGCATATTGAATGCTTTTGACGAAGTGAAAAGACTGTGATCTGTTTTGTCAACGGAGGTGGACATTTCGAAGGACAATGGAAATACTTGTAAGTTTAGTAAATAATACGTACTTAAGTAAATTATAATTTGATGCGGGCGGCTCAAAATCGGTCTGTGTGGAGAACCTTGAGGGAGGCCTATGTCCAGCAGTGGACGTCTCTAGGCTGACATGATGATGATAAAATAATATTTGTAAATAGCAGATGATTCTAACTTCATAAATACGCCAAAATTACTCTTTTCTTTTATTACAGAATACCTTCCTTTATTTTGATATATGTTTGCTTTCTAAATATGTACATACCTCCGTATTTAATTACTTGTAAAACGGTAAATTTTGCCGGTCCTAAGCTCGGGTGAAGTATGAAGGAGAGGGTAGAATTTAAAAAAATAAAACGTAACTACCTACACTTATTATTTTGCTTCATTTTATTGTCTAAGGCTACCTACATTATAAGTGCGACGGAAAAAATGCGTCAGAGTAGGACGGAAAGTATGTACTATCAATGAAGTAGTGAATGGATTGTAAAATATGTCTATGATTTAGGTGAGATTTTCTACAAAAAACAAATGATTATAACTTTGCTATTTATAGATATTATGAAATTCTTACGTCAGATTTATGATAATTATGTCTTCGCTAATATGTCCTTAAAGTTTTTGTACTAATTAAAATATAGTGGTGTATAATATTATGTTTCAATAAGCTTTAAATTTTTCACGAGCATTTTAAAAGAATGCTTTAAACAAAGGTTTTCAAGCCCTGGCCATAACAGTGCACAATGTCGGTCCGACGTAAAACCGGCTTACAGCATATTTTTGTGGCAACAACATGTTTTATTTTCTACAACGGCAACGTTATTTTAAATGAAGAACTTGGAATCGTGATATCGCAAGGCTTTTTACTGCAGTGAAGGCAATTCTGAGATTTTAAGTTTTAATGATTCAGAATATTGCCATGGTTTAAATGTACGGTATAAAATAAATTTACTCAATGGAGAAGAGTCGACGAGCGGCTAAACGGTGAAGGGTAATATCATGAACAGTGTTCTCCAAAGACATGTGAAGCGTGCCTACTCACGCTTGACCATTGGGTGTTCTATGGTTTACCTTCTCGTAGTAATAGTAAGGATATCTCAGCAATTTATTTACAGGGTTAATGAAGATGATATGAATTGTAAAAATCCTGTTCTTATATTTATTTAGATAAATTACGCGACTTATAATTATCACATCTGTCGCCAACACCTGCACGTCGGCGGGGGAGAGCCGGCCACCAGCATGTTGTTTCTAAGAATTTCTTTCTACAGGAATTTACTGAAACTTATAGGAACGCGATGAAATTGGTCCTAAATATTCTTGGTATCCCTCATTACCTTGCTACATACCTATTCGTGACATAGAAACCAAAACTCTCAGTTGTTCCGTTTAAACAATCGAGTTAATTCATATAATCATTTTATATCACAAAAACTACCGTAGTAGCCGTCAAATATCTTCATTTAATTGTTGAGTTACATTCTTACATTACCCACAGCGCTTCAACAAAGGCACAAGTGAGAGTTTTCTAAAGAAAAGGACCATGGGCGGAATCGTCCCCACCCATCAACAGAAATGAAATGTAGCTCAATCGACACATCTTGGCAAGATGATATTTTTTTACTATGGCGACGTTGCCCAAATGCATGGGGTTTTCATAGTAATTAACGTTTAAACAAATATTTTGTTGACGCATTATTGACGATTAATTGTAAAATACCTACTCATTTATCTGTTATAGGAAGTTATGGTACATTCTACTACATTCACACAACACCATCTAGTCCCAAACTAAGCAGAAGCTTGTAATATGAGTACTAGATAATGGATAAACATACATATATACCTCTTTTTTTTTAAATACATCCATATTATATATAGAAACACCCAGACGAAGACAAACATTTATGTTTATGCTCACAAATGTTTGACTTGAGCGGGAATCGAACCCGCGACCTTCGGCGTTGCAGTCTTACACTCCCGTTTCGCCAACCGGTCGTCAATATAGCATATAAATAGACCAGTAATATTAACACTCTATTACTATTGTTATTTTCCTACTATGAGCATTGTAAGAATTAATATTAGAAGATAATGAATTTAAATGATTCATTCATTTATATTCGTTATGTTCTAATTTTTCTTTAGTCTCTACTGTCCCACTGCTGAACAAAGGCCACCCCCTGATCTTTCCACACTCTCTTGTCGCCTGCAATCTCAAGCCAACTCTTGTGGTAGGGGTCTAGGTCATCTCGCCAACGTTTTCGGGGCCAACCCCGGGGACGACGACAATTTTCTGGCACCCACAGTGTCGAGATTTTCGCCCAACGATCCTCATGTATACGGCTGACATGGCCTGCTCCGTTCCATTTAAGGTTCGCAGTCTTTTTCCCACATCTTCAGCTTTAGTTTTTTATTTTCGTATTATTCGTTCATAATCATTTAAATGTAGGTATATGATTAAAATACGTTATTTTCATTTTTTATCGTTACTAAATCATGTTTTGTACTGTAATATAACCATAATGTTAAAATAACTTGCAAGTGTAAAATGAAAATATAGGTTAATTAATAATAATCAATTATTTTTTTATGGATATATCCCATGGATTTAAGTAAAAAGAAGGATTTTAATCAAATAGTGGATACTTAAGGTACACATTAGTATCAGTTCCATGTGTGTTGGTATTTGGGGACGGAGCCCATACATTTTTGCCCATGGTCCTTTTAATAACCTGCTTAAAGCGGGGCTTTTACGCGGTAAATATTCCTTTTAAATGCTTAAAAAGAATGTATTAAGAACGGCTGGCTGCATTTTTATGAATGTAAGTTGCCTGACTCGTTTGCTTTTCTTAATAAATTTTAATTATGTATTTAAAAAAGGTATTCCGTGATGTTTTGGTTGAAATTTGAATTTCCCATGTAAAACTAGACTGCCTCCGTGGTCCAGTGGATAGCGTATGCGACTGCTGACCGGAGGTCCCGGGTTCGATTCCCGGGTCGGGCAAAAGTGTTACTGGGTTTTTCCGAATTCTCAGTAGCAGCACGGAGACTGGTAATGTGCCCGGTAACGGCTCTGGCAATAGGCTCGCTCCCTATTATGTGGGACCTTATAATTTATTGGCGAAATTTGGGTGTAATATTACACCTCTGCCTACCCCTTCGGGGATACAGGCTTGAGTCTATATATAAGATTAAAAAATATAATTTAGGTACCTTTAATATTAATAACATTATCTCCAAAACCTTATTAGCCACCTTCTACTTATCTCTTTACCAGCTAAAGATCATAGCTTACCAAGTCTGAGCTCTATTACAGCATTTTTTATCAATTACGTTTATGTAGTAGTTTTGCATAGAAAAGTAACAAACATCAAGTAAGACAAATAGTTTATGAAAAAGTAACTTACCGTACAAAACTAAAAAAATAATGTTCAAAATTTGACGAACAGTTGACTTTATTTTGAGTATAATAATAAAATTACTCTTATGTGCCACTTTAACTAAGTAGCAAATCAATCCGACCATTCCACGCTACTTATTTTCTACACAAGAAAAACAAATTAAAAATCAAATTGAATATTCAAAAAGCAATATCTAGCCTATTAAAACTTAAGCCCTGACACAAACAGTGGAACAAAATAATCCGATTACAAAGCCTACAGGCTCATTAAACCGAAATTGCATACTAGGATTATATTCATCAAACAACAAAGAATACGAAATATTATCTAAGCTTCTTATTTGTTGTTCTATAAAATGTATGACGGGGACATGAATTTAATGAAAACACTCAAGCATTAGCCGTCTGATCTCCCTTTCTGAGGGATATTAAAACATAAGTTTTTTCTCTTTGGTGTGTTTAAATTTTTAAGTGGAAATGTTTGGCCATTTACTTATTATGCCGGACGAAAAAGTAAGATGCTTAGTAAATTTGAAAAAAAGGATTCGTTTTAAATGCTACGCTTCTGACTATATGCTTCTGTCCATTTATTTTTTATTGAAATGGGTGATATTATTTTTCTTACTTTCAAAGTGTACAAAATAACTGGAAAATATGATTTATTATATGAATATGATTCACTATTTTACTGTTGAAGGTTTACAAAAAGATAATTAATTGATTTGAATTATTACAGCTACGAAAATGACACGAAACATTTTTCTTTGTTTTGCTTTTTAGCTGTTTTGTTGCTGTGTTTCGCGATTCTCCAAAATTTTTAAACGAACTAAAAAATCTAAATATTATGTTTACAAAATTTAAGACTGCCAACACATCGTGTTCAAGTTATAACCGAATTTGCCTTTACGTAAACATTTTTAATTCAAAAATTCTATTTCACGAGAGAAATAAAATACGTCCAGAAACTGAGACTAAGACCATGCAAGATTTGAATATAGAAAACATACTTTATACGAAAATCTATTACTGAACGTAACTTCAAAGCGAGCTCTCATATATTAATTTTTCATCTGGCAACATCGTCGGCGGGGTTAACGACTTGCTGAATTTTGCAATCTAATTGATTGTTCTTGTAGGGCATATATACTTATTATTCTTTTATGATTTTATAGTAAAAATTGTGTATTATTTTCTAGAAGTTCTACGATCAACTTCAAAACAATTCAGACAAGAGCCTCCTTAGAGAATAGGCCAATTAAGTATTATTGATTGATTCGTTCTTACTAGGAATTTATTTTATTGTTTTGATTTTATTTTGCTTGTTAATTTCTCGTAATGGAACACGAGGCAACGCCCGACACGATTTGAAAGTTAAAAAAATAATAATAGTCTATTTTGTACCTTCCACATCAAATAGGAAAACCTGACTACGAGTGGTACGATACTAAAAAGTTCATGACAGTGCCCAAACTATTACCACTCCAGATAAGGTACTCCACTAGAAAAGAGGCGGGCTAGTCGTGTAATCTTTGCTGCTCCGTTGACTAGTCGAATTTTGTAATAATATCTTTCATGCATCATTCAATTCATCTTTTATAAATCATTTTCATCAGGAAAAAGACCGATTCATAGACTGCCAAACACAAAAGACAAAGTAGTAGTACTAGTAGTTGGACATCTCTCTCATTTTCCTTTATAATTTATTGAAATATATAAAGACATAGCACAATCAACTCTAAGGGCTATCTCGTCCGGACTTATTTTGCAATAGGTAACCAATTTCACATACTTTGTAAGCGAATACTGTGTCCATTATAGTTTTTCTTTATAACTTTTGTTTTTTTTTGGTGAACTAAATTTCAGTTGGCCTAAATGAGTTGATGAATTTCCTGCAGTTATTTGCGTCACTTTTATATTCAAAACTTTCTTTCTCTGCTTTCCTTCCTTTTTAAATATTCGTCCACTTTGAAAATGACAGTCTTGATATCTCGAGATAACGCACGACTTATCTTTAGATATTTTACCCCATGTGCGTCTGACACAGACAGTCCGCAACAAATAAGACTAGTTGCCGCCGTGAGCGATGACGGCAGAATCACGCAGAATGAACTGTTTCGCCCCCCCCCCCCCGTCTCGCCGCTCGCATACCTAAGGCGCGGTACAGCGATTACGGTCAAACTATAAGCGAATACTGTGTCCATTACTCAATGTATATTATAAAACCTTCCTGTTTACAAAGTTACACTGTTACAGACATTGTGTCCTCGGGCAATTCGCTCGCGAAACCGTTCTGATATATGATGCACAAACAGTTTTTTTGTGATATTTTCAAATTATGATATGGGTTTAAAATGAAAAAATACTGTTGGAATTTTTTTCCGTAGATATTTTCGTCATTTAAACTATCGTCGAACCTATATCAAATTATCTGGTGTTGTAAACTTGTATCTTTCATGCAATAGAGTAGACCTATAGGATCCTTATGGTATGAGCAGGTACTCAGAGCACTTAGAGCAGCATCTTCATAATTACCACTTAGAACAGCATCTCCGAGTATTGTCCTTGTACAAGATATTGACATAAATAATAGCTCATCCCTTTGTCGTTAACAAGGTGACTTCGAAATCTTTCGCCTTGGGTCGCTTTCTAGTCTTACCAAATTTGACAGAATAATATCTCCTCCACATAGCGATAAGCATATTTAAATAGGCGTTAAGAGGCAGAAGCTTAGATTCTCTACCATCATCCGCCAGCATTTTATTTAAAAAAATTATAGTGGACAACGGCTTGGAACCTACCCCATGTCAATGATCAGAGATATGTCTTGCGACCAGACCCAATATTTGATCTAACAATGGATTTGGCTCGTAGTGATAAATAATTGACATAATTTGTTTTTTTATTTTTATTTATTTAGCAACAAAACTATTACATCATTACAGGCTCAAGCCTAATGCGACATAATGGTTAAAAAGGTACTAACATACACAAAAATTTAAATATACAAAAACAATTTACAAAATATTAAAACAAACAAAAGAGACTAAATATACATTTCCTTACTATTAGGTACTTACTACTATCTTATAACTTAATATATAGTTAATGGCCTTTGTGAACTCGCTCATTGAGCACGTAAACAAATCGACATGCTCAGACACAGTGTTGAGCGCACGCAGCGCCCGCGTCAGCGGCGCTTCATGTAGTAAATTAGTGCGCGCGCGCGGCACCGCCAGCAGCGCTGGGCGCCGGCGCCACGCCACGCACGCGTCCGGCGCGCACAGCCGCACCTCCGCCAGCACGCTCGGGTTGTGCACAACCCCCCGAATCACTTTTAGCACGTAGGTGGCTAGAGAGGCTTCTCTACGTATTTCTAGCTTGGTGTAGCCTACCATACCTAGAATAAATAAGGTGGGATATAAAAGCGGATACCCAGGGTATACCCCATACCGCTTAAGGTATAGAAACCGGATGAATTTATTTTGGATACGCTCCAGCATTAATTTATATTTGGCCTCATGAGGAGACCAAACAACACCGTTACCATCCAGGTGGCTTTTTACGAGGGCTTCATACAATGCGCATAAAGCACCCATATTCGTAAATCCATTTGCCTGCCTTAGAATAAATCCTAGATTTTGGTACGCTCTCTTACATACGGCAACAACATGCTTGCTGAAGTTTAAGTCCGCGGTGAAACCAACTCCAAGGTCTTTCACCTCAGTTACCCGCTGCATCGGTGTACCTTCCATGTGGTACTGGTGGTGAACCGGGGCACGTGCACGACTAAACGAGAGCACCGAACATTTAGCCACGTTGAAGAAGAGTTTGTTTTCCGAGCTCCAACTTATAACTCTGTTGATATCTTGCTGCATCGTGTCGTGATCCGTGGCGCACCTCACCTCCTTTACCAATTGTAAGTCATCGCCGAATAACAGAGGGGTAGAGCTGTTGACGACCGCAGCTAGGTCATTCACCATCACAATGAACAGTAGAGGTCCCAAGTTGCTACCTTGACTCACACCGGATCTCGTGAAGTAGGGTTCAGAGAGATACCCTTTACAGTCCACGTACTGGCATCTGTCCCGTAAATAGCTAGCGAAGAATGTCAGGGTATGCGGGGTACATCCGACACAGGCTAGCTTCGTTAGCAGGACATCGTTATCAACGGTGTCGAACGCCTTCTTGAAGTCGAAATACGCCACGTCTACTTGCACCCCAGCATCCACTGCCGGCGTCAGATATGTCATCATCTGCAGTAAATTACCTGTCGTACTTCGTCCCGGGCGGAATCCATGCTGCGCATCGGACAGCTGATTGCTTATCTGTGCATATAAGGAGCTATGAATCGCCGCCTCGAACACCTTCGCTGGAGTACACAGAACCGCTACAGGCCTGTAATCACTGGTCTCCGAGCCACTCTTACCCTTGGGTACCGGCACAACACGGGTCAGTTTCCAGCTATCAGGGAACACTGCGGTATTGATACGTTAAACAAATGTAGCAACGGTTCCGCTAATACTACGCTACAGTCCCTAAACAAGTAGGAGGGTATACCGTCCGGACCCGCCGAGCGCTTGGGCGGCAGGCGGGCGAGCGCGCGACGCACGTCGGCGAGGCTGAGCGGCGCGAGGTGCGCCCGCGCGCCGGGCGCCGGCGACGGCGCCGCGCTGGCCGCTGCCACGCTCAGCACGGCGGGATCCGGATTGTACACCGATTGAAAAAAACTCGCAAACTCCCGCGCACATTCGGATTCAGATAATACTCCTTGATTAACTATTAACTTACGCTGTCTCGAGTTACCTTTCTTAGACCTCATATAGTCCCAGAACGCACGCGGCTCTTTTGCCAGGTGATTTTGTACGAAGTCACAGTACTGATTATGAGCTCGTTCTATCTCCACCTTCACTCTCGCCCGACATTCAGAGAAAGCCTCATAATCACTACGCCTCTTACTGGCTTTGTATCGTTTGTGCAAATTGTGTTTAAGCTCAATATCAGCAATAATACCACGCGTATACCATACAGGATAATTGTACCTCGTATTCACCCGTCTAACTCTTTTTAAAGGAACACAAATGTCTAATGCTTCATTTATTTTACTGTAGAATAAGCTTAAAGCTGTGTCTGGATCTTTTGAACAATACATTTCACTCCAATCTATAGTAGACAACAAATTATATAAATGGTTAAAGTCGGCTTTATTAAAATTCCAGTGTTTATTTATTATCGGGTGAGTCGAATGCGCGGGAGTATGTGCGCGTGAGACAGGCGCGGGCGCGGGGCGCTCGGCGAGCGCGACGCTGATAGCGAGCGGCGGGTGGTACGCATCCGCGGGCTGCAGCCCTTCGTCCGCCGCCGCGACGCGGACGCCTCGCGCGCTCAACACTAGGTCCAGCTGTCTATCGTTACAATTAGGCACCGAGTTATACTGCTCGAGCTCACAATAGGCCGTGAAATATTCAAAATAATTACTGACATTTATATTGCACGAAAATAGATTAAAATCACCTACTATAACTAAATTATGTTTATACTTAATACTAATCTTTTATAGTACACTAAACATTATCATGTATTCGCTTTCATCAGTTTGGGGCGGTATGTACACAATACAACACGTAAATAAAAACCTATTCTGTAAGTAAACTGCAGCACAAATCAGTTCAAACATGTGATTGTCTATTTTATTATTACAAGGTCCTCGGGTAGCGTCAATTGACGCAGCTCGAATCGCTGTGTGGCCACTAAAACAACTCCGCCTAACTTGCGCCCATCCGCTCGATCGCACCGTAATACCCTGTATCCTGGGGGCAAAAATTCTGCGTCTTGTATAGTCGAGTTAAGTCCACTCTCAGTGATGGCGAATAAATCAGAGACTTGAATCGTCGTCAAGTAACGATGAAAACTGTAATGTCTTAGTTCTGAGTCCTCTTACATTCTGGTATAAAATATCAATGCTTCTACTGGCCCTGTGTATAGGCTGGTGTACCTGAGCCACGAAACCAAACCCACTCACTGTATTCTACGTTCAGTGGCCACGCCTCAGGAATACAAAGCTTACTGAAACTGCCTTCTGTAACACCAACCTTAAATGAGGCATAATTTCGCTCTATTTTCGGTTTCAATTTTTCTACTGTAATTTCGGAATCATTCCCTGATACACATTTAATATACTCCATTAATTTGTCCTCAGTAGTATCTTTCTCCAGTCTCCATACATGTAAATACTTCTTCCGTTCAACAGCTTTTAAAGTTACAGTTGACGTATTACCTCCTCTTTTAATCGGTTTCCTCTTCTTGTTGTTTATAACTTCTGTCCAATGGTTCTCGTTATTTATGACGTCATAGTTTGTGCTACCCGCTGATTTCGTGGCCGCCGCGGCTGTCGCGTAGCTCGGCGCAGGTGTGGGTGCAGGTGTGGCTCGCGCGCGTTTGTTGCGCCTTGTGCCCGCGCTGCCGACCGGCGCTGGCGTCGCGGACGGTGCGGGAGGGCTTTTGCTGTCAGCTTGTATCTTCTGGATGCACTGGCACTGACTGTCATTAACTTGTTTATTTTCTGCTGCTCTTTCAACTCTTTGATTTCCTTTACATAGTTAACGCATTTCTCGTTCGCTTCCTTCAACTCCTGTCTCAACTGACTATTCTCTAACGCTAAGGCAGCTACAGACGCTACCGTAGACTTAACTTCCTCAATAATTTTAGTCTCAATATCACTCAGCTTTGCCATTACCATACTATTAACTTTCTCCATAATATCTTAATATATAAAATCCTTGCGTTACTGACTGACTGACAGACACGCTACAGCCGAAACTATTGGGCGCAGGAACCTGAAATTTGGCATGTATGTTCCTTGGGGACCGTAGGGGTGCACTAAGAAGGGATTTCCCGAAATTCCCACGGGATCGGTCAAAACGGGTAAATTTAAAAAAAATGCAGGCGTAGCTGCTGGCGTCCTCTAGTCTTCCATAAATTTCTTCCCTTCCAAGGTCATTCCGGTTTCCACTTTAAATTCCTCCTTCTCCATGACGCTGACGCGAACTCCTCGCACGGGGGTTTCGTCGGTTATTCGCCTTCGTTGGGTTATATTAGAACAACCATCACAATTAGAGTTTTTGCAGTAAATATCACAGTTCATTTTGAAATCATAAACACTCGCGCGCGACAAGGACACTAATAGCGGCTGCTCCTGAGAGAGAAAGAGTGCGACGCACGGCTCGCGACTCGCGCTTCCCGCGCTTTGTTTATTGTCACTGTTTGTTTATTTCGCGAATAAAAGTATTTATAACATCCAAAGTTCAAAAATTTAGCACTGTACTTCACTTTCTACCGATGGGTTGATATTAAAGTTCCAATATAAACACATTTTTATAGCGATAACGTACTAATTTACTAATTTTAGAAATTAAAACCGGGAGCCATCCGAATAGCAAACTACCGGGTCATGCGCCCCCTAGCGGAAATATTTGTATGGAGCTTATGTCTAAAATGTATATCTAGTAGCCCAATCAATCTCAATATTGAGACTAAATGTTAGCCGAGAAAGCCTTCGGCTCTTGAATACAAAACAAGTATCTAATACACAATTTTAAATTACATTTTCTCTTGGTTCAAAGGACTTTATAACGAGCTTCATAATAAAATTGTAATGAAGCCCTCACTAGCATATGACTTAGATACATATACGTCGTGCAAAGCCCTTAAACTTTATATAACTAAGTGTAAGCTACGCACGTAAATTAGATATTCTCAGCAAATTAGATTTGAGCGTTGAAATTCTTGTACATCGCAACTGTCTCGATTTCGTTTAAGGTTGAATAATAAGATAGAACGAGGCAAGATATACATATATCTGTCTCTTGAAATTCTTATTTATTTTTCATAATCAAGCTTTATTTAGTTATTTTTATTATTTATGGTAGGTGCTTAGGAGTTATGAAATTGTGGATGGTGTACGAATATTTTGAACAAGGGATTCGATACTGATTCGCAAAATTTTAAAGAATATTCTATTCTTGAGGGAAGTTATCCTAAAAATGTATCTTTTTGCATTTGTGCCTAAGTTTCATTCAAATATTTAGTTATATAAAGTGAGATTATTTTTTCACACAGTTATAGAGGCACTAAATTCTGCGTTTTCATCAACAGTCACTACCCAATACAGTTGTAGAGTGCTTAGAAAATGTCAATGACCTCCAAATATTATTATTTTTCTGGGCTTGTTTGTGTAAGGTGTGTGTAAAGATTACATAATCTACGAATAGGCAAGAATAAGCTATAAGTGTACTGCTAGCTTTAGCCCATGGCTTTGCCCGCTTTGGTTATCGCAGTTTAATACCTTAACCTATGTCACTCTCCGAATAAAAATCATACGTAAAAGAGGGCCAATCAGACACAGACTATCGCATTTATAATATTTGTAGGTACATGTAGAAGTATAGATTTAACATTACCCTTATCAAACTAGCGTTATCCCTGTGACATTCTAAACTTTCACCTTAAAGCCCGGGTCCGTTTTCTAGGCTAAACAGATTTGACAGAATAATAGCTTTTCTAGGCAGCGTCGGAACTTTTTCACCCAAAGGCATTACTATAGTCCAAGGTTGAAATCAATGTCAGGACATTTGATTAAAATTTTATTATGAAGGTACCTTCTACCTGCAGACAGTGACAAGTCGAGCTATATTGCAGTGCGATTTTAACACTTCTTTCCTACACCATAAGAACGGCACATAGGTCAAAGTGCAAAAGAACGTGCGTATAGAGGATGTTACATAATTACATATCAGTACAGCTGTATTTCGCAACTTCTGCATACAGTAAAATCTTGCCATACATTTTAAATCTTCTTTTAAAGATCTCCATGGGGTCAAGGATAGAGGACATTATGAGCAGCCTCGTGAGACCATAGTCCACCACGCTGTTTTAACTGCGGGTTGGCAGTCTTCACAAGTCTAAGAAAACATTATGGAGAACTCTTGGACATGCAGGTTTACTCGCGACAATTTTCCTTACCGATTAGTAAATGATGATCAGCAATTTAACACGCACTTATTCTGAACTAATTCGAACCCGAGACCCACTGTGTAGTAGTCTCTCGGTCTCTTCACTAGGCTATCGCTGCTGTCATATGATAGACAACACTACAGCTTAAAGCAGACCCAGAATTCAAATGCACTTTAACATAATCGATCTCCGCAACGCAAACTTACATCACAGGACTACCTTTTTCTAACATTTCGTGATGACATAATATTGCTATAAATAATTAAAAAGCATTAAACGTTGAGGTAAGTCGTCCGCTACTGTCTAATAAATCAACTTGTGAGGGGAAATGAGGGTAGCTTGTACCTATAAACCTATGAAGCACGAGCCCTCACAAAAAGCCACCCCCGAACGTCAAAACTACGGGACCCCTACCATGGGTCACTAAGCAATATATTTTCTCACTTTTTTATTATGTGGATGGAAAATTTTCTTCGAGAAAAGTGAGAGAATGAAATGGCCAATTAGTTAATTACACAATCTCGCTGGGGACCATCGGAATAAAGCTCTCGTCTCGCCTTTCATTCAAATGGGACTGTGATGCAAATTTTCCATCAAAAATAGGATAAAATTGTCAAGTTTGGATAGCAAAAGCAGAAGCTAAATGTAGAAAAGTCGGTAGTACGCACTATGTGTTTTGAACACGAGACCCACTTCGTAGCAGTTAGATAGATAGATAGATAGATAAAACACTTTATTGTACACCAGTAAATACACAATATTACAATGGATTACATCAAAACCTTAAAACTAGTGGTACAAGGGTGGTCTTATCGCACATTGCGATTTCTTCCAGACGACCTAGATAGTCCCTCCACTAGGCTACCTCTGCGTAGTTCTCAATCATAATCAGCCCTTTATACTGTCCCACTGCTGGGCACGGGCCTCTTCTCACTATGAGAAGGGTAAGGCCATAGTCCACCACGCTGGCCTAGTGCGGGTTGGCAGACTTCACATGTCTTTCAATAACATTATGGAGATAGTATCTTCTTGGGTTTACGCGAATGTTACACATTGAAATTAAACTACAGTTTACGGATTTTATCGCGTTGTATTGGTTTCACTAAGTTATTACATTTGAAACTAAAGATCTAGAAACTATATTTTTAATTTATTACTAGCCGACGTTTCGAATTCTTTACAGAATTCATGTTCACGGCAGACTGAGGTGATATTTGTCTTTTTTCAGCAGACTTTGTCAAAGTCTGCTGTGTGTGAACATGTGGAACAAGGACCCAACCACTACCTGCGATTTGATGAACCACAGATACTCGCAAAAGAACATCGTTTTCTTCCAAGGATGATACGAGAGGCTATTGAAATTAAAAAACACCCTAATTTCAATAGGGAAGATGGTTGGAATGTTCCTCCAGCTTGGGACCCTGTCATAAGGCTAATGAAACCCAAGAAGGACAAAGTCACCAGAAGACCTAAGGACACTGTGAGCTCATTCTGCGTAAATAGTAACACCAGTAGTTGAAAAATGTTCGGGTACTTTGAGATAACTTATACATTCAAGAAAAAGACAAATATCACCTCAGTCTGCCGTGAACATGAATTCTGTAAAGAATTCGAAACGTCGGCTAGTAATAAATTAAAAATATAGTTTCTAGATCTTTAGTTTCAAATGTAATAACTTAGTGAAACCAATACAACGCGATAAAATCCGTAAACTGTAGTTTAATTTCAACATTATGGAGAACTCTCAGACATGCAGGTTTCCTCACGATGTTTTCCTTCACCGATTAGCAAGCAATAATTAACAATTTAATACGTACTTTACTCCGAAATGTCATTGGTGCGGGCCGTAGATTCGAACCCGAGTCCCTCTGCATAGCAGTCTGTCGGTCTCTCCAATCAGCTATCGCTGCTAGTTGTCAATACGCTCTCATAATGCGTACCATTTGGTTATGCAAGGAATTTTAACTACCACAGAAACTGCTTTGGTTTTTTACTTTAAAGACAACATCCGCACTCGGAATAAATGCTGTGTCGCGGCAATTTACAAACATGCATACAAGAAGCACAATTAACGCCCAGGCTAGTAGCAACAATTTTTGGATTGTTACAAACAAAGTGTTGTCTCGTGTGAGAAGCGAACCCAAGATACTCGATGCAGTATCAAGTGGCGATGCGACCGCTTAAGCCACTACGCCGACCGTGCAGTTACAGTCTGACAAGTGCTTTCATTAGATTATACCATTCTCTGTTTAAGGTTGCCTACAAGGCATGTTTTACTCCATAAACAATGGACTTATGTAGAACATTTTACATCTTCTACAAGCCCTACAGAATATATAAGCTGTTCATCCAGTCCTACTGTTTTCCAACTTAGAGTTGGACAGTGCATATAGTCGATAGTTCAATAGTTACTAACGATCGGAAACTTTCTCCGATAATTGATACGAATCGCATTAGCAGCTCTGAGCGCTGTTAGTGTCACAGTTATGTACGATTGAACTGATGTATGATATGTACTCCACTGCTAATTTATCGGTGAGTTGATTATAGTCTCAGAAGTCACATTGTTACAAGAGTTTAATCATAAATGTGTTGCGTTTCGTTAGGTGAGTGAGAGTGTCGGCGGCAGTATCTTTCCTTCTCTCTCATATCAACTTTCGGACTATCTAACTCTTCTAAGACTTCACCTTGCAGCTACTAAGATTCCAATTAAATAGCATGCTCATATTATCTCAATATGTGGAACAGGACGGTGGTCTATAAATAATGTTAATTTTCGAATATCATATTATTTTTTCTATTTCATCTGCAAGTAGTAGGGGTCACGTCAAAAGCAGAAGAGGCCTAATTGTGCGTCTAAAAAGTGTACATGCGGTCGGACATACCGTGTGTGCCACGGTCAATGACCCCGATCAAACAGTTTTTACTCCTTTTGATGTGCCGCGGTCAATGACTCCGATCAAACAGTTTTTATGTTGGCGGACGTATTTAATGTCTGCGTCTGATAAAAGTGCAAGTGGACATTTAGGACAATGGAACGGTAGCTTTGCGGAAGGATGTTTCGCATAAAAAGTAAAATGTGTCTTATGTCAGTGTGGTTTGTGTGTAGGATGTGGCTGTTTTGGTCTTGATTGACGTCTCTGTATCTTATGAAGTCTGTATGCGAACATATCTTGAGAGAGAGAAATATTAACATTGTTCTTTAATGCTAGAGTGAATCTCGTCTTTTTTCGTGAAAAGTACCAAGTAGTGCAATGGTCTAGAGGCTTTCCTAATGGAAAGCAGCACCACTTAACGAGTTCGTAACCACCGCCTCTAGATAGGTGTTATCTGCCAGATAAATTCATTACGAGTATTGTGCGGCTATCGGACAGTGGTGAAACTGAAGATCTAAGTTTCGGAGTTAATATATGCGCTATATCCTTTATCCAAGCGCAAATATTATATTAAGTACATCCGTGATCACGCCGCTTGTAACATTGCCGAAATATTTGCTATCACAAGTTACTCTAAAACCTATGCATCATCATAATCAATTGGGAATGTTTTCCTAAGCTAGGCTTAAGCCGACTCCAGGCCACGTCAGCATTAGCACTTATCCTTTTAGTTAAGCCTGTAGCTAAACTCTCAGGGGAAACGCTAAAAGATTTTTAAAACCGTCGAATGTCTGAAAATTTCCAGTAATTTTTGCTATTCCTGTTATATAAATTTTAAAATACAGGTTGTTTGTATTTACCAATTTATCTAATAAATGTAAATACCACAGATGCTTTATATATTCGAGTCGCCATTGTTTAGCACAAATACAAATGTAAACAAATTATAGGAAGTAATTAGTAAATAATATCTTCCTTCTTTCGTTTTTTCTTCTTTCTTTAATTCATTTCTTTTTAGCCTGATTAAATTTTGCCTATGTTAAATACTACACCCTGGCGGATGTTATAGACATGAAACCAGAGACTTAAACACGTGTATATATTAGTATAAACCGCGAGGATGTCGTTTAAAGCACTATTTGGAAAGGCAATAGATATAAAATAAAAAACAAACCAGTAACTTTAAAGCCAAAAATATCAAATCAAAGTCACGTCTACCGTAGAATAAATAACAAACGCAGACATTCTATTACACGCAGGAGATAGCATAACACCTACTTCATGACTTCAGAAGCCGTCAAAATAAAACAAAGCAAAAAATATCAAATCCGCAAATACAAAGGTATACGAAGTAAGGGAAGAAACGTATGATAACAATAGCAATTTTGAAACACTCCCAAACCGACGGCTCAAGTTCTCATGCCTTCGTAAGTAGGCTTTGGAGGCGTGCACTGTATTAAAAAATATCAACCTACTCGGTACGTGTCTGTGCTTATTTCTATGATTGGTACTATTGTAATAGTATTGGATGATACTTTTTAGTGGTAATAACGGTGTGCTCTATTTCAAGAACGAAAATATTATTATTTTAATAATTTGTTAGTTTAGCCTGCGGTTACACTCGCGTTTTATAGTATTACTAGCTGACCCTGCGAACTTCGTACCGCCATATAGGTATGTATTATACATATAAACCTTCCTCTTGAATCAGTCTATCTATTAAAAAACCGCATTAAAATCCGTTGCCAAGTAATAAAGATTTAAGCATACATATGGACGGTCAGACAGAAGACAAACTTTGTTTTATACTATGTAGTGATGATGCACTCGCTATTGCTCTGTACCCGTGGCTCATAGCGTGATGTTATATAGCCTTTTTTGATAAATAGGCTATCCAACACAAAAACAATATTCAAATAGTTTCTGAGATTCACCCAAACAAAGAAACAAACTCGTCAGCGTTAAAATATTAGTATTTATTTCACCGAAGGTAATATTCATTTGAATAAATGTGCAAACAAATGAAACAAGACTTAAGATTACTAGAAGCCAATATAAGAACAAAATAAATGCCGAAGAAGATAATTTGAAATATGTTTCAAGTACGTAATTATTTCAGAAAACAAAGTCTACTCAATAACAATATTCTGAGCTAGAGGCTTAAACTCGTCTGAAAAGTTATCACCGCTCTTAATAAAATAGAATTTGCTTTTATTTAAACTGTTGTTAAAGACCTTCTTATATCTTCGAAAACCGTTAGCAACAGTTCAAACAAATATCAGATTAAATACTACAAAGTGCTAAGAAATACAATGACCGAATTTCGTCATTCTACATTCAATACTTTCAGTAAGTTTACTGACATATTACCTTTTACATCATAAGCTGCACTGGACGCTCATTAGGCATATAACTCTAAACCTCTGCATTTCACAGCGTACAAACATAAAAGCACAAAAACCAAAACTGGCGACCAAACCGGCGATCTAAAAAGGTAAAATTAAACACAAGCTTTACCGTACATTTCTCGTTCGTCTATACAAAATTGAGCATCGTTTTCCCTCCATCTCCCTATATCGGGGTACGTTACTTAAGGCAGCTTACCGGAATCCCTCGAAACAAGAAGGGTGCCTACATCGCCTTGATAAAACCACTTTTATGTTTTGTTTCAGTCTAAGGGATTAAGGCACAAGCGCCACTTTGAACTACGCGTGTTTGTGAATAGTCGCTTATCACGTTTCTCATATGAGTGACAATTGCAGTACAGGATGAGGCAACTGTCGATTTCATAGATTAAGTAAGTCTCAAGATAGGCAGCCCCTTGGCTGTGTCTCTGACAGGGCCGAAGTCTATGGGCGGCGATTGGCACTTACCATCAGGTGAGCCGTCACCTCGTTCGCCACTTTACTGCCATAATAAAGGTACAAGGCTTTATTCGCTTTTATAACGTACAACAGAAATCACTATTGATTGCCAAAAATGCGACATCAAATCTCGATAAACGTTGTCGCAAGGCAGAACGTTTAATCTCGCCATTCGGAAAACGCATAACCCCTGATCAATGATACTAAATGTAGCGTATGTGCTTCTACCCTAAACGCTCCAATACGCCTCTTTATAATTTGGTCGCTTGGAAAATTTTAATTTGGTATCGGATGATAATATAATTTCGTTGTAAAGGTGTTTTATTCGGGAGATTATCTCCGCTTATGTATTAAACGGTAATGATGCTGTTGAAATTTGTTGTTTTCCTTGTAATAATTACGTTATGAGCCTTTCGACTTTTGTGAACGCGTGAAGGGAAGGGAAACTGCTTATCGGTTGCACAGAATCAGTTAGGTTTGATATTTTTGCTGAAGAAGAGAACGTGGGAAGAAAATATATTTTTTTAAAAGAGAGTACTCTAATCTAAAGCTTATTCTCACTTTTGTATCACCTGTGTAGAAGATTCAACAGCAGTGATCATAGCAGATAAGAATTGCACTAGTAAAGCCCGAGGAATTTTGAACTGCATTAGAACTCGCAACGAATCAGAAGTGTATTAGAGAAAATAATTAATCCTAATATTGAATATTACAAATTGCTGCACTGTTTGGTACTAGGTTTGTAAATTCATCTAAAAAGATAGTCGCGATAAACAGTTTTATTAGACGAGGTACTAAAGATGGCTTTTAGTCTAAGACTCATTTTTCAGGGCAGTGTTGTTGAGAATTTGTTCCACTTGTTTTTTGAAATATTGGAACACTTGCGAATTTACCGAATTTACCAAGATCTACTACTTGGTTGATACGATTCATGGATAAACAGATAAAAATATTATATCGAGGGAGCATTTTTAGTCATACACCATTCAAAATACATAATTTTATTCATCCCAAGTATTTATTATATCTACCAGTATGAAATGCCGTTCATAATAGCTTTTAATATATTTTTATAACCTCACAGGTAACTTAGCAATAACAATTCAGCGAATTTAGGGGGATGATTTAGTAAGAAAGATCAACAATATTCGGCAGAAGCTAACCCCTGCCGTGTTCATCCCTCGGTAGCAAAGATATTATACACAGGGTGCAAGTTTATTGCCAAAATTGTCGATAAAATATCTTTATTTTAACGGATACATGTTCATATAATATGGCTAAGTAATATTTGTGCCTACCGAAAACACTTGATAATAGGTTCCCTGATGAACCTATTATCAAGTGTTTTCGGTAGGCAATAAGTCAGCATTAAATCGCAGTATTTATTTCATTGAACGCCAGAAGTATCACCTCATTTTCAAATTAAATATGCTCTATATAATATGGGTTTTATCTGTGCAGTGAATGTGAAAATAGTAGCATCCATGACAAATTAATATTCTCACCAATTTATGACCGATACAAAGAAAAATCTAGAAATTTATGAATATATTTTATAAAGTGTGCTCGTATTTATATATGACTTCAGTCAATATTAATTTATAACTTACTGAGTATAAACCTTTAAGGTGATACCTACACGTTTCTCATACGTTCCTTTATACGTTTGAAACTTAATCATTCACATTGATATCAAACTAAGACGTATACAAGAAATAACATATAATGCATGTATTATCTAAAGCCAGAAAATACCAACGTGTGTAAATGCTAATAAAAGTAGACGACAACTTGGCCTATTCGACTTGCACGATGTTCGGCGAGCCGCATATTGCATACTAACTGGGTTTTGTACGGTGCTGTTTTCGCTTTTATAATACGTATGCATGTCCCGAAGGCGTTGCCAACAGTTGTGTTTTAAGGTGCATGGAATATTCATGCGTAGCAATGAAACTGTTTACATACGGATTGCATATTGTACTCGTAGAAGAGATATTTAATATAGGTATGTAAATGGAGGCACAAAACAGTACAAGCAGAATTATCTGTTGTTAGGACCTGTCGCAAACTATTGTAGCATCTCTATGTAGGAAATCTTGTAGGTTATCTATAAAATTGTGGTACTAATCTATACCAAACTGTAGTTTTACCGTGCCTAGAGTCAGAGTGTACTCATAGTCGGAAGGACGGACCCGTTCCTTTAGTCAGTGAAAAGTCTTTGACGGATAGACGTAAACAATAAGAATGGTTTCGCATTACGTCCAAACCGAATTCAAAGCCGTGAAAGCACGGTCCGCACTACATCCAGCCCGAATCAAACTTTTATCGAATGCGGTGCGTGATATCTAGAATTGTGTTTTCACGGGTTCAGATCGGATTTTAATTGGATATAGTGCGAACCCGCTCTAAGAGTTTGAAGTAAACTTCAAGTTAACAGCGTTGATACGGTGACGGATTAAAAATACAAAGTTTCACCACCTCATTTCAGTCCGTAGGTGTCGTAAGGGGCAACTAAGAGAACTTCACGAAGCAAATAATAGCTTTTGGCAATCAATACCTATACCAACCAGTCTGGCTGAAACCCTGTACCAACTATTCTAGCCAGCGTTGTACAACAGGCCAAATCCTCCTTACTTTCAATGCGATTGTGACGTAAATTAAGCAAACGCACATATCCAGCAATATTTTGATTGAGAATGGCTGTATGAAGATGCATCTAAAATGAAAACAGCAAACATTAGGTATACGTTTGCAAAGAGAAACGTCATCTGATGTAATTTAAATAAATCTAATGTGGGCGACGCAAGTAGTGCTGACGTCACTTGTCACAGATAATTGCAACTCTTGGTTATGTTGCATTGCATCATGCACCTACATAAATGCGAGCACCTTGTTAGTAGAGCGTTCATTTTGTACAAATGTTTTGGAACTATTTTACTGTCGTAATTCAGTTTACATATTATAAAAACTAGCTAGCTGAGCCCGCGGTCACTCCCGCGTTATTCAAGGCTACTGCTGCACACTCACGGCTCATAGCAAGATTTTATCCCTTCCTCGATAAGTGAGGTATCCAACACAAAAAGAATTATTCAAACTGGACACGTAGATCCTAAGATTATCGTGTTCAACCAAACAAACAAACTCGCTAGCTTTATAATAATATAGTAAGTATAGATATACATGAACAGAAGAGCATGCATGAGGAATCTGATGGGAGTGAATGAAGCAAGAGAGATATGTTAGGATCGTTGCAAATGACGTTCCGTAGTCTCAGCCTACCCCACCGGGAAACAGGCGTGAGGCTATGTATGTATGATTAGATACACATATTTTTTATTAACTTTGTTTTATTAAAGTAGCTGCAATTATTCATTTAGTATTATTTTTACTTTTTATTGGGAACATAAGAGTGGTAACATAGTTGCCAATACACGAACCTCTCCTCATAATAATTGAGCTATGTACAAGAATTATCATTAATATATTCTTTAATTCTATTTGTTTCTCTTATAAATAAACAAAGCGCCAAAATTAATTAAACACACCCTCTGCATAAATACTGACACAGCTAATTCTTTGCCTGCTCCAAACGTATTATATTTTCCTTGCATTGGATCAAAGACATGTCAGGTACCTCATATAAAGCAGGGGGACTTATTATAATGTTTATATTATGTTTCCCCCTCAAATTACCCGCTAAAAGACCATCGATGCATTCCAAAGCCACTTTATCATTAAATTTCCTCCCATTCGTTTTGAATGTAATTTATTTTCGGAAGGTATTTTGTTTTTGAAGCAGAATAGATGTTTGTCTTGTTTATTTTATAAGGTTCACTTTGCTTTTTTTGTCACACCGTAAAGCAGGAAAATCATAAGACACATGATTTCATTGTGTAGGATTGCGCATGCTATACTGTGGTACATTCGCGCGAAACCGCCACTAAGACAAGTCGAAAACACATGGTTCTTATTGAGTACAAAGGCCACGCACAACATCTTCCTCCGTTCGTTTAGAGCTTAATCACTACTTTGAGATGAACTCACCTTAAAGTGGGGGACAAAGGCAACTAAGGTATTCCATCGCAGTACAAAAAAGTGAAAACATGGTGTCACAGTCATATCAATACTCAAACACAGTCATATCAATACTCAAAATCTCCATAACAAAAGTTGCATTACAATAAGAGCTTGTTAATAGTATTTATAAGACTTACGATATACCCAGTGCCGGTTTGATCCTATGTTCGAGTTTATTTATTAAACTTATGCAATTATTGAATAAAGCCATGTTTTTTCTTTTTTAAACCAAACCACCGTTTTTAGCTATATGTAGCTATCTACAGCGTATTATTAGTAACTCTCATACAAATTTCATTCGCAAGGACCAAGCTACAGAACGTTGAAAGGATTTCACCATTACGCTATGTCCTATTTGAAAGGCGACGTCTGTATTATCTATTAGGCGCCGTTCCAGGTGCGGGTATCAGTCTGCTATTGACAATATCCTTTACTAAGGATTAACCTGTGAATACTGTCTGCAAATTCTATAGGAGATACTAGATAGTATGCTAGTTAACTAAGTTGCGCATTGTAATTTGAAAGGTTTTACTTGACAATAAAGTACCTTCACAAGTTAGTATGCTAGCTAACTAAGTTGTACAGTGTAATTTGAAAAGGTTTTACACAACAATAAAGCGGCTGGGAAACAATATATTTTTTATTACAATACTCATTATTTAGTTGCCGTGCTAAACTTAATTTGATTAAAACTAGCCCAGATACGTAATGGTTTAAACACAAAAAAAAAATAAGTTGTTTCATAGAATACACCGAAACGTTACTAAAGTTTTCAGTACAGGGTATTTAGCAACATTGAACGAGATATTTGTAATATAAATTTGTTCAATTTATAATAAAAATATCTCGTTCAATGTTGCTAAATACCCTGGTAAATACATGGTAGTGCTGGGTTATATACGAAAAAACCCTTTTTGAGAGAAAAACTATCTCTTTAGTATATACTCGTAGATCGACGAACAACGTAATGATACAATCACAAACGTCTGCAGATGGCTAAAACAGATAATATGTATAATGAAATTTATTGTAAACCTGGTGAATTAAAACGTTTTAAATATAACTCGTGTAAAAATAACGTTTTGCTATTTATAAAGCTATTTATAATCGTATTAATTATACTTTATTTGACAGTTGGTGGAATAGGTATCCGTAGGGGCGTAATCAACCTTGTTTTTTTTAATATATGTGCTAGTATTTGTCCGTGTGGTGACGGATTAAGAATACGAATTGTCACCACCCCATATCATCCCATGGGTGTCGTAAGAGCCGACAGAGGGAGCATATTATGCAGAGAACAGCACTGTAAGAGAAGGAAAAGTTGATACTAACCCTATACCAAACCGCTTGGCCAGCGTGGTATAGTAGGCCAATTCCTCTTTTCAAAGGAGAGGCCTAGTCCAGCAGTTGACTATTAAAGGCTAAAGGCTGATGATGAGTATTATTTTTAGTAATATATTTTTTTGTTGCAGTGGGGTGTTCGGTTCGCGGCGAGGATGAGCAGCACGACGCACGGGAGGGTGTTGACGTCACGATGCAGTGTCGGTTCGCGCTCGAGCCTCGGGCCGGCGAGTCCCTCACGTACTACTGGGTCAGGACCACGGCCATTGGACACGACAACGTCGCCATCGGGAATATACCTCTCGAAACTAATTACCAGTAAGTACAATCGTACAGCAGGAGTAGGCGTGCCGCATGGTCTACCGAAGATCTGGTTAAGATCGCGGGAAGCGGTTGGATGCGGGCGGCTGAAAATCGGTCTGTGTGGAGAATGGGAAAATGCCTTGGGGGATGCCTTTGTCCAGCAGTGGACGTCTCTAGGCTGACATAATGACAATTGAACGTACACATTATGCTTGTTCTGTAATGGACTAAAATCTAAATGTGAATTTAATGATAACTTGACACTTGATATTAGAGTGCAGGCTAACTGAAGAGTAGAGAAGTCAAATGGCATTCACTAGGAGGTTTGTGTTCAACAGTGAACGTCTAAAGGCTGGTAATGATCATATTTGTAATAACTGGCTTAAGTTTTCAAAAGTACCATCCAAGTTTCCTCAAAACCCATCATTGACTGACCTGTTAGTCAAGACCCTGACTGCTAAGGACCTGTCTAGAGGGTTCGAACCAGATTTTTTTGCGTCTGAGTGTAATATATCTACAAAATGTATGTATTTAAGCTTTGCTGAGTTAGGTCCCAGATGTCTGTGTGTTGAACCACACTATTATATTCCAAGTTCCTTTACCAAATAGTCACCTCAACCGTTGCATCATACGTCTATATTAGGATGTATATTACCGGCTGTACATCAAAGCTGCAAGTCCATACATAAATTATTAGCCGACGACATTTCGCGTACTCACTGAAGTTAAATAACTCATCGCTATTCTAATGGACACGTTGTGATTATGAGACATAAGCTTTGCTCACAGATTCGTCTGGATATTCAACAATTGTCTCTTCAATGAGAGACAAGACTTAGAGGCAATACTAAATACTTTGATGGTTATTGTTAGACAAATAAAGTCATCATCATCATTACATCAGCCTTTAACAGTCCACTGCTGGACAGGCCTCTCCTTTGAAAGGAGGAATTAGGCCTACTATATCACGTTGGCCGAACGGGTTGGTATAGGGTTTGTATCAAGTTTTCCTTCTCTTACAGTGCTGTTCTCTGCATAACATGTTCCCTCTGTCAGCTCTTACGACACCGATGGGATGATATGGGGTGGTGACATTCCGTATTCTTAATCCGACATCACACGGAATTCATCATCATCATATCAGCCGAAAGACGTCCATAAATTAATTGTGTTGCAATTTGGCATTTATGTTTCTTGGGGTTCACTCTTTTTTTTAAGTGTTGAGAGCGGCAAACGAGCAGACTGATCACCTGCTGCTCCACGACCGCTGGTTGACGGCTAGGTGGCACTACTTCAATCATTTTGAATCCGAACGCAGACCGCGGGAGGGGCGTGGGCGAAGAGACATAAGCTAGGCTACGGAGAGCCGTAAGCTAGGGTACGGAGAACCGTGAGCGCGGGAACTGCAAGTCGACCACGCACCGCACCGAGGTTCGTGAGCTTGTCCCAAGGCGAGGCGATTACTTTACGATTCCGATTAGTGTGCGTTGCAGTAGGGAGTTCCATACAAATAATACTGAATGGCTCCAGTTGATACGGTGCCGATCCCTTTCCGAGTTGATACGTGTGCTACGACCCTATAGATGCTGTCACTTTACGTCAATTTTCTGTGAGAGGGTATAACTTCCCCGGTCGAGCCAGCGCGTTTATGCTGAAATCAGCAAGTCTCTATCTACTAGGTACCTGTAACTACTACCAATCAGGCAGCGATTGCCCGAAATTCTACAGGATCGGCGAAGAAACTGTTCAAATTCAATTAAATGTGCGGACGTAACTGCAGACGTCTTCTAATATTCCATAAAACATACGTAAGCACACATATTCAAACATACGTGAGTATGTTCAAATATATCTGTAATATCAAAATATGAGATCAAGCATTACACACACGAACATATGCAAACACACGACGACTAACCAACCCTCACAGCTAACTCATGTTTAAACACTCAAATGAAATGCAAACATAACATACTAATCATTTATTTCGTTTAAGTTTCTCACAAACGACGTTCGCATTTGTTTCGTAGACGCTTCACTCACGTATAATTAGACAGTTTACCTAGGTATGTATGCCAACTAGGCAAATAGTTTGCTCAATAAATTATTGCTTGTATTTTATGCGGCTTTAATAATAATTTTTTTTTTACTTTACATTGATAGTAAAATCTTAATATATAAAATCCTTGCGTTACTTACTGACTGACAGACACGCTACAGCCGAAACTATTGGCCGCAGGAAGCTGAAATTTGGCATGTATGTTCCTTGGGGATCGTAGGGGTGCACTAAGAAGGGATTTCCCGAAATTCCCACAGGATCGGCTAAAACGGGTAAATTTAAAAAAACATGCAGACCTAGCTGCTGGCGTCCTCTAGTAATATTATAAGCAGCGATATGGTAATAGGTCTAGGCATACACAGACAGTTACATAGAATGACTAGATTTTAGACACGGCGTGCACCACTGAATTTTCGAAGTTATATGCATATAAGATTGTTAATTATCACTAGCGAAACGGGGACGGACAACATCGTCGAAAACTGCAACAATAAAATCGAAATATCAGAGAGTTTTCCACTATGTAGTTTTGGGGTCGTGGCACCCCAAAACTACATAGTATTCTGTTATATATATCAGTTCGTGTACATAGTGGTATAGGTCTTAAGTGCGTATAGTTTTGGGGTCGTGCCACGGCATGACCCCAAAACTATACACACTTACTTTGAGAAGTCAGTGGTGCGCACTTTGATTTTGAACCTTACAGCCTCTGCAGAACCGTTTGTTAACTTCTCTACTTGGTTTAGCCAATGAATGTAAATATCTGAGCTCTTTGGTTACGCTCTCTCTTCCATAAAACATAGAGTTCTGTACTCTATCTGCTTTTGACATGTAAAACTACCAGCAAAAAATATTTACTCTAAAATCGCACAACACTCACAGGTTACATAACAAAGTATATACAAACCGATGACGAAAATTATGGTGATAGATCGTGCAAAAATATTAGAACCGACTTGTGTACCTAATATACAAATAGTTGACAACTTTATCTACCTCGGCTCTAACATCAGCAACAATGGCTCCTGCACAACTGAGCTACTAAGATGAATAGGAATGGCCAAGAGCGCTATGTTTCGGCTCAATAAAACATGGAGAGACAGAAAAATCTCTCTCAAGACGAAAGTCAAACTAGTTCGCACCTTAGTTTTCTCAATTTTTCTTTATGGGGCCGAAACATGGACTCGCAGAACTGCCGACCGGAAACGCATTGATGCCTTCGAGATGTGGTGTTGGAGAAGGATGCTGCGAATACCATGGACAGCTCATCGGACCAATGTATCAATTCTCAACAAACTCAAAATAACCACTACGCTCTCTTCCATCTGCCTCAAAAGGATACTTGAGTATTTTGGTCACATAGCGAGAAAGGATGGAGACAATCTTGAGAAGCTCATGGTCACTGGTAAAGTAGACGGTAAAAGATCTCGTGGTCGAAGCCCAATGCGTTGGTGCGATCAGGTCTGCACCACTCTTGACGCGTCCGTTTATGATGCAATGCAGGCTGCCGGTAACAGAGGAAGATGGCGTAACATCATTCGAAGTAAAGTTATGGGAGAAGGTGGTCACGACCCTCAGATATGAGGAATACGACTATGAAGAAGATATACAAACCAATATATCAAATGACCACAATAGCCACACGCGAATACACACATCAAAAAAGTCTAAGCAACACATACAAATTTCAATTTTACAATGTGTTTTCGCATTAAATCCTTAGTATTTTCTTATTTATATTATTTTTTAATGCTTTTTTAATATTAAACAACAATTCGTTTTTTTAATTTTTTTTAATAATCTTAATTAACAATAATTACGAGTAAGTACTGTATGTACGTAGTACAAAGTAAGGTGCTTTTTTTTTTTTTGATGTCGGGTTGGAAAATCCTCATGGAGTCCCTCCGCCCTGGGGGATGGGCGAAGGTGACTGTCAGACTCTTACTGACTAAAAACCAACCCGTGTGCCTCATGTACCCGTGTGTCTGAGGGTCGGGTTTCGCCCAAGCATACGTCGCAACCCCCCGACGGGTATTGGCCCGCCAGATGGTCCGGCGGGCCCCGAACAAAACCCCCTTGGCGGCGGATGATGGTGTTGGGCTCCGCCGCCAAAACACCAAGCGGCCGCAGAAGATAGGGAGGACGGCAACGCAACACCGCATCTCCTCTTCCTCTGCGGCCCCACCGCGACGCATCGAATGGTGCGCCCCCATTTGGTCGCGGGAGATAGGGCGCGCGGCAACGCAACACCGACACGCCTCTCCTCCCGCGACCACGCCCGACTGCGAGGGACAGACAGAACTGTCCCCCGCACCCGCACCGTTGGACGCATCCTGCGCAGGCCCCGTCAAGCCCACGTGGAGCGTCCCCTCCTGGATCCCTCTTAGCTTCACCGCGGGTAACCAATCCACGGTTACTGAGCGCCCCCACCACGACAAGGTGGAGATCCCACGGGGGGGACAAAGTAAGGTGCTTAATCAACTAAACTTAAACTAAAATTAAATGGTTGTACAAAAATTGCATAATTTAATACAAAGTGTGGCCTCCTCTGTTATTGAGAACTTGCTGGCACCGATTATTCATAGAATCGATGATGAAGATTGTTAATGTTATCCTGCGGCAATCGCTCCCAATGAAATTTTAGTAACTCCATCAGATGTTGGGTTGCTGTCACTCCATCCAAGTACTTTAAAACACGTCTCTGGAGCATGTCCCATGCATGCTCGATGGGGTTGAGGTCTGGCGATTGTGCAGGCCAAGGCAATACCTGGATGTTTTCCCTTGCCAAGTACTCCCGTGTGTGCAAAGCTGTATGCGAACGCGCATTGTCATGCATCAACATGAAATCGGAGCCAAGCATTTGTGCGAATGGATGGACATAAGGCCTTAGAACATCCTTAACGTAATTTACAGCGTTCGTGTTGCCATTTACAAAAACGAGCTCAGTTCGTCTGTTCTTCATAATACTCGCCCATACCATAACTTTTGAGCCGTAGTATAGGTGCACTTCCTGAACACACCTCGGTCTTTCAGTATGTCCAGGACGACGGTACACTTTTACCCTTCTAGTATCAGGCTTGAACCCAAATCGAGACTCACCGCAAAATAAAAGTCCGGGTCCATGTAATGTGTTCCCTACACCATTCATTTCGACGAGCGCGATTCCCGTGACGTATCGGTGGGCACCTAATTGGCCGTCGCGCACGTAGGCCATACTAATGCAGTCGATTTCGCACAGTTTGGCAGTTAACAACAACACCACTTGAATTTTGTAGCCTTAAACCTATCTCTCGGGCGGTTAACATTGGCTGGCGTCTTTATTTATTTATCGGAATGGTCATCAGTACAGGATGTCAATTGGCTACGAAACGGAAGTGCGAAGATTGCGCGCTTCGACAGAGTCTACGCGTCACGTTCGCTACAGTCGAAGAGGGCGGATGACGGTTGACGCTCAACGGAGCAACGACAACTATCACTTCTCTTGGAGACTCCGGGCGGGCAACAAGTACCTAGAAACTGTCACTCGTTTCGTGTTCAGTAATACAAAATAGTTATAGTCAGTTTTATTAGATTTGATTTGGTGTGAACTTATAACGAACTGTGATGTGAAGTGGTGATACCGGCCAAGAATCAAGCAAGCAGCTGTCATATTTTTTTATTTATTTATAATCATCACTTACAACTATTATTACAGGTACCTAGATATCTTAACCTAATGCAATAGTGAAGGCAGAAATATACAATTTATAGTTCGTAACAAACAACATGTAAGGTTATTTTACTAAAATCAGTCAGTGCACAAGTAAAAATGTCAGTCTTCTCCGCTACAAGATTGAGAGTGCGAAGTGCGCGAGTCAGTGGCGCCTCGCTCAACAGATTAGTGCGTGCGCGCGGCACAGCCAGCAACTGGGGCTTGCGTCGTCGCCATATAAATCTGTCTAGTACATTTAAGCAAGTCTTGCAGTCAGTTGCAGGGTGCTGCTCAGCAGGATCTCCCGTGTTAGTGTAACGCTGATGAAGACGGCAAATAACGCTTCTGTTGATACCAAAATACCGAGATACCTGAGATTGACTTCTTCCCACTTGCAACATCCCTACAGCTCTTTGCATTTCATCTGCGTTGAAATGACGTCGCTCCATGAGGCAAAAATGTCTCAAAATCCAAATTTGTTCAAAACTTTTTCAAATTATTGTTTAAATCATAAAATTGATACAGAATCAGAATACTAAATTTTCATAAGCAAAGAAAACGCTATAAAAGTCGAACAAATGCATTCGCTTTTGAATTGGTGAAAAAAAAATATGATACTCGATGTTTTTACTACAGCCAGTATGTCCTCTAGATCAAAAAAGTTTACTTAGGTAGTACCTAATTGGTAAGAAATGATATAATAATTGATTAATAATTATTTGAAATAGTATGTGTTGCTTAGACTGTTTTGATGTGTGTAGTTGTTCACTTTATCAAAACATCGGCCGGTACTCGAACAGTAGCACAAACAGTATCGATTGTCAATGATTAAACAATTAAATAAATGTGCTCGGAACTGGATACATTGGACGAAGCGTGCTGGGCCGACCAAATAGCCTATAAAATTCGAGAACTGTTTGAACTAGTGACTACTTGCATGTGGTACTAGCGAGAGGGTGCTAGTCATTTTTTAAACAATTTTTTTTTATTTGCATTGAATGTTAAGTAACTCTACTGCTACAATTTTGGTCTACAGAAAATTATATTAGCTATCTCTTCTTCTGAATAAAATCGTATTAAAAGATGGCATAGCAGAACTGTATTCCAAATTTGGCGTTATTCTCGAAAGGACCCGATACTCGACGATATTATGTTGTAAATTTGCAATTTGCTAACAATGAACCTCATCGGGTTTTAAGTCTGTTTACACACTTGGTAGAACGAAATAAAAATCAATAAAAAAATCTCGTTATTTTTTTTCATTTACCAACCGAAAAGGAAAAAATAAGGAAAAGCTCTATCTGATTGTAAAATCTTAATCAGATTCTTACATAATTTTCAGAACAGCAACCAAGCAAGGGACGAGTAATTTCCATCAAGCAGCTGCGTCTAAACGGAGCATAAGTTATTTAAGAACGTGCACAATGAAATTACTAAACGTAATTGGTTCTCAGTTTTTATCTCTGTTTATGTTGTACTAATCTAGAAGATTGTAATCGTGTTCTCTGGTGGAGAATAGAAGATTTAGAGAATAAAGGTTTATAAGACCCAAGAGTACTGGTTCATTTGGTGGATTATAACAAGCTGAGTGGATACAGTCATGTGTATTTTAATTATACTTACTTAAATACTCTATATGGTGACGGATTAAGAATACAAAGTGCCACTGTGACGTATCACCACAAGTGACTAAATGTCACTTTCTTATCCCATTCCGTGGGTGTAGTGAGAGGTGACTAAGGAACATTACACGAAGCAAAAAATTATCTTGCGGAGGAAACAGAAAACCCAATGTCAAACTTTGTGTAATCTACAAATTGTTGTCTCAAGTCTGGGTGTCCTCGGTTCCGTTGATTGAATGTTTGTAAAGTCTCCCGCGACACAGGAATTTATTCCTAGTGTGGGAGTAGTATTAAAAAAAACAAAAGGAAAAAAGGTAACACCATGCCAACCCGCCTGGCCAGAGGGATAAAGCAGTTAAAATTCTCCTAGCACCTCACAACGCTATTGTGATGCAAAGTAGAAGAGACCTAGACTGCAAAGGCGTAGGTCTCCAAATAAGTTGATAAATATTAAGTTTTTACTGACATAGTTATAAGTAATATTTTTGTTTACTAACCCATATGGATGTTACTCATCCGAAAAAAAAATTGTATTTCATTTTATTTTATTTATAGCTATAGGCATTAAAAAGAGTCAGTTCAAAGACCATATTATGGTCTGTGTTTTACTCAAATATATCCTCTACGTTTCAAACAGAGAAGATGTAGGTGCTAATATTGAAATCAGATTGTGTTTTGAGAAATTGGTAGTTTATTATACTTGAGATCCCTGCTTGTTACGGCAAACTGCGATCAACTTGATCGCGAAGAAAATACTTACAATATTACACTACAAAAAAGCGTAGTTTGTATTCCTAAAAACAATTTAACCTAAAACGCCGTCCCCAACGAATACTGTTTTTATTTTACGTGCAGTATATAAACAAGAAAATCCAGGTAACCTAAAATACAATACTTCTAATTTAAAAAAGGCAAATAGAAGAGACGATCCACCTTAAGAATGTTCATTGGGAATGCAGTTTAAAAGACAAGAGTGCTCAAAAGACAAGACAAACGACTGTAGTAATGAGATTTCTTAGTTTTTACCTTTTATAACGACTGCTTCACTAAGCACTAACACATGAACGCACACGTCATGATAGACACTTTAACCTTTGTACTGTTCTTATGGCGTTGAAAATAAGTATTAGTATCTTACTGTAACTGTTTAGCTTGACCATAGCTTGACTGTCAACGTGTGTACATAGCGTGACGCCCTCAGATTAAATGTATGTTTTCTGAATTTATAGCAAGTGAAGTAATTTTTTGCTGTCGCTTGCTTTCGTTTTTTTTTTTTATAATAATAAATAAAAAAGTAAATCTTTATATTTGTATGCCTAACACAAAAGCACAAAACTCTAGTAAGTTACATAGCATGCCTAAACGTTGCTAAACTTTACAAGAGCAGTAGAGACAGAGTATTTACTGCGCGGCTTCCGAGCTTGCTCACCTTATAACTTCTTTAGCACTTAAGTAAAAAGTTTGCGCAATCTTAGTACTATCCCCTATAGATAACGTTTAAAGTTTTAATACAGTGTGTTATAGAAATATACGGTGATAAAGTGTCTTCAGGGATTCTGTGCAAGTCTTTGAATTAGTCCTTAATGCGAAAAAAAATTATAAACAAATTAAACAGTATCAAAATTGATAATTTCGATAACATTAGTCCTTTTATATACATAAATTGGAGTCCACCTTTAAAGCAATGCTTTTTTGTATTAGGCGTCTACGTTCTTCCACTTAGTCATTAACTTGCATTATGCAAGTGAATGAAAAATGATGAAGGAGATAGCCTAGTAGAGATATCAGTACCTCAGCACTATTTTCATAAACTGACACTAGTCTAAACAATGAAATATCGCTATCCCTTTGGGTTGCAGACGTCTGACAGGCAGCCGCTCTGTGGCAAAACTTATATTCAGTCAAATCTGGTTAGACTGGTAAGCGGACCCCGGGTTGTAACTGGAATAACGCTAGGAGAATGATACAATTGAATAATTAAATACAGTATATGTATACAGTATAGATTTTTAATAGTAATTTTGGCCACCGAATTTTAGAGATGCAAAAATAAGCTTTAGTGCTTTCTATGACTTGTAAACAGCACATAGAACTAAAGTTCGTTACGTAGGTAGTCGGCGTTTAGTCATAACACAGATTAGATTTCTCAAAAAAGCAACAGCTAAATTATATTCCAGACTAAGCTCATCTAAAATAGTGTAAAGCTACGACGCTTCAGACTATTTTTTAAGATTGCTTTATATTTCAAGGAAGACAGGTAATTTATTTCTTCGCTTTATCACTTGTTCCAAACATTTTTTAAAATGGGCGTTTCATAAAGTAACTATTCTAACTAAACTTCGAATCATATTTAGACCATATTTTGTAATAAACCCGAATGACTTTGCGATTCGGACCACATAAGCAACTCTCTAATTATAAAAACAGAGGTTGTTTGAGGGAATGTACCTCAAACACCGGCACAAGAATAGAACAATTATTAATCATGGCATCTTGACCGAAATTCTAATAATTATAAATGAATCTTCAGCAAAAACCTTACATTTTCTAGCTTAGCAACATAACACAGCTAGCTTCTTATCCACACAAACCTGTACAGAAATACCTGTATTTTATAATCCAATTAACATATAATACCCTATCGTGAAGCAATCACATGCCTAAACTTCCACTTGTATCGGTCCAATCGACCGGGCTTATAGGGATTGTAAAATAATTAAGATATCACACATCGAGGCAGGTCGGCCGTAAATCGAGCCACACCAAACCGCTGATGGGTCCCCCCTTAATTTAGGGGTGAACCGCAAACTGGATAAATTTGGATCGCTCCCGAAACCTATGAATACATTACCATAATGCTAACTTCGACTTTATTCGGGGTGTCTTGGGGAGATTTTCTTGAACGGAAGAAGATATATTGATAGATTACAACTTGATTGTATACTAGATACAGAGTTTATGTAACAACGTTACAATAAAAAATCTAATCATTTTTATAGGCGAACTTATTGCCGAAAGCAATTCTTCAAGGAAAATCACGTTATACAGTCAGAATCTTACTACCCCAAGGTAGTGTTCTAGAGGTAAGTGAACCCTTAGAGATTCCCAATCAGAACAAATCTCTTTGTCAAGCATAATAATTTGTTCTCTATCTGGGCTTAACTCGTTTATCTACAATTTGTATCTATTTAGGAATGGTATCCTTATTAGTTATCTAGTTGCCATAACACAGGTCTGCCTAGTTTAGAATTAAATGACGGCACGCATAGGTTATTAGTTTAAGAATAAGAATAAGAATGAATTTATTTGCACCAACACAATATTATGACAATAATTACAGGAATAAATAAAAAATCTAAAGAAAGACAAAAACAAAGAAGTAAGACGCGCTAATTTCTCGCTGGCTGGCGCCACCGCAGGCACGGCTATATTATTAATTATTATCTACTCATGTAGCTTCGGCCCATGACTTGTGTTGTGACGCGACGCGCGGGTCAGCCACAGCCAGTGAGCCAGTGACGCTCGCGCAGAGCTGCAACAAGCACGCGCGCACGCCGTACTCGCTCGCTCGTGCGATCGATAACAAATAATAACAATATAACATCTATGAACGGCGACAGTAGTTGTGTACATCTGGAGTACGATACGATTACGTGTAATCAACATGCATATACAAGTGTGCATACAACAATTCATTCCCTGTTGGGTCAATAGGTACAATACGTGAGCCATGAACATTAGGTAAGCACTTCTTATCTTATGACTATGATATTTTTATTATGAGTAATTTAAAACAAAGGTTGTGTATCATCTGAATATGATCTTCTGATTATGATTATATATATATAATTTTTTTATCACTGTTTACAGGTTTCCGACATGTCATTACCTTAAGTTACCATAAGATAGAATGTGAACACAGATTACATGCATTAAGTGAACAATGAATTGCGATAGCATTGCGCGCCGACAGAGAAGAACGAGGAGGTACGTGAAAACTTGTATTACCTATTGCGGCTAGGCGCAAATGTTTGTCCATAACAATACCATACACCCATTCATACATATATTTGTATTTAAGTATATCAATATGCTCTAAATCACCATTGGATTGGGCAGAATCAAAACCAAAAAGAAAGATTTTTAGCATTTACGTATATGAGAGCTACCCTTAAATCAAAACCTTTCAAGATTTTATGGCACAGTTTATTTCCTGCTATAAGGGTAAACCTAACCTAATGTAACCCTAAAACATTCCAAATCCGCAAAAATGCCATTTTCTTACCGTAGGTGCAAATTGTCGATTACGGTCCTTGGCAGTGAAAATACCATCAAAACCCTAACATAATTGATTAAGTCCGACCAACCAAATAATCCCTCCTTCCCCAATAAAATTGCAATACTTTCCATCCGTCATACACATGTCTCCCCAAGTCTTTGCTATCAAACGTATTTGCTTGGTACACGTGCTACGTATTACGTGCGATACAATAGAATAGAAGTACAATAGGGCACGGATGATTTATACTGGAGTTATTGTAGGATACGCGACCGTAACTTACGGCTCTCATCACACTGTCTGCGCCACGTGTTGGGAGCGGTAAAATGGCGCTTTAGTGTTATTACAAAAGACTATTCATTTTGATTGGTAATGTTTGCACAACACATTATGGAAGTGCGACTACGATTAGGCTCCACGCAGAAAACTTATTCGTGATAGTTAAATATAATTTTAAACTGTTCTCGCTTAGACTGCAAAAGATTGGGTTAATCCTGTATTCCAGTCTTTACAGTTACTTTTCGACATCGCCCCTTAAACTAGAAACACGGTTTGCCACTGTAATATCGAAGTATCTAAGCGTCATTTTACCGCTCCTTGCCAACACGTGTGCAGTCTTTATTAGCGCTACCAACAAATAGCAGAGTTCACCTTACTATGTTAACCAATCTTGTATTAAAACACGAACCCTTTTGTTGCACGACGGCGATGCGGGAATGCTTTCCAACTAACGGTTTGTGTTGGCGGTGATAGGGGCCTGTCATACTGTCATATACACGGTTCTTCTGTTACGTGGGACAGTTTGGGTGGGTCGTGTTTCTTTGAAATGTTGAATGAAACCTTTCTTCAAACGGTTTAAACCCTTAATTTGTTTCAAATTAATTTTTGACTGCGCGGTGGGCGTTGTTTTAAGTGGCTGCCTCGTTAGATACTGCGGGTTTGGTCCCCACACGAGACAAAAGTGGGATCCGTTAATTTTATTGTTGTAAAGCAACAGACTGGTGAATTTCAAATGACACCCAGACTAAAGTCTTGCTTTCGTTTTTCATTTGTGTCCGTCACTTGTATGTTTGAAAAGTTCTCTGCGACACAAGATTTACTTATAG
The DNA here is from genome assembly GCA_944739405.2 of Euclidia mi. NCBI lineage: Eukaryota > Metazoa > Arthropoda > Insecta > Lepidoptera > Erebidae > Euclidia > Euclidia mi. Next base: position 13,276,971 of record OX123194.2, on the reverse strand, counting down.
AGCGGCCGTTGTTTTAAAAAACCTGTACGGAAAATGATTGGCTCGGTGATTACTTGCACAACTTGTATACGTATAGTTAAATACAAATGTGGTCGGTGCTGTCAATGAATAGGGTGGGCAGCAGCCTCTTTCGAGCTCTGAAATCCCTTTATGAGGCTTCTAGAGCTTGTGTGAGGATAAACGGGGCATACACTGACTGGTTTACCATCGAGAAAGGTGTTAGACAGGGATGTGTAGCGTCGCCGTGGCTGTTGAACCTCTTCATGGACAGTTGTTTGCAAGATTTAAAACATAGTGACTGCGGATTAAGGATGAATGGGTTACTCGTCAAATGCCTCCTTTATGCTGATGATCAGGTAATACTTGCATCTTCAGCGGAGGAGTTGCAGGAGATGGTAACAATCATGCATGGTGCGTTAGAGAGGAAAGGAATTAAAGTGAATGTAAGTAAAACGAAAGTTATGGTTTTTGAAAAGGAGGAATACGTATTGTAATGTTTTGATCGATGGACAGCGAGTGGAACAAGTGAATGAGTTTGTTTAGTTAGGTACGTTGTTTACAAGAGATGGTAAGAATGAAAAAGATATTGAAAGAAGAGTTAATGCAGGTAATAGTGTGAATGGAGCTCTGAAGGCAATTATGAACAGTCAAAACGTGTCCAAAAAGGCGCGTTTGGCTGTCCATAGAGGGGTCTTAGTGCCTACTCTTATGTATGGTAGTGAAAGTTGGGTATGGCAGAAGAGACTTGAAAGTAGAATAAGTGCTGTAGAAATGAGAGTACTGAGAAGTATGTGTGGTGTGTCTTTGACCGACAGAATAAAGAATTGTGTCATACGAGAGTGGTGTGCGGTAGAAGAAGATGTAGCGACAAGCATCGAGAAAGGCATGTTAAGATGGTTTGGGCACATGGAGAGGATGGATGACGAAAGACTGACAAAGAAGATATATAAGGCAAGTGTGAATGGAACAGGACGAAGGGATAGACCTAGGTGGACGTTCTCTGACCAGATTGGAGACATCCTAAAAGAGGACAGGTCAAAAGTACCCAAAACAGAAGCTCTTCTGTTTAGGGTTCTTCTGACCTGTCCTTTTTTAGGATGTCTCCAATCTGGTCATGCATGAGAAACTTGATGAGAGTGGATGAAGCAAGAGAGGTATGTCAGGATCGTTGCAAATGGCGTTCCGAAGTCTCTGCCTACCCCTCCGGTAAACAGGCGTGAGTCTATGTATGTATGTATGTAAATACTTGGTGGATTGTACTATGTTGATCTTTCATATAGATTTTTAATTCTTTATTGTACACACAAAAAAAACCAATACAAATAGATGAAAAGACTAAAAAAAAATAACTTATAAATTATATGTAGAAAGGCGAGCTTAACTCAACACTGAGTCTGCTACCAGCAAACCTTTGAGACTGGAAATTCGATGTGAGAGGTAAGGGTAATTGCGTAATTTTAATTGTTGGTAAATGTATTGGTAATTTTAATAAGATTTTAATAACTAAGTACGGTTTAATCTAAACAACTGTCCTTTTTTATTCTTATTTTTACATGGTTTAAACTTTCCTGCTTTATAAACATTATACAAGCTTACTGGTAACGTCGAAAAATATCCTCAATTAGGCCTTGAATATCTTAGTAATCGCGAGTAACATATATAAAATGATATTTTTTGTATATAAAATAAACGAAACTTAAGATATACATTATAATATATATATATATATATATATTATATACAATAATAAAAAATATACTTGTAGTAAATAAATCTGCAAGTTGCTAGATTTATTATATATATACGAACAGTACGTGAAACTAGGATAGATAAATCATATTTATCGCTGGTGAAATCGTAATGAAAGACTAGTTTATGTATGTAGTTTATAAGCCGGGCTACGGGTCCGCTTTCTAGTTTAACCAGATTTGGCTGAATATTAGCTTTTCCACAGAGCGACTGCCTGTCTGACCTCCGCAACCCGAAGGGATAGCGATATTCCATGGTTTAGACTAGTGTCAGTTTATTTAGAAGGTACTGACGCCCTGTAACGACTCTCAGAGATCTTCATGACAACCGGGACCGACGGCTTAACGTGCTCTCTGAGGCACGGGACAAGCGATTATTAACAATTCAATACGCACATAATTCCGAAAAGTAATTCGTGCGCGCCGTAGATTCGAACCCGATACCCTCTGCAGACTGCCATAGTCTGTTGGTATATCCACTCGGCTATCGCTGCCTTCGATGGTAAATAACTGCAAGTTATGACATGCAGCACTGCATTATTTATGCAACTAATGAAGTTTCGTTAATTCGCGTATAAACTCGCGCTGACATAAATTATATCTCGGCTAGTTACCCGCGCGAGTCATAATAAACTTCTGGTTTACCCGCGGGAGTCGTCGAATGACCTCACGGTTAAGGCATTTATCGTATGCATAGTTGTAAAATTTGGAGTAAATCAAATATTGCATTTGAAAGGTACTCCAAGTGTATAATGGCTTAGAGGCTTGCGTGGTAATCACACTTATGACCTGCTGTAATTCAATTCGAACTGAGGACCTTTTTAAAATTATAGTTTGTTGTTGATTATTATAATATCAATTACAATCCGCAGCTCGACGTTAAACATGTTGCATCCAAGACTTTTGAGTTAGAGGCCAGAGTTGGCTTTCTAGTCAGATTTTGATAGAATATTAGCTTTTCCAGAGAGTGACAGCTGCCTGACGTACGCAATTCAAAAGTATAGCTATACTCTATGATTTAAGGAAGTGTCAGGATATTTGACGGAACTGAACTTCACGATAACCTTGACTGACTACGACGCTATCACAATTTAGTATGCTCGGCAACACAAGCAAGTAACAAATAACAATTTAAGTTGTCGTAAATCTGTATAACTGTTTTATAAACTTGAAACTTAATTCACATCAGTACCAAAAAACTTTTACATCAAAAGCGTACCGAGAATTTTTGTAACAACAATTTATTTCACGAATAAAGCTCGACAATTCACACAACACGCTAAGCCCGCTACGTCCAAAAGTCATACGTCTCTAGCACCCAAAACAGTAAGCGGAATTACTTCACTTACCCCATATCACATTAGTGCGACCCGAGTAGATCTCATTGTAGTAAGGGGTAATTCTGCGCGTAAGGGGTAATGCCGAGCGCAAAGGGTAATGCTGAGCAATTTGAGTTACAAACGCGCTTAGGTCGTTAGTACGAATGTTTGTCATCGCCCATCGGCCATTCTGTTAATGCATTCCTCAAGGAGGGAGTCGAAGAATCCTCTTTGTTGGCGAAATGACAGCAATTCGAGGCGTCCGCGTTTATGTCGCGTTGGGTAGGTATTTGGCTCAAATTTTGTAAGTTAATATTCTACCACATTAACACAACACCATCTAGTCCCAAACTAAGCAGAAGCTTGTACTATGGGTACTAGATAATGGATAAACATACATATATACTTTTTTCTTTTTTTTATAAATACATACATATTATACATAGAAAGACCCAGACCAAGACAAACACCCATGTTCATGCATACAAATGTTTGATTTGAGCGGGAATCGAACCCGCGACCTTCGGCGTAGCAGTCGCTTCCACTCCCGCTGCGCCAACTGGTCGTCTATAGTTATCTTGTTAGATTAATAATTGTGTATTGTTGCGGAATATTTTACTTTTAGGCGTGGCTAAAAATTAAAGTATTTTAGTCGAGTGCACGATTCATTATAGCATTTGTGAAAAGGCCCTAAGTATATACATATAGTATTTATTTCACAAGACTCGGAATTCATTCAATTACTATGCACGTCGTGGGTTTTAACCCGATAATATCTACATGGCAGTCTGTTGGTATCTTCCCTTAGCTGCCTCCAGGGCTAGACTGTAGTTTAATTTTTTCAACCATTTTCCTTCCCATTTTAATATTTTAAACAAAACTTATTACAATAAAGTTTAAGTACAAACTTTCTCAGCCGTCACGCATATTTGTGATTCTAAAGCTAAGTACATGTAACAAATCGTAGTGGTTTGGAAAAGTGCCAACGCCCTGGCAGTACTCCAAGCCACATCCAGTTATTCATTGTTACTGCTACTTGGAGTTTGGTCAATGCTCAGCCTGCGCGGACAAAGCGTAAAGAAAAAAACAATTAGTAATAATTATGCCGGATGAATGAGAAGAGGATGGAGATATTTTATTACATTGTGTAGATGTTCTTTTTAGCCGTTGTTTATAGTATGGCTTTAAGCTATAATATATTATTTAAATATAATATAGGATTATAGTTTTAAGATATTACAGACTATAGAGGGTCTTTTTATATCCTAATAAAATAACACGCGTGGGTGTAATCTAAGCATATTTGCTTTCTGCAGAGTTTCATCAAAATCCGTTCAGTATTTTTTTCGTGAAAGATTAACAAACATACATACATCCTGATAAATTTTAACGTTTATAGCAGTAGTAACAACTTTTGTCGTCGACATAGTAGAAAGAAAGTTATAACTTCATATAAAGCTTAAACCCCTAATAGACCCTTTTCGGGACGGAATTTATATAACCTTTCTTAGTGGTAACACACGTCGCCCCAGGTATCCGTAACCCAAATTACAGTTCGCTAATTTGAGCGGTTTAATTGTGCATGGATGCCCAATAAATCGGACAGCTAGTTCATTCGTTTCTGAAAACAGATTTTCTTTAAACTAGTCAACTATAAAACAAATAATAACATTGGCCAATAAAAAGAGACAAAGCAAGTGATGTAAGACTAGATAGACTATTCATTTTTAAAGAAAACTTACCTATTTTCTAAATCAAGCGTTCAATTTTCTAGACCCATTTGTAGCCACAGATTAAGTACGAAAAGCTAAAGATAGCTGGGTATTTGATACATATAGAAGAATCTAGAACAAACTAAAGTAATTGTGATCATTATTATACTAAATTGGTTTGTAAGGCCGTGTTCACAATACAGCGTGTGATCAGGAGAACAGAAGATTGTCGGTAATGAAAATTCGTTAACCAAAATTATTATACCAATATTGTGCCAATCATTACGAACATATTTACCTCGACACCATACCTGGCAAATAATTTTATTATTACAAAATCGATGCATTTCTTGCTCCAATTTGTCCTATACATGTTCTATGCACCGATTAATGTATCTCGAGAATTGCACACGCGCGCTTTACATTGCAGCTTTTAAAATGTTTAAGCCCAAAAAATTATTAAGTTTCCCAGGTATTATACCTGCTTTGCTTAGTTTGATTTGGCATTATGTGCAAAACGAGTAGATTTCGGCTTGGTGATTGGTCTTTTGACACCAATCACCAAACCGAAATAGCCGAATATGAAGCGCTTGATAGATTTGTTGAAATGAATTGTAAAGATATTCAAAAATATATCAAAGTAAGTACGTCTAAAGTATGTGTGTCCCGTTTGTAAGTACCTATTTATCATCCCAGCAAAAGCTCGGATATCAAACTGTTATAAGTCTGGCTAGAATTTATATCATTGTTATTTCTACGTCGAGTTTTAGGTTAAGTTACAATAAGATTGATTTTAGAATTATTCACATATATCTCTAACGAGATATAACTATATATATTGTATCATTAACTATGCGTGGAAGGAGTCGCTTGAGAACGGCGGTCTGAAAATAAACGTGGCGAAGACCGAGTACTTGGCCTGCAACAGTACTGATCCCGCGTCAATTCGTATAGGCGGAGACATTGCCCAGCGAAAGGACCTGGTCAAGTACCTGGGATCGGTAGTGCACGCGTCTGTTGACATCGATTGCGACGTCAAGGCACGCATTTCGGCAGCCTGGGCCAAATGGCGTGAGGTGAGCGGTGTCATTTGTGACCCCAAAATGCCGGTTAAGCTCAAAGGACAGGTCTATAAATCCATCATTAGACCTGTCCTGTTATATGGCAGTGAGACTTGGCCTGTGCTTGAGCGACACAAGCAGAGTCTGCGTGTCACGGAGATGAACATGCTGCGCTGGATGTGTGGTGTCACGCGGAAGGACCGCATTAGGAACTCCCGCATCCGGGGTAGCCTTCATGCCCGTGACATTGCTGACAAACTGCAAGAGTGTCGTCTACGCTGGTATGGCCACGTCTTACGTCAACCGGCATCTTACGCGGGTAACAAATGTCTTGCCATGCTACCTCCACCGGGCCCCGGTAAACGGGGAAGGCCAAAAAAATGCTGGCTTGACGTCTTAAGGGATGATATGCGTGCCAACCAACTAACCACCAGGGATGCTGACGACCGTGCGAAGTGGAGGAGACATAGCCCGAAAGCGGACCCCGGGCTCCAAGGCGTGGGTTTTGGAGCGCAACCGGGACAGCGCTAGGATGATGATGATTGTATCATTAACTATGTATAGCCTAAACATATAGTAAATGAACGTAAATGGATTGTATGTTTTGAATTTATAGTGTTGCCAATTCTAAATAGACAAATTGGTTTGACGTTTGACAGTTGACACTGTCAAACGGGTAAAAAGAGTATAAAATATGAACAGACTCTGCTCAATGTTCAGTTTCGCTCCGGCAACGGCTAACTAAGGTACGATATAATTCTGACTATTATATTATTGTGTTTCACAATTCTATATTGCTTGTGTTGTTATATAGAGTATTGTCAATAGAAATTATGCAGAAGCAATGTAATATAGTGTAGCTATTGTATAATTGATATTGTGGGTGGTTTTGTCACTTGTGAGATGTTATAAGTTTAGAACTTGGGATAGGTATCATATAATAGAATCGATTCATATGCTGTGAAATCAGCTATATCAATTATATGTACCTGTGGTGAATATTACAGTGGCAAATATTGAATATATCCATAGTAAATATACCTAGAATAATAATACTTAAAAGAAATACCTGTGGTCAATATTACTAAATGAATTATATTGTTGCTAATCAATGTTATATTTGATATATATTGAACTACCCACAACCTTGCTACCAATTATTATAAATATGATATAGTTTGTTCTGCTTTTATAAACAAAGACTATTAAACGAATTGCCAAGAGTGGCGGTAAATGTAAATGTATCTTTGTCTAAGATATATTCTTGTGACAAACTGAATAAATGAAAGTAAGAATTGATAGTTGTCTCTTTTATTTTTCAAACCATTGACAAATATGATTAAAATACTACATATAGGCCATATACCTTGTATCTATACATATATATATATGTATATATATATATATATATATATATATATATATATATATATATATATATATATATATATATATATATATATATATATATATATATATATATATATATATATATATATATAATAACCCTTTTATTACGCTCATAACGTGACTTGACTTACCGTTCGTAATAGATGGGTGAAGTTAAGCAACGTTTGCAAAGGTCGCCAATTAGATGGGTCCATCAGTCGTGGTTAGGAGATACCAGTAATCTAAGCATAACTGATGAAACCCAGGCCCAGGCCTAAACGTAGTAACTTCGTAGCTTCAAGCGATGCATCATCACATCTGTTGTACACATGCCCTAACTTCTACATCTCGGGAGTTAAAACTTGAAACTAAAGTGTTCAAGTGGATTGTTAGTGCCGAGCTTCAAATGTAATCGTGAATTTTTAAAGAGCGTTTTGCTTAAATGCTCAGCAATTTGTTCGCCACTTTGGTTTGGCAGATTATTAGCAATTTGAATATACTTTTTGTTACAGTTAAGTATTTTTTAATACTGATGGTGGTTATCCAACATTAAAGTTATGTAAACAATTTTTGTTTACCTCTGAGGTATGAAAACTAGATTTCTAACTTCTTTGCGAGGTCAGTTCGCATAAAATATTATTCGGTTTAATGTGAAAAGTTTCGAAAATTTTCTATCTAAGGTTTCACGGCGTAACCTCCCTCGTAGATCGTATTTCATGTAAGCGACAAAAAACAGACAGAAAAAGCGAGGCCAGCAGATTGACAAATGTGCCTGCCACATTTGTCACTCACAAAGAACATACAATTTGTTTACATGACATGGCCTTAAAAAACCTATTTGTGAGTATCACACCGCGTGAGAATTCCAAGTGATGGCACTTCAAATTCTCAAGAAATAATACAAACTACAAGTCAAAACTCAAAATGCAATGGTGTCAATAAAAGATCTGAATATCTACCACAGTGACGATTGAAAAAAATTCAAATTAAATATCAAAGTTTTAAAAACCAACCATGCTTTCAAAAAGAAGTTCAAAATACAATTCGAAATTCAATGAAGTCTTATTCGTCCAATAAAGAGTTCGAATTACAGGTCAAAAATTCAAAGAAGTTCTATGCTCGCAATAAAAAGATGGAATTACAGGTCAAAAATTCAAAGAAGTTCTATGCTTGCAATAAAAAGATGGAATTACAGGTCAAAATTTAAGGCAGTTCTATGCTTGCAATAAAAAGATCGAATTACAGGTCGAAATTTAATTTCAGTATGGACAATCACTCATTTGATCTATGCTCCTAAGAAGTGCTAATTTCTGGTCAACATTCTAAAAACTTTCATTCTTTCTTAAAGGAATACAGCCAAATTTTCAAATAAATTCCATGCGCGCAATAAAAAGTTCAAATTACTAGTCAAAATTCGAAGAATTGTCATGCTGCCAATAAAAAGTTCAAATTACTAGTCAAAATTCGAAGAATTGTCATGCTGCCAATAAAAAGTTCAAATTACAAATCATACCTCCAATTGTTCAGTCTTCCCCGCCTCTTATTTAGACTATGGAAGATACGTATTCTCAATAAACATTTAGAAATGTACCCACAGCGGAACAATTATTACATAATTACTCCGCAAAAGGAGTGCATTCCAAAACATTAATTGTACAGAATGAGTGTTCCAATGTGCGCTCGTGTAGGACAGTTGCTACATTACGTCGCTTGTTGCTCCCATTTGCCAGTTGCCAAGAACTGCAATTATCCGTGACATGTGACGTAAGCACCGCTGCTCTGAGCTTAAGGTTATATCTGCAATCTTTGTTTTAAATTCTAGCATAAAGAAAATAATGATTAAGAGTTGAAATTGTAGTATATGATGTAAGGTAACATGAGATAAGGAGTGCACTGACTGAATAAACATCGTTATGTAAATGGTAAATTTCGTGATTTATACGAGGAATAGGTACAAAAAATACCCAAACAAATTTTATGAGTTACGTTGGCGAATTTTCAAGAAACTAGATATTAATAAAGAAAAATACATAAGTTAATATTAAAATTGTCAGAAACACTGTCTATATTGATATGACTATGGGTGAAGGTTGGGTTATTATTGAAGGAGTTGGGTTATTATTGAAGGAGTTGCTGATATAGACTTTAACATAAATGCTGTATGACAGAGCAAACATGAGTCCAAAGAAAACCAAAGGACCACTAAATGAAAAGTCGACAGCTGCTTTACTAAACCATAGCAGATTTGACTTTCTGTATATATTTTATTAACAATGTGTGTATCTAAATCATATTCTTTTTAATATACATACTGAATTACAATAACACAAATACCTACTTCAAAACACTTGCACAAAATGAGCGCTCGAATAACACTCGCATTACATGTTGCAGTACCAAGAGTTACGAAGAGCAATTTTATCTATGACGTGTGACGTCAGCAGTACTCGCCACCTACATTAGATGTCACTTCTCTCCGCTAACGAATAACGTTTTCTGTCCTTATTTTAGATGCATCGTCATACAGCCTTTCGCGTTCTACTGCTGGATGTAAGCCTCTGCTACATTGCATCACGATAACTGTGAGTCCATAAAATTTAGCCAACTGTACCGCGTTGATCAGACAGGTTGGTATAGGGTTAGATGTTGAGTGCTCCGTCTCTTCCGAAAGATACTGCTTGCTTCGTGGGTTTCCATAGTCGCCTTTTACAACATCCACGAAATTAAAATGAGTAGCGTCAATTTCAATTTTTTTCCTTTTTTTGTAACCGTCACCATACCAGAGATCATTACTTTAGACTATTCCCAACGAACACCTCGGACGTGCGTCTTGCGATAATGTTAACTGGCCAGTTGGCCAAGTGCTTAGTGAGTCCGACTGCTAAGCGGGAGGTGGTCGGGTTCAATTCTTACCCGGGAGAAGTCTTTGTGTTTATCTATAATACATATTTATATGTACATACATAGTTATGGTTTGGCGTATGTAGTATAAAAGTATAAATATAAACATTATATATCAGTGTATCAGTAATCTGATTGCTATAGCTTTGGTTCGACTCTCGACTTAAAATCTTAAAACGTGAAATATCCTGACTCAGAGTCCCTGTTTTACTAAAAAGCAAACGAATAGTAAACGTTTTTAATATTATAACATAGCGGACTTTGCAGTTCAAATATTCAAGCAATTTCACCGCCTATATAAAATAACATAGAAAGCAAGAAAAATCACAAAATAAGCGACGCTGCAAGCTACGCCTTCGTTCAAAACAAAATGTTATTTGTAGCCGATCGTAGCGTCCGTAGCAAGGGAGCTACTGCCCGTAGCCTTGCCGTAGCAAATTCATTGTTCTCTTGTTTTCTTTATGCGTATTGTACGAAAGTAGAAAATATTTCGTGAGTTTAACTTCTTTCCTCCTTTGTGTTCTAAATTTAAAAAGGTATAGCCTTTTAAGAACGAGCCCCAAGAGGATGAGGAGAGGCATTTATTGGGACAAAGTATAATGCAAGATGCTGTGACCAAAATTACGGCGTTAAATAAATTATTATTGTATTTAAATCGGCAATGTATCATTTAAATATTTAAAATATTTTAGTATTTACTTTGGTTTATATGTTTGGTTTATTGAATTTATGTTATATCAGCTGTCACATTATTTGCCACTTTCAAAAATTACACAAGCTTTAAAATTGTGTCACACCGTCTGGAATTTGTACCTACTTGTTAGAAAGCTACTTATTAATATGCAATTTAATTTAATTTTCATATCTCTCATAGAATTTTCAGAATATCACACAGATATAGATAAGTACATAAATAATGATCTTGTTAGATCAGCAAAATTCACAATTCAACTCTCGTACATAATTTTAAAGTTCTTTTCATGCAATCGTCACCCATACGATTGCACGAAGAGAACACGCCAGTTCATTCTACATTCAAAAATAACTGCCATACATCATTGCAAGCTGGGAATGCAAGTTGGAGCATGACTTTCTTAACTCATTGGTACCCACAGTCGCGTCGATAAACAAACATTTACTACTTAACGCAATTAAAAGAAGAGACAGACAATCAATCATTATTCGCTAAAAACATCAAAATATCACACTCAACATACAACACCTCATCCATAAATATAAACGCAAATTCCAATTCCAAATTAACTTCAAGTCAATTAAAACAATCTAAGCGTGCATGGCTAGTGTTGAGCCATACTGTCCAAACACACCGATACTTAGAGTGGGCAAACAAGGCGTACTAATCCCCGCACTGGCGACGCACGGGGCGAACGCTCCGAGCGCAAGAGATACGCAGATTACACTGGAACCGGATTAGTGATCGTATCGATGCGTTCCGGTAACTACCGGTTATAGACGTAGGGTGACAGTTAGTTCAGTTTTGATAGGACAAATATCAAAATGGAAACAACATTTCATTTGGTATTATTTCATGTTTTCAGGACTAAACTCATGAACTAATATGTTACATACATTATTATTACGACCCATAAGATTTGAATAAGGAGAAAAAGATGGCCGAAGGATGTAAAGGCAAGCGATACAATATTATGTTTCAATAGAGGAGATGCTTTGCTTTAAACCACAGGGCACTGCTTGCTTCTAATAAGAGTGAGATGATACGATTTTCACTCAAGCGTTATCATAAGATGAACTGGTGTTAGATTTTCATCGTCATTTCAACTTATACACGTCCTGAACAGAGTCCTCTCCCAAGTAGCAGATCTATCATACCCAAAGATATTGTAAATAAAAAGGTAAAGTTAACCTATAGGTAAGATAAGTTACTTTTCATAATAATTCATAAAAATATCTATTTCATAATAATTATGAAATATATGGGAAGAAAATTGAAGACGATATTTTTTATTGTTTTCACTTCAAATACTAGAGTCAGATGCGGATGGTTCCATATTAAAATGGTAAGGAAAGGTAAGTATTAAGCGAAGCTTTTACTCTATTAAAACTGACAAATTGTTAATGTAATATCTTTCTGCCTCTGCTTTAATTGACACCAGCGTGAGACGGTAAGGAAACATTTTTCAAAACATCTTTTTCACACTAATCAGAACTGTTATGTTTGATTCTCCAATGAAAAAGGACAGTATTAAGTGAGATCTTTTGCTTTTCAAAAGCCTTTCTGTTACTGCCGGACGCTTTTAATGATTTCCACTACACTACGTGGCAAAATGCTTTCCATTTACGGCAGCTATTTTTTTCTAGAATCAATAATTTTTATGCTCATTTTTATATAATTGGCACATTGTTGATGAAGTGGCATTTTAGTAGCACTTTGTAAATGGAATGTTTTTGATAGAGGCCCGCATATTGGTAACCTATCATGAGGCTGGAAATCCGATTTTCGTAAAAATTGTTACGGCGGTAGTGAAATTAAGATGCATTCACCTCTAGGGAAAGGTGATTCCTATTAAGATATCAGGTCATCATGTTGTTTAAGTCACAAAAATCTAATGGAGCTTTCAAATTAGACGGTAAGTGTTGTATTGCTGCACCACTCGCGTATCGACACAGGGGCCATAATGCTTTTGTTTGGTCATCATTTTACCAAACGGACAATATAACCTGCCAAAGAAAAGAATTTTGTTTACGCAGTAAGGCCAGACTTGTAATAACTGACGCAGTAAGGCCAGACTTGTAAAAAATACAAAGGAATTGAGAACCTCCTCCTTTTTTTTAAGTCCATGACAAAGAAAAAGGAACGGAGTGAATCATCAAAACTGTACTAGAGTATTGCTACTATCCGCCCGTAGGGCATGTATACTACTAACACACGATCGATTTGCATTTATAAACAAATAGAATCCGCACGACAAACTGCAACAGCTAGGCAGCTGTCCAGTACCAATAGAGTAAGATTGCAGGGCCGCCAGACCTTACTTATTTTCTCAGAAACGATATGCACCTCATACCTAAAAATTGGCCGTCGATCCAAGCTAGCAAGTAAGCGTACACTCATAGCACAAACTAACACTACATTATTCTATACATTTCGTTTCTGAGAACATAAGTAAGGTCTGGCGGCGCTGGGATGACTAGATAAACATGTGTGTATGTGGTAGTATCATTGATTTAAATACTAAAGATACGTGCGACCGAACATTTGACAGACGCAGTCACCTTACAAAAAAAACCGCCATCTATTAAAACTTGTATGAACTACGATGTAAATCGGCATGGTCTGCTCCTAGACATAACCTTCTAAGAGCGGGGTGAGGTATTTTTCGAGGTACAAAAAAATATATATTTTTCAATTTTGGATTTGTGCCTAATGTTTTTTGACGTTGGTGTATCTTTAAATTTTAAGAATCAATTTAAAATAATTTTGTTAGAACATTATTAAATCTTAAAGTAATAATAATAAATCTTTTCATTTCATCGGGTACAACGCCCGCCGCTTCAAAGTTATGTCGCACTTTTACGCGGCTCTGCGCCGTTTTTACCAATATGAAAGAAAATTGCTTTAACTAAATTTAGAAGTTGATTTAATGACATATTTTTAAGTTACCGGTGACATGAATGTTATCATATTTTTTATTATGTTTTTTGTCGTAGTTCACGCAACCTTTCACGGAACAATTGGCATTTTTGTTCGCAAAATTTACGACCGCTTCCGATGACAGCTGATCGCGTTCTAGTTCACTTCGTTAAAGAGAAGACCATTTTAGGACCAACTTCGAGGCGTCATTGTAACATGAGGTCCGCCCAGTCCTTACGCATTATATGTCAATGGGTAGTATATTATATTATTATTACTGTATTCACTAACCACAACCATATCTCCATAACAAGTCAGTCCAAGGCTTTGTTACAACTGCTATACAATAGCGGTTAACAGAAATGGACGCACATATCTATAGCCGTCTATATCCATCTACATAAAGGGCAAGTGTATCTATGTATGTCTATCTATATGTACAGCGGTGTAGACAATGGCGTAGCGAGAGGTGCACGCAACGGTCTGTTACTGTTTTATAGAGAGTTTATCAGAGCGTTGTCTTCGAATAAACGGCGTAATAGAAAATTGTGGTCATTATAATATTGTGACGGCTGGTGTCATGTCAAAATTGTCATCACTACCCATGGAAGAATAACTAAAGCATGGAATGAACGATATTTTTATGAACAAATTGAATATTGCTACACTCTTCACTCATATGACAAATTAGAGTTGCCAGAAGAAGATGGCACTATGTTTGTCAGTTAGGGCTAAAGGCAATTTGAACACAAATTTCGTAACTTTTTAATTTTTTAGTGATTGAGCAAATCCGCTATCGATATCGATCAAAGTTTCAATAATATAGGTTCAAAATCAAACAGACTTGTAAAAGTAAGTATGTACATGTTATACATTCCGTAAGTTTGTGTCCACAGCAGTCAGAACGCTAGTTACATACATACATACATAACGTCACGCTTTTTATCCCCGAAGGGGTAGGCAGAGGTGTATTTCTACACCCACTTTTCGCCAGATATACTTTAGTCCCACGTAATAAGGGGCGAGCCTATTGCCGTACCGGGCACATTTCCAGACTCCGTGCTGCTACTGAGATTATCGTGACAGAAAAACCCAATAACACTGCCCGACCCAGGAATCGAACCCGGGACCTCCCGATCTCACGCGCACATTTATGCCGCGAGACCAACGAGGCAGTCGTATAGGGTTTGATGTCGAGTTTGCCGTCTATACGCAAAGATGGTATTTGCATCGTGTTATCCCTTAGTCGCCTCTTACGACACCCACGGGAAGATAGGGGGTGGTGACACTTGTATTCTATGCCGTCAACCACACGGCGAGTTACAGAACGCTAGTTAATGGATAGTATTTGTATAATTATTACACAAACTTGCATTTTTAAACGGAATCTATATTTTTTTGTTTCAAATGGGCATGGGGTCTCATTCCTTAGAACGTTTTCCGTCATTCTTAACTCTCTCAACAGATGGCTTTACTAGTATCGATTGTTATTGATTACTTTCATGCATAAATGATAAATAAGAAAATAAAGTTCTAAAATATGATATTTATTAATTAAAAAATCCCTTTATTACGATTAAATAAAAAAATGAAACATTTAATTGAATATGAATATTTTTGAAAAATATGATGTGCACTTCGTTGCTCTGGTGGCCAAAATACGTACTAGCTTGTAGTAAAACGTTACAATGAGTTAACTTTCACTCGGCATTCATAGATGGCGCTTTTACGTATGTATATATTTATTTTTATTTAATTTGGTATTAATCTGTAGATGGTAAAATAAATAAATATTTATTAAATAAACATCAAATATTTGAAAAAGTAAGATATTATGTTAACCAATGAACGGCCATGAGCATTTATTTTAAAAAGTACCTGTATAGGTACCTAGTCGAGCGATTGCGTTTTGTTTTTACATTTAAGTACGTAAAAGTAGTGTAATTTAAATTTTAGACATAATATAAACTTACTGTGTTTGTAGTAGAATTATATAATACATTTTCATAAATTATGTTAATCAATATGCGTCTTACATTTATAGGTACCTACCTATAGTCTGTTCAAGATACGAAAAAATAAAATGTACCTAAACAAACCATAAAATGGTTCT
This sequence comes from Euclidia mi, assembly GCA_944739405.2. NCBI lineage: Eukaryota > Metazoa > Arthropoda > Insecta > Lepidoptera > Erebidae > Euclidia > Euclidia mi. Next base: position 13,261,115 of record OX123194.2, on the reverse strand, counting down.
TTTAATGTAGCCTTCGCAACAAAAGTATATTTAAGTTAAATACTCCAAGCGAAAGATGCAGTTAGTTTTACAAAAATACGCCTGTCCCTTCAATTCATAAATGATACTGTATATTTTTTACCTTTTATTTTTTTCGTAGGTATCTTGAACAGACAATAGCAACTAATAAACAGTTGATGTTGAGTATGTTGTAAATCAAGCTGATGAAAAAAACAAAACGCATTTTTAAACTTTGATAGCCGACTTCTCTAGAAGTCTAGAACTCATTCGCTTGGTTCCCGATAGGTATAGTATTAAAGTTATCTATGCCGATAGTCATGACTTCATGAGTCGCACAATTGCAAAATCGCGTACCAAGTACACCAAGTGCGTCTCTATAAAAATACCAGGGTCGAAAACCAGGTATCAATATACTTGCAAGTTTTTGGGCACTCGAGTATAGAAAACTTCGTGTGACGCCCTGGTAATGCAAGTTTGTATTGAAAAATAAACCTTATCTTAATATGAGTAAGGATGTTTATCGCAAAATTTGGTAATGGACTTTTCTAAATACTTTCATGGAAATTTATTCCTTACCAACATATATTTAAGGAACTTTGTCGCGCAAAACCTTGCAATTTTTATATTCCTGAGTACTCAAAATACTTTCAAGTATTTTAGTGTTTTGTGCGATGAAGTTCCGTAAATGTATGGCAGTAAGGAATATTATTTCATAAAAGTATCTGTAGGGTAAATACGCCATACGACGGCCCCTCCCCAAACTTCGGCCGTCTGCACATGTTCGGCTTGCGTTCATTTAAAACGTATTGAAGTTACAAATTTGCCACTCGAATTACAATCTTAGTTCATAATCTATATGTACAACCGTTACTTTCCGATTACGTTACACACTCTTCGCACACTGAGCGTCAGTAGCGATTGCGCCGTCGAAGCGTCAATTTCATATTTAAAGTACCTTACATGCTGTGAATACCCACACTTCGGGGATTGATATTAGAACGGTCAGACATTACTTTTTTATTGTTTTAAGCATTATTATTAGTAATTAGTGATTTTTACTATATTTTGAGATTGATTTTTCAATGTTTCACGTATTGTTTTAAGGGAAAATAGGAGGCCGCCAATAGAACACCAATTTTGAATTAAAACCGGATTCTCGGCCGTGGGCGACTAAAAGTAAATGCAGTCTGTTTTATAATTTCCAATTGTACTAATTCCATTGCCTTAATAAGAGAATTTGCAACTATAGATGCTGGCGGGAAAAATGCCGAATCATTCCCGTCGAATACTTCGGAAGTATTCCGAAATATTCCGAAACTTTGGGAATATTTCAACTGTCAAAAAAAAACCAGCAAAATCGACCTTACTAACTATTTCGCGCTTGGAAGTTGTAAATTATATTTTCTTTGTTTGCTTGCAAGGTTTACCTTTATTTGTTTTTATTGACTGGGCTATTACACGCGTTAGGTAGGTAGGTAATGATTAATAGCTACCTATGCGACTCGCGAATACTCGCGATGCGTACAGAACTACATACAAACTAACCAGAAACATAGGTAGGTAACCCTTTTTCAAAAAATAAATCAAATATGCTAGGCCTAGTTTTTTATTCCAAAACTAACATTTATAAAAATAGCATTCGATTTCGAAATAGGCAGGTACCTACCTAAACACAAAAGTATAAAAATCCTGTTAATCGCAGGCTAACATATCTACCTATAAAAACATCAACATACCTATACTTATTCAATCCCATTTATAATAAAAACCCACCACACCACACATAAACATGTTTATTCCCATTGAATTATTCGGGTGAAATATTCGGCGGAAACATTCGATTGCGGGGTACGAATCTTTCTCGCGGGGGGAGGGAAAACTTCTCCGGGGAGCATCTCCCCTCTTACCGCACCCCGCACCGCCATCGCCTGCACGCACGACTCGTGGCAGTCAGGCAGGCGCGCGCGGCGGCACCGGCCGGTGCACAGAGGGTGCGGCGGCGATCGACGATCGATGCAAAATACGATTTTTCAGCAAAATAAAATAAAAATATTAATTAAATTCGTTTTGAATAATTCTGATTTAAAGAAACTTTCCCAGAAGTATTCCGGAATTATTCCGAATTTTTCAGAAGTTTTGCAACTATATTTGCAACGCATATAGGCAAATAAATCTATTTTACGTTTAATCGCCAAATACCGGCCGGGGTGATATTAGTTGAATCTCGAGAAATAATGTATACAAAATAGAGACTGGCTTTAGAAACATTAAAGATCGTAATGTCGACCAGCCTCGAATTCGAGCCCAACTATACAGGCTGATTACTTTTCTTATTTTCTCACAATTAAATATTTATTATACGTTTATTTATTTATAATATAAAGAGTTAAGTTTAAATGTAGGAGTTGATATTATTGAAAACATTTATATTAGCTTATTATGGTATGGAAATATAAGATATAAATTGCTCTTTGGAACTTGCTACCTTAACCCATGTTAATTACGTAGCTTAAAAATATAAATATATTCAATAATGATACTCTGGGCCAAAAATGGTATGAATTATTTTTGAAAAGATATCCAAAACTAATTATAATTATTTTGATGTTTACTTTGTTATAAATTGTAATACTTACCTAAGTATTACAATTTACAAACCTTAGTACTTTTTCCTTGTAGTAGAAATGTCAACCTTATGCCCATAAACATGAAATAGATTTATCAAACTATCCAAAACCGCTATGGAAGCTATCCTTTCGTTGCAAATTGATGGTACCAGACCGATTCCAAAACAGAAAAACCGTAAGGATGCCGACATTTAGCGTATTTACCCTACTACGTTACGGTCGGGAGTCGGTAATACGCGAAACGTGTTCGCGTACGTTCAAGTAAAAAATACTTTGAAAGTGTTGCAAATATTTTAGTGTTTTGCGCGACAAAGTTCCGTAAATGTATGGCGGTAAGGAATAATATCCCATGAAAGTAAAAGTACTCCGTTACGATCGTGGATCGGCAAAACGCGAGACGCGATCGCGTACGTTTAATTCAAGTAAGAAATAGTTTGAAAGTGTTGCAAGTATTTAAAAAAAATCGTTACAATCAGCTTCAAAATTACGAATCCTACAAAATAAATGATTTTATAATAGTTAAATTTAGTTTTTTATCTAATTCTGTTTATCCACTTTAATGGAGGAATAAAAAACCACCTAATTTATCAATTTAAAAATATTAATTTGCCAACATCTGGATTTGAGTTAATTATCTAAATAACTAACTTGCACGTTTGCATAACTTGCTTGTAAGGCCGAATTAATAAACCAATTGTAATGACTAGCTTTTGCGCGCGACTTCGTTCCCGTGAAAGTTGAAGAGAAAAAATTCCAACGTTTTTGCAAGATTTTTTGTTAGTTGACGAGGTATCATGGTTTCATAAATAAAAAAATAAAATGAACTGTTGTTTCATTTCTACATTTTAATAGTTACCTACCTATTCCCCTTTTACAATCTCGACGTTCGCTTCGCCAGGGGTTCGCCATTTAGGTTACATTAATTTCGCCTGAATACCAATTTAATTAAGAATATAATAATACAAATAAAGAATAACAATTTTCACGAAGCAGAACTCAAAGGAAAGCACCACCTAGTATAGTAATGTACCTATTATATTATCTGTAGCATGCACCACAGACCCTGGGACCACCGACCATCAGACCAAGGCAATCTCACAAGGTCATAGGTTTTGTCAAGTCTATTCAAACTAGCCCAAACACTACTAGTTTCTCATGTGTAGTTTAGGAGTTTCAGTGACCACCTGCCGGCTTCATCATCAGACCAAGGCAACCTCACAAGGTCCATAGATTTTGTCAAATCTATTCAAACGAGCCCAAACACTAATAGTTTATCATGTGTAGTTTAGGAGTTTCTGTGACCACCTTCCGGCTTCATCATCAGACCAAGGCAACCTCACAAGGTCATAGGTTTTGTCAAGTCTTGTCAAACGAGCCCAAACACGACTAGTTTATCATGTGTAGTTTAGGAGTTTCTGTGATCACCTTCCGGCTTCATCATCAGACCAAGGCAACCTCACAAGGTCATAGGTTTTGTCGGTTTTATCAAGTCTGTCAAACGAGCCCAAACACGGCTAGTTTATCATGTGTAGTTTAGGAGTTCCTGTGACCACCTTCCGGCTTCATCATCAGACCAAGGCATCCTCACAAGGTCATAGGTTTTGTCAAATCTATTCAAACGAGCCCAAACACTACTAGTTTATCATGTGTAGTTTAGGAGTTCCTGTGACCACCTTCCGGCTTCATCATTAGACCAAGGCAACCACGCAAGGTCATAGGTTTTGTCAAGTCTTGTCAAACGAGCCCAAACACTACTAGTTTATCATGTGTAGTTTAGGAGTTCCTGTGACCACCTTCCGGCTTCATCATCAGACCAAGGCAACCACACAAGGTCATAGGTTTTGTCAAGTCTTGTCAAACGAGCCCAAACACGACTAGTTTATCATGTGTAGTTTAGGCGTTCCTGTGACCACCTTCCGGCTTCATCATCAGACCAAGGCAACCTCACAAGGTCATAGGTTTTGTCAAGTCTTGTCAAACGAGCCCAAACACGACTAGTTTATCATGTGTAGTTTAGGAGTTCCTGTGACTACCTTCCGGCTTCATCATTAGACCAAGGCAACCACACAAGGTCATAGGTTTTGTCAAGTCATGTCAAACGAGCCCAAACACTACTAGTTTATCATGTGTAGTTTAGGAGTTCCTGTGACCACCTTCCGGCTTCATCATCAGACCAAGGCAACCTCACAAGGTCATAGGTTTTGTCAAGTCTTGTCAAACGAGCCCAAACACGACTAGTTTATCATGTGTAGTTTAGGAGTTCCTGTGACCACCTTCCGGCTTCATCATCAGACCATGGCAACCTCACAAGGTCATAGGTTTTGTCAAATCTATTCAAACGAGCCCAAACACTACTAGTTTATCATGTGTAGTTTAGGAGTTGCTGTGACCACCTTCCGGCTTCATCATTAGACCAAGGCAACCACACAAGGTCATAGGTTTTGTCAAGTCTTGTCAAACGAGCCCAAACACGACTAGTTTATCATGTGTAGTTTAGGAGTTCCTGTGACCATCTTCCGGCTTCATCATCAGACCAAGGCAACCTCACAAGGTCATAGGTTTTGTCAAGTCAATTCAAACGAGCCCAAACACGAGTAGTTTATCATAATATGTAGTTTAGAAGTTCCTGTAACCATCTTCCCGGCTTCATCATCAGACCAAGGTGCATTCACAAGGTCATTCATCACTGCACCATTTCAATGTTACCGTAACATAGCCACCAAACTTACGTAAGTATGTCAAATATCAGCTTTATGGAACAGTGTACAAAGTGCATTCCAAATTTTGAACGGAAAGACACGAAGTCATAAAAATATCGCTAGATGTTTTAACGCCACCGGCACCGGTACATACGTAAAATAGGTACCTACTAGATCGGTTGATCGTGTTATAACCTTGAAATGAGGCACACTTGGGTGACAAGGTGAAATATCATATTTCTACATTTTAGACAGAATGCTTTTTTATTATAGCGCCATCTCTTCTTTTTAATTTAAAATAACATTGCTTACAAAATGAGACGTAAGATGTCGCTACCATCGACTCCCATTTTTTCGTCGCTAGCGCCATCTGTTGTATTATTTACGGTATTAACAAGTACTTATAAAAATAAAGGTCTAATATTAAGGACCTAACGTGGCCAATTTTTATGGACGACTTGCGGCATCTGTACTGTAAAGTATTATATTTATCTATGAAATGGGTACTCAGTAGCACATAATAATGAAGCGTCACAGCATTTTTTTTGACTTCAAGCTAATCTCACGTGTTTTGTCACCAGCCGCGCGTGAAAGGTATTTTTTAATAACACTGTTATTTTTCACGTGATCTAAAATTATCAAATCCTTCTTCACGATATTTTCGTTTTGCAAACTATCAAGTATATATGGGCGCAAATTAATATATAATGATTATATTGTTACGAAAATGTTAATAATATTTAAGATTGATATTTAAATAACTATTTGTGAACACAGAACTAAGAACTTCACTACTTTAGAATATTAGACACTGTATTGACTGCTTCACTGTTTTATAAATATTGGGTATTTAATTTATCGCTTAATAATTAAGATAAGTCCAGAAACTTTCAAAGTAAAATCAATTAGTATTAAATAACATTATTCTGATACTTTTATGTTAACGGTAATAAATAACCTGCGCTTATATTTACATCCTGTTGATAGCATCCCATCACCATCTGTTGCGAATGTTGTAAAGCAGCGTTTGATTATTACAATAGATTTTTTATTCGTATAAAATAAATCATATGGTGTTGTGCAATATTCATAACAATATTAATGTTGATTTTTGATAATTAATTGTACAGTAATTTCAATTATATGTTGAAAAGGAAGTGGCAGTTGTTAACATTAAGTGTAATGACAGTTAGTTTATAAAAAGGATTGTAGGTCACATTTTAATTCAATTCTGTGCTAGAAATCGTCTGAAATAAACCAAGTAATATTACGTGAGTCTTTTTATTATAATGGAGTCTGGACTGGACATGATAACCCTGGCGTATCGCCGACATATACGTGAATTCATAGCAATGTTCTTTTTCATCAGACGTTTAGAACGTTGTCTTAAATAGGTAATTAATTTTTAACAAACGTCTTTTAACAAGCTGCTCAAGGTGAAAAACTTCTTTTTGTAGTTTTTCTATTGTACGTAAGTGTTTAGCGCACACGATTTTCATCGCTTCTGTACCTACTGGCGGAGAAATTGTAACTAACGTAGGCGCTTTAGTGCTGGTTGTCGGAGAAACAGAAGATGTCTCATTTATGGAAGGCGCACGCGTACACTAAAGAAAGAAAAAAGCCACGTTTTAATGCAAAGCAGTATATTAAAATAAATAAGCATACCCTTTGTGTTTGCCACCCTAGCAATCACTGATGATACCTGAAGCTTGATTTATAGGCCAAAGCCGATTGATAAAAAGTACCTTACACCTTTTTCTGTACTCCCATTACTCCAACGTGCATTGAACTTTTTATGATCGATTGAGTAGTCAAAATGTGAAAGCTTAACAAATAAATAAATTCACTTACATTTATAATAGGTATTAGTAAGGATATAGTAAAACTATGAAATGAGTGGATATCGTCTAACAGCCTGGCCACGAACGGCCGCGACACGCTGAGCGACAAGCGATTTCAATGTTCATGCCGCTCTCTATTCTGCCGCCGGCGCTGTCACCTCAGTGCAGAACTAAACTGCACAAATAAACATCGAAATCGCTTGTCGCTTAGCGTGTCGTGGCTTTTCGTGGCAACAGTGTAACTGCAGGTAGCTGGCTGAATATTGTTTATAACATACATACATAGGCTCACGCCTGTTTCCCCGAAGGGGTAGACAGAGGCATATTAAACGCCCACTTTTTGCCAGACTTTTGATCCCACGTAATAGTGGCGAGCCTAATGTTTTGTTTGCCAGAGCCTCATCCGTTGATAAGCAGGTACACCACTTGCAGGTGAGGTTGGCTTGGGACCCTACGTTCTTGGTGGGAACCCTATGCACTGATAATAAAATTGTAGAAAATATTAAAATTAAATTATTCCTTTGGTCGAGACATCGAATGGAGCCCAAGATCCGACTCCTGTTTGGCGCTGCTACCCTAATAAAAGTAAAAGCAAGTAATTATTTAAACACTCACACTGATACGTTTAGAATGGAGGAGTAATGTTGGCACAGAATTTTCTTTTAGTCTGCGCCATCTGTCATTACTATAAAAACATTCCGCAGTAAAATGCTTGGAACAAATTCTATGGTGCTTTCTAGGCACCCAATTTTCTCCACGACATACTGCAGCAATCCACTTATTTTATAAATCTTTATCACGTGCTCAAAGAATCTAAAAAATAACGAGATAAAAATATACGGTGGATAGACATATCGATAAGATTTCTTACAACACTTGAAAAGTCGATATAAATATTATACGGCTAAATTCAAAATCATGATAGAACTGTCATAAAAGATGAATCACTAAAGTTATATAATTTGATGGCATTAAATTGTCTAAATTGTATCTTACACGTCAGTTGACTGTGTTCAATGTTTCAGTACTAGGGCTACCTCTATGTATTATATATCCAATCTCTTTGTCACTACCGTTGTTAAGGACTACTGACGTCTACACGACAAACTAGCCGGTCGTCAAACACAATAATTAGCAAAGAGGTTTGAAGACTATTTGATTATTTGGAAATGAGTTTTTAGTCTGATGACGTATACACTCTGTCAAGTGTACACCCCATTATTCGGCAAGTAAATTCTAAATTTAATGTATGGTTTTTAGATGACGGGACCCTAGGAGGGGATCCAGATATTGTATTACAAGATTTAGCTCTTCTTAAAAATAAATTCGCATCTATTGGCTTGGAACTAAATTCTAGTAAATGTGAGCTGTTTATAAATACAACAGACTCTACAAAAAGACTTTCGATACTATCTAAATTTAATAATTTGGCATCAAACATCAAAATTATTGATAAGACATCTCTTCGCCTCCTAGGTTCTCCAGTATTCGAAGAATCTTTCGATTCTTTCTTAAAGGAAAAGATACAAAATTTCTGTGAAGTTTCAGATCGCCTATTCAAAATTAATATTCACTCGGCCTATACTATTATTCGATATTGTCTTTTCGTCCCAAAATTCACACATGCCTTAAGATCTTCCCAACTTTGGAAAAAATATGCACTTTTAGAACAAGTCGACAAAATTATCCAAAGTACTTTAAAGAGAATATTAAATGTGGACTTGGACGACCGAGCCTGGCTACAAGCGTCATTGCCTATACGTCTGGGTGGGCTCGGTGTACGCAAAATTTCTAGTGTCAGTTTACCGGCGTTTCTATCTTCGGTTCACAGCACGGAAGAGTTAACTAGGAAAATTTTATCACCTACACTAGTTAACTCAGAAGTGCTGTGCAAAACCGAAGCTGTAAACGCCTGGAAAATGGCTTGTCCAAGCGCTGATTTGCCTACCAACCTATTCTCCTAAAGACAGTGGGACGCGCCGCTTTGTGACATTGTAAGGAAAAGTCTTTTAGATACAACTTTTAATGTTGCAGAGCGTGCTCGCTTGCTGGCTGTGGGAGAATGGGAATCGGGTCTGTGGCTTCAGGCACTACCATCGTCCAACACTGGAACCATGTTGGACGATGAGACGTTCCGTATCGCCACTTGTCTTCGTTTAGGTGCTCCGTGTGTTTCTCCGCATCGATGTCATTGTGGAGAAGACGTCGATAGCCTCGGACACCATGGGCTATCTTGCAGCAGAAGCGCTGGTAGAATTCCCCGTCACGCCCATCTGAATGACATAATTCGTCGTGCTCTTGTCGCGTCTGGCGTACCAGCTGTACTTGAACCAAATGTTTTGGTACGCGACGACGGTAAGAGACCTGATGGTATGTCATTGTTGCCTTGGAAAATGGGTAGGCCTTTGCTGTGGGACGCAACCTGCGTAGACACCCTCGCGCCATCACATATTCCAAGCACGGGAGGCCAAGCTGGCGCTGCTGCTGCAACTGCGGAAACCCTCAAACGGCGCAAATACAGTAATTTAGTGAGTAATTACGTGTTTGAGCCGTTTGGGGTGGAAACGAAAACGGCTCATGGGGTCCGAGCGCTCGTTCACTGTTCCGGGAAATTTCGAAACGTTTAATCGACGTCTCACGTGACCAGAAGGCTGGTTTATTCTTTGCTCAGAGAATCAGCATTGCCATCCAGCGTGGCAATGCTGCCAGCCTTCTGGGCACGTTACCCGATGACATTGATGCGGAGGCATTTTACGACGCCTAAACCGTGTAAATATTTTCAATTTTTAATCTCTTTTTACTTTTTTTTTGTACATATACTACTTAGACATTAAGATTAGATTAAGTTTCATGTAGATTATAAAATTATGTTTATTTAATGTATATTCCTAAAAATCATTAATAAAATAACTCTGTCAAGTGTTCGCCAAATTCACCAGTCATTGACAACAAGGCGATGGCCGTGCGGATAACACATTCCGCTCACGTTCTGATGGCGTGGGTTCAAATCCCAGTCATAACAGTTAAGTGGATTATGGTTTTTATGAAATTTGGAAAATGTTTATGAATATTTGGCAAATATTTAAAAAAAGGTTATTTAAATATTTCGAGTAAAAATTAGAAAATTCTAGAAACTTCAGGAAGGAATGGAAAGGTTAAAAAGAGACAGGAGATAGAAAAAACAATTGAATTATGAAATGACAATCAAAATTAGTGGATCTAGAACATTCCTAGGGGTATATAAGGCGGTGTAGACGCGTTGAGCGCCAGTTTTAGTTGAAAAGTGGTAAAGTGAAGAAGAAAAGAAAGAAAGAAGAAGTAGTAAAATAAAGTGAAGTGAAAGTATAGTGCTGTAAAGTGCAGTGAAGAAGTGATAATGAAGTACGATAGAGGAGGAGTTAAAGAAGATGAAGTCCAACAGCCCTTCGGTTTCTATCAACTCACCAAGTTCTGGTGGTTATTTAAAAGTACCATTATTCGATGGTAACACTTCCTGGGAGGCCTACAGAATACAGTTCGAAGCCGCTTCTATTAGCAATGGTTGGGATGTCGACCAGGCCAAGTTTGCACTCATCCTGGCGTTGCGTGGAGGAGCATTGTCGGTGCTTGAGGCCGTGGGAAAGGACGCTACTTACGCACAGCTGTTTGAGGCTCTAAAATCCAGATTTGGAGACGAGCACTTAAAATATGTGTTCCGAGCCAAGTTACGCAACCGCCGTCAGTGTCCGAACGAATCCTTGCAGCAGTGGGCGATGGAAGTGACGAAGATGGTGCGAAAAGCTTATCAGTCGACACCCGTGGAACAAGTTCAAAGCATGCGACTCCAGGCGTTCATCGACGGAATTTATGACGATGAAGTTAGAGCTGCCGTGCGCCTGAAACACCACAACAATGTTAAAGACGCATTAGCACATGCTCTAGAAGTGGAGGCTTTTCGACAAGAAATTACGAGTGATCGAGACAGGGTTATTGCAGCGGAAGTAGAGAGAACTGTTCGCAGATCTTTTGTCCTAAAGTGTTATAACTGTAGAGAGCCCAGACATTTCAAGGCGTAGCTGTCCGAAACATGTAGCAGAAAGGCGTAAGATTGACGCTAGTGTTCAAGTGTTAAAAGATGATCAGGAAGCAATTACAGCCAAGACTTCGATGCAAGCGCTGATCAGAAGACGGAAAGCTCCGAAAGTTCGTATACGACAACGCACGGAGGGAAATGGTTTAACTATCGATGGAGCAGTCAATGGCGTTCTATGTTCGCTGACCCTGGACACCGGTGCGACACGAACGGTTATAGGAATTCGTTTGACAAGAAAGAACGGAAAGATTCTAACACCGTCAACTTCACCTCGACTGAGGACGGCTACTGGTCAGTACATCCCAGTTAAAGGCGAACAGATGGTTGCTATAAAAATCGGTGACAACCTTTACTGGCAACGAGCGGTGATTGCAGACATCGTAGACGATTGTATTGTTGGGCTGAATTTCTTTAGAGATCATCAGTGCAGATTAGACATTAAAGGTGGTATACTTAAGTGTGGAGATGTGGACATTCCAATGAAAGGTGGTAGCATGGGGAAAGTTTTGTGCCTCAAAGAAAGCAGACTTGCACATAGATCACAGGCTTCAGCTCCTGTATCTACGAAGCTTAATGACTTGATCCATGTTGAAAGGAGACCGGTGTATCATCGGTCTAAGGATGCGCGGGACGCGCATGTCTTAGAGAGGGGTAGTGTGACCAAAGAAATATAACCTTAAGTCATAGAAGTAACACTAAATAACAACAGCGGTTGCTATGATTGATATCTTCTTTCTAATGGCACATGCAGTATGATAGAAAGAGCTGTCGATAGGTTTAGCAGCACGCTCTTATAGCAGCCTCGTGGTAGTCAAACCGTAGACAAAACATAGAGTTAGGAAACCGAGTGTTGTTCGTAACAGTGATGATTTATCGATAAATATTTTTGGTCAAATGTCTAACTTTAGTATGTGTCGATATATTTAAGCCGTAGAAGTAAACAACTAAAATATTGAAATTGTAGTTTTTGCTGTCGACGCCGAACAGTGCTTTGCAAAGACTTGCCAGACAGACAGTACTAAAAAAATTCACGTGTTTAATTGTTCGTTTTAACCATGAAATCTATTAACAAAAATTATTCATAAACTAATGAGCGATGCGTTGCGATGCGATACTAAGAAACTGTCACTTTTAGATTATGTATTGTACGAATTATACCAGATTGGCTAATGCGGCGGGCTTTGGCAATTTGTGTGCGTCGCATCATATCACGTTGCTTGCTATCGCTTATGTTGGACACTGCTCGATTTTTTTAGAGTTGTAGGTAATCCGATTTGTGATCCGCCAGCACAAATGATTCGCCTTTATGTAAATATTAGTACAGCAGTGAACTACTTTGACAACCCAGTTGGCGTGAGTGCAGCCGACACGCCGAAGCTTGCGAGTACGATTCAGTTTTACATTCATGTCATAAAGACATATTTATTTCTGCATTTTGGTTGTTTACAACACTTATACATGTCAAAACCCTATTCTAGATGATGCCGGCTTTTCCTAACTAAATGACTTCTTGAGAAGAAAGGCCGAAACAAACTCAGTGTCATTGTTTTTTTTGTCACTTCAATTTCTTTAGTCTTTTCTTCATCTTTTAAAGTCCAGACAAAAAAAGGGTTTAGTATGCAAGTACAATGCAGGAAATTATCTGACGCTTTTGACTGACTCGGCCCACTGATGGCCCGCATCCAACAGCAATCGTACGGCTCAACCTTGATTGAGGGAGCCAGCACGATCTGTATCACTATGCCTCCACGCCATCAGAAGGTGTATGCATAAGCATGTCAGCCTAAGCCATCAGACAGGTTGCCACAACTATTTGTTTATATGTTTAATAATGCCCACATCGTACTCACAACTTTACATGCTAATACACAGTAAAATACATGTTGCAAACAATAAGTAAAAATAAGAAAAATTTAAACAATAAATTGTCATATATTTAAAATGTCAGAAAATATTATTGAATGTCAATTTAGGAATAATAATATATTACATAAGTAATTTTAAATGCAAAAGAAAATATGATTTCCGATAGTTTGTTTCCGTATTTATCCCTAATTCAAAAATCATCGATATCTCCTTTCACTGTCAAATCCCACCACTCCTTAATGATGGGATTTGACAGCACGGCTATTTAGAGAATGCAGTCAAAGATATGAGTCTGTAAGGAGTCTATGCCTCTTTAAATGAGACGCGTAATTTGACGTTATGATTAACCAACTAAGACCAACTGACATTACATGTTGCACGTTCGGTATAAGGAAATATGGCGAGCATGTTCTCTCTAGTCTAAACGTCCAACCTCTCTGAGTGTGACGGCCGGTGTCATGTCAAAATTGTCATCACTACCGTTGTTAAGGACTACTGACGTCTACACGACAAACTAGCCGGTCGTCAAACACAATAATTAGCAAAGAGGTTTGAAGACTATTTTATTATTTGGAAATGAGTTTTTAGTCTGATGACGTATACACTCTGTCAAGTGTTCGCCAAATTCACCAGTCATTGACAACAAGGCGATGGCCGTGCGGATAACACATTCCGCTCACGTTCTGAAGGCGTGGGTTCGAATCCCAGTCATAACAGTTAAGTGGATTATGGTTTTTATGAAATTTGGAAAATGTTTATGAATATTTGGCAAATATTTAAAAAAAGATTATTTAAATATTTTGAGTAAAAATTAGAAAATTCTAGAAACTTCAGGAAGGAATGGAAAGGTTAAAAAGAGACAGGAGATAGAAAAAACAATTGAATTATGAAATGACAATCAAAATTAGTGGATCTAGAACATTCCTAGGGGTATATAAGGCGGTGTAGACGCGTTGAGCGCCAGTTTAAGTTGAAAAGTGGTAAGGTGAAGAAGAAAAGGAAAAAAGAAGAAGTAGTACAATAAAGTGAAGTGAAAGTATAGTGCTGTAAAGTGCAGTGAAGAAGTGCAGTGAAGTGCAGTGCAAAAGACGCTTGTGTTGGTGCTGTCCGCGTCGAAATTAAACGGCGCGTCGTGTGTGAAGTCGAATAAAGTGTCATCAGTGCTACTCGGTGTTTCCTTCCAATCCCGTTACCCCGTCCGTAACAATATGATGTTGGATGCTAGATAAAAAATACACCAAAGTGAGTAATTAATTCTTAAATATCTTTTGGCGAATATTCAAACAACGTTATTGTGACAACGAAAAGTTTGTTATAAGATTTAATTTAAGAATTTTTAAGCACATATTTACCTAAAGAAATGTCTCATACCTATGTCTTCTTTGATGGGATTAATGTCTTCAATTATTTATGTTGTCATACCAATGCAATCTCGCCTCTTTCTTAACCATTTTAAAAACAAGCAGGACCCTCTGATTTAAAATTGTTTGAATATTTAAGGCGAAATTGTATTTGTAATATTAAAGTAAATCATCCAACTATTATTATAAACGTAAAATGTCTGTAAGAACTGATTTCGATGAAATTGATCATTAATATGGTTTATGCATCAGAATATCACATGGGCTTTTTATCGCGATAATCGACATCCAAGTAGACAGAGTAGCTGATAGAATCTAGTGATACATAAAATATCATACAACAACAATTTAACCACCCATTTTTGAACATCACCAAACTAACCATCATGAAATTTCGTTCTACTGTGGCAAGCAGCCATTAGTCTCTCATTAATTACTTTTTACCACCCCTGCAAAAGCTTGCATAGCAAATGCCTACATCCGCATATTTCACAAAACTTCAACAAACGACTACACACCACATAAAAACGACTAAATAGTCGAATTTAATTAACAAGCGAGACAGCGACCGGGGTGGGAGCCAAACATTAAGGATATTGCGTGCCGGCAGACGCATAAAGAACGATGAAAAGCGGATTTTCTTTATTACCGACCTCTGTACTGTACTAACTATACGTATTTGGTAACTGGTACTAACACTATGCGAACAAATTTTGGTGTTACTTTGTTTGTAACGTTTTCACGCGTAACCTGCCGATCATCATGATTTTTTTAATGTAATAAGTAAGTATACTATGCTGCAGGGATAATATGTATTTAGCAACTAATCCTATATATAATAAAATTAGTAGTGACACTATTCAAATTCTTCAAATTCAAACTTATTTATTCATATAGGTTACAAATGCAACACTTAGGAACGTCATTTTTTATTCAAAAATTTAGTACTTCGCCAATGGTCCAATGTCACCATTAAAAGTAAAGGATCCAAAATGTTTGTCTTGGAGGACTTATTTTGGGTTAGGCGGGACTTGAACCTAGTGAATGAAGGTTTAATTCAGGGAGACACTAAAATGTAATTTGGCTTTAGAAAACTGATAACCTTCCTGTCACTGTTGTCGCTTTGAGGTTTATAAATCACAACATAACGAGTAGCTAAGTATGAAACACGTAAAATAACGTAGATATATCGTACAAAATTTCTATAGGTAATACTAATTCTATAGGTATTTCATACAAAATAAAAAATACTTATTCCAAATTTAAAATGTCATTCCAAACAACTTAATTGCCTGATGCGTAAAGAACAAGAATCCCTTCTTCTGAATTCAGTTTCAGTTTAGAACCCATACTTGTCAAGTAAAGTGTACAGAGTGCATTCAAGTACTTAACCTAGAACACCAAACACTAAATCACACAGCAACTGAACTGGAAACTATTGAACAACCGAAAATACTAAACTAAATTCTAAGCTCACTGTTTAACTAACTAACAACAACAACAGCGCTTAAGCACGCCCCTAGATTGATTCAGCAAAAATGAAATTACCGTTGTAAACAACGTTATAACACAAATAACGATATAACTGTTATAACGTAACTAGAATATAGTTGCAGTTTCGTTGTTCATTGGGTCTGCAAAACTGTGTCCCTAGATTACTGGGTTAGCTTATTTTAGTATAATAAACTCGTTTTAAACCGTTCACTGCGTTAGTTTAGTACAGAAACATGGAGTCCGGATTAAGTGATATGTAACAAGGAAAGGTCGAGATGGATTATGCAAAAGTTTATAGAGTAATTTACGCGGGCTTTACTTTGGGACAAGTGATAGCTTTTTCTCATTCTATGTAACAAAGAGATTCGTGCCACATTTAAAAAAGAATGAATAGTAAAATTATGAACAAATATATGAAGAATTATGAAAACACTTATTGTATCAAATTAAGGAGTTAGTTACACATTTATTTTTGTTTTTATCTTTTTATGTACAAGGAGCTAATTGTTAAACACATTTGTAAATGTGTATGGTGTGTCAGAATATAAAATATTATCAGGTCAGCATATAAACGCTGCTTTCTTCTGGGTACGGGTCACTTCACTTCACATCACTTAAGGGTAAGGCCGTAGTTCCTCACTCTGGCCAAATGTGGCTTGGCAGAATTCACATTTCTTACGAGTACAGGGAGTTAAATCTCAGACTTACAGGTTTCCTTACGATGAATTCCTTTACTGATTAACGCTTGTTAATCGATAGCGCCAATATTATTACGCACATAGTTTCAGTCAAGTCAATGGTGCTTGCTGTGGGTTTGAACCCGACATTCTCTATGGCAGTGTGTTGGTCTTCCACTAAGCTATCGCTACCATTTTTAGGCATCTATGTGTCACTTTTTACTGGTATTTGTAACTATAAAAGCCGGCAAGGCACTTGCGACTCCTCCGGTGTTGCGGGTGTCATTGGGCGGCGGTAATCTGATGTGTCTGCTCATCTGCCTAAGTGGCAAATCATAAAAAATAATTGTTTTTGTAGTTTACGTAGGTTTTTGCTTTAAATGTAAGGTGCCTACATTTATCTTAATGTAATATTTTTTGTCAGTGTACGTCACAACGAAAAAGGAATAAATTAAGACAGAGACTGTTGTTGATGTTGTTGTAAAATAATTTGTTAAAAATCTATGCCTCCCACGCCAACTTGCTGTACGACTAAAGTGACTTTGCCTGAAATTGTTTTGCTTTATTTATGTTTTCCACGAACTAAGTACGTAGCACAGATTACAATAATTTACAACTCTGTGGTACCTACGTAGGCAGCTAGATTTATTAAGCATTCGACCTAGCGTTATTATAATTTAGAATCATTATATCGCTATAGCGAGTATCGGCAGGGCACATAGCTAGAAGATGGCTGTTGGCATTTAACGATTCTGGCAGGTGCGTGGCGGCCACGCACCTGACCTTCCGCAAGGCGGACGAACTATCTTCTTGGGATCCCGGGAAGCGAATAGATGCGGACTGCTTTAGATCGGTCTATGTGGAGAGCCTTGGGAAGTCCTATGCTCTGCAGTGGACGTCTACCAGCAGATACGATGACGATCATAGGAGGCAGGAACTTAATTCTTGCTCTTGTTCAAAATCATGCTCTTGTCAACTTCGAAAGCATATCTTGGCAAGAGGTTACTGCATAGTTTTTGAGAGTCACACAAATAAGGGATGAAATATACCTAGTAGGTATGACTTTAGCTACATAAGTCTCGAAACTCATCACTCGCTGCTAAACGTATACATTTTCAACAACTGCGCATTTAAGGTACCTACTGAAGAAGTCAATGTTTAAAGGGAACCCTCTAATTAGCAAATTTTTTTACCTCAAGTTTGTGTCACGAAATTATCCTTCACCCCTAAAATTTGCGATAGTTTAGTAGCTGTTTTTGTACAACGTGATGACATGACAAATTTATAGAGGTATTATGTAACATTGAAAGTCAGTTCTCTTTCAAAGGACATGGACATATTGGACATTAGGGTAACTTATTAACTACCCTAATGACCTAGTCTATGTAATACTTGTGATACAAACTCTACCTAGAGTCGTTATCTACACCTCGCGATACTTTTTGTATTTATATTGTATGCCTTGACTAATTCTGACTTGCCTTTTGGATATATCTCCCAAGTAAAGAAACTCATTTTAGTTCACAATCTTGAAAAAAGAATCACAAAATCAAATAGTTTCTTTGCATAATTCAACTTGAGAACCCTCAGGCAACCAATTCGCAGTAAAATCAGATTAAGTTGAACCTGAATCTGAGCTAGCCTAATTTCTTCCAGAACGTTCCACTAAGCCCGTTACACACGATTTGTATTCAAAGTGGCACGGCGTTAGTCCGAAGATGAGTCTCTAGACGAATAATACGGCGAAAGTACGAATGTGGGACAAACGGACCTTTGCTGGGATTAAACGTACAAATCCCGGCCTATGGTGATTCAATTTAAATTTGCATAGACGTTTGGCTGTATAAGATTAATGTTGGTTTAGATAAAAAATGTCTATGTCTCTGGTTTCTGGTTTTTACTTTTTAGTTTAGTCGTGTTTGTGGGTGGTTTGAAAGGTTTGAATTCAGATTGATAATTTTTTAGCCTGGCTAGTAATTACTAGTGCGTAATTTTGAAATAACATATCCCCAACTCAGATATCATGGCTTTCACCAGCTCAGAGATCATCAGTGCTATAGGAACACAGCGAAATCTTTGGGCCGCAGATCTCATACATCATCTGGAGGATCTGGACTGAGCTTGCTTTGATTGTCACGGTGACTAGAGACTAGTTACTCGAAGGGAACAATTTCTAAACATTTCCTAAATGCGCCTTCTGGTGCTTTTGACTGATCGTTACTATCCGCTAGTCACTCGCTAGTCTATCCCGTCACCGTCATGATAACCACAACGGTGCTAAACTAATAGAGCAAGAAATTCAAGAAAAGATTTAATAAAAAAAAAGAACCTGCCATTCAATTGTAATGAAACTAAATGGTAATGTCATATAGTTGATTGAATCAGGCGTTACTTGGCGGAACTCCATTGTAACCTAATGGAAGGAAAGAGGAACCTACCACGCACCCTCGAATTGACCACCCCAACTATTGCAATAGAAAAAGGTTGACAATATCAAACTCCTCTAAAAGGATAAGGGATATAGGAATGGTATGGGTTCCAGGAAGATACCTGACTTGCAGTATCCCGCTGTATGCGCCGACTATTCTTCATAATGACTCACATCAGTCGAGCAACGGAGGGAGGGGATTAGAAAGTACAATCGTTTATAAGACATGCCCACGGTTGGAAAGCGCTCAGTCGTTGCCCATCGTTCCTGAGGATGCCTTGTGCAGAGGCGAAACACGTGTCGAAGAATAGTCGGCGCATACAGCGGGATACTGCAAGTCAGATATCTTCCTGGAACCCATACCATTCCTATATCCCTTATCCTTTTAGAGGAGTTCGATATTGTCAACCTTTTTCTATTGCAATAGTTGGGGTGGTCAATTCGAGGGTGCGTGGCGGGTTCCTCTTTCCTTCCATTTGGTAATGTCATACACCCACATCTCTACAATATTTCGTCACGGAAACCGCTCAATGTAAATCGACACTTATCTCTAAAACATTCATAACTTAATAATTCAACGGTATAATCCCCGCACTAGTGTCGTTTAAAAACTCACGGTTTAGGCCAGACAACCCTTCATTACCATTTAAAGTGGTACAAACGCTCGCAATGCGATAAGAGATTATGCAAATTCGGATCAAATTGTTAGTGGCCAGAGATTTGTCCGACTAATCCTACGTACTGAGGGTATCTTTCAATGTTTTTACATTTTTAATGTAGGCTTTTATATTTTTTGTATAATAAAACCAAAATATAACTGTTTGTGGTTTAATTTATTTTATGTAGCAACATTTGTTTTGGTTTTCTTTATTTTGTTTGTACCGAAATTGACATTGTTTTGCTATTGGCGATGCTAGGATTCTAACTAGCGACTCTAGCGGTGAAATTTAGAAGTCGTCCATGAACACCTCTTTCACAGATCACACTTACACATACACATAACATACTTTTGACAGCTCTCAATACATTTACCACCATAACCTCGAAGCAAAGTTGTGTTGAAATCAGTCAAAAGTGTCGTACCAAGGCATCTTCAAATTTCGCCGCTAGAAGCGCGCGAATAATCTTTACATCGCCAATTGTGAAAACATCAAATATTGGAATAGCTACCTGAACCCAATACCTCTAGTTATAGTATATCATCTATGCCCAATACCTTCTGCATGGCAGTCTGTTAGTATCTCCACTAGGCTATCGCTGCCAGTTATAACGTCTACTAACACAAATTATCAACATTTTACCTATATATTTTTTATGCGATAGGATATAAACGAACAAAATGGTGGCCTGATGGTAAAAGCGCTGTCCATAGGAGGCGGTAATCGCAACACCGTAGGAGTCACGAGTGTATTGCCGACCTGGATGTGAATGAAAAGGAATAGGAGATGGAGCGGGATAAGGGAGATGGGAAAATGAGACTCGGGCCTCCAACACTCCCAAAAGTTACACCAGACCTATATACAAACTGCGCCACTTCTCACTATGAGAGCAGTAGGTAAGGCCATCCTCTAACATGCTGGTAAAGTGCGGGTTGGCAAACTTCACATTCACGTCTTTTTAGAACATTTTGGAGAACTCTCAAACATGCAGTTATTCTATCACTCCCTTGAACAAGTTCGAATTTAAAAAATGAATAGATGTAAGTTGGTACAGGCTACATGTTAGTTGGTAAATACGAAATTAATACTCCCAAGTCGCATAATCTAGACATAATTTATATTATTATATAACTAAAGTTATACTTTATAAGTAGGCACATTCTGTGCCTACTTATAAAGCAACTCTGGCAACACTCCAATCTAATTTACACTCAGTAATTAAAACACAGTCGTGTCTACTGTAAATAAATGCACCCCTTTTTAACAAGACTGTTAAAATATTTTAATTCAATTGCGTTTGTTTTTATCAAAAGTACCAAGGACATTGCAAGTCCAATACGTGAAAATCGCAGACTGAAAATTTTCACCGTACTCGTAATTTAAGTGTTCAATTGCCGATATGAACATTTATTATTTGAACTGTAAACTATGTGTCAGGTCACAAAACCCGGGGACCCAGTCCAAGTTTGCACTCGAATGGATCGGATTCGAGTCGTTCGTCTGCAAACTACCTTTTGCATTCGAATGGATCGGATTCGACACATCTGTCTGCACACTTTATGGAAAATATAGCTCCCTTAGACGTTCGTCTCGATTCAAATCGATGTAGTCGAGTGCACATTCAGACTAGGCGCCCCAGAAAGGCGAACATGATAGAAATGGAGAGCTAATAGTGCAGGGCTACGTAGAGGGCAAAAGGTCGAAAAGCAGTTAGCCCATTCGATGGACAGACCTTATAAAGTCAGCTGGTAACGCAAACTACCAACAACATCTAGGTCTTCTTGAATCGCAGAGAACTGGTAGAAATGGAGGTTTATTGCCAGACAAGCGCTTCAGGTCAAGAAGATCGAAGAATGACTGTCCAATACGCGTAGGTATCCTTAAGCTTGCTCGCCATCAAAGTAACCACGATTGTCAAGAGTGTACGATTAAGAAGACAAGGATCAGGTTATTAATCTGAGATTTACTGCACGGTTGGCGTAGTGGTTTAAGCGGCCGCCTCACCGCTTGACACTGCGCTGAGTGTTTTGGGTTCGATCCCCACACGAAACAACACTTTGTGTGATTCATAAATTGTTGTTTAATAATTAAACACCCAGAATTATTCTGGGTGTTCATTGTGACCGATAGTTGTATGTTTGTCCATCGCGACACAGGATTCAGACCCAGTGCGAGAGTTGTCTTTATTTATAAAATATAATCAATTTGATTGAAATTGATCGGCCTACGACTAGCTCTATATCACGGACTTTATCGACTTTATATGTGCGAATTGAGGCATCTTAGGGCAAAATCCTTCACCACACGGAGAGAACTAGATATAAGATACGGATAGCTTGTATCAACTAACAAGGTATTATAGTCGGTATAACCAGCCTTGGTGAGGACTGGTGACTCACCGGCAAAAAGCGGTTGCCGCCGGCTATAAAGCAGTTTCGTCTCAAAGTAACTGCCATAAAACTAAGTGCTTACTCCAGTTGTAACGTGAGCCAGATTCACCTAATTTTTAAACTTTAGCGCCACGTGTAAAAGAGAGAAAGTCGTAAAGTCTCGTGTGACATTACTTTACTTTTTTGTACATGTCTAGCATTGGCAGCTAAAAGGTACTCTGTGATTGGCAGGCCAAGCAAAAACGTAGCAGTGGTTTCTAAATGTTCAATTCTGAGCAATTATGTTTTAACTTGGTTCGTCAACATCAGCCTTGTTTATAATATGTCCCACTGCTGGGCATGGCCCAACACGTGTTAGCAGACTTTACGTCTTTCAACTATCAGACAGGTTTCATCATGACGTTTTACTTCACCGCTTCACCGCGTAATCTATATATATAAAAGAAAGTCGTGTTAGTTATATTATTTATAATTCAAGAACGGCTGAATCGATTTGACTGAAAATTGGTGGGGAGGTAGCTCAGAACCAGGAAAAACCCATAGGATACAATTAGTTGCAAAAAATAATCTGGGAGGGATTTTAGAGAGAGTCGAAGTTTGTAGGGACAAACCTACTACCTATTGACAGTAAGAACGCATGCGCTGTAATAATTGAGTGCTGCGCATGTCCTATCGTATATCTGTCAGTACTGTCACATTATACATTGTCATATGGTGCAGTGTCATTACTTCGTTCGCTTATTTATATAAACTAATCATTATTGTAATAGCCTTGGCTAATCCCTACTACTATTAGGTATTAATGCGAAAATGTGTATGTATGCATGTACCGATTTCACGGTAAACCGGCTAAACCAATATCCTCTACGAAAGTGTGTAAGTATAGAAATATATCGGACCATGGCTTTGACATTTGACTGTATGCAAAGTGATGTTGTTGAGCACCTTTCGGAAGATAATGTCATTAATACTGACCAAGTTACTTCCTACCCTATAGAGTTTCTGAACTCGTTACAATTATCAGGAGTACCTTCACGCAACTTGAGACTGAACGTTGGTGTTGCAGTCCTGTTAATGCAGAAACTTATTACATATATACACTTAGATTTGTCACTCTCTTACTTTAAAAATTAGAGGGACACACACACCCATTTTACCACTTTGGAACCGTATATCTTTCAAACGATTGTCTTTGAGTAACAATGGTTTTCGGAACCTCAAAGTATTGTAAACGACCCATTTTCCACATCAGTTCCATGTATGAAAAGCACCCCTTAATATTCAATATTTTTTATTTTCTTTAACGTCGAAAAGCGGTTCACAGAATACATCTACCTACCAATTTTCAAATGTGTAAACTGCAAAGTTTTGGCATAAAGTGGCTGTGACATACGGATAGACTGACAGACATAGCGCGTCTATATAAGGATGCCGTGGTTAGCCATTTTTGACTACGGAACTCTAAAAATACTCTTTACAGAAATGTTTTAATGTTTTTTTTTCTTGCGGTTATATTTCTTATTAGTCCCTATGAACAGAATTAAAACGAAAATTACTATCGAACGATGACGGAGTTTTGTGTTACCCCGAATTTAACGTGAGCGAAGCCGCGGGCAAAAGCTAGTATTAGAATAGAAGTATAGATCAATCGTGTATAGTGTAACAAAGAACATTCAGATTCAGTACAACAACTCGTAGATTACACGAAGTATTGTCCCGTCTGGGAATCGAACCCAGTACACTCGACACAACAAGGTGCCTAAGTGGTGACTGATTGTAATAAATACATAATATATTTATCTTAATTATCTTCTCTACCAACCCCAACTTTAAACACGCTTGTATCTACATTTAATAAACTATACACACATATCCTACTAATTACCTAATGGAAGGAAAGAGGAACCCACCACGCACCCTCGGATTGACCACCCCAACTATTGCAATAGAAAGAGGTTGACAATACCGAACTCCTCTAAAAGGATACCTTCCTATCATCTACTTCTCAGGTATCTTCCTGGAACCCATACCATTCCTATATCCCTTATCCTTTTACGTCCATTTTCAATATTCGAACTATAGATAGATCTGTAGATTTTAGATTCGTGTTTGACATATTTTGTATGGAGCTTATGTCAAAAACTGTCAAAAACGAATCTAAAATCTACAGATCTATCTATTTTTCGAATATTGAATTCCGTAGTTAGAGGAGTTCGGTATTGTCAACCTTTTTCTATTGCAATAGTTGGGGTGGTCAATCCGAGGGTGCGTGGTGGGTTCCTCTTTCCTTCCATTAGGTCACAATGGAGTTCCGCCAAGTAACGCCTGATTCAATCAACTATATGTAGGATATAGTTGATTGAATCAATATTATAAATGTGAAAGTTTGTGAAGATGTATGGATGGATGGATGGATGTTTGTTACTCTTTCACGCAAAAACTACTGAACAGATTTGGATGAAACTTAACAGTAATACAGTTTATACATCAGAATAACCCATAGGCTACAATTTATATAGATTTTGTATAATGTTGCCATAATATAAGGAAAAGTATCAACTAAGTTGGCAAAAATCCTGAGCTCTGAAAGCTATCTTCGCGTGCGTTGCCTAAACCGTTCAAGTTACTTGAAGATAATGTACGGTGATATTGTTTATCCCTTCTAAATATTATAAATTCGAAAGTGTGTATGTATGTATGTATGTTCCGTTTTCACGCTAAAACGCCTGAACCGATTTTGTTGAAATTTGATATAGAGATATAGTGGACCATGGAGACGGACATAGGCTATCATAAGATGCAAAAATTAAACTGGGAGGAATTGTAAGGAGGCTAGAAGTTTGTTCGGCACAAATTTACCTCTTGAAGTAAGAACTCATGCGCTATAATAATTGAGTGCGCATGTGCGTATATCTGTCAGTACTGACACCTCATACATAATGTCATATTGTGCATGGTGATATATTGTTCGCATATATAAACTAATAATTATATACTACGCTTAAACGGCTGAAACGATTTTCTCTATTAATATTATAAATGCGAAAGTGTTTATAGATATATATTGGACATGTATAGGAACATGGCTTTGGAATTTGACTGTATGCAATGCGATGTTATTATGTACCTTTCGGTAGATATAATGGTATAATTATAGTGTCATGAATCCTGACCGAGCTACTTTGTGTCCCATAGAGTTTCTGAGGTCTTTAGCATAACCAGGAGTGTCTTCACACAACTTGAGACTGAAAGTAGATTTGTGTTAGCCCAAATTTAACGCGCGCGAAGCCGCGGGCAAAAGCTAGTCTTAAATAGTGCTAAACAAAAGTCCGCGACAGCATTTATTTATTTGTTTTTTTGGGTCAAATGGAATTTTACCCCCTTCCTGATGAGTGATGACGATTACAGATTGATCTGATATTTCGTATACACTCTCAATCTTGATGACAATTTATGATAATATTTAAATGATTGTAAAGCCAAGATGGCCGCCTATACAAAATGGCGGATTACAATATATTACTTCACAACAAATACAATATATTACTTCACAACAAACTCAATATGGGTATCAAATAAAAGGGCTTGATTGTTAGAATGGAGCTCACTTTAAAAATCCAAGATGGCCGCCGAGACAAAATGGCGGATTACTTATTTTCCACTATTATACCCATAGTATCAAATGAAAGGGCTTAAAGGTGGCCTCACGGCCGTGCTTCGGAGGGCACGTAAAGCCGTCGGTCCCGGTTCTTGTCTAAAGATAAGGATCGTTAGGCCCTGTCGGAGGCCTTCGGGCGGTCTGAAAAACTCCGACTCCAGAGTTGGCCACACACTCACACGAAAAACAAAACAAACAAAGGGCTTAATTCGTAGAATAGATCTCACCATGAAAAATCCAAGATGGCTGTCACCACAAAATGGCGAATTACATTTTTCCACAAATACCTCAATATGGGTAACGAATGAAATGGCTTGACTGGTAGAATAGGGCTCACTATGAAAAATCCAAGGTGGCTGCCGTCACAAAATGGCGGATTACATATTTTCCACAAATACTTCAATATGGGTATCAAATGAAAGAGCTTGATTAGTAGAATAGAGCTCCCAATGAAAAATCCAAAATGGCGGATCACCTATTTTCCACAAATACCTCAATATGAGTATCGAATGACAGGGCTTGATTTTAGAAAAGGGCTCACTATGAAAATAGAACTAACGAATTATCAACTTATAGCAAAACTAAAAACTTTAAAAATAAAATTAACTAAACAAATTTTTTTTTGGGCGTAGCGTATCCAGAGTAAACATTATGATAGAAATTTCACTTGCCCAACGATTTTATATTTGTCTGATCAATACCCCAGATTGATAAGAAGATTAGTGCGATCTGGTAGCTAGGGCCTACCGAATTACTTTTTAGCTTTTAGTACATAAACTAACTAGCTACATCAGTTTTAGGGTTCCGTAGTCCACAAGGAACCCTTATAGTTTCGTCATGTCCGTCCGTCTGTCCGTCCGCAGCCTAGCTCAAAGACGCCTGGTGCTAGAAAGCTGATATTTGATATGAATATAGACATAAGATATTGCAACAAAACTGTAGAAAAAATTTAGGATTTTTTTTTAAGGGTATCTCCCCTACATATATAGTGGGGTTGAATTTTTTTTTTGGTTGAGTACGCCATCATGTGGGGTATCATTGGACAGGTTTTAAAAAATATTATTAGTTTGCTCAAATCATTTTTCGATCAAGTGATTGGTTTGTCAAATATCAAGCTTTAAAGTGAAAAAAATTGTTAGACTCAAGTGTCCCCCCCTCTGCCGGCTAAACTATTAATTTGGAAGAGGTGAAAAAAATCACAAATGTAGTACATATAACGAATTTAAAAGGAAAACTATCACGGCTAAATAGATATCACTAGTTTACGAGTAATCGTCGGTTAACTTATAAATACCTATTTCTGTGAGTTTACATTGGGCGCGCTGGCTTAATCTTAAAGATATCGTTCTTTGGTATGTAATGTACTACGGTACTACGTATGTATAGTAGTAGTATATCTTGGAAACCACATTTTATGTTTACAATACATAACTGGATACATACCTAGTATTTTTCTAAACAAAACTTAGGTTCTTATAATAGTGTTATTAAAATTATTTTTTCAGCAAAATAAACAGTCTGATTTGTTGTACATTAATACCCTTTGCAGCAAGTCATTATGGGCAACTACGGAACCCTACATTGCGCGTGGCCCGACACGCACTTGGCCGGTTTTTATTGTAATAAAACAGGATAACATAAAAAAATATATATGTTTTTTACAATGCTCATTCTAGAGTAGTTTTCAAATTGTTTTCAAAATTGATAGATTTATTGCCTTTAGTATTTAATGTAGATGAACTTTGTCTTTTACAGTAAGTAGTTTGGACGAATAGTTTAAAAGTTATCACGATATAAGTAATTGACCTAAGCGCAGCGTCATCAAAAGCGCTTTCTATGAGTTGGCGCGCTTAAGGCGCTGTCCTAAGCGACTGTTTTGGTAAATGAGGGGGTGAAGCAGGGGAGGTGAAGGGAGCTTAGCTCCGTCTACTGCGGGGCGCCCCCCTTCATTCTCGTCGCGTGCGGCCGTATTCTGGCGACATCCGTATTCCAATATTTCAAAATCGCAAGCAAAACGTTTTAGCATATTGAATTGAGATACTGATATTAAAATTTATATTACATAC
Source organism: Euclidia mi (assembly GCA_944739405.2). Classification (NCBI taxonomy): domain Eukaryota; kingdom Metazoa; phylum Arthropoda; class Insecta; order Lepidoptera; family Erebidae; genus Euclidia; species Euclidia mi. The sequence continues at coordinate 13,233,277 of OX123194.2, read as the reverse complement.
ATCAATCTGTTTGTACAATATAGGCATAGCGCAATTTTTGTTCTCAGTGCAGCCATGAGCAAAACTGGTTTACATTAGACGTTATAGGTATTAAATGTTGACGAAAGTAGGTAAATATCTACGTGCCGTAAGATGATAAAAATATTTAAGTCAGTTCCATGTATGGAGAGGCCATTATTATGTTTGTTTTGTTTTTGTATAAAAATAGTGAAGCAGTTCATAGAATACCTACATCTAATTCCATTCCTGCCAGTTTTCAAATCTGTTTTGCAATAAATTGGCTGTGACATACGGGCGGACAGATAGACAGACATTGCGAAACTATAAGGGTTCCGTTTTTAGAATTTTTGGCTACGGTACCCTAAAAAACACAATACTGCTCTACTAAGCGCAAAAGCCGTATCTCAACTAAAGCGAGTTACGAGATACTTGAAGTTTAGTAAAAGTTGATTTCTTTTATTTATTTATGGATGTTAATTGTTATTATAGGTATAATTATTATGGCAAAGGTTTCGAAATACGTCGCCGTTTTTAGGGGTTGTGAGTGATTGGAGAGGGAGCAGGGGAGGTCTTGAAACCCCCCTCACCATTTTCACTTGCCGGAAATACTTGGTTTCCTCTGAAAAAAATAATCTCCAAACATCGGTGTGTATGGCACTGCCAACTTCCACATTCATCACATTAGTTTAATAAACTAAGGTTGTCGGAGCCCTGCGAAGGGCTCCTATTTTCGGATTAAGGGTCAAAAGAGAACCTAACATAACCTATTTATTTACTTATTACAGTCGCACCTAACCCAAGGCACTCGAAAGCAATGACGCACAAATTTGACATAAGCTGTCAATATGATCATTCCAAGATGGCAGTTTTGCGTTTCGTTTCAGGTTTTTCACATAAAACCTAAAAATTACATTTGTAAAACTGTACTAAAGTATAAAAACTATGTTCCGTTTTGCATAATTGCCGAAGTGTTTATGAAATTTTGGAAATTGTTTAAAAATATTTAGACGCAACTCCGGCAGCCAAAATTACTTTTAGGGGATTAAAACGAACTACCTTAAACCCCCTACACTACCAAATTCAGGCGACTCGTTTCGAAACCCAACCCATTATTATTTTTCAAAATAGATGAAACATCAAAAATAAATGTGGATATACCTTATTCATGAGATACTGCTATGTCGCTTAGAAAATTATAGAATTAGAATTTGAGTTACTGCTTTTTCGTTAGCTCTCGTCATACATGTTTGTATGGAAAAATATAAAAAAAATATTTCGCTTCAAATATGTGTTGTTTCGAAGAAAATAAATATTAAAAGATATTTATTTATATTCATTTATAATTTATTAACGAAATACAGAGTTTACAGCTCCTCAAAAGTTAGCTGTCTGCTACAACCCGGCAGGTTTTCTTTATTCTCATCGAATGTTAAAGTGTGTGAGGTGATAAGACTTATTATTTGCTGTTGTTCACGAGGCACAGTTTCATTTACTTTCCTTTTACGGCTTGGTATTGTAGAAATTTCAAGCACTGATGAAACATTTTCCTCTCCGTGATCTCGCAGTGCCATCCCTTGAGTTTGACGAGAATCAACAATTTCAGGCAACTGCACATTCATATAAAACGCCACAAGCTGCTCCCAGAAAACATCATCTCTTTCTATAATTTATATTTTTAGTGGTATACTTTCGCCACTCCACACAGCAAATAAACACTTTTGTTTGCGTGTAACGTGGCGTTGCCCCTGAATTTGGTAATAACAATTACAATATTTGTTTAGACTAGTCAGTTCACTTTTTTATCATGTTTCCATATTTGTATTTTATTTGCTCCTATACTATTCTCCAGGCCATTCTTATAGGCAACTTTAGAACATTAAATTTCCACAATCTTGTTTGGACCTATTAATCCATCTGGCGTGGCACCAATAATCGAATAATCCACAAGGCTCGATTGTTACATTTTCTTGCTTCGCCAGTTGTTGCAAAGCCAGTTGTTAATTTTAGATTCCATGCGCAACTGATTTTACATTGCAAATATTTTATTTGTACAAAATATTTTTTACTAAGTTGGCTTTACTGCTGTTATCTCTTCTTTTTACCACTATACAAAAATTTCAATCTGTCAACATATTCTTACGCAATTCGAACCAGTCACTGCTATCCCTCTTTTAATTTTTGCTTATCACTACGGAATTTGAGTCAAATTTGTTAAAAAAATTGTTTGGCATTTCTTGGCTAGCTCTTAAACAGATCGTGTTAGGAATGACTGAAGTCAAGTGTTTATAAGACGTTGCAGAACTGTTATCTTTAACTTCACTGTAATTACAATAATGATAATTAGTTACGTACTTTATTATTAAAAAAATACTACATCTTGTGTTATAGCAAACAGAGAAGTCACCTTCTTACTTATAAATGATTGATTTTAGAAATTAAAAAGATATTAGATGTACTGAGACATACCTAATAGTTTATGAATAATCAAAGTTTTACCCGATGTACCTAAAAAGGTTTATGTTCAAAACACAATAATACAACATTCGTTACCGCTTGTGTGCGGATTGCGGAGCGCCATATTAGCGCTGTCATCATTATTGTTCGCCGTGGCGGCATCTTAGCGCTCCAGGCGCTCTGACAAGCTAATGAATTTGAAATACAGGTAGGTACATAAAATGATGCGATTTTATGTTATTACTCTTTCAAAAATTGAAAACTATGGCAGCTATGTATTGTGAGAATAATTTATATAATTATATTATGCATAATCGATAATATATAAGTAACATAGTTAGTCATAAAAGACTCTTATGAAAATAATTTGTGTAAAAATGTTACATATTTCATAATCACTTGGCCATGGATGAATTTCTATTTTATTACGACGCTTTCTTGTACAAATCCTTCGTAGAACTTCATTTCTCTAATTGTCCATATTTTATTCTTCTAATTATATATTTATAAGCACAGAAACAATAACACATTAAACGCAACAAGAGTATAAACTTAGGTCCTAATTATATGTGCCCATAGTTACATGAAAAGCCTATTTGATTCAAAGTATTCAGTCTATAACATAAAACATGAAATTACGAACTCAAGTCGGCGTATTATAATAACAAACAGGTTTACGTAAAATTTCGTGCAGCGGAGACGCAAGCGACATGACCTATCTCTCACAGGGCTCATAGCCGAATGATGAGGTCTAGGCGGGGCGTAAACTAGCAACTGACACTCAGTACACCGCTTATGCTAATAAGGTTTAAATTGCTAAAGCGTTTGATATTGATGGGATCTACCGAGCGTCAAAATCATAGACGTTTGGCAGATTTTATTTAATTTTACAAAATATACACGTATAATATGAAAATAAATAGGGTAATTCTTTAGTTCATTAGATTTCCTACAATATTATCAAAAAAATATGACAGCTTACGATTAAAATATTGCAAACAGTGAGACGAAAGATTATTTTCTGCCTCGATTTTGTGATTTTTTTACCGTGATTCTATTTTACGTACATGAAAAATTCTTTCAAAAGTCTTTTGTTCAGACTTTTGACATTCAGCTCTAATTTTGACGTGACAACGTCTTATAAATTGGTTTGCCGGGTGACACTTCAAGAAACTGCGTTACGCTCCGCTCACGTTATGCGCTCACAATGAGAGCGAGTGAGAGGCACGCGTCCCGCCTAAGAGCGAGAGAGACAGACATAAAAAGTGAAAGGCACGCGTCTTTCATCCTTCTTCCTACTATACGAATGAATATTCACATTAATATTATTTTACCACTCAAAGTCGTTGTCACGTAAAACTTTCGCCCGTATACCGACTTTACAGGCAACCAATTTTTTTTTCTAGTTTGTAATATGTACCGTTATGGCTAGATGCGCGACGAAAAATTAGGTGTTTCACGGCTTCTGAGGTATAACAGCGCCTTAAGCAAGCGGGGCGAAAGGACGGTCTGATATGTACTTTGTGGTAATGCTTTCAGTTTTTATAGCATTTGGCTTTTCATAACTTCAATAATATACCTACATACTAATCTTTACCTGAAGTTCGACGATTATGAAAACAAAAGTAATTTTTAAGTATTATCTGTTAATAAGTATGCTACACGGCTAATCTACAGAGCCGTTTGTGATGAAATTTGTCATGGATAGTCTGAAACCCGGGGAAGTACATAGGCTCCTATTTATTAAAATTTTATGCTGGCGAAGCCGCGGGCGAATGCTAGTTATGTATAATACTGTTATGTATTAAAGGACCTTGTTATAGAACACTAAATACTGCTATAATAGGCAGTAAATCTGCTAATAAGCTGTCGAATGAACAATGTACCGCCAGCCAAAACAGATCGAACATACTTTATGTGTCTGGCGTTACCACATCTAATCTTCGGTAAATTACGAGCTGCGTGACCGAGTATAATAATTATGTTAGTATATACTTAATCGATGTAACATCCTCGAATTAGTGTTTGTTGTATTATTGTTATGAAGGTGAATGTTTACTTGCCTTGATCTTTTGAATTGACCGCTTACTGTAATTATGTATTTAGGTAATAGTTTTTATCACTTTATACCATAAACTAGCTGACCCGGCGAACTTCGTACCGCCATTATATGTATTATACATATAAATCTTTCTCTTGAATCATTCTATCTATTAAAGAAAAGCGCTTTAAAATCCGTTGCGTAGTTTTAAAGATTTCAGCATACACAGGGACAGACAGACAGAAGACAGACTTTGTTTTATACTATGTAGCGATGAGTTGTACTTGAATATATTGTGACTTTACTGTGATGCGACATTAGATATCGCTATCCCCATGAGATGCGGAGGTCAGATGACAGTCGCTTACTGAATAAGCTAATATGCTATAAAATGCTTTTAATCCACTTAATATTTACTAGACTTTTTTACTCTGCCCAGCTGCAGCTGGGCCTACAGCTTACACACCTGAACCTGCCTCAGAAATTACATTTTCTATTGGTGGAAAGCGGTCTAATATAGAAAGAAAGAAAAAAATATTTATTTAACACACCAATAAAAACACAAGAAAGTTTGACAGTAAAAACAAAACCAAAATACAAAAAAGAAAAAAAAACAGACAGTGAAAAAAATATATATTGCAGTGTGTCCAAAAGGTCACAGCTCAGCCTGTACGGATGACCGCAGCGCTGTTTTTCAGCTGAAACCCAAGGGCTGGTCACGGACGATTACCAGAGAAGGTACAGTAAATACTATAAAAGTTAGGCTAGAGAAATATAGGATTACGCTATTGTACATAGACAGATAATTATATAACAGCAAATAATAATATAGTCAATATTATATAATAAATATAATATATAGAACGGCAATAGGCTCGCCCTCTATTACGTGGGACCTAAAAATTCATGGCGAAATGTGGGTGTAATATTACACCTCTGCCAACCCTTTCGGGGATACAGGCGAGAGTCTATAAAAAAAATTAAATTTTTTTTTATAGAATATACAAACAAGAACAAAAATTACGTGCTGGATTTTTGTTGAGATAAAAACTTCTTCAAATCTCCTAAAGCTACTTATGCCACCTAATTTGCGCAGTGGAGGCGGCAAGTTATTCCAGCACTTGGTAGCTGTATATCGGACGTAGTTTACTACCAAAACCTAAAATCAAAAATAATTTCAACTCAACTTTTTCTATACCGTAGCACATAACACAATCCCCAAATGTTTACATTCCACTTTTATTTTAATACAAATCATGCAATAAAGCCGGCAGTTAAATATGTTGTAGTTAAATATGTAGATAAGTTAACAAATAGTCTGTCTACGCAGTCTAGCCAGCAAAAATCCTAATTTGGCAAGCGCCCAGACCACTAAATTATTATAGTATTTTATGTGTCTGGTAGCACTGTGTAGGGGTAATCCCCAACTAGTCTTCGTAGTGTTGCTATATGAATAATATTTAATGATTTGTTGCTTATTTTTTCGGTAGTTTGAAGTAAAAGTTGGATTATTGAATTATAGGCATAAAGTAAAAACTAGGGGTACAACTTGGGGTTTGCAACTCTCTTGTAAATTTTCTGTTAAGTTGTATCTCGGGAGGAATTTTGTACGAAGATGAAGTTTGGAACTAACACGATACAAAATTATCTTATATTGCCTATTCCTCGAATCAAGTTAAAGTAAGTACATGGAAAACCGATTTTTTAAATTGGTAAATCGTGTTTTCTAAAAATGAAAATTATATCGATTTATAGCGCCAGAAACTCCTTGCATATTAAATTTCATGAAAAAGGTTTGAGCCGTTTCGGATATTCAGATTGTATACATACATACGAGTTGCTCGGTAAATATATTAGATCTCTTATGATTATTACGTTAATATTTCATTTTTTTTACAGAAACCTAGCTACTCTTCCCTTGCGTCTTGCTGTACTGAAAAGATTTTTTTATTTATATTTATTTATAGACTCACGCCTGTATCCCCGAAGGGGTAGGCAGAGGTGTAATATTACACCCACATTTCGCCATGAATTTTTAGGTCCCACGTAATAGGGGGCGAAGCCTATTGCCGTACCGGGCACATTACCAGACTCCGTGCTGCTACTGAGAATTTTCTAACAGAAAAACCCAATAACACTTTGCCCGACCCGGGAATCGAACCCGAGACCAATATTGGATAAGAAGTAATACTACATTGCTTAAAATAGCTTCTAAAATGACCCATTATATTTTTCTAATTTTTTATTGATAAAAATGGTTACTGTGGATTTTCCTTATGAGATAGACCTATGCTATTGCGGACTTTTTTGTAGGTAATAATGAGTACTTTAATAATGTAGTAAATTTTTTTTCTGTATCATTAACAGTTTTAGCAGCGCACGCCATGAAAGACATTTTCTGGCTGACTGGCGCATAACAGTATCTTGTTTTTTAATTATGCGTGTTACTAAGCGCAGTAACTCATTATAGGCGGTTTCATCCATTCTTAGATAAACTCGCCAGTCTTCTGGATCTTCTCTCAAATCTTCGATTAAGTTAATATCTGAATGTGTTCCTTCGTAAAAACCATATTTTGCTCAACTTACTTCTACGGCGTCGCTTGATTGCTTGTTGTTTTTTTAACAGTAAACAATAAAATAATGATACTAATAATAAACCCTCTTCCGTTGGGAACATGGTGCATTGACGATCTCTCAAAACAAAACTAAGGACTGCACAGTTAAGTTTGCACGAGCTTACCTGCACGTTTGGCCACTACAGTGCGTTCCGTCTTTTTGCACAGTCATAACTGCACAAACCGGACTGCGCAGGCAAGACGGAGCGTGTAGCCGGGCCTATACACGTTATCATTTGAATAATTATTTAAAAAAGAAAACTATCTGTGTTGTATGTTACTTGCCAGTATTTTTTTGACCAATCCCACGCGCACATTTTTGCCGCGAGACCAACGAGGCAGTCAGACTGAAAAGAATCTATCATCAAAAGACGGGTTTTTCACCAACTCGATACAAAAGTGTTAAGTTGGTAAACCTCAAAATTAGTATATTTTGTATAGATAGGTACATAATTATTATTTCGTCATCTGGATATGTCAAGACTTGTGTCAAGCCGACAAAAAACTCTTAAAGACAACTTCACACACAATCGTAAACTGAACAGACGCTCATTACGGTAACCATGTAACTGTTAAACAAATTTATATGATTATATGTATCATATCAGCCTTTAATAGTCCACTGGTGGACTAGGCCTCTCCTTTGAAAGGAGGAATTGGCCTACTATACCACGCTGGCCAAACGGGTTGGTATAGGGTTTGTATCAAGTTTTCCTTCTCTTGCAGTATTGTTCTCTGCATAATGTCCTCCCTCTGTCGGCTCTTACGACACCCATGGGATGATATGGGGTGGTGACATTTCGTATCCTTAATCCGTCACCACACGATGATTATATGTATACGGCAATCTTAAGAAAATAAATAGATTTCAATGTACAAAAAGCTCTTCTCCAATAACCTAATATATAATACCAATTTAATGATTGCAGTCATTTCCTCACTAACACACTCAGGCACGTGTTCTGCACATAATGCCCGCGTGTAATGATACCGTCAGTCGGATGTCCACGATGGAAATTACTGGTTCAGGAGATACTGAGGCTCAAAGTCGACGTACAATTTTTCTAATTAGATACTAACACTAATTGGCTAACATTTCATACCAAATTAACGACTTCAGACATTAAAATCCGACCAATAAACTCAATATCGCCACTACCACACTGAGGTACGTGCTCTGCACATAGTGTCGCGTATAATGAGCGCCGGTTCGATGACGATCTTCCGACAAATTAGGTTGCCTCAGGCACTGAGCCTTCATACCTAGTGTGCACCGTTATTTTATACTACCGTGCCATTAAAATGCGATTCTAATTACGTACTTATGTTGATGTGATTATCTTTATAAAGAAAATATTTAATACAGTGAAGAAGTAAAAACCTGATAATTTCCTTTAATGTGGTAGGTTATTATATACTAGACGATATCCGCAGCCACGCTGAATTACGGGAAATCCTTTCTTAGTGCACCCCTACGGTCTTCAAGGAACACACATGCCAAATTTCAGCTCCTTGCGCCCTATAGTTTTGTCTGTGCCTTTTCTGTCAGTCAGTGAGTAACGCATAATAATTATACAAGTATATACAGATTGCCGTCATTAATATTCCGAGCAATAAATTGAATATAGTAACTAACACACTCAGGCACGAGCTCTGCACATAGTGGCCTCATATAATGAGCCCGTCGGCTGGATGTCGATGCTCCGAAAAATTAGGTTGCCTCAGGCACTGAGCCCTGATACCTAGTGCACACTGTAATTTTATACTACAGTCATAATGAAATACTGTTAATTGATGTTGATATGATTCACTTTATAAAGAGATTTAGATGATCAAGTAAGTTTTTACTTCTTCACTGTATTTGATACATGTATTTCTTCTATATTTTTGTAAAAAAAGCCTTTCTCGTCTCAACACTTAAGTTTAAAAGTATTACTATGCTTATGTCTCTACCGACTTCAAGCCGTTGCTCGATTTGCCCATACAACAGACAGACTTCTATAAAGACGTGAGTCAATAAATAAATAACAAAGCAATCACATCAAACAGCAAGACAAGTACATTAGCAAAGTCGCTTCACTCCAAAATATAATTTTGAATCCGATCTGCGCCATCCGATGCATAATGTAGGTATTCATCTGAGTTAACGAACGGTACATAATGTAGCGGACTCATAGAGCCACAATTGGCAGAAGCAAGCGGCAGGTTTGCTGGACCACCGCCAGAACGCACGACACTTTGGCGACCGGTTGGCGCAGCGGGAGTGTAAGCGACTGCTACGCCGAAGGTCGCGGGTTCGATTCCCGCACAAGTCAAACATTTGTGTGCATGAACATGGATGTTTGTCTTGGTCTGGGTGTTTCTATGTATAATATGTATGTATTTACAAAAAAAAAGTATATATGTATGTTTATCCATTGTCTAGTACCCATAGTACAAGCTCTGCTTAGTTTGGGACTAGATGGTGTTGTGTGAATGTAGTAGAATATTATATAGAATATATAATAATATTATATATTACTTTATTACTAATTGCATGCAACTGTTGCCCCGTCTGAATGCTTTTGTAGCCGATTTGCCGCCAGCGAATTCTGATGTGGAACTTCTTTAATTATCTTTTGTCGAATGCTTGGTTGTTGATGTCGGTTTTGTACTACAATTGTCGATGCTGAGAAATGAAATGAGTTTCCAGTGATTGGACGGGAAAGCATTGCGAAAGCCAGATTATGGTTCGATAAGATGTTGTTGTGTGCATACTACGGATTTGTACCAAGTTTTAATTTTATTTTCCGTGAAGGGCGTGGATTGAATGGTGCAAGCTAAGTTAGAAATATTTTCTTTTATTTGAAAGAATTCAAGCTGTTCAGTTTGTTTCACTACTTATGGCAAAGGATTTTATAATCTGCTGATGATGTAAATAACTTAATACAAATGGTTTGTTTTCAAAGAAATTCTGAGACACACACAGTGGTGTACAGTGTGGATATCGAGACTACAGTTCTCACTAACTTTAGTAAATGGCACATAAAATGAAATGTTTGTATTTCTTCGTCCTGAAGCATTAATAAATACCCAAGTTTACCCAACGTTTCAAACGTCGCAGCCACTTTTCAGCTGTTATTCAAAGACAAACAATCTAGCCAACAACTCTGCGACAAATATAATATTATTCGCTCAGTTCCCTTCATTGGTCAAATAATGCCACAAACTTGAAAACACCAACACAGACTGTTTATCTTCTAAAGACAGATCGATGTACGGCACAATATTATGTTGTTCGCTATCGATGGTCTAAGCTCTGGTTGCATATTTACCGGTTGTAATACAAGGTTTAATAAGCAAACCCGGCTGTTTTTGCCAATGATTAATCCTACCAAAAGGTCAATTTCGTAATTATATATTTTGTTCAAAATGCAGTTTTGACCTATTCTCGGTGTCATACTTGTGTCATGAATGGTATTCTCCTAATTTACTGACACTTGAATGTTAAAGTAACTAAATCTCATCATCATCATCATCAGCCTTTAACAGTCCACTGCTGGACTAGGCCTCTCCTTTGAAAGAAGGAATTGGCCTACTATACCACGCTGGCCAAACGGGTTGGTACAGGGTTTGTATCAAGTTTTCCTTCTCTTACAGTGCTATTCTCTGCATAATATGCTCCCTCTGTCGGCTCTTACGACACCCATGGGATGATATGGAGTGGAGACAATCCGTATTTTTAATCCGTCACCACACGGACGATAACTAGATCTAAATTTGAACAATATGTCAACGTCGATCCTATATATTTATGTCAAATTAGACTTTAATGACATTAAGTACATCATGTGTCATCAATGTTAAGTCTCAATCAAATGTTAAAATCCATAAAAATCCTTTGAAATACGGGACCACCTTGATGCTGCATATTTTATACGACAACAGAAATCACAACATAAACATTCAATAATAATGTATTCAGTCTGATACTATGATAATTATGATCCACCAATTTGAGCTTAAACACCTTGATACTAATGTACAAAGTCAATAAACAAAGCTACCGCTTAGCCAGACAGTACCGTTAGCAGCCAATACATAGGTAACTAATTACTACACTACACTAGTCCAAAATAACAATAAGCTCCTCCCATAGTGCAACATGTTCAGCAAAATACGTGGACTGAACTATAAGTTTGGAGTTTGCCTGTTTGCCCATAACGCTGCCTCCTCTTAGCCTGTTTATGAGTACGTCGGGTTTCAAACTTGCCGGCGGCAAACTTGTATGAATTAGAATAATTAGACGAACATTGATGTGCCGTACATGTATTTGAGATTATGTCATAAAATGAGATTGAATCAAGACTAAGCAGCAATAGCTTGGTGAAGAGGCTAACAGACTGCTACGTATAGTGTCGCAGGTTCAAACCCACTGACTCTTAGAATTTTCAATTGTCGCTTGCTAAAAGCTCGTGAGGAAACCTGCACCTCTGAGAATTTTTGAAAGACCCTCGTCATAATAATAAAATCTGCCAACTTGGCTAGCGTTGTAGGCTAAAGCCTAACCCTTCTCATAGTGAGAAACACGGGCCTCCCGTGTTCAGCAGTGGGAAAGTTAAATGAGGGACCGTCGTCGAAAGCTATAAAAACCTACGTGCAACAGCTTCGCGCACATATCGAGAGGTTTATATAGTTCAGTTTTGTTTTCTTGTTCCATTGCATCTGAATAATGAGCGCGGAGAGAATAGTCGATTAATACCACAGCAAACTTAATGATGTATTCAACAATATTTTTAGATAGTAAGGTTATATTGTGTCTTAAATTTTGATGCCTATTATAATATATTATATATAATAGGCATCAAAATTATAATAATAGTAGACCATCTTGAATACATTCCATGCTGTTGTAGACATATTTGGTTATACAATATATTTGCTCCAAACTCTTTCCAATATGTTCATGTTTTCTTTCTTGGCAATATTTTCTTTGTTGTTTTATGCCAATATATATTTTTGAGATAAGCCTTCTAGCACAAACTAACAACACAAAGTTTAATCACCTTTCCTAGTCAATAAGACCAGGAACAACCACCAAAGGCCAGCAGCTTATTAATTCTCCGTCCACATTAATTACAATGTCAACAAAACCTCCAGAACCATAACTCCACCCTTCACTACATTGTACATTGTATGATGGCACTGTACGATAATTAGTCTACACCAACAAACGCTCATAGTAAACAAAACAGTAACACAACACATCGAAGCCCCCTACGTCGGTTTCCTTACAAAAGCTTAGTCCATTCCGCTATAGTATAATCCACGTTACAATCGTGTACAAGGCAGGCGACAATATTGTACAACGAGGGGGCACGACGTAAATTGTCCATGAAACATCAACGACCCCGACGGCGATCGATGCTAGGAAAGAGTAGGATGGATGCAGAGGTGAAAACGAATGAATGAATCAACGAATGATTACTCATTCGGTTCTTCAAATACAGTTACAGAATAAACAATAGGTATATATTCTATTTTTCAAATCCAATAACGAATGAAAGTTGCATTTTTAGGACACGCAACGGCGTAAGCCTATCTTCTTCCTCAGAGAGATCTTTAGGCCCATCATTCATAGAATTAAATACTCACAAAGACTCACCAAGCACTATTAAAAATGATATCTTCTGTGCTACTTAAGAAATGCTGCTCACACCAATAATATTGCCATCCGATGGTTACCCGGTAAAAATCGCTTAAAGCTATAAAGCCGTCGTTCTATTGTTCATATAAGATTACAGAGGTGTCTAATAAAGAATAGATAAATAAATCAAACGAAATTCTTATTAGCCATAGTATCTGCTTATTACAAAACGCTACAATGAACAAAAGAATGATATCAGATCATTCATTCGTTCACCACCACGCCTCTGTAGTCACACATTGCTCTGTACAATGCTTGGACAATGTAATATCGGAGATCGTTGCAACACAACTGTACTCCTGATTACTTACATGATTAGCGTATACCTACATGCAGGATCAAGTCATTAACGTGCCCTTTGATGCCGACCTTTTAATATCTCTGGATAATTAGACTATACAGACTACAAGATGTATTCTAAGTTCGATTATAAAAACTCAAACTCAAACTCAAAATCCTTTATTCATTTAGATCACAAAGTGACACTTATGAACGTCAAATTTAAACATTATTACTGTATACTTCTACATTTACATTTACTGCCACGTTCACAAAGCAAGGGCGTAGAACCATGAGAAAGAACGGGCAATATAACGCACGGTCACTCTTTTTCATCGCCAGGTTTTTAATAATACATAACAATTAAACTTTTGTAAGGTGCTGCAACTGTTATACCTTCTATGTTACTTGTATATACAAGTGTATACAATACAAGTTAAATTTTGATGTTCATTTAGTTAGCCTCCTGAACATAGACATGGTGAAACAGGAGCATCCACTTACATTATGCACCTAACAATGCAGGCAATCCGCGCAAATGTTTAGAACCATGATGGAAATGATGAAGTTAAATATAAATAAAAAAATATACCAGCCCATAAGACCGCCATCGACCAGTCATCGCAAGTAGCACCCGTTCACGAGTATGACGCATGTGCCAGCCATCATCCCTCTCGCCATATCAGAGGGACAGGGATGACCCGACACACGACGCCACCACAAGAAATGACATTTTAGTGAGCATGACGACAACGCTATACGAACCGGCAGTAATAAAATTAACAATCTGTTGGTATACTGACCATGAACGCGAATTACCTCCATTTTCCAGATCATTAATATTAGCATAAATTTGTGAAAACGTGAGAAGAAATGCAAATGCAGTACCCATATTTAATTGACGTGATACCTTTTGAAATACAGCCACCGATCCAACTGATTGAGTGCAAGACAATAAAATTAAACATAATAAATAAATAGTATTTACGACATGAAAGACATCTAATGATGTTTTGGCGATTCCAAAAAACATCATTTACTTATATAATTTTATTGGGAATAGAATCATATTTAAATTTTCATGACATGTAATGTCATGAAAATTTTAATATTATTTACCTATTTACCCAATAATTATGTGAATACTGAAACAGATTATTTCCAAGCGCATTTGTCATTAAGGTAATCATTTAAATTGTAATAAGCCTTTTGCATTAGGTTATTTTTAATCGTTGTCTTAAATGCGCTAAACGGCAAGTCTAAAATACATATCGGTATCTTGTTGTAGATACGTAAACATTGTCCTATAAAAGAATTATGAGTTTTACACAAACGGAAATACGGAACACATAATTTATGTCTATTTCTTGTATTAATAGAGTGAATATCACTATTCTTTGAATATGAATTTATATTTTTACGCACATGCAAAACACTGGCATAAATATACTGAGACGCTACAGTTAAAATACCGATGTCCTTAAATCTTTCCTTGAGCGAAACTCTTGTTCGTAATTGGTAAATGGCCCGAACTGCTCTTTTTTGCAATATAAAAATACTTTCGATATCAGCAGCTCTACCCCATAGTAATATGCTATATGACATAACACTATGAAAATAGCCAAAATATACCAGCCTAGCTGTATCGACATCTGTTAAACTACGCACCTTCTTAATGGCATAAGCAGCCGAACTAAGTTTCGCTGACAGATATGTAATGTGTGCGCCCCATTGCAACTTCGAATCAAGTGTTATTCCTAGAAACAACGTAGATTCAGTTATTGCCAGTACATCACCATTTAAAACGATGTTAGTACCAAGGTTTCTGACGTTTGGCAAAGCAAACTTAACACATTTGGTTTTTTTGGCGTTCAGTACTAAGTTGTTTACAGTAAACCATTTAGTCACCTGAATAAGAGCACTGTTTATTTCGGTAAAGTTTTCCTTATTTCTATCTACTTCAAATATCAATGAAGTATCGTCAGCAAACAATACCACGTCACAAATGTTTCTCAGGTAAAATGGCAAATCATTAATGTAAACAAGAAACAAGAAAGGCCCTAGGATACTACCCTGCGGCACTCCCAATCGTACTGGTAAACCACTGGATTTTGAGCCATTTATTTCGACACATTGGATTCTGTTATTTAAATATGCCTTAATAACATCCAATGCTTTAGTCTGGACGCCGTAATGTTTAAGTTTGCACAAGAGCGTATCATGGCAGACACAATCGAATGCTTTCGAAACGTCGCAAAAAACACCAATGGCATTCTGAGATTTCTCCCATGCATTGTAGACGTGTTTGAGTAACGCTACTCCTGCATCCGTCGTCGAGTGTCCCTTAGTAAAACCATATTGCTCAGTATGAAGAAGGCTGTTTAAATTAAAGTGTTTCAGAAGTTGCTTGAGTATGATCTTTTCAAAGATTTTACTAAAAGTAGGTTTGAAATTGGCCTATAATTACTAGGATCAGTCTTACTGCCGGATTTAAACAGAGGTATTATCTTACTATGTTTCATTAAATCTGGAAAATCGCCTGATTCTATACACTTATTAAATAAGTTACTAAGATAAGGAGCTACTATATCTATTATACTTTTCAATATCTTAACAGATATTCCCCAGAGATCACCTGTATTCTTAGACTCTAGAGATTGAAAGGTGTTTATAATGTCAGTAGAACTAATAGGGCTGAATTTGAATATTACTGATGTAATATTCAAATTCAGCCCTATTAGTTCTACTGACATTATAAATTACTGACATAATAAATTTTCTGCACTTGAAGCTGATGAGTTTAGACCTCTAGTAGTAGTAATAGGTATGCTAGCAAAAAATTATTGAATGTGTGTGCAACTTCTTCTTTATTGTTAATAATTTTATTATTATCTAGCAAGTCAACATTGGTGTTCCTTAAGGTTGTCTTGCCCGTTGCTTCGTTAATAGCTTGCCAGGTGGCCTTAACTTTATTAGAAGACTTCCTAATTTTGTCACTAATGAATACTGCCTTAGCTATACTGCATACCTTTTTAAATATTTTAGAATAATTTCCGACATACTCAGTGAAGCTCGGATTAAAATTGTATTTCTTCATACCATACAACTCATACATCCTTGCTCTGCTTTTGTGAATACCTACAGTAGCCCACTCACTAAATGCTCTAGACTCCTTGTTTACTTTTTCCTTGGTCTTAAAAGTACTTCTAAATTCGTTTTGCACTATATTAAACATAGTATCATAAATTTTATTAGGTGATTTAAGCTCCATCGTATCAGGATTAATACCTACTAAAATTTTGTTCCTAAATTCAATAAATTTACGCCTAGGTAATGGCCTAACTGTCACCTTATGTACGACTTTTTCATGAATTTATGAAAATCCTGCCAATTGACCACAGTGATCCGAAGTTAAGTCAGTAGTAACTAATTTATGTGATACTGTATGATTACTAAATATATTGTCAAGGCAAGTGGAAGATGATGCTGTTATTCTAGTAGGTTCAAAAAATAAATTTGTCAAATTAAATGATTTAAAAAGGTTTAAAAGCCTACTAGTCATCGGTGAACTATCTAATAAATTAATGTTAAAATCACCACAAACTATGATACCTTTTTTATTGGTCCTAATTTTACCAATTGCATCTTCCATAGTAGACTCAAACACATAAAAAAAAAGTATCTGCCCTTAGGTAATAGCAATTAGTCTGTCTGTTTTAGTTACCAAGCCAAAGTCTACTCGTTTTGGACATCATGCCAAGCCTTAAAATAAAACCTGCGCGACGACATTTCTTTTTGTGGACACATTTTTTAGGCCGCAATAAAAAGTGAGCATGTGCAATGCTCGAAATACCCACTTATCCATAGGTGCATAGAATGTATAGAACAAATTGATGAGGAAATGCATCATAGCTGTATAATTCTAATTTCCAGTTATGCTACTCGAACACACGAGACATCACACTTTAACATATACAAACTATTTTCACTCTACAAAGAATAACAACAAAAAACAATGGTACTGCGACTGAACAGATATTTACAGCCAATCGTTTGCATCCAAAAGCCGCACCCGAAAACATACAAATGTATTCACCAAAAAATATTTTAAATCGTATTACATATCCACATTGTTAAGTATCGCTTGCCCCGTGCCTCGGAGAGCACCTTAAACCATCAGTCCCGGCTGTCATGAAGATCTTTGAGAGTCGTTACGGGCAGTCAGTACCCTCAAATAAACTGATACTGGTCTAAACCATGTTATATCGCTATCCCTTTAGGTTGTGGAAATCAGACGGCAGTCGCTCTGTGGAAAAGTTGTTATTCTGTCATATTTGGTTAGACCAGTAAGCGGACCTCGGTCTCCAAGGCCTGCCAGTCTGGGATGCAACCGGGATAACGCTAGGGCGATGATGATAATGCGTAATTAAGGCGCTGTCCTAAGCGACTGTTTTGGTAAATGAGGGGGTGAAGCAGGGAAGGTGAAGGGAGCTTAGCTCCGTCTACTGCGGGGCGCCCCCCTTCATTCTCGTCGCGTGCGGCCATATTCTGGCGACATCCGTATTCCAATATTTCAAAATCGCAAGTAAAACGTTTTAGCATATTGAATTGAGATACTGATATTAAAATTGTATATTGTATAAAAAATTACAAAATGGCTCATCTCTTTGTCCTATGATTCCACTGAAACACTCTTTGTACATTTGTCGTGATTGTTCTATTGACCTAAATAACGTTACCGTAATGTTGTCAACGGATAACTTCACAAACCTAATTTAATAACAGAGATTACATAAATATAAATGCTATAGCACACATTTAGGAAGTATTTAATAAATTACTTATATTTTAATTTTAGTTCATACTGTAATAATTAGTAAGTGTTAATCATAATTAGTAAGTTTACAATGTAATCATATAAAAATATTGCCTATGATATTATATATAACTGTATAATCGTACCAGGTACCCACAGGACAGGCATTGCCTAGTGTGGGGCCACTGAATACCGTACTATTGTAAATGTTATTGGCAATAAACGATTTTTTTTTTTTTTTTTATTATTTATATTACATACATCAATCTGTTTGTACAATATAGGCATAGTGCAATTTTTGTTCTCAGTGCAGCCATGAGCAAAACTGGTTTACATTAGACGTTATAGGTATTAAATGTTGACGAAAGTAGGTAAATACCTACGTGCCGTAAGATGATAAAAATAATTTAAGTCAGTTCCATGTATGGAGATGCCATTATAATGTTTGTTTTGTTTTTGTATAAAAAAAGTGAAGCAGTTCATAGAATACCTACATCTAATTCCATTCCTGCCAGTTTTCAAATCTGTTTTGCAATAAATTGGCTGCGACATACGGGCGGACAGACAGACAGACATTGCGAATCTATAAGGGTTCCGTTTTTACAATTTTTGGCTACGGTACCCTAAAAAAGACAATACTGCTCTACTAAGCGCAAAAGCCGTATCTCAAGTAAAGCGAGTTACGAGATAATTGAAGTTTAGTAAAAGTTGATTTCTTTTATTTATTTATGGATGTTTATTGTTATTATAGGTATAATTATTATGGCAAAGGTTTCGAAATACGTCGCCGTTTTTAGGGGTTGTGAGTGATTGGAGACACTTTTCACTTACCGGAAATACTTGGTTTCCTCTGAAAAAAAAAATCTCCAAACATCGGTGTGTATGGCACTGCCAACTTCCACATTCATCACACTAGTTTAATAAACTAAGATTGTCGGAGCCCTGCGAAGGGCTCCTATTTTCGGATTAAGGGTCAAAAGAGAACCTAACATAACCTATTTATTTACTTATTACAGTCGCACCTAACCCAAGGCACTCAAAAGCAATGACGCACAAATTTGACATTAGCTGTCAATATGATCATTCCAAGATGGCAATTTTGCGTTTCGTTTCACGTTTTTCACATAAAACCTAAAAATTACATTTGTAAAACTGTACTAAAGTATAAAAACTATGTTCCGTTTTGCATATTTGCCGAAGTATTTATGAAATTTTGAAAATTGTTTAAAAATGTTTAGACGCAACTCCGGCAGCCAAAATTACTTTTAGGGGATTAAAACGAACTACCTTAAGCCCCCTACACTACCAATACCCTCAAATTCAGGCGACTCGTTTCGAAACCCAACCCATTATTATTTTTCAAAATAGATGAAACATCAAAAATATATGTGGATATACCTTATTCATGAGATACTGATATGTCGCTTAGAAAATTATAGAGTTAGAATTTGAGTTACTGCTTTTTCGTTAGCTCTCGTCATACATGTGTGTATGGAAAAATATAAAAAATTTCTTTCGCTTCAAATATGTGTTGTTTCAAAGAAAATAAATATTAAAAGATATTTATTTATATTCATTTATAATTTATTAACGAAATACAGAGTTTACAGCTCATCAAGAGTTAGCTGTCTGCTACAACCCGGCAGGTTTTCTTTATTCTCATCGAATGTTAAAGGCAGTGTGTGAGGTGATAAGGCTTCAATACTTATTATTTGCTGTTGTTCACGAGGCACAGTTTCATTTACTTTCCTGTTACGGCTTGGTATTGTAGAAATTTCAAGCACTGATGAAACATTTTCCTCTCCGTGTTCGCGCAATGCCATCCCTTGAGCTTGACGAGAATCAACAATTTCAGGCAACTGCCAATTCATATAAAACGCCACAAGCTTCTCCCAGAAAACATCATCTCTTTCTATAATTTATATTTTTAGTGGTATACTTTCGCCACTCCACACAGCAAATAAACACTTTTGTTTGCGTGTAACGTGGCGTTGCCCTGAATTTGGTAATAACAATTACAATATTTGTTTAGACTAGTCAGTTCAATTTTTTATCATGTTTCCATATTTGTATTTTATTTGCTCTTATACTATTCTCCAGGCCATTCTTATAGGCAACTTTAGAACATTAAATTTCCACAATCGTGTTTGGACCTATTAATCCATCTGGCGTGGCACCAATAATCGAATAATCCACAAGGCTCGATTGTTACATTTTCTTGCTTCGCCAGTTGTTGCAAAGCCAGTTGTTCATTTTAGATTCCATGCGCAACTGATTTTACATTGCAAATATTTTATTTGTACAAAATATTTTTTACTAAATTGGCTTTACCGCTGTTATCTCTTCTTTTTACCACTATACAAAAATTTTAATCTGTCAACATATTCTTACGCAATTCGAACCAGTCACTGCTATCCCTCTTGTAATTTTTGCTTATCACTACGGAATTTGAGTCAAATTTGTTAAAAAATTGTTTGGCATTTCTTGGCTAGCTCTTGATCAGATCGTGTTAGGAATGACTAAAGTCAAATGTGTGTAAGACGTTGCAGAACTGTTATCTTTAACTTCACTGTAATTACAATAATGATAATTAGTTACGTACTTTATTATTAAAAAATACTATATCTTGTGTTATAGCAAACAGAGAAGTTACCTTCTTACTTATAAATGATTGATTTTAGAAATTAAAAAGATATTAGATATACTGAGACATACCTAATAGTTTATGAATAATCAAAGTTTTACCCGATGTACCTAAAAAGGTTTACGTTCAAAACACAATAATACAACATTCGTTACCGCTTGTGTGCGGATTGCGGAGCGCCATATTAGCGCTCTCATCATTATTGTTCGCCGTGGCGGCATCTTAGCGCTCCAAACGCTCTGACAAGCTAATGAATTTGAAATATAGGTACATAAAATGATTCGATTTTATGTTATTACTCTTTCAAAAATTGAAAACTGAGGCAGCTATGTATTGTGAGAATAATTTATGTAATTATATTATGCATAATCGATAATATATAAGTAACATAGTTAGTCATTAAAGACTCTTATGAAAATAATTTGTGTAAAAATGTTACATATTTCATAATCACTTGGCCATGGATGAATTTCTATTTTATTACGACGCTTTCTTGTACAAATCCTTCGTAGAACTTAATTTCTCTAATTGTTCATATTTAATTGTTCTAATTATACATTTATAAGCACAGAAACAATAACACATTAAACGCAACAAGAGTATAAACTTAGGTCCTAATTATATTTGCCCATAGTTACATGAAAAGCCTATTTGATTCAAAGTACCTATTCAGTCTATAACATAAAACATGAAATTACGAACTCAAATCGGCGTATTATAATAACAAACAGGTTTACGTAAAATTTCGTGCAGCGGAGACGCAAGCGATATGACCTATCTCTCACAGGGCTCATAGCCGAATGATGAGGTCTGGGCGGGGCGTAAACTAGCAACTGACACTCAGTACACCGCTTATGCTAATAAGGTTTAAATTGCTGAAGCGTTTGATATTGATGGGATCTACCGAGCGTCAAAATCATAGACGTTTGGCAGATTTTATTTGATTTTACAAAATATACACGTATAATATGAAAATAAATAGGGTAATTCTTTAGTTCATTAGATTTCCTACAATATTATCCAGAAAAATATGACAGCTTACGATCAAAATATTGCAAACAGTGAGACGAAAGATTATTTTCTGCCTCGATTTTGTGATTTTTTTACCGTGATTCTATTTTACGTACATGAAAAATTCTTTCAAAAGTCTTTTGTTCAGACTTTTTTCTTTAAGCTCTAATTTTTGCTAGTTTGTAATATGTACCGTTATGGCTAGATGCGCGACGAAAAATTAGGTGTTTCACGGCTTCTGAGGTACAACAGCGCCTTAACTACTTAAATACTAGCTTTGTTTGTGGCTTCGCTCGTCGAAATATACCACCTAAAAAGATGACTTATTATTATTTAAGAACTAGATGAGCCCGCGGTTATTTAGGGCTGCTGCACCGGTCCCGTGGTTCTTAGCATGTTGCTATATAAACCTAGCCTCGCCTTGCCGGGTTGACGTCTCCAAGTTTGTTTAGCCTTCCTCGATAAATGAGCTATCTAACACAGACATATTTTTCAATTTTTTTTTAATGGTTCCTGAGATTAGCGCGTTAAAGCAAACAAAAAAACTCTTCAGCTTTATAACATTAGTAAATATAGTGCATTGTACTTATAGATCTTCAAAATCAAGTAAAATTTATTGTCATATTACGTCAGAATTTGCTAATCTTGATTATATTGGTCGTTTGATTATCGGGACATAAAATCACATATTTAAAATAAATTATGAGCATGTATTTAAGCATTATCAAGCATTGATCACCGCGGCTACCAATAGGCAGCCAGACAAATTGTGAACACAAAATTTGTCATCATTATCATATCATATCAGCCCTGTTTTCAAAACTGTCTGCTGCTGAGCTCTTCTCGCTATGGACTGACAATGGAAAAGGCCATAGTCCACTACCTTGGCCTAGCGAGGGTATACTTGGATACACTTTTGGCAGACTTATTTTGTAATGTTCATCACAATCATCATCCGCCTGTATTAGTCCACTGCTGGACGACGGCCGCTTTTATTGCACGCCAAGCTTGTATAATAAAAATGATTCCATTTTTCTTTCAACGCATAGTTTCTTTAGTAAAATGCAGATATTTAAATTTTATAACGTAGAGCTTTTATGGTTTCCTTAAAAGTGCATAGTATTTACCACTACTTCTGTATTTTGCCTTGAATATTTTACTGCCGTAGTAAAAAGGCAAGAGCTTGCAGCGTAAATATACGAATTCATATTTTCTATAGTACAAGTAGTAAATCTACGTATGCTGTTTTATACATTACTAGCGAAAATATAAAAAGCAGTAGAGTTACCTAATTACATAAACTAGCTTTTGCCTGTTACATTAAGATAAAACATTAAAAAAGAATAGCAGCGATAGCTGAGTGGAGAGACCGACGGACTGCCACGCAGAGGGCAGATGGGTTTCGGGTTCGAATCCACGGCGCGCACCAATGATTTTTCGAAGTAATGTGCGTATTAAATTTTAATTATCGCTTGCTGAACGGTGAAGGAAAACATCGTGAGGAAACCTGCATGTCTGAGAGTTCTCCGAAAGACATGTGAAGTCTGCCAACCCGCGTTTGGCCAGCGTGATGGACTATGGCCTTACCGTTCTCTTAATGAGAAGAGGCCCGTGCCCAGCAGTGGGACAGTATAAACGGCTGATGATGATGAAGATAAAACATAAATTTACTTCACTAGTTATTATTACAGTATCTGTATTGTTTAGTAAGTATAAAGATATTTATTGCATGTGCATACATTATGTATGTATCGTATATACGTAGGTATATATATTTGGTTTTGTATGTATATATGTATTTTATTTAAAACTGAATTATTCATTTAATATAATACCACAAAATTGCTAACAACGTTCCTGTTCATCCAAAGGTTGCCTGGAAGAGATCGCCCTTGGTGCCGCCATTTGTACATAAATCGTATTATTTCGTGTACTAAAATACAGTACATTAATAACGTCACATTATTAATGTACTGTATTTTAGTGTGCAATAAAGTATATATATATATATATATAGATATATATATATATATATAGAGATATATATATATATATTTACATCACGCTATCTATTTGCCGCCCTTTTACATCGCATTATTATGACGTCCACCAGTTCCACTTAAAAAAAATGAACTATTACAGCGAATATTAGTTGCTAAGGCAATGTCAAATACTGTGTGCATATTATTTTTCTGAAATTTTGACACATATTGATATACAAATATACGTATATTAACAACCATAGTGAAATCAATTAGGACTCCAGCCAACACTATCAATTATCTGGCTTCCCGTGATATACATAATTTAATTTACGTTTTCCTATCTATCGCAACTCCTATGAACAGTGCAACGTTGCCGCTCTTCTTTCTTTAATATTTAATAAGTAGGTGGATAAATATTATTTATATGTTATAGTGCAGGTATGCTAGCGTAAGCGTGAAGTTTAAAGTTATGAAAATAAAACAAATATTGAGATCTATGCAATTTATTACGATAATATCACAAGAAATACTTACTTAAATGTAAAGTACCTATTTACTTATTTCTAAATTATGAGAAGTATTGGCACATATAAAAATAGTACTAACGTAGTATTGGAGAGAATCATACGCATATCTAAGCATACGCTTAGCCTCAAACGTCCATATATGTAATCATTTGCAAGTTTTACAGGTATTTAGATACATACGAGTATACGGACGTGGCAATATCGTAAAAGTTTCAAACTATTAATCATTTGACATCTTGGACGTCAAATGACAGATATTGTGAAACTTTTACGATATTATAACGTCCGTATAAGTACATATATGTGTAAATAACTGTGAATCGCACAAGTGATTAGTTTAAACCCTGCTAAACAATAAACAAAAAATAAAATCTAACACAAATTAAATCGCCGCGCCGATTGAAAAATAACATTTAGATTTAAATCACAGTCACAAGAAATAGTAACTTAAATTAAAGGTACCTGTCTACTTACCTCTGATTTAAAATCATTATTATTTAGGAACACCTTTAATGAGGTAGATATGATATTTACTGATAAGTAATAATCAGGTCACTTAAAATACAAAATTATCTTAAATAAACTCAAGTCAAACACAGTAGGCTATACCAACCTACGTTTATAAAACGGATATACGGACGTCAGTAATCCAATTTGATATAAACGGACGTTGAAAATCCCACGATTTAAATATATTTCAATTACCTGACATCCGTATAATATTAAAGTTTACAATATTAACTTACACAATGAAATATACCAAGATAAGATTTACACAATTTTACGTGGTGAACATAAAAACGGTGGCTCTCATTAAGTTAGCAGTACCCTAATTAAGCATCATAAACTTACAACATTTTTTATATACGTATATAGATATACGAAATTAATATCATGAAAATTCACGATATTGTAACATCCGTATACTCGTAGTATACACATATCTACGCAAAAGCATACGTTTAGCCTCAAACGTTCATATATGTAAACATTTGCAAGTTTTACAGGTATTAAGATAAATATGAGTATACGGACGTGGCAATATCGTAAAAGTTTCAAACTATTAATCATTTGACATCTTGGACGTCAAATGACAGATATTGTGAAACTTTTACGACATTATAACGTCCGCATAAGTACATATATGTGTAAATAACTGTGAATCGCACAAGTGATTTGTTTAAACCCTGCTAAACAATAAACAAAAAATAAAATCTAACCCAAATTAAATCGCCGCGCCGATTGAACAATAACATTTAGATTTAAATCACAGTCACAAGAAATAGTAACTTAAATTAAAGGTACCTGTCTACTTACTTCTGATTTAAAATCATTATTATTTAGGAACACTTTTAATGAGGTAGATATGATATTTACTGATAAGTAATAATCAGGTCACTTAAAATACAAAATTATCTTAAATAAACTCAAGTCGAACACAGTGGGCTATACCAACCTACGTTTATAAAACGGATATACGGACGTCAGTAATCCAATTTGATATAAACGGACGTTGAAAATCCCATTATTTAAATATATTTCAATTACCTGACATCCGTATAATATTAAAGTTTACAATATTAACTAACACAATGAAATATACCAAGATAAGATTTACACGATTTTACGTGGTGAACATAAAAACGGTGGCTCTCATTAAGTTAGCAGTACCCTAATTAAGCATCATAAACTTGCAACATTTTTTATATACGTATATAGATATACGAAATTAAAATCATGAAAATTCACGATATTGTAACATCCGTATACTCGTAGTATACGCATATCTACGCAAAAGCATACGTTTAGCCTCAAACGTTCATATATGTAAACATTTGCAAGTTTTACAAGTATTAAGATAAATATGAGTATACGGACGTGGCAATATCGTAAAAGTTTCAAACTATTAATCATTTGACATCTTGGACGTCAAATGACAGATTATGTGAAACTTTTACGACATTATAACGTCCGTATAAGTACATATATGTGTAAATAACTGTGAATCGCACAAGTGATTTGTTTAAACCCTGCTAAACAATAAACAAAAAATAAAATATAACACAAATTAAATCGCCGCGCCGATTGAAAAATAACATTTAGATTTTTTTGGTAATAAGGCGCATTTGACATTTCGTTTTGGTGTAAAATTAGGGATATAAATCACAGTCACAAGAAATAGTCGCTTAAATTGAAGGTATCTACTTACTTCTAATTTCAAATTATTATTATTTAGGAACAATTTTAATAACTAAGGTATGATAGTTAAGTGCTGATAAGTGAATTATCTCAAATAAACTCAAGTCGAACACAGTGGGCTTTACCAACCTACGTTTATAAAACGGATATACAGACGTCAGTAATCGAATTTGATTCAAATTATAAACGGACGCCGAATATCCCACGATTTAAATATATTTCCATTATCTGACATCCGTATAATATTAAAGTTCGCAATATTAACTAACACAATGAAATATACCAAGATAAGATTTTACACGATTTTACGTGGTGAGCATAAAAACGGTGGCTCTTATTAGGTTAGCAGAACCCTAATTAAGCATCTTACACTAACAACATTTTTATATACCTATTTAGATATACAAAATTAAAATCGTGAAAATTTACGATATTGTAACGTCCGTATACTCTTAGTATACGGACGTTACAATATCGTAAATTTTCAAACTATTTGTCATTTAACATCCTGGACGTCAAATGATAGATAGTATCAAACTTGTAACGAAATTGTGGCTAAGCGTATGCTGAGATTTGGGTGACGCAACGATTATTTAATACCGGAACATACTGCATATGCTGCGGCTCAGGTTCTGCTCTGGCAGAAGCTGACTACCTGTGTCTGCATCAACTGCACTGAGTTACAAAGTCATACGCATATCTACGTAAAAGCATACGCTTAGCCTCAAATGTCCATATATGTAATCATTTGCATGTTTTACAGGTATTTAGATAAATACGGGTATACGGATGTGGCAATATTGTAAAAGTTTTAAACTATTAATCTTTTGACGTCTTGGACGTCAAATTACAGATATTGTGAAACTTTTACGACATTATAACGTCCGTATTAGTACATATATGTCTAAATAACTGTGATTCGCACAAGTGATTTGTATAAATACCCTGCTAAACAATAAACAAAACATAAAATCTAACACAAATTAAATCACTGTGCCGATTGAAAAATAACATTTAGGTAGTTTTTATGTAATTAGACGCATTTGACATTTTGTTATGGTGTAAAATTAGGGACATAAATCATGACACAAGAAATAGTTACTTAAATTAAAGTTACCTATCTACTTACTTCTACTTTAAAATTATCATTATTTAGGAACACTTTTAATGAGGTAGTTATGATAGTTACTATTAAGTAATAACCAGGTCACTTGAGAAAATACAAAATTATATCAAATAAACTCAAAATGAACACAGTGGCCTACACCAAACTACGTTTATAAAACGGATATACGGACGTCAGTAATCAAATTTGACTCAAATTATAAACGGACGTCGAATATCCCACGATTTAAATATATTTTATCTATCTGACATCCGTATAATATTTAAGTTCACAATACTCGCTGCTATGGAACAGGCTCCCTCCTGAAGTTAGAATTGCCACCAACCGTTACGCATTTAAAACGAAACTACGGAATCTTCTCTTTGATAAGTTGAAGGAATTGGCTCATCACTCTCATCAGCTATAGCATAATTATGTATTTATGTATGTAACATATTTATGTATTACATTTATGTGTGTATCATATCTATGAATAATTATATATATCTATAGTATATTTATGGTTAATAATATGTATCTAAATTATTAATATGTATTTAATAGATATCCTATTTTCACCACATGGCTAATGAACCTACCTTATCTATCTCTGCACCACCAAAAGGTTGACTGGCAGAAAATGCCACTAGGCATTAAGTCCACCTGTGTACTATTTTTGTGCATAAAGAATAAATTTTAAAAAAATATATGAATTAACACAATGAAATATACCAAGATAAGATTTTACATGATCCACAAAGATGGAAGTAGAGTATACTCTCTATTACCACTACACTGTACACAAACAAATGTACCAGCTAATACAAAAACTAAACAAACTAAAATAACTGATTATTTTACAACTATACAACCACCAAAAAAGGCCCAAAATCCTATTTGTTTTCGCAGATAAAATTAAGCCAAGAACTACTACAATAATACATCAAAATATAGCAGGCGTAATAAATAAACAAGAGCTTATTGAGGTAGCCATAAATGATTTATCGAATAATATAGGTAATATTGACATTATCTGCTTAACAGAAACCTTTTTAAAACAAGGATCTGAACCCAACCTTAGAATAGGCAATTACAAATTAGCTTTGTTTTTCTCACGCCCTAACCAACGCAGAGGAGGCTCATGCATACTAATAAAGCATGACCTGGCATACAAACATATTAGCAACTTACCACCTTCAGTCCCCCTTCATTTTGAATGTAGTGCTAAAGAAATTACTACTTTTAATCTTGTAATAGTATGCATTTACAGAACACCCTTATCCAGCACAAGTATATTCTTAAATAAATTTGAAAAACTCACTGATAAGCTATGCAAAAAGTCTAATAAAACGTTATTATCTGTGTAGATTGGAACATTGATACATTAAAGTAGGTAAAAGGTATCCAGTGAATTACAATCCATACTTAAAACAATAACTTAAAAAGCCACATAACATTACCGACGCGAAAATCATCTTGTTTAGATCAAATTGTAAGTAACGTTCACGAAAGTAAATCTAATATTCATTACCTAGCATTATCTGACCATGAAACTGCCCAATTGTTGACTATCAACAATGAGACCTACAGTGTAAATAACAAATCTTATAACTATCAATACAAAACCATTAGAGATCTTAGCCAGGAAAACATGGTCAAATTCAAAAACTGCATTAATAATTTGCACTTCACTGAGGTATACGAACAACAAAGTACAAATGAAGCATTTAACACCTTCCATGACACTATCACCATGTTTTATACTTTATGTTTCCCCAAAATAACGATAAAAAGTGTAAGTGTAGTCAAACACGTAAAAAATAGAAAACTAACTAAAAATATAAAACGATGTTGTATAAGAAAAATAATGCTATACTTGAAATATCATCTTGATAGACACAATAAAAGACAGAATAAGACAAGGTATAACAATTATACAACAATATTAAAACAATGTATCAACAAAGCGCAACAAATAAACAATCTAAACTTCATTAAAAACGCACAAAAATGCCTGCTCAGCTGCATGGAAAATTATTAAAGAAAACAATAATAAAGCAATAACTAGCGCACACATAGAATCAATAGAATTTAACAAAAAGATCTACACCAAGGCTATTAAAATTTGTAATTTATTTAACAATTACTATGTATCACTGTGCAGCAATGTTAAAAATACGAAGATACAGGCCCACCTAACCATGTCACCAAAATATCTCAAAATACTAAGACCCTTATTTCTCACACCAATAGACAACTCTGACACATTAAAGATAATAAACTCCTTAAAAAATACTCATTCTACTGGCTATGATGATATAAGTACAAAGGTATTAAAAACCTGCGCACACTCTTTAGTAGCACCATTAACCTATATCATTAACCTGTCACTCGTAGAAGGTAAATTCCCTGATCGTCTTTAACTGTCAATTGTTAAGCCAATACACAAAAAAGGAGCCAAAACTAACATCAATAATTACAGACCAATTACACTCATACCTATACTATCAAAAATATTCGAGAAAGTTATGTACATCAAAATAGACACATTTCTATCTTCTTGTAATATCTTAAATCAAAAACCGTTCGGTTTTCGGAAACAAAGCTCGACTGCATTGGCATGTTTTTCTTTAATAAAGCATATTACAGAAGCCTTAAATAATAAATCTATAGTCGCATGTCTGTTTCTAGACATGACAAAAGCTGTTGACTTCGTCTGTCACCAAAAACTGCTCTCAAAGCTCTCAAATTATGGGTTACGTGGAAATGTTTATAACTGGATTGAGAGTTATATAGAAAATCGAATACAATATGTCGAATTAGCAGAACTTATAAAAATAAACAAAAGCAATACAGATCGATGTACAAAATAAACAATTATGGTACGCCCTAAGGGAGTATTTTAGCCCCTCTTTTGTTTCTGTTATACATTAACGATTTCCCGGATGCAATCAACCAGGAAATTATACTATTTGCTGATGATACAACAATAATAATTAAAGATAAACATAAACTTAATCTAGAAATAAATATAAAAGCGACACTCAATAATGCCATAAGCTGGCTTAATTAAAACAACCTTAAGATAAACATGACAAAAACAAATATTATTCAGTTCCAAACATATGCAACAAATCTAAATTAAATCATAATGACACGCACATAAACGTTGTTGATAATTGCGTATTTTTAGTTATCAGGGTCGATAAATATTGTAATTGGAAACCTCATTTAGAAAAACTAGTCAATAAAATAGATCGATTTATAAATGTTTAAAAAAAAGTTAGACTGACAGTAAACATTAATGCTGCACTATGTGCAATTACCATGCTTACGTATCCTCCCTGCTCAGATACGGCATTGTTGTATGGGGTAACTCGGTTGAAGTTGACAGAGTTCTTATAACCCAAAAGAAGTGTATTCGAGCAGTATGTGGAGTCGATACACTGACAAGCTGTAAACCTCTATTTAAAAAACACAAGATTTTACCTGTTCCATGCTTATACATATTAGAAATAGGTTTACTAGTAAAACATCATGCTGAATAGTTTTTAAAATTTGATGATACATAACTGCCATCTATTAAATTGGAATTATTTAGAAGAAATGCATACTGTATGGCAATTAAAATATATAACCATATTCCGCTAAGTATCAAAATGTTACCTATATCCCAATTTAAAAAACAACTTTTTAATATACTATTAAATAAAACTTATAATAGTGTCAAGAAATATCTAGAAGATAAGGCCCTAGGCAACTAATATTATCACCGATGCATATTAGTAAAATGTTATTTTGTTTCATGTGCCACTCATTGTTCTGTTTCTAATATATTTGTTCTTTATATTCCCATGTAGTACCCGTTTACTGCACTCAATTCGCACGCCCCAAGGGGCAGAATATGCTGTAACCAACCATTTATAAACACCTGTTAATGTATCATTTTCTTGCGAATAAATGAATTATTATTATTATTCGTAAGAGTCTCTGTTACACGGCTATTCTTCTAACATTTAGTGTTAAAAGAATAACCGGACCTTTGGGAGGCTTACACGGGGATATGGATCCAACGCGCAGAGGCCCGTAGAGAGCTTTAATCTAAAATGGGATGGGACACATGCAGCGGAGCCTCCACAACTGCACTACTGAGAACAGCTATGGACTAGCCGCAGCATACGTAAGACTATTGTAATATGTGGAGCCTTATTTAATTTGTTTATGGGATTGGGTGTTTGATGGACTTGTAATTTTTATGGATGAAAAATGGCACCTGCCAGTAATACTCTAATAGTATCCGTCCGGATGGCAGGTGGTGACTTGCCAACTCACTGGATGGGCCCTCTCTTAACAGCCGCCCAAAGCAAACAAACTCTGCCATAGAGGCAGCCAGAGGGAAACACCGGTGCGAGTGGCTAGGGGTGTTGAGCGGTGCGGCACCGGTTTCACCATCGCGGGTCTCATGACAACGGAGACTCGGAGCGGGTTTCCCCGTAGTTACGCCCTTGGGAATGACACTTCCACCCCCGAGCTGGTAGCTCTTGCGGATCCCTCTGGCCGGCCGACCAAGGCAAGCCAGTGTTGAGAGTCCTGCGGGTGCTCTTGGAAATCCACTCCGACCAGCCAGTAAAGGCAAGCTGGAGACGAGGCCCTGACCGACTCTCTCAAAACATTCGGGACCGCAGTGTCGCCACACACATTCAGCTCGCCACAAAGCTGCCCTGCGGTTGTAAGGTTTCTTTTCATCTTGTAATACATTTTTTGTTTATATTACTCGATGAAGGTGATGTTTGAAAGCTGTTATTATTATTATTACACCATTTTACGTGGAGAGCATGAAAACGGTGGCTCTCATTAGGTTAGCAGTAACCTAATTAAGCATCGGGCAGGGGTGCATAGGGTTCCCACCAAGATCTTAGGGCCCAAGCCAACCTCACCTGCAAGTGGTGCACCTGCCGATCAACGGACGAGGCTCTGGCAAACAAAATATCCCGATAAGCGGCAATAGGCTCGCTACCTATTACGTGGGATCAAAACACTGGCGAAAAGTGGGCGTTTAATATGCCTCTGCCTACCCCTTCCGGGAAACAGGCGTGAGTCTATGTATGTATGTATAATTAAGCATCATAAACCAACAACATTTTTATATGCGTATTTAGACATACTAAATTAAAATCATGAAAATTTACGATATTGTAACGTTCGTTTACTTGAAGTTTTATATTATGTTCGTATACTAGTATACGACTGTATACTTGTAGTCGTATACTCGTAGTCGTATACTACGAGTATACGGACGTTACAATATCGTAAATTTTCAAACTATTTTTCATTGGGATATTTTTAACAGCGTATCAAAAATGTTATGTAACACACTAAAGTGAGTTACGCAAAAAAACTTTATTATTTCACTAAAATACTGACTTGGACACTAAAATTCTATTTGTACACCAAATATGATGATCTTTTTACAAAATATCATTTGATATGAAAAGTTTCGTCCGCTCGGGAAACTTATCCACTCAGAAAACTTAATAGGTTATGTTAGGTTCTCTTGTGACCCTGCTCCCAAAAATAGGAGCCCTGCGAAGCAGCAGGGCTCCGTCAACATAGCTTAGTGGTGCAATTAGTATTTTTGGTGGAAAATTAGTATTTTTGACTAACAGTTAAATACAATTTTATTGTGGCTAAGCGTATGCTGAGACTCGGGTGACGCCACGCAGGGTAGATCCGATTATTTAATACCTGAACATACTGACAGCTGCGTATGCTGCGGCTCAGGTGCAATGTGGACATGCGTCTGTTCTGCTCTGGCAGAAGCTGACTACCTGTATCTGCATCAACTGCACTGAGTTACAAAGTCATACGCATATCTACGTAAAAGCATACGCTTAGCCTCAAACGTCCATATATGTAATCATTTGCAAGTTTTACAGGTATTTAGATACATACGAGTATACGGACATGGCAATATCGTAAAAGTTACAAACTATTAATCATTTGACATCTTGGACGTCAAATGATAGATATTTTGAAACTTCTAAGACATTATAACGTCCGTATATTTATTTATTTATTTATTTAGGAAAGCTTACAGACAAACAATAACAACACATTTAATTAAATAAAAAAGAAGTTGCTAATTACAAGCTACCACATATAAATGCAATGTAACAAAGATTAATTACATCAGTTACTGTTGTAAGTATACCTACTTGCTCAATCATACAATAAATACAATGTTGCAGCCATGTTCCGCCATAAAAAAGTAACTAAAAATGAGATACATAATACACAAGTTAGTATAATTATATATTATTATAACAAAAAAAGTCAAGAAAATAATAATGAAAAGGTACACAGGAAAAAAACCGCAATCTAGGCTATATATGCCGATCGCTGCTAAAGAAGTCACAATTTATACGTTTTTTTTATTTTTGGTCAAGTTAGTGCAGAATAAATCCAAATCTAATTTCCGTGACATTTGATTAAATGATTCGGCGCAACGTAAAAGAAAAGAATTCCGTCTGTATTTCGTTGTAGCAAAGGGAACGTGTAAGATCGGACGTTGTCGAAAAACTAATTGATTCATTCCAAGCTTGATGTTACCCATCAACTCAAGGCAATCAATCGTGTCATTGGCTATGTTTATAATGGTTCTTCTGAGTTCCAGAAGTAAAATATGATACCGTTTACAACGCTCGTCATAGTCAATAGAATATTGATTCGCTTTAAAATCTAAGTATCGCAAAAACTTTCTTTATACACCTTCAATGCCTTATATATACCTGGTATTGAGGGTTCCATACCTGTGACGCATATGCTAGATTGCTACGTACGTACATAGGCACAGTACAAAATGTTTACTGTCTTAAGAGACCGAAAACATGAAGACATTCTTATCACAATACCAAGTGCCTTCGACATCACCAAGGTCTTTAACGTAGGTAGTCAACTTTCCTAATAAACTTATCATGAAGTTTGTAACCCGATCCTATGGTAAGTTTTTGACTACTAAATGTTATGTAACAACACTTTGCGATATTTAACTGTAGTTTGTTAAGTGTGCAACTGTGCATTATGCTACAAATCTATCAAGGTCGTTTTGGAGTTTCCCTACATCCGATGCATCGTTAATAATTTTGTGAATGTTCATGTCATCCGCGTATACATAGAAGTATATAAGAATTTAGGAAACAAGAATTTATATCTCCAATGAATAGAGTAAACGACAGTGGGGTCAAAAGCGAACTCTGAGGAATTCCAGATGGGATTGAACACCAACCGAGAATTGAGAATTGAGAGCGATTTTCAATGTACGAGCTGAACCAGCGGTACAAATTACCATGTATGCCGGCAGCAAAAAAAATCTGTAACAGTATTTTGTGGTCAATTCAGTCAAAACATTTTTGTTAATCTGTATAGATCACTACACACACAATCTACCTAACTAACCTTTAGATATAAAATCATGAGATAGGATTAGATTTGATGTAGGGGATCGGCCGCATAAGAACCCAGCACCAAATGATAATATAAATAATACGTTCTAGTACTTTAGAAAACAAACATAACTTTGAGATTGGACGATAATTCTCTACATTAGATTTATCACCTTTTTTAAATACTGGTGTAATGAACGCCGATTTTCATTTTAATGGAACTAAACCTTCTGTTACCGACCTATTATAAAAAGCATGCAGAGCGGTAAAACCAAACTATCGGCTAAACTTGTTATAAATAATGGAGGGATGTAATCTGCCCCACCAGATTTAGTAAGATCCAAACCTTTTAAATATTTCATAACCTTTCCAGAAGAAAAATGTATTGTACTGATGTAATTTGTGCTTCTGCTGTTACCATTTAAAGTACTATACTCAAGTAGACAAGGCATATTGTCTACTTCTGGCTCCTGAAAAGTTGATCTAAAATATATTGCGAATTAATTACTAATTTCTAGACCCATATTAGCTGATACATTCTTATTATATAGTAATAGTACAGTGTACTAGGCAGTGAGGAGGTATTTTTTCTACTTTTAATAAAAGACCAAAAGGCCCTCGGGTTATTTAGGTTTGTGTATTCTACGTTAGTAATGTATTTGTCAAAACAAGTTTGTTCTAAGTCCACAGCTCGCCGGCGTAATGAAGATACCGTTAGATAGTCACTCATGTTACCATACAATTCAAACCTCCGGTGGTACTTTGACATTTTTTTTACCACTTTTATAAGACCTGAACTATACCAACGCGGATGAGAAGTTTGCCTGATAGATTTCATAGGTATAAATTTATCTCTGAGAGAATATAATCTGTCGTAAAAATGTTTAACTGACTGTTACAACAGCTCAGTGCATAACAATAAATGTCAGTCTGTTTTATTAAGAGCAGATTTAATTGCATCGTAGTTACCCTTATGGACAAGATAGTTTGAAGTTGTTGTTTTATTTGAAATTATTTTGTCTGCAAACCGATGAATTTCTACAAAACCTACCTCCACAGTCAAAGGTTTATGGTGCGGGTCTATGGGGATAACCAACGGGTCATCGCACTCCGCAACGCTTAAGAAGTCAGAGATCAAGTTAATCACAACTGTTTTATTACACATTATAATAATATTACAATGTTTTACTAATAAATGCTAAAATATACTTATTAAAATATAATTGCAGTCACTTATTACGCTATAGCGGGTATTAAGTAAAAACATCTTCTTCTGCCTGCCCTGGTCTCATATTACTTGGGGTCGGCGCAGAATGTCTTTCTCTTCCATTCTCTCCAATCAGACGTCATCTCATCATTCACTCCCTTTTCAACCATGTCTCCTCTCACACAATCCATCCATCAATTCTTTGGTCTTCCTCTTGCCTTATATCCCTCAACTCTCATCTTCATCACCTTTCTAGTCACATGATTTTCATCCCTCCTCATTACATGCCCATACCAGGATAGACGATTTCCTTTCAGCTTTACTTGCACCAGTGCAACTTTAAAAACATACGAGTTTTAAATGGACACAGTCAAACACAGAGCACTTCAATCATACAAATACGAAGAGTGACAAAAGCCGGTACGGCCGGACAGTGATTAGTCATAACGGGCAATACGATGCGCAGAATTATATACACTATGTGGCTTAAATTATATCTGACTAAAAAAGTTAGTAAAATGTTTTTAATAGAAACATAACACGGCAGTATGTACATCGATAGACTTAGTTGGAATACGTGAATAGCACAACTCGACCAATAGTATCTCGCACAAGAACATTATTAAGAGATTGTAATATAATTGACAAATAATCATACGATTCTTGCAAGGTCCATTTCTGACTTCACTATAATCACGTGCGATGAATCGGTTTTCTTTTTTTTTCTTGGCGTGCTTGACCCAGACGTAACGAAAGTCCTTATTCGCGGCTGCCTTCTTTGTTTTCGATAAAAGCAATTTATTTTCAAGTGTGGGGTGATCATTGACATGTATTTTCTGATTGCCCGTCAAACCTATGCGTCTTACTGTCAAAGGACTGCTTTTGGATGCATGTCTAGCTGCTGCAATAGAATCCTCTTTCACGTAGCGATTACAGAAACTCACTATAATCGGTTTCGCATGCTCCTTTTCACGGGTCGGTACTCTTGTTATAAAGTTGACTTGGGTCTTGTTAACAGCTTAGTAGCTTATCTGATAACCAAGACTCGAGAGCATGTTGAACAAATTTTCGTTGTTTGGTTGAGGAACGCCTTTGATTTCCACGTTGTTCATACGCGCCCACTCATGTTCATACGCGGAGTCAGTACCCTTAAATAAACTGATACTGGTCTAGATAAGCGGACAAGCGACCGGTCTCCGCTTACTAGTCTAACCAGATGTGACTTAATATCAGCTTTTACTCAGAGCGACTGCCGTTTGACCTACGCAACCCAAAGGGATAGCGGTATTACATGGTTGAGACTAATAACAACAGTTATTTAAGGGTACTGACGCCGCGTAGCGACTGTCAACAACTGTTCACGAGAGCCAAGAGTGATGGTTTAACATGCTCGCCGAGGCACGAGGCGAGCGATAATTAACAATTAAATACCAAATAACTCCGAAAAGTCAGTAGCGCGCGCGGTGGTTTCGAACTCCCCGCACGGCAGTCTGTTGGTATATCCTACTGTCTACTGGCTATCGTTGCCTGCTTTTTGGTTATTTAAGTTTTTTTAGTTAAATCATGATGGGGAAGCTGTCCTCATTAGATTTAATAACATACGGCAATGAATTGTCATAATAAAATTAGTACAATTAGAAGAAAATAATATTCTTCAAACATCCTCAAATCAAGGTGAACAAATACTTTTGAGCGGTAGTGTATGTCTAAATAACTGTTAATCGCACAAGTGATTAGTTTATTTAATACCTGCTAAACAATAAACAAAAAATAAAATGTAACACAAATTAAATCACCGATTGTAAAATATAATTTCGTTTTTTTTGTAATTTGACCCATGTACCTAACAGTTTTGGTGTAAAATTAGGAACAAAATCACATTCATCTTTGGGGTAATGATCATACATAAAAATATTCGCAATAAAGGCACCAAAACATGGAAAGTTCAAGAAAATAAATCAAATTTTCAGGTTCATTAATGTCAGCAACAATATGCGACGGTCGATGGTGAAAATAAATAGTAATGTTATTAAAATTGATGCAGTGGGATCTTAAAATAAAATGGGTTTCATCTCAAGGCTATCTAAGGTTGTTAGTCAAAATATGATAAAATAAACTTTTGTTTAAAACACGTGTCGACATAAATAACCTCCATTTTAGAATAAAATCAAAATTTAACATCACAATGTTGCTGACATTGTGATGTTAAATTTTTAGTCAGCAACAATATGCGACGGTCGATGGTGAAAATAAATAGTAATGTTATTAAAATTGATGCAGTGGGATCTTAAAATAAAATGGGTTTCATCTCAAGGCTATCTAAGGTTGTTAGTCAAAATATGATAAAATAAACTTTTGTTTAAAACACGTGTCGACATAAATAACCTCCATTTTAGAATAAAATCAAAATTTAACATCACAATGTCAGCAATAGTTACGAATTGACGAGCTCTCTATTAAACTGAACTATTTTATACATCACAATAGTGACGAATACACTCCAGACGTGAATTGATTTGATGAAAACAATAATTTAGGGGTTTTCCAAGGCAGCGGCACAATACCATTATATATGCATTATTGCGCGTTTAATAAAGTTATTAAGTATTTTTTTATAAATTTACTCCCTTGAAGTTCCAGTAGAGGCAACGAAGAATTGAGACCTATGAATATAAAATAAGATGCGTGTGATATAAAAATATGAGAAATACGGCTTAGTAAGGTAAAAAAAATGAATTTTACAAAATACAGATCTTATATACGGGTATACGTAATCCTTAGGTATTCTGTTTCTTTTCACTTCGATTGTTTTTCCAGACATTTCGCTTAAAAGGCAGACGCTACATCACATATCAACTGAAAACGTGTAAATACTTACTCACAAATAGTGAATAAAATAACCGATAAATAGAATCCTGCAAATTCAGATCTATTGTGTGCACGAAGTGGCAACGTAGCATTGAGAGCTTTCGTTGGACGTCACATACGGCTAGCAATGAACGTATAGAATAAAGACGAAAGCGCCACTAGTTTTTGCGACGAAAATCAACGGAACTACGAAAATATTCTGTGCAGCAAGATTGGAAGAAAAATGACGTCCAATTTATTTTTCATATTTTGAGTTTTCTAGTATCACGGCGACATTTCGCAAGCATTGCACGTAGTCTCCTATTTGACGTCCGATATACGGACGACTCAAGCAGGTGGACGCCACATTAGATGCAAAAATGGCCATAGTGGACGTACAATAGATTACGGGATATATATATATATATATATATATATATATATATATATATAGAGAGAGATATATATATATATATATATATAAATATATATATATATATATATATATATATCACTGCAAAGTTTCATCAAAATCCGTTCATTGACTTTGTGTGAAAGAGTAACAAATATCCATACATCAATCCATCCTCACAAACTTTTGCGTTTTGTCGCGATTGCTTACCCCCAGCAAACAAAGCCGCGGCCCACAGCTAGTCTAAAACACCGAACAATTCAAAAATTGACACACCTAGCCCTTAAAACTCGATACCCACTCTAAAGCGTATTCACACAGACCTCTATAAAACAGATAGACATAAAGCCACGATCACACAGGCATCCGAATAGCTATCTTACGGACGCCCCGAAAAATCTGTCCGTGATTTACCACCATACTCTCTTTTGAGATCGCCATAAAATAGGCCCCTGTCATCTCCACGCGACGAAATCGACTGGTAACGCTTTACAAATATTTGGTAGCCGAGTGGCCGAGTCGTTGGCTTAGATTTATCGTTCGGATTTTGACGGCGAGTGGTGATAAACATATAAAGGTGGTTTTGAGGGTGATTGAATGCAGTTGGGGCTGTTCATTGTTTTTGCGTGTGTATTTTAGGTTATGATGTTGTTTATTTACTAAAGTTAGGCATTATTAAAAAGTATTTTTTATTTCTAGCCGTAGCTACTTCTAGTCATGAATTGCAAAACATTGAATTGAAATGAATAACTTATCTAAAAGTAGCTTTAGGAAGTATAAAAATACTGACACTAGTCTAAACTATGAAATAACTTTATCGCTTGGGGTTGCGGAGGTCATACAAAGCAGTCACTCTGTAGAAAAGCTCATATTCAGTCAAAGCTCTAGTTTAGAATCAGAAGGCCCAATGTAGTGGTCTTAGTCAACTCATTCGCAATCAAAATACTTTTCAGTCATTAAAATTCTGATTATATAAAACATAATTATATCATTTAGAATAAGCTCTCCATATTCAAAAGCCATACATCACTAGAACCCAATTCCTTATTCATCAATATTGATAGCCACAATTCAGTAGTGACGTGTACTTAATGTGTTTATATACTAAACATGACCATGTTATACTAAGATACACATTTCCAAGATAAATTGACCTGCTCTTGTGTGACAAGATGGTAATGTGACAGGTCAGCTATCATTGGAAATGCTTCACCACAAGCCTTCACAGTGATTTTTAAATCGTAATTTTCGGCTCATGTGTAATCTGCTTCTGATAAATAATGATAACAATAGATCTTTTCATATTTGTGTATGAAAAATAAGTATATAAATGTCATAATAGTCCACCACGCCACACAAGTGCGGGTTAGCAGACTTCACATGTCTTTCGAGGACATTACGGAGAACCCTCATCAGAATTTTGTTACAGTTTTATACTGGTTTTGTCTGGCTGCAAGGTAAAAACAAAAAAAAACGTAATTCTTAAACAATTTATGAGAATTTAAATAAACCTTTAAAAAATTACCACCATTGTTATCATAGCTATTTCCAAGATTTGCACCTTACAGCCCATTGTCTTCTTGAAACTTAAAAACAATGTCTCCATATCGAATATAGGTCAACTTACACTAGTCAAGTTGCGTGACACGTACAGTCTGACGAATAAATAAGCGTAGGACAGGCTCCGATTAGATCAGGCTGCGGAGGCACGTAGTATATTGGATAAACGTCAAACTTGACGTATGGTTGCGTTCGTAGTTGCGCCTCCTTGGTAGCAACCTTATGGCGTAAGTTCATGGTACATGTGATATACTTGTTTGGAATGGCTGCTGAAGATGGAAGCTGCGGAAGTAATTTATGAGATGACCTATATATGTATTTAGTATGTGTGTCAGACGAAGTATGTGTTTCCTTTTGTTGTGTTCGAGAGACATATAAAAATATAGGCTCTTGACTGTATGTCGAGGCAGTTTCTATATCCTTAAATTACGAAATAAATATAATACACTAGAAAATGTCCGAAACTACGCCAGCGCATTTTTCTTTTGTTTTTACCGTTTCTGCCCCATCCCGTGGCATTTTCGGAAATCCTTTCTTAGTGCATTCTACGGTTCCCACAGAGAACACTTGCCATATTTCAGCTTTTGCACCCAATAGTTTTGGTCATACATTTTCTGTCTTGTTCTGAAGTTATGCCCATACATTTTGCCATATTGATACGTGTAATATAAAACCATAGACTAGCTCATAACGCAATTAAATCGGTCCTTCACATAAAATTTTAACTGAACTTAGTCAGGCATTGGTACTTAAGTACCCCTTTTGAACGTTAACTCAATAATTTTATGTAATCGCATTAGAATAAAGTCCGCAGTAAATCGATTGATTGATGATCT
This sequence comes from Euclidia mi, assembly GCA_944739405.2. NCBI lineage: Eukaryota > Metazoa > Arthropoda > Insecta > Lepidoptera > Erebidae > Euclidia > Euclidia mi. The sequence goes on along the minus strand of OX123194.2, from coordinate 13,191,611 downwards.
GACAATTATCAAAACGACTGGCACGTAGCAAAGAGACTTAAGCACAATTTCTAAATGTCTTGCATTTTAATACTTGCAACACTGAGATATTGCTGATTGGTTGTCAGTTTTTACATCATAGGCAACAGCCTTTTGCAGTCTACTACTGAACATAGATATTGCTTGATTTGCGACACACTATAACATTGTGACTATTGTGAGCTATATGTAGTTATGTAGTTTGGCGAACAATACCACGCTGGCCAGATGGACTGGTATAGCGTTTGATGACGAGTTTTCCGTCTCTTCGCAAAAATACTATTTGCTTCGTGTACTTTACAGCACTCACGGAATGAAATGGAGTAGTGACACTTTGTACCTATTATTAATCCGTCACCACACTGATGTGTATTCCACAAGAATATGCGTGAACACAAGTGCTCTTCTATCCCTTAAATCAAGTTTTCGGGTAGGTGTTAAAAGTGAACACATTGGCGAATTTACGAAAATTTTATAAAAATATAATAAAAGTTGAATTCTGCACTTATAACTGCTTTATTCAGTGAAATATACAGTAACTTATTACTACTCACGTTTGTGAGACATCCCATGCACAAATTCACTGGCTATTATCAATACCACCTTTTTTTTTTTGTATCGGGTTGGAAAATCCTCATGGAGTCCCTCCGCCCTGGGGGATGGGCGAAGGGGACTGTCAGACTCTTACTGACTAAAAACCAACCCGTGTGCCTCATGCACCCGTGTGTCGGAGGGTCGGGTTTCACCCAAGCATACGTCGCAACCCCCCGACGGTTACCGGCCCGCCAGATGGTCCGGCGGGCCCCGAACAAAACCCCCTTGGCGGCGGATGAGGGTGTTGGGCTCCGCCGCCAAAACACCAAGCGGCCGCAGAAGATAGGGAGGACGGCAACGCAACACCGCATCTCCTCTTCCTCTGCGGCCCCACCGCGACGCATCGAATGGTGCGCGCCCATTTGGTCGCGGGAGATAGGGCGCGCGGTAATGCAACACCGACACGCCTCTCCTCCCGCGACCACGCCCGACTACGAGGGACAGACAAAACTGTCCCCCGCACCCGCACCGTTGGATGCATCCTGCGCAGGCCCACTGCCAAGCCCACGCGGAGCGTCCCCTCCTGGATCCCTCTTAGCTTCACCGCGGGTTACCAATCCACGGTTACTGAGCCCCACCACCACGACAAGGTGGAGATCCCACGGGGGGGATTAGCAATACCACCTGCCAGCTTATCACTTCACAAAATCATCTTTATTTGGCACTACACGGAACTAAAATGTCTCAGCTTGCTGACATTGAAAATGCACAAAGAAGCCTTGAAGAAAGCTTTACCAAGAGGATGGCTGATCTTGAAGCCCAGATCCAGAGTAGCGGGCCTGCAAAAGACACTGTCTCCAAAGTAGCTGAGGAGTTCCGGACCTTCCGGGAGCTTATGTTCAGCATACTGGGGTTACTCCGTAAACAGATAAATGAACAAACTCTTCTCTAAGAGTTGAGGGCTACTGCAAGCATACCTGCACATGTAAATCAGAGTATGTGGCATTGACCTGTACGGGTTTTTAAAGCCTTCACTTTATTTTTAAACAACACGCTTTAAAAAAGTGCACAATTATACACAAACAGCATAATAATTATACTCTTCCAAGTTATTTTTTATGGTAATAGGCGGCAAACGAGCAGACGGATTGCCTGATGGTAAGCAATTACCGCCGCCCATGGACACAAGCAACACCACAGGAGTCACAAGTGCGTTGCTGCCCCTTGGGGTTGGGAAAAGGGATAGGATGAGGAGTGGGATCAGGGAGAAGGGATAGGGAATAGGGATAGTAATGCTTATCTACACTTGTTTATCTGCAATAAATTATGCGTAAGTATGTAGGCATACCCACGTATAGCTAAGCCACTCCAGTGTAATAAAGCGTGTGTGACTAAATCGCTTCAGTTGAGTATCCTTAAAAATTATTTGGCATAATATATGATGCTTACGTCCTTCTGCGCTTTACCCGTAAAAATTGTTTTCACAGTACTGAATGTACTATATTCTACTATATTGTCTTACGTAGTATTTGTATACTCTTTGCTATAACGGTTACAGGTGCTATCATCATCCTAGTATTAACGCGAGCATATTCAAATACGAAACGTCAGAAATAAACGCTAATATCGGGAACACGAGTATTTCGACACAATATGCTAATATTCTACGAACCTTATTACTGTCATTGTATGTGTCACTTTCGCTTTTAGGTTTCATATTTGGTATTAAAGTTAGGGCTGAGCATATAGAGATATATAATAAGAACATATAAATCTATGGCTGAGCAAGAAACGGCTAGACTAGGGCTCTAAATTCAATAGAGAGGACGGAGAGAGGTCGTTCTTAAAATCTTGGAAGAAGATGTCAAAGTACAATGCGAATCCCAAGTGTGTCTGAACGCAGATTCTACATAGAAATCTGTCTGGTATTTTTTTCCGAAAAGTAGGCTTAGGTAGTGTGCCCAATTCAATGTCAATGCCAATCTGTTGCAGTTAGTTAGCATAGGCTTTTATACTTTACTGATTGTCATTATTCAATCCATTATGATAATCTCAGAAGATATCATGGTACTAGCGTTCTTACACCTTGGAGCCATGGGTCCGCTTATGCTAACTCAGTTTAGAGCCTATATTCGTAACATGGAATATTTATTAAATTACATATGTATGTCACATAACTTTATAAATATTATATACCTTAAACGAAGCACAGAATTCTCTGCGTACTAACCAGTAGCCCGTATTCTCCCTTAGACACATGTAAATGCTTGCATTGCGTTAACGCCTATTATATCAGCCTGAAACAATACATATTGTTACCTAACATCTATACTAACATAATTAAGCAGAAGATTTTGTTTGGTCGATTGAACACACTTATCTCAGAAACTACTAGCCCGATTTTTATGATTATTTTTGTGTTGGATAGCCCGCTTATCGAGAAAGGTTTAAACAATAAGCTATAAGCCATGGGAGTGGAGCAGTAGCTGTAAATCCACGTTGGATGTAACCGTGGGCTCATCTATTCACCAGTAAAGTCGAGATATAATCAACAAACGTCGATTGACCAATACTTCAATACACATTCTTTATACCCCCCTTCCGTAAAGAAGGCTTCAAATAATCGCTGTCAAAACAAGTACCACTTTTCTCTAATCCACCGCTTCACAATCCATTTCAAAATGACCGACATTTGCGAAGAAAAATAAATTCTGGCTCAATTCGAGTTTCGATCTAATCGTTACATCTAGTTGTCGCCCGATCGCCTTCAATCGTTCCAGGCTGTTTGCGTACTATCCTTAACTGGATCCGATTAACATCGTACCCAGACTCGTCCTCTACTCATCCTGTCCCTTTTTTCAATTGGCCAAAGCCTTACGGTTTTATCCAATGTGAAAAAAGAAAATAAATTGTGTAAACTAGGAAAAGCTTTTCGATGTTACTGTGCAAGATAAAAGGCATTGAAGCGTATTTATTCTGGAGATATTATTTTCTGAGGAGCATACGGCTTTAATGATGGCTTACTGATATTTGTGTACATATTTTTTAATTTACGATTAGTCATTACTAAAGCTATTAGATCCATGTTTAATATCCCTAAATGTATCCACAATAAATACATCCTGCAGGATCTAAAACTTAAAACTGTGAAACAGGAATTGCCATTCGTAGCAAAAGCTATCAATTTAAACTCACAAATCATGTTAATGCTCTGGCTGCCAAACTGACGGGTTCTCGAAGTGCAGTACACTCAAGACTAAGGAGGAACAGTGTTCCAACTCTTTTAAGCCGATTTTCCAAAGAATAGTGAGAGTGGTCAGTGCACAACTCTTCACTTCTTAAAAAAACTAACCAGACATAAGACAAGAACAGCTAAATGTCTGTGACAGATCGCTGTGTTGAGCAGAAAATAGAGGAAAAAAAAGTATAAAAAATTACTAAAGCTATGTAACAAGATATTATTTGGGTACAAAAAGCTGCAATTTGAAGTTAAAGATTTTTATAACATTTGTAAAAAATATGAAGCTATTTTTGTGATTAGATAATTAGTGATAAGCATTGATTATTTTATTTTTAAACTTTTTAGTGTTAATTTAAGGTCTTTTATATGGAAATAACCTAGTGACTTGCCAGACATATCTGATAGTTAGATAGTTATCTGATAGTTAGATAAAAAAGAGGAGATTTTTTGCAACAATCTTACATTTAACAAATTTAGGCGGTAATTCTTAACTGAAATATTTATCCTTGTTTTTAGCATGTTTATACAGATCATTAACATAACACAATGTTTTATGTTGTGAGCTCAAACTCAGAAACAAAAGGACTATTGCTAGCTTTTACAAATAGGTACTTTTACCTTCGTATACAAATGCGTCATACAAAAGTGTTAATGACACTCTTTACACAATAGTTTATAAACATATTTTTGCTGTAATAGAATAAGAATTAGTTATTTTATTTAGCTTTAATAATTAAAATAGACGATGAATGGGAGGATTTTCTTAAACTTCTACATCAATTAATTTACTTTAGTTATTAAAGTATAGAAATTATTGATTTAATTTATGTGTAAACAGCCACTTTGTTATAGTTAGTTTTAATTAAATTGCTTTTAAATGTTTCGAATAATTGAGTTTGATATAATATTTGCGTAAATACAAGAACATAATATAAGCTAGCACTAGTTAAAATGGTTATGTAAAACCTGATGTATAGTATTTTGTAAAAAAAGAAAATATTACATATTCATAATTATTTTTACGGCTGTCAGCGATTTAATTTTGTCATTAATTTCATCACCTGTACATGATTTGTATATTTTAATAGAAACCATACATTGCAAAAACAATCACCAGCAAAACAAAAAAAATATCTGCAACGCAGGAATTTTAAATGTTTGAGTTCACAAGGAACATAAATAAATGCATAAATAGATGCATGTGCAAATAACATACCGATAGACATTAACAATAAGATAAAATTGAAGACCAAAAACAACGATAATAGAAAATAAGCAGGTAACAAAAAATACACATATGACGTCACAGTGGCGTCCCAACGTCACAATGGCGTCCCAACGTCACAGTGGCGCCCCTGGGAAAATTTGTCCAATAAAACGCATTCCTGGTAAGATTTTTTATATTTCTTTTTTACTGTGTATGTGTGAATTTGTTCCAAAGCAGTGTTTGATTATTTTAGTGGCATATTTTTCTTACTACTCTTGGTAAGTCTTTTTTGCATATAAAAATATTTTCTGTTGCCGTGTGTGATAATTAATTGTTTATCAACCGCATAAGTAACAAGTTATAATCTTACGACTTACGGCCTCGTGTCCTCTAACGAAGCGCTAAGGTCACATTCGTCGATCGCATGCTTTGTGATAGCTTTTTTTAATTGCCTACGGTAATTAATTGCTCCGTAATTATTAGCTTGTCTCACTTTAGGAACGAATTCATACCCTTCCCTACCCTCTTTTTTTCACTTTTCTACTATATCATTGTACTTAACCTACTGACACCACAATTCATCTGTTTCAGAGTTCGGGAATGCAGTTGCCGCCTACCAGCCACAGAATTTTCCCTTCCGAAAAATTCTGGCCTAATGGGGGGAGTGTGTGACGTCAATCGTCGTCGCACCTCTCAGCCGGCCGTCTTCGCCTCCCGCGCACCTTAAGCTGCTATTTATACCGTGGCGCAGAAGTGACAGTCCCTTTCTAGCCGCCGTAGCATAGCAAGCTAAGTCGTCTTCTCTCTGCATATTCAGGAGTGCGTTTTACTTGGACTACACGAACCCCCCTCCTTTAACTTGTTTTTGAGTCAAAATTGTGTAAATCAATTTTATTTTCCTCTTCCTTAAGGTTGTATAGATTCCTTTAACTGAAATATACATATTGTTACCGATATATATACATACATACATACATAGACTCACGCCTGTTTCCCCGAAGGGATAGGCAGAGGCATATCAACGCCCTTTTTTCGCCAGTGTTGACCCACGTGCAAACTCACAGTGGTGTCGCAATGTTACGTTCGAGTGTTGTATCTAACAATGTCATCCACAAAATATTGGTTTGGTCTGTAAAATCAACAGACTTGATCATTTGCTCATCCTATATACATATCAATTATTTTTATAAGTATATTCAATAAAAAGCTGTGAATACGAATTATACGCGTATACCTAAAAGAACAATGCCCATTTCTGGCCCAGTTTGGAACTCATGAACAGCACAATAAAGTTTCAATTAGTTGTTGAATAATCCTTTTTATTTATAACTTAATTTATAGGCATTACTAAAGGTGTGCCGAGAAACTTATTCAATAAATAGGTTTAAAAAGATGTGTTAACGTCTAAATAGCAAACACGTAATAGATCAGAAATTGCCAGTAAAGAAATCATAATATTAAATCGATTATCACTTCTTCTTTATCGATTTTACGTTTTCTCTACTCAAAATGATTTGAGTTAATAGCAAATCTCTACTTGGTCCTTAAACATTTAAAATGTGTGTATTTTTAAGGTATATATGCGATTAACTACAAATAAGTTCGATTTTGAACCAAATATATAGATAACCTATGTCCGAAATCCATATCGATTAATGAAAATCATTTAAAACTGTAAAATGGCAACACTTTTATGGCTGACTCTTAAGTAAATGTCAATAATGTCATATTCAGTTCATTTTGTTTGTTACCTATTTGTTTTGCTCGTGCACATTGTGAATGCTTTTTATGTTTTTGGATCTTTTACGACTTCTAGCTTTTTCTTTCGGATTTCTACCCTAACCAAATGATTAACTCATTCCTTTCTACGCAAAACTACGAAATACTTTAACTATCCTAATAAAAGTGGGTACTCACCTAATGTTTTGTGAGCATATAAAAGTACTTCTTGTAATAAATCTATGAATGTGATGGACCTCTAATCAATCTCAACATTCTAGTTTAACATTCTTTTATCGAATGCAATAACAACTACTACGATTTTTGACTGTCCACATCTGGGCCGCAGTCTCTAAGAAAAATGGGCATTGTTCTTTCGTCGGTAGCCTTTATCACCATACTTTAGCAAACAAACTGCTTTCAATACAAAGCGTTCTCCCCACATATAAATATTACATCACCCAGCGCGTCCAATACGCTTAATTGCTGCTAAAATCGCCACAAAGCGCCACGCATTACCCGCTGCACGCCCAATGCTAATTTTCACATACAATATGTAGATTTGAAATCATTGGGTACAAGCTTTAATTAACTGGACATCCATTATGATATGATAAATTCGAATATTTGTTTGTTTATCCTTCCTTCACGCTAAAGTGCGAGCGCGTCATTGAACGGATCTCGATGAAACTTTGATATAGTTTCATACAGAATTATAAGTAGAATTTGTTACGATAGGCGACTACTACACGGGTGGAACCGTCGACAAACCCTAGTATAAAAATATTTGTAGAAGACGCAACAACAATCAGATTAAAAGAGACATAGGAAAAATGACTGGTAGCGAGACTTAGTGTAGAATATTAAATGATTAATAATTATAGAGCAGCGATAGGCGAGTGGAGAGACCGACAGACTGCCACGCAGAGGGTCTTGGGTTCGAATCCACGGCACGCACCAATAACTTTTCGAAGTTAAGTGCGTATTAAATTATGGCTTGCTTACCGGTGAAGGAAAACAGCGTGAGGAAACCTGCATGTCTGAGAGTTCTCGATAATGTTTTCGAAATACATGTGAAGTCTGCCAACCTGAACATGGCCAGCGTGGTAGCCTTACCCTTCGCATAGTGAGAAGAGGCCCGTGCCCGGCAGTGGGATAATGTATAGGGCTGATGATGATGAATTATGGCTGGTTTAACAGTAAATAAAAACATCAATGATAATTATCTTTACATTTTCAAACAGCAACTATTGTCTCAGCCTCATTTTTCTAAATTTTTAAAGACTTACTCCAATCGACTATTTTTAAATAATACGTAGCGTACTTCTGTATAAGAATTCACAACACTTGGCTCATTATGCAATACGCGATACATGCAACCTTTAGCCAAACATAAACTTAAAATACCTCTAAGATTCCAACTAGATTCAAACTAGATTCCAACTAGATTCAAAACGATTAATGAGCAAACTATGTTATCCTTTACTTATCTCAAGGGGCGTATAATTTAAAAAGTCAAATTTAGAAAGAAACTTATCTTAAAAACAACCGCAGTGTTTTCGCTCTCGCAATTCGGATTTAATTATCCTTCGTCTCATTAATTACGGAGCAGATTGCGCCCCAGACCCACTATGTATTAGAAATGTAAAATAGACGGTGAAATGAGTTTTTGACGCCACAAATCCATCTGCTTTGAAACATTGAACCTTTTTGTGTTGAGGACTGGAATGGACATACTGTAGGCAGGCAGTTTTATAAATCATAGACAATGTTATAACATAATAATAAAAATACATTCATAGATTCACGCCTATTTCCCGGAGGGGTAGGCAGAGACTACGGAACGCCATTTGCAACGATCCCGACAAATCTCTCATGCTTCATTCACTCCCATCAGATTCATCATGCATGCTCTTCTATTCAGGAGGATTCTAACTTGTCCTGTTTTTAGGATGTGTCCAATCTGGTCATAGAACGTCCGCCTAGGTCTTCCCCTTCGTCCTGTCCCATTCACACTTGCCTTGTACTCGTATATCTGCTTGGTCAATCTTTCGTCATTCATCCTCTCCAATAATCTGCAATAATAGAAATATCATAGGACAAGTCACATCCCGGTTAACCTGATAACTGATAAACACTCTTATATCCCTTAATACATACATGTCTCACGACTATTATTAATGTGAAATAATATGAGAGGATGGATGAGTACTTATTTGAATGTTTGTTACTCTATGACGCAAAAAACACCGAGAGGACTTTAATGCAATGCAATAGTATATCAGAATAGAACATGGACCTTTTATCCTAAAATCCGCGAGCAGAAGCTAATAATAGATATACTACACCTATATACAGAACAAATACCCGTGCTCATCACATAGGTAAAGATTAAAATTTGTCCTATTCTTACACCAATATTATTTTCTAAGAAACTTCTAAGAACAGATTACTGCCTTACTTAGATTCTTGAGTAGGCGAGGAATACGAAAACGCAATGCGGCGAAGTACTAAATGCCACGCTTAGATAAATGATTGGTTTCGCTGCGTCCTACTAAATAGATCCGGTGAACTTGTAAACGTTACACGAGTGTTGGACAGATGAACAGTGACGAGTTGCCGTATTTACCAATCTATTGTTTTAATAGGGTGGTATCTAGTCGAGCGCCGCGAGACCATTACCATTTATCTAAGACTAGATGAGCCCGCGGTTACACCCGCGTTATTTAAGGCTACTGCCCCGCTCCCATGACTCATAGTATGTTGTTATTTAGCCTTTCTCAATAAATGGGCTATCTAACACAGAAATATTTTTTGAAATCGTTCCAGTAGTTCCTGAGATTAGCGCGTTCAACCAAACAAACAAGCAAACAAACAAACTCTTCAGATTCATATATTAGTATAAGATGCGACGTTTGCAATACCACACTTGTCGCGTAAGTAATAATTTTGACGTCGCGTCTTGTCGCGTCGCTTTCAATAGGACTCTAGGTTACCCAGTAATAATGTCAAACTGTCTGCTCCAGTCATAATAAGTCAACGTCTCTAAAGCATTAATTAGGCCCCGTGGTAATCTTAGCTTCTATTTGTTAAGCGAGAATTGCTATTGACTTTGACTGACTTTATTGCAGTAGAACGAACTTAAATTAGTCAGGGTTTTGTAAAGGAACATTTTTGGTCGATTATACTAAAATACGATAATTTTATGCTAAACAGTGAAGGAAAACATCGTGAGGAAACCTGCATGTCTGAGAGTTCTCTATAATGTTCTCGAAAGACATGTGAAGTCTACCAGCCTGCACTATGCCAGCATAGTGGACTATGGCCGTACCCTTCTCATAAAGAAAAGAGGCCCGTGCCCAGCAGTGGGACAGTTTATATACAGAGTTGATGATGATGATGATACACATTTTTTAGGATTACAGCTACTGATATCTAGAATCCGGATCCCTATATATATAAGTAACCGGTATCGAATCCGTGTAGTGTCGGATTAAGAATACAAATTGTCACTACTCAATTTCATTCTGTAGGTGTGGTACATACATACATAGACTACGAAACGCCATCTGCAACGATCCTGACATACCTCTCTTGCTTCATTCACTCCCATCAAGTTTCTCATGCATGGTCTTCTGTTTAGGGTACTTCTGACCTGTCTTTTTTAGGATGTGTAGGAGGCAATTAAGGAAAGACACGAAGCAAATGTATAGTATCGTCGGGAAGAGACAGACAACTCGACATCAAACTCTCTACTGACCCAACTGGCTAACGTGGAAAAGTAAGCCGTATCCTCTAGCATTCACCCACCATCATAAATTACGTTGACAATTATTGTCCAATACAATATCTGAAAGGGTATATAGATATTACCTAAAACGTATGCAACTAGAGCAAATTACCTATATATTAAGAGGTCCCAAAAAAAGGAGTGTAATGTTTTAATAATATATCTTTATATATATATATATATATATATATTTCTTGTATGCGTGTGTATGTCACTGAACTTCTCCTAAACGACTGGACCGATCTTGATGAAATTTTTTGTGTGTGTTCAAGGGAACTTGAGAATGGTTTAGATTCACAATTTACATACATACATACATACATATCGTCACGCCTTTTATCCCCGAAGGGGTAGGCAGAGGTGTATTTCTACACCCACTTTTCGCCAGATATACTTTAGTCCCACGTAATAAGGGGCGAGCCTATTGCCATACCGGGCACATTTCCAGACTCCGTGCTGCTACTGAGAATTTCGTGACAGAAAAACCCAATAACACTGCCCACCCCAGGAATCGAACCCAGGACCGCGATCCCACGCGCACATTTACGCCGCGAGACCAACGAGGCAGTCGTATAGGGTTTGATGTCGAGTTTTCCGTCTCTACGCAAAGATGGTATTTGCATCGTGTTATCCCTTAGTCGCCTCTTACGCCACCCACGGGAAGATAGGGGGTGGTGACACTTGTATTCTATGCCGTCAACCACACGGTCAATCACAATTTAGTCCACTGGAAAATGTTTTTTTACTTAATTTTTAATTTGTAAGTAGTTGTGGATTTTAGAATGTTTCACATTGGAACCGACGGACTGCGCTGCTATCGCAGTGTCAAATCTTATAATAATTATTTCGTCAAGGAGTACATCGAAACCTTACCTGAATAATAAAACATTAAAAAATAAAGATATCGAGTCGACAACATATATCCGCAAAATTTGGATTGTCGAGTATTTTGTTAAATTCTAATGGTACTCACAGACAAATCACAGTCGCCATATTGGCCGATCTCAGAGAGGTTGGACTAGGTTTAGACTAGAGAGAATTTCCATGTACCGAACGTGCAACATGTAATGTCAGTTGGTCTTAGTTGGTTAATCATAACGTCAAATTACGCGTCTCATTTAAAGAGGCATAGACTCTTTACATACTCATATCTTTGACTACATTCTCTAAATAGCCGTGCTGTGATCTGTCATCAGTGTAAAATTTGTTGGACGTTTGTGTTTACATTTTTAATAACTTTTTTGCATTTAAATAGTAAGGAAGCTTATAATAATTAAATAGTGTACGCATTAATTAATACACATCGAGTATGTGATATCGGGATGTGGATGCCGCTATTCTCGGAACGGAAATAACAGGAGAATCTTTATCTTCTAGCAGTGAGTCGGAATTTTTCAAGAAATTTATTTACTTTTCTCCTATTAATGCTATAATGAGTGTTAAGTTTACACAATATCATTATATTGCAAATCAAAGGAACAGCTTGCATACGTATGTGTTATGAATTTAACTCACAAATTGTTATTTTGTACATTTATTGATTTAATAGCCTGAGTGATGGGAATTGACAGTGAAAGGAGATATCGATGTTTTTTGAATGAGGGATAAATACGGAAACTAACTATCGGGCATGAATGTAAAACTGTAGCTGGAAGCGACAGCGGGTAGCCGCGGTTGCTAAGTTGGCAATAAACAAAAACGTCCAGCGGTCTAATTTTCTATCGCGCGTTTGATAGTAAGCGCAGTTTAATGTACATAATTTACTTAGATACATAAAGCCAAGTGTTCCAGTGTACGCACGTGTGTGTAGGCTTACATTTTTGCATCTATAAAATAGTAGATGGATTAGGGATATGAGTAGCATTTTTATTATTAAGAAGGTGTTTTTTATTACAGGTTGCCTATTAATGACGTCACATGAAAACTTTGGATAAATGCCGTTGGACGGCCTAGTTTGATTTAGCAGAAGTACCACCATATTTGTTCACGTCATTTTGAGAAAGACTGTTTTTAAAGACAGAAAGCACTTGGCGTCGTTTAAAACCGAAAGCTGTGCCTACATTACATTTATGCCCGGACATTGCACACCCGGTAGAATTATTTATCCAAAGCTAAACAAAAAGTGTGTAATTTTAGTTTGAACATATTAATAAAATATAATAATTACAACGATTTTAATTAATCTACCTACTTTTATATTATTTATCATATTAGTGCTATCCTGACTGATCAAAGACGTCTTGACTTGTAGTCCGCAATATTATATTTTATGGTAGAATATTATGATTCTACCATAAAATATAATATTCTTTCACATTCACACAACATTATCTGGTCCCAAACTAAGCATATCTTGTACTGCGAGTACTAGACAATCGATAAACATGCGTATATACTTTTCTGTAAATATATTACATATTACACATAGTACCATCCAGACCAAGACAAACATCCATATTCATGCACACAAATGTTTGACTTGAGCGGGAATCAAACCCGCAAGGTTCGGCGTGGCAGTCGGATTACCTACAACTCTAAAAAAATCGAGCAGTGTCCAACGTTAGCGATAGCAAGCAACGTGATATGATGCGACGCAAACAAATTGCCAAAGCCTGCCGTGCCGCATTAGCCAATCTGGTATAATTCGTACAATACATAATCTAAGTGACAGTTTCTTAGCATCGGATCGCAACGCATCGCTCATTAGTTTATGAATACTTTTTGTCAATAGATTTTATGGCTAAAACGAAAAATTAAACACGTGATTTTTTTAGTACTGTCTGTCTGGCAAGTCTTTGCAAAGCACTGTCCGGCGTCAACAGCAAAAACTACAATTTCAATATTTTTGTTGTTTACTTCTACGGCTTAAATATATCGACACATACTAAAGTTAGACGATAGCCGAGTGGATATACCAACAGACTGCCATGCAGAGGGTATCGGGTTCGAATCCACGGCGCACCTATGACTTTTCGGAGTTATGTGCGTATTGAATTGTTAATTATCGCTTGTCCCGTGCCTCGGAGAGCACGTTAAGCCGTCGGTCTCGGTTGTCATGAAGATCTTTGACAATCGTTACAGGGCGTCAGTACCTTCTAAATAAAACTGACACTAGTCTAAACCATGGAATATCGCTATCCCTTCGGGTTGCGGAGGTCAGACAGGCAGTCGCTCCGTGGAAAAGCTAATATTCAGTCAAATCCGGTTAGACTAGAAAGCGGACCCCAGATTGAAACTGGGATAACGCTAAGAGAAAGAGGAGACTAAAGTTAGACATTTGACCAAAAATATTTATCGATAAATCATCACTGTTACGAACAACACTCGGTTTCCTAACTCTATGTTTTGTCTACTGTTTGCCTACCACGAGGCTGCTATAAGAGCGTGCTGCTAAACCTATCGACAGCTCTTTCTATCATACTGCATGTGCCATTAGAAAGAAGATATCAATCATAGCAACCGCTGTTGTTATTTAGTGTTACTTCTATGCCTTAGGTTATATTTCTTTGGCCGATCTAGCGAAACGTCACAGATACCGGATAACACAGTCTTTACGATTTTAAAAATTACGCTATATAAAGTTACGCCACAACTTTTAGGGGCCAGACAAAAATAATAAAATGGTCAAACGAGAAGGGGGAGGATTGGGTCAAAGGCAAAAAAAGGCTAAACGAATAAGATACAATCTATATGGGTATCGTTTTCGAGATTTTCGGGACGCTGATTAATAATATTAAATTTATCTAGTGATCCAAGATGGCGGACGGGAAATCAAAGATGGCGGATGAGAAAATTTAAAAAATCAATGTGGGTATCACCTTCGATATTTTAAGGGGTGGGGAATCGAAATACAACATCTCTTTCGTGATCAAAGATGGCGGATGGGAAATCAAAGATGGCGGATGGGAAAATTTTTAAAAAGTCAATATGGGTATCGTCTCCGATGTTTAAAGGGATGGGGAATCCAAATACAACATCTATTTCGTGATTCAAGATGGTGGATGGGAATCCAAAGATGGCGGATAGAAAAACTTAAAAAATCAATATGGGTATAGTCTCTGTTAATTTAAGGGATGGTGAATCCAAATACAACATCTATTTCGTGATCAAAGATGGCCGATAGGAAATCAAACATGGCGGACGGGATTTTTTTCAAAGTCGATATGGGTATCGTCTCCGATATTTTAAGGAATGGGGAATTCAATATTATATAAAAATCTATGTTTGTTTGTTCATCATTTATAGACTCTGAAATAATAAGAGATTTAGCGCTAAGTTAATGGTAACTTTTTCAAATTCAAATTTTCAAATTCAAATTCAAATAATTTTATTTTGTGAACACAGGTTTACAAGCTGTTATACAATATAACATAGCATCATTATCTTAATATATAAAATCCTCGTGTTACTGACTGACTGACAGACACGCTATAGCCGAAACTATAGGGCGCAGGAAGCTGAAATTTGGCATGTATGTTCCTTGGGGACCGTAGGGGTGCACTAAGAAGGAATTTCCCGAAATTCCCACGGGATCGGCCAAAACGGGTAAATTAAAAAAAATGCAGGTGTAGCTGCTGGCGTCCTCTAGTAATATAATATTTAACAGAGATAATATTCAATGTCAAATTAATATTACATGCAATTACAAAAAATAGTTAATTAAATGTCAATTTTAAAATGTCATAATAATTATAAAGGTATGTCAAACAAAAATGTTACAAAGCTAAGTAGAGGATAGGTCTTGCTGCAATAAAATGTCATTTAAAAATTCATTAATAGAATAATATGCTTTGTTAACTAATAGGCCAAATAATTTATGTTTAAATTCACTGATACACTTTCGATTACTTAAAATGATTTGTGTTGGTAGCTTATTAAATATTTTAGGCGCCATAGCATAAACGCTTTTATGGAAAAAAATAGTTTTCGTAGGTAACAAATGCAGCTTGTTTGAACGACGTTGACTTTCTATGGGCTTAAACAAACCTAAATTATTTTTGACGAAAACACAGATTTCGAAGATATAAAGGGATGTTACAGTGAGTATCTTAAGATTTATAAATTGGGGTTTGCAGGAATCTGTGGGTTTAAGTTTACAGATAGCTCGTATACATTTTTTCTGAGCGATTAATACTTTGTTAATATTAGTGCCATTGCCCCAAAATATAAGGCCATACCGCAAAGTAGAGGCCACATACCCATGGTAAGCCGCCAATAAGGTCTTTATTAGCAACTTTACCAAGCATGTAGAGTGCGTAAGAAAATTGATTTAATTTTATGCATATTTTTTCGATTTGTGTTTTCCAGGAAACATCATTGTTACTTCTGACACCATACCTGTAGAGCTTATTTAAAAGTAATTTATGATCCACATGATCAAACGCTCTCGTCATATCCATATACATAGCTACAACTGGTTTTCTTTTGTCTAGATTATGATATATGGATTCCAAAAATCTGTAAATGGCCATATTAATGGGTTTATTTTTTCTGAAGCCCATTTGTTCTTCACAGAAAAGGTTTTGCTTTTTAAAAAAATTATAAAGATTATTATAGATAATCATTTCAAAGATCTTTGAAAGCACTGGTAGTAATGCTACCGGCCTATAGTTACAAAGGACCATGCCCATATCAGTATGGAGGCGTAAGTCAGCAATGCCATCAATGCCAGGCATGGCCCAAATTGCAGCTCTATGTCATACGATAACTTATTAACAGTATTTCTATGATATCTAGTATTAATGTCATATAAAGCACTGGTTGAAAAGTTATTGGACGATAAACAAGACATGATAACTGCCTAATGCCTATTGTTTATACATTTTATCGTTTACAAACAGCATTGCTATTAGTTTTCCACAAGGCACTTCGTAATCATCACATAAGCTAGGCCAGATCAGTGTTCATTTACATACTTAAATGTCTGTAAACATTTCACTTATTTGGAATTATATAGTCTGTCTCCATAGTATCTCCATCTATATAAATGTGAAAACAATTTGGTTACATACAAAACTTAAGTAGGTACTTGAATAAATAATAATATGGAAAGAGTACTCCGTAAAACCGCAACACTACCACAAGGAATTAATAAATCGGCTAAAGAACGTGTGGAACCGCTATAAATTGCACTTTTAGTGCATGAATGAATGAAACATTATTTATCATAGGTACTGCAAAGTAAACAAGTCTTTTTTTTTCGTTTTTTTATCCAGTGCTTGATAGGTTTCAAAATTAACAACTTAATTCTAGTTTTCATTTATTAGGACGATCTTGTAATTTACTTTCTCTGGGCATTTCTGGGGCACAGATGGGCATGGTCCTTTTTGATTTGTCATCTTTCTTATATAATGGCTTAACAATTGATAATTTTAAGGATTCCGGGAATTTACCACTTAGTAAACAATTATTTATGATGTCACAAAGTGTAGTCGCTATAATAGACGCTACTCATTTAATTATTTTGGTGTGAATATTATCATACCCAGTACCGTTCGTGTTTTTCAGTTTTTTTATTATTGAGATAACATCTTTCGGTACCACTGGTTCCATAAACATAGAATTGTATGATTTTATATTTATATCAAGATGGTAACGCTGACTATCTACAAAATAATCGTTAAAATGTTGAGCTATGCATTTAGGGTTTGATATGTATTGACCATTTATGTTAATATTATTGATAGTTATTTTAGGAACATTCGATTTCATGGAATTAATCACCCTCCATGTTGCTTTAGACTAATTAGTGCTTGTCTCAATAAAGTGACTGTTTTGTGCTTTCTGAGTTTGTTTTACAACATGGTGGTACCTCCTAGAAAATGTTTGGAAAGCTAATTTTGTATTATTATTTGGTGTCAGCCTATATTTCCATAACATAGCACGTTTGTTTTTGCTGCACATTTGAATACCTCTAGTGATCCATTTAGGCCTGAAAACAGTCGATACTTTAAACCTCCTTACAGGAAAGCAAAGATCATAAAATAATTTAAATAGGTTGTAAAAAGAATCAAAGCTTTCGTTAGGATCCTTCACTTCATAAACTTCACTAAAGCTTAAGCTCTCGATGCATTTCTTAAATAAGTTAATGTTTTCTATGCAATAATCTCGTCTCATTTTATAGTAAAACTTCAGAACACACGTTCGTTTTACTGGAAATTTCATTAATTGCGCTGTATGATCTGATACGCCTAATTCCAATATTTCTGTTTTACAACCGCGTAAATTGTGGAATATGTTATCTAAACACGTACCGCTGCTGGGTTGCGTAGGTTTGTCGATTCCTATTTTAAGGTTAAATTCGTGTAGTATATTTCTCAAATGCAAAGATTTTTTATTTAATTGTAACATGTCAATATTGAAATCGCCACATATTATTATTCTCTGTTCTTTTTTATAACAAAATAAACTAATTATTGATGTCAAATTATTAAAAAATATGTCAATTTTACTTGTGCCTGGAACCCTATACACACATAGTATTATAATTTTATGGTCACTTAATTCCACTGCACATCATTCAAACGTATTGGAAACATTAAATTTTTTTACTGATTCTATCTCCGAGAACTTTATATGGTTATGGACTAAAATACATGATCCACCATTTCGATTAGGTCTAGTGAAAAATGCAGCTAATGTAAAATAAGGAATTTTAAGAAAATCGATGTCGCTCAATTTCATATTGTGTTCAGTAAAACACAAAATGTGTACTCTTTTATTATTGTGTACAAATGTATCTAAACATTCCGTTATAATATCACTTTTACCCAAAAGACCATTAATGTTTTGATGAATTATATTCAAATAGTTATACACGAAAAAAATTTGATTACAATGACTTGTACTAGAGCTAGAGACATTCAAAGAATTACAAAATAATGAATCTTTTTTTAAAGAAATTTCAACGTCAGTTACATTATCCACACTTTCTAAGAAAGATGTATTATAATTATTGATTAAATATTCTAAATTTACAAATATATTTTTCATGCCATAATTGTTAATTCTTCCACTATGCTTCATAAACATAGAGTAGTCACATGCTAAGTCAGAGTTTGAATCATAAATTGTTGCATAATTTATGATTTGACGACTTTGACGGCCGGTTGGCGTAGCGGGAGTGTAAGCGACTGCTACGTCGATGGTCGCGGGTTCGATTCCCGCTCAAGTCAAACATTTGTGTGCATGAACATGGATGTTTGTCTTGGTCTGGGTGTGTCTATGTATATAATATGTTATATACATAGACACACCCATATAATATGTATGTATTTACAAAAAAAAGTATATATGTATGTTTATCCATTATCTAGTACCCATAGTACAAGCTCTGCTTAGTTTGGGACTAGATGGTGTTGTGTGAATGTGGTAGAATATTATTATTTTTATTTATTATTATTATAATTATAATTTTGTAAGTCAAAATAAATTAAATTATTGAACATTTCAATCCTAAAGTTATACATAGTTGAATAATAATTATATTTGTATGTAGGCAAACATAGTATTAAGTTAGTGTGTTGTACTGATATTAATGTCTCACGTATATTCGTTACTAATTTGAAATAATTATTACTCTGTTGAAAATCCTTTTCCCCTATAAAAATCAGGCAATAGTCCCTCATTGTGAAGTTTTTCAATTTAGTGTCAATGTTATGCAATAGTTAACTTACTCCACAGTTATGTGATAGATAGTGACATATTTTATGTTCAGGAAAGGATTTCTCAGCTAAAGTTCGTATGGAGTTGATTGTATTACTACTAATAATACACAGTTTGCTTTTTTTGTCATCACATCTTGTTTTGTTTGTAGTTTCCGCATAGGTGTCTGTGGTAACGACGACGGTTGATAGGATGTGTTCTCATTCTGAACAAATGACATAGAAGTAGTAGATGCTTTATATGTCGGTGTACCATGATTTTTCGAATTGTCGCTGGATTTTTTTGTTGATTTGCTCAGTCTGTTAGGAGTAGATATTTTTACATTTTTGTGCTTATTAGGTGCTCTAAAGTCATTGCTTAAAATTTTTATGACAGATTTAAACATTTTTATGCTTGTTATTCATTTATTTTATGGTATTTTTTAAACCTGTGTTTTCTAAAGACAAGTTGTTTATTTCTTCATGTGCTGCCTGCAATTGTATATTGAGCTCACTAATTTGTCTCTTGAGATCTTCAATTTCAACATTCTCAATCGAAATATTCGGTAAACTGTTTGTGGTGCCATCTATTATCGAGTTATGAGAACTGTCATCGTCTGATATTGCTGTTATCGATTGAGAACGGTTCCTACGAAACATGATATTTTCTAGGAAATTCATTTTATAATTCTCAAAAAGTCAACTCTGCGGCTGAGGTTTGATCCGACGACTTAGACAACGCCAGTCCGTATGTGTACTGATTGAGCCACACAACTCAGTAATGCTTGAAAGGGAATAAAAGAGGGAATTAAATAAAAACTCTTAAAAAGGCGAAACGGAGTTCGCTGGGTCAGCTAGTATAATATAATAATTCATTTATTACAAGCATAAACTCATAGAAAAACATTCATTATAAGACACTAAAATTTCAACTTTAAATTAAATGACAGTGGGAATACATATCTTAATACAACATTTAAATTAGGTATTCAATCATCATGTCAATATTCAACTTAATCATACAATAATCTTAATATATAAAATCCTAGCGTTACTGACTGACTGACAGACACGCTACAGCCGAAACTATTGGCCGCAGGCAGCTGAAATTTGGCATGTATGTTCCTTGGGGACCGTAAGGGTGCACTAAGAAGGGATTTCCCGAAATTCCCACGGGATCGGCCAAAACGGGTAAATTAAAAAAAAAATGCAGGCGTAGCTGCTGGCGTCCTCTAGTAATAATTATATAATCATGTCAAAAGTAATAAAAAAATCAATACACATTCATACATAAAACCAAATTAACACATTATAGGTATTGCACACATTTAAGGTATTATATACGTAGTTATACAGTTTCTTTATTGCACCTAGACTTTATCTTGCAGAAGAGATATAGTTATAAAGGGAACCCTTACAGTCTTATATTGTTAAGTGAAATTTGCCATAGCTGCGCATTGGAAAAGGAAAAGCTTACTCAAGAAGTATAGATTTTTAGGAGGAAGCAGATAAGAGAATATACATTCTCTATTTAAATTATCATAACTATCTATCTATTGCAGCCTTTTGTTGTTCGTCTTCGAACATAGGCCTCCTCTCCAATCTTCTATTTTCTCCTGTCTCTTGCCACTTGCATCCAGTTAGTACCGGCTTGCTGCCGGATATCGTCAGTCCATCTCTTAGGCGGCCTTCCTCTGCCCCGACTATTAGCGCGGGGTCTCCACTCAAGGGTTCTCCTGACCCAACGGTCATGGCTCATTCTGGCGATATGCCCCGCCCATCTCCACTTACGTCGTTCTATCTCCTCGACCACGTCCCTGACTCCTGTGGTTCTCCTGATCCACTCATTAGTCTTGTGATCCATCAGTGAGACTCCGAGCATTAACCTCTCCATTGCACGCTGCGCGACTCGAAGCTTTTCAGCAGACCTCTCTGTCATCATAACTAGTTTAATCCAATAAATCTTCAATTTTTCCTACCTCCATCCAGTACACGACATTGTTATCAAGCGATACGCAATTAAAACCATCCAACCTCGGCTAGATTCCGTACAATAATAAGGCTCGAAGTTTACAAAGGTATAACATGAATAGACGGTACTCCTCTGATTGTATAACGAGCAACGATGCATAGACGCATTCAAGAGACGCTTTTCAATTCGATTGCTACGTCTGTCTCTCGGTTTTGCAATGATACACACGTGCAAACTGATTAGCGAACATTTTTATAGATTTTTATGTCTGGCATAAAACTGGACGCTAAAGGTCCCTAAAACCATAAACAATTCATTATCATCATACTACGGAATTCAATATTTGATCTATAGATAGACCTGTAGATTTTAGATTCGTTTTTGATATAAGCTCCATACAAAATATGTCAAACACGCATCTCGAATCTCAAAATCCATGTATGGTTCGAATATTGAAAATGGCCGTTAGTGTTATCCTGATTGCATCCAAGAGATTCACCTCAAACTGTCAATAGTAGGAATCGAATCCACAAGCTTCGGCGTCGCCCTCGGAGTCAGGGTCTGTAATTCATATTCAGCAGGCCAATAAATTGTGACATTTGTGACTATTGTATGATCTCTCAAATATTTCATCTCAACGGCATATTGCAGTCCACTGCTAGCCGTAGGCATCCTCCAGTGGACGTCACAAGAGCCGATCTCCTGTTTTGGCCACTACAAACTCGTCTTTATTTATTCTAAGTTTGACTTCACCCACGGCTCCGTCCGTTTGGGAATAGTTCCACACGGCATCGGCAGAGCAATGGGCGCAGTCTCGAAGAGGGTTAAGTACTTAGCCCTCACGGGATGGGAATTTCCAAAACCCTCTCGTAATGCTTCTCTACACTCTCCAAGGAAGGAACATGTAAAATTTTAGCTAATTGCTACCAGAAGCTTAGGTTGTGCGTTGTCTGTAAGTCAGTTTGTAACGCAAGAATTGTATATAAATTGATAAATTATCGCTGTCTGAACTGGTGGTCAGTATATCTCTGCCTTATGACCACGTCGAATAAACTTCTGTATCGAGTTTAAAGTTCGCGGGCGAGTTTAACTGAATTATACTACGAACGAACGTTCCACGTTTATTGTTTATTTTTATGTGATCTGGCAATTGGATGATAATGGTGGATTTTATTATAGGGGTATATCATTTTCAGTAAGCTTGTTTATAATAATTATATTAAAAAAGGACAGGTTACAAGTACCCTTAACCGAAGAGCATGCATGAGAAATTTGATAGGAGTGAATGAAGCAAGAGAGATATGTCAGGATCGTTGCAAATGGCGTTCCGTAGTCTGTGCCTACCCCTCCGGGAAACAGGCGTGAGTCTATGTATGTATGTAAAATAATTATGACACATTGCTGGGCACAGGCCTCTTCTTATTATGAGAAAGGTTAGCACACAAAACAAACCACCTGACACAGTGCGGATTGGAATAGTTCTCATATCTTTCGAGAGCATTATGGAGAACTTTTAGAAGTGCAGGTTTCATCGCTGTGGTTTCCTTCACTGCTCAGCAAAGCGATAATAATCTATTAAATACGCCCTTCGAAAAGTGATTGGTGCGTCATATGGTCTCATTATGTCTCCATTAGGTTATCGCTGCCCTATTATAAGAAGTAAGTAGGCACCGCTCTCACTTTAATTTCATTAACATTTAACTAATATTAATTTCAGTCGACCGGCCAAATATTTATTCGTACACTATTAAAAAAAATACTACCGATCCTACTACTCATTCGACGTGTAGACCCATTTCATTCATCAGAAATGTCTGTCAAGGTATCAACCCAATTTAAGCGTAAACTCACTGTTCGTCTATCAGTAATTGGAAGGATATATAACTAAAGAGCCACCGATTGTCCTCCATCAATACCTGCCATCGAAAACCCGTACCCTTGCGAAACACTGAATCAAAAACTTACATTACAATAAAAAAATACGAAGTAAAATCAACCTTGTTGATACCTCTATAGAGTTTAATAAGTATAGCGAATGTATATGGTATTTGTCAGTCTGAAAATGTCAACAATAGGGATTCCTCACATGTCGAGTCATTGTCATACTGTCCCCGTCACTGGGTTCTAGATATTAAAAATTCCAGCCATAACTCCATTTTATATCATGGTATTAAAACTTAAAGTATTAGTAATGTTTATTTTGTACAATATTAAACATTCTGATGAAATAATTCAAGATATTGCTGCGAATAAAGAAATTGTGGGACAAGGGTTCATTTTGTACTGAGTGTATTAGCATGGAGGTCAAAATGTCAGTCATTAAAGTCAAGCCGGATTCCTTTATTTTGTATTAAATGTTTAGCTTTTGTAGGTCAAGCGAACAAAATTGCGTCGTCGACTGTATTGTTAGTAGGCAGAAAGTTGAGTATTCGTAATGTATTGCGTAGCGGTGCGCCAAAGTTCACCTACATTTTCAACTCCGATAATTGGAAATCCGAAAATGTTCTTCCTAACATTTTTCTTCCTAACAATCACAATTCCTAACTACTCTGCCTCTAATGTTCATAATTCCGAAGCATTCAACTTCATAATGGCAGTAGCAATAAACATCTATTCAACTTTTATTTGTGTTCCTATATTTTTTCAACATAACTATATTTTACACTATTATTCAAAGTCATATCTTTTTTGTTTAGATTTCTTTTTATTCATAATTATATACATTAATATTGCACAACTTTATATTCACATTACATGTATAACATACTCGTATGTATAAGAATATTATAGTACCATGGTAGGTACAAGCAGTTAAATACATGTTTACATATAGGTACACATTTCAATTAAATTATTTTAATATTAGCGGCTATAGCTTTCAAATAATCATTTTTATTGGTGTATTTTGCTTTCTAGAAACAAATCGGTCCTATTCATAATTATTGGTTTAGGTTAGGTTAGAACTGTGACCAACTACGCGCGAGCCGAGCGAGCGAAGCGAGCGGTGCCGCGGCAGCGGCCGGCGAGCGCTACCTCGAAATTGGTCGCGAAAGGTTTCTAGTTTTTTTTTTTCATAGTGCCCCCAAGACGACAGTCTAACCCACTTGGTAAATGTTTCTTTCTGAGTATGAGTGAAAATTTATATATTTATTTTTATAGTCTCACGCCTGTATCCCCGAAGGGGTAGGCAGAGGTGTAACATTACACCCACATTTCGCCATGAATTTTTAGGTCCCACGTAATAGGGGGCGAGCCTATTGCCGTTACCGGGCACATCAGCAGATTCCGAGCTGCTACTGAGTATTCGGAAAAACCCAGTAACACTTGCCCGACCCGGGTATCGAACCCGGGACCTCCGATCAGCAGTCGCATACGCTATCCACTGGACCACGGAGTGAGTGAAAATATTATGATAATTATGTTTAGGGATAAAAGCGTTATGATAAAAAACAGTAGGAGTTTAAATATATTTACATTAATGATATTATTAATTAAAATTTTCGGCAACATGAGTGTTATGAACATCACCGGTTGCACTACAAATACTATGAATGAAAACTTTAGGATGAAACATTTTAGGAAGAGTGATCATTAGGATTACAAATCGTTAGGAAGAACAATTTCAAGTAAACAACTTTAGGTGAGCCAATATGGACCCATTGCGTAGACTAGGGTTGTACTAAGTTGTAATATTAGGTTGTATCAGGGATTGAGCTTTTAATATCTTTGACGAAATACTAGGTACACAAATAGCTATTAGATACCCAGTGATACCATAATAGATGAAGACCGAAAAATGTAAAGTATTTTGTTGTCTTTTATTTTCTATCCCTGCTGTTTTAATAGTAGTACAAAATATTTTTATTTAGGGTTATAATATACCAAAACTAAAAAATAATCGAACTATGCATAGATTTTAATCATTTCGGCAAAACAATAACCGATTTTGACAAGTTTATAAAATGTTAATAACAGCTGTCAAGTACTTTACTAGTAAATACTGTAACTGAATTGGTATGGGCAATAAATACGTCTCACCTCTCGTACCTATCATACTTATGACGATAAATACTTCTCAACTCAAGCATTACCTAAAGTATCCACACAGACTAAATCCGATAATTATATGCATTAGAAGCACCCGCCATGTCTTACTGCGAGTAAAACTAGTGCAAATATTAACCTTAATCAATGTATGGTCTACCAAAAATACACAAGGAAAACGCTCCTCTGCGCCCGATAGTTAGTCAGATAGGCGCACCAACTTACAGACTGGCTCAACACATGGCAAAGATTCTCTCACCGCTCAAAGGCAATACGAGAGCACATGTCAAAGATTCCTACCATTTTGTCAGTGAAATCAAACACATACATCTCTCCGACAAGGAAACTATGGTTAGTTTTGATATACAGTCATTATTCACATGCATACCAGCACATGACTGTATAGAAATTACTAGAAGGAAGCTGACAGAAAACAACATGCCTGAGGAATATGCAGAAATACTTAAACACTGCCTGACAACGGGCTCTCTGTTATGGGACAAGAAATACTACATACAAGTAGACGGTGTAGCAATGGACTCTCCAGTATCCTGACAACGGGCTCTCTGTTATGGTACAAGAAATACTACATACAAGTAGACGGTGTAGCAATGGGCTCTCCAGTATCGCCCATCGTTGCAAAATTTGACGAACAGTTGACTATATTTTGTGTAGGTATAATAATAAAATTACTCTTATGAGCCACTTTAACTAAGTATAGCATATCAATCCTATAATTCTCTACACAAGAAAAACAAATTAAATATCAAATTGAATATACTAAAAGCAATATCTAGCCTATTAAAATATAAGCTCTGACACAAACAGTGAAACAAACTAATCCGATTACAAAGCCTACAGGCTCATTAAGCCGAAATTGCATACTAGCATTATATACATCAAACAACAAAGAATACGAAGTATTATCTAAGCTTCTTGTTTGTTGTTCTATAAAATGTATGACGGGGGACATGAATTTAATGAAAACACTCAAGCATTAGCCCTCTGATCTGCCTTTGTGAGGGATATTAAAAAATAAGTTTTTTCTCTTTGGTGTGTTTAAATTTTTAAGTGGAAATGTTTGGCCATTTGCTTATAGGTAATGCCGCACGAAAAATTAGATGCTTAATTTGAAAAAGAATTCGTTTTAAATGCTACGCTTCTGACTATAATTATGCTTCTGACTATTTATTTTTTGTTGAAATGGGTGATTTTATTTTTCTTAATTTCTTTCTTTTATGAATTTGATTTATTATTTTACTGTTGAAGATTACAAAAAGATAATTAATTGATTTGAATTATTAAAGCTACGAATATGACACGAAACATTCTTCTTTGTTTTGGTTTTTAGCTGTTTTGTTGCTGTGTTTTGCGATTCGCCAAAATTTTTAAACGAATTACGTCGACTGCAGACGGAGGTTGCAAAAAAAACCGATTTCCAATTAAGATTTTATTAAAATAATGAATTACAGAGAAATTTTCTAAGTCTAATTATTACTACTAAAAGAGATGTCTATTGGTCAATGTTAGAACCAAAAGTGCCATAGGTATTCCTATAATTAATTTACATTAACAACGGAAATGATTGCGAAAGCTAACTAGAATGATCGACAATGACGTCTATGCTGAATCGGCGCCTCGTGTCTTCGTGCTGTTGCAATACGCAGTTAACGATGTCGCGTAGTCAGCAATCTGCCTATTACACCGTAGTGGTATAGTCAGCGATCCGCCTGCTACACCGTAGCGTAACACCTCCCCCCGTAGATCAGCAACTATTTGTCAGCAGCCGTTGAAAATGTTGCTGTGATGCTGCTGGGAATAATCTTCATTTCAGAGGGATGAATGCGACCTTCCGATTCCATTTCATGGGTTTGATGTTCTTCATTAGCTCTTGAAGGATTGGATGTCATCCCTGTCCTTTTCAGTTGACGCCGTTTCCATACGAGTACAATACTTAGTGCAATTGCACCGAATAGTATTAGGTAGATAGGTATCGTAGTGTGATAGATACTCCAACTTTCAACCTGTGTAAGCTTGACTGGTGATTGCAGGGAGATTTTCCTGTAGCTGTCATGAAGGTTTTCAAGGTTGACGGAGTTTAGCCTGATTGATGTTTCTTCTAAGTCAGATTGAGGTGAAGATGGTTGTAGAATTTTCAGAGCATTGCCTTTGATGCGGTTATCAGTAT
Organism: Euclidia mi; assembly: GCA_944739405.2. Taxonomy (NCBI): domain Eukaryota; kingdom Metazoa; phylum Arthropoda; class Insecta; order Lepidoptera; family Erebidae; genus Euclidia; species Euclidia mi. Next base: position 13,164,256 of record OX123194.2, on the reverse strand, counting down.
TAGTAACTGTAAACTTTGGAGTTCTTATGAAGCAATTGTGCGGTATTACAGCGAGATAACTACCATGGAGAATCTGGTATTGATCTTGGCCACAAGAGATTTGAACTTTTGTAGGCTTTGGGAAGCTGAGTGTGTAATGTTTTTCGTCCAGTTGTTCCAGCGCTTCCGAGGTTAAGACGATTGGTGTTAGTTTGCAGGAATCTACTTGCTGTTCTGTAATGAGCTGTTGGATGCAGTGCGGTGTGGTTCGTAGCCCATTGTTGAGTTTCTCCTCGCAGAGATACCATGAGTCAAACTTCGGGCATTCAGCCTCCATGTACAAAGAATATGTTCCATGAATTGCTATAAAGGGTAGACTGGGTATAAGGGCCAGGTTATCTTTGTTAGGTACAACGGATAATTTGTATAAGGTGAAAGTTTCGGGAGTGGCAATTGGAATGTTTATAACTATAACTATTTTCCTGTTGTTATAGTAAGAACCTAACTTTAAAATATTATAGTATTCTCTAAGCTCAACTTTTATAATCTGGTTGGCAGAATACAACGTTTTGATTTTATTTAACATTTCCTTAAGATTACCTAAACTTATCATAGAATGCATTGAGCTCGATGCTCGAATAAAAGCTAACATATATTCTATTTTATGTAACTCCTCAAAGAGAGTATCTATGTTATCATTTAAAATTAATAAGTACTGTGCCAAGTGTGCATAACCGACAAAATCCCTTGTATAATTTGTTATAGTGTAAGTTAATGTGTTACTTAAACTTTTCTGATTTTCAACTATTTTATTTAATATTTCAGTATATTTAAACATCCATTGCTTACTTAAACTTATGTGATCGTTAAATTCCGTCTCTAATTTATTATCGTTTTCCTGTAACATTCGTAGAGCTTTATCATATTTAATAGCGTCGGTATAATCTAGGTTGCCTGAAATGCTTTTGATTACAGAACCTAAACCATCAATGAGTCCACGCCCACTACGGCTTGGTTTAAAACTATCCAACAATGAAGACGTTTCATCTAGCTTATTTCTAAGATAACTCATGTGCGGTTCAAATACAGCTAAGGTTCTATTATTAACTTGAGGTTTAAATTCATCTAATTGAGATTTTACTAAGTCAATTTTAGTCTGAATATCGTCTAAATCAATGTCAAGCAGAAATGAATGGTAATGTGATATTAATTTTGTCCGTCCTAGCTTAAAAGGGAGAAGTCCCGGTCCGTCTTCCAATGAGTCAAGTAATACGTCCTCCGCGCAGGTTAGATGGGTCAGTAGCATCAGAGGCATCCCGTAACAATGGTTGGTTGTTAGGTTTATTCTTAAGTCGTGATTTGGCAACGGGACCACGTTTCCCTTTAGTGTAAATGTGGATCGGTAGGTCTGCAAGAACAGTGTCCTGAGTATATCGAGGTGCGAGCCTTTGCCTGTTTGCCAAAGGACTCTTGACAAAGACTTGTTGATTCGGTTCATACTCCTTTTCAGGGTCGCGATCTTTATTCCGGTTCTCAATTAATGTTGTTCGATTATGTATAGACGGTTCGTTAATAACTTCATATAATTTTATCATTTTCTGGCGATGGTCTTGTACGTATTGTTGAAGCAAATGGGATGATAAATCTATGTCTAAGGGGTCTCGTGGATCTGTGTGTCCAGTTATTACTTCGATAGGCCTACATTTAGTAAAACTATGTATTGTATTGTTATATGCCAATATAGCGTAACTCATCAAATTAACTACGGGTTCACTTGATTTTTCCAATTTTAAAATGCGTAGATGTTCTAATAAGGTTGAGTGTAATCGTTCAACCATACCGTTATCGTTCGGTGTATGGGCTAGGGTCTTATGGTGATGGATCTTATGAACTCTAGTAAACTCTAAGAATAACTGATTTGAGAATTCAGGCCCATTGTCGGTGACTATTGATAAGGGGACACCGTGATGACTGCTAAATGTTAGAAAGGCTTGCACTACACTAACTGCAGTACCATCTCTAAGATGATACGCTTGGGCATACTTCGAGAATGCATCTATGATGGTAAGATATTTCTCGTTTTGAGCGGTGAATAAATCTAGATGTACTACACTAAATGGCTTGCTAGGTGGAGGAACAACACAGAATCTCTGTTTAACTGGGTTTCGGTCGTATTTAGCCTGTCCACAAATTGTACACTCATTTATGTAATTTACTATGTGTTCTTTCATTTTAGGCCAGTAATACTTATGAGATAACGCGAGGTGACATTCATTAATACCGCGATGGTTCGTCTTTCCCTCGTGATACTTTTGAATGATTTCTTGCTGGCGTAGATATTCTTTAACGTTCTCTAATTCGGTTTTAGCTAAAATTAAATTCATTGCGGAACTTTTAAATGTACTCTGTATGATAGGTATGATTCTGTACATGGCTAAGGGTGGATGTATAATAAGGCCAGTTTTAACCTTGGGGTTCGCGTATTCCTTAATCGCGTTTATAACGTCTTCTTCTAGGTTAGAGTCTGATACTTGTATTGATGTACGAGTGTGAGTTTCGAAGGGTTTAGAGACTGTAGGACGCTTCTTTATGTCATTAACAACTGTGACACATATCTGACGGCTAAATTTATTGAGAGGTTCATCTGTGATTGGTATTTCTAAAATAGGATTCTCTGCACTAGTGTGAGCTGTGAGTGTAGTGGAGTCAGTGACGGATGGGGCTTTTTGGGACGTGTTAACTACAACGGAACTTATCTCCTCGTTGTTAATTTCAACGCGAGATAGTGCGTCGGCATTTGTATTACTTTTACCTTGCTTGTATACGACTGTAAAATTATATTCACTTAATTTTAATCGCCAACGTGTCAATCTTGAGTTAGGCTCCTTTAGATTCATAACCCATTGAAGAGGTTTATGATCTGTTACTATTTTAAATTTGCGTCCAAATAGGTAAGGCCGAAAATATTTGGTCGCCCATACTATAGCCAATAATTCTTTCTCTATTGTACTATAGTTCATTTCACTAGTATTAAGAGTTCTAGAGGCATATGCTATTGGCTTGTCCGATCCTATTGTCCCTTGAGATAATATAGCGCCTATTGCTACGTTCGATGCGTCAGTGGTGAGTATGAAATCTTTTGTGAAATCTGGATATTGCAGTATTGGGTCGTTGGTGAGTAATGTTTTACACTTAGAAAAACAATTAACGTAATTTGGATCATTCAATGAAATCTTTGACCCTTTTTTCAAGCATTGTGTCATGGGTTTTGTGATTTTCGCAAAGTCTGGTATGAATTTCCTATAATAACCTAAAAGACCTAAGAAGCGTTTTATTTCTGTTGCAGTTTTAGGAATCGGGAATTTTTGTATTGCAGCAATCTTATCAGGGTTTGGTTTTATTCCATCTTTACTTATTATATGTCCTAGGTATGCGGTCTCGAGTTTTAAAAATTCTGATTTATCCATCTGGATTTTAAAGTTGGACTCGCGGAGTTTTTGGAATACTTTTTCTAAATTTATGATGTGTTCTTGTAATGATGTGCTAAATACGATGATATCATCCAGGTAGACCAGGCATATGGTGTTCTGGAGGTCTTTAAGGACACTATCCATCACCCTTTGAAAGGTAGATGGAGAATTTTTAAGTCCCATTGGCATGCGCATAAATTCAAAATGTCCGTGCTCTACGTTAAATGCCGTTTTGGAAATATCGCTGGGATTCATCTCGACTTGATAAAACCCGCTTGCAAGGTCAAGGGTGGTGAAATAGTTACAGTTTCCAAGTTTATCTAACACGTCATTGATGTTCGGGATTGGATATTTATCATCTAAAGTTTTTTCGTTTAGTTTCCTAAAGTCTACGACAATGCGACACTTAACCTTTCCTGATGCATCAGCTTTCTTGGGAACAACCCAGATGGGGCTGCTCCAAGCAGATTCTGAAGGGCGAATTATTCCTTGTTCTAGCATTTTGGCTATCTGGTCCCTAACTTCTTGCCTATGTACAAATGGATATCTATAAGTTTTGGTGTAAACTGGTATCTCATCTGTCGTGCGGATGCTGTGTTTTATTCTATTCGTAAAGGTAAGTGGTTCTCCTTCAATATAAAATACGTCAGCATACTGGGATACTAATTTTTCTAAGTTAATACGCTCTTCGGGATTTAAATGATCCGTGCGCAGGCGAGATAGAACTTGTTTTACGCGAGACGGAGATATGGGTTGCGTACGCGTGCACTCGATATTAAAGATTTCTGCACTAACAGGTTTGTCCATGGAGAAAATTATATCATTCGGCGTCGGGTTATAAATTTCTATATAAGCTCGGTTATTATGAACACTAGTTATACACTTATTAATACGGCAGTTTGATATAAATTGCTGGGGAACGAACGCATCACCGTCATGGAAGTTAACAGGAATTCTAACAATTTTAAATGAATTTGCAGGAATAATGTCTTCATAAAGATTACAGTTACGGGAGTTATACATAGCTATGGGATTCACTGCATTTTTCGTTACTAATTTATTGTTCTTTAAATCAATATTGGACTCCCATTTTTTTAATAAATAAAGACCGATCAAACCATCAAAATATTCGTGAAATTTATAAATGTAAAAGGTTACGTCATTACGATCATTGATTTCCTGAAAACAAGGTAAGTTAATAGAGTAATCATTTCGTGTAGTAGCAGGCACATTGGTAACCTCAAAGGGATCGTAATTCCAAGGTAAATGCGGATAATATGTTGCTACAGCTTCAGGGCTAATGAAAGATTGGTTTGCACCAGTATCTATAAGAAGTTTCAGTGGGGGATCTGATATTTGCACATAAGGTAAGTACCGCTGAGTTTGTAAATTGATTTCTATTTTAATTCGCTTAATTTCGGGCCTATCTGAAAATTTTTATCGTCACAAGATGAATCTTCCTCAGAAGGAGCTTCGCCGGATGCTGAAAAGTACATTTCTGGGTAAGTAGTAGTCATGTGCTGTGTCATGTCATCGTTTTCACCCGTGTATCCAGTCTGGTCGTAATAGTCATAAGCATAGTTGTCAGGGTAGGCTTCATAGTAAGGTTCGTAATAGTAACTACTGTCATAGCACTCATTGAAGTTCATCTCCCTAGGTTTGAGATAATTGGTTGGTGGTGGGTTTCCAAATTTAGACCAATCGTGCCCGCGTATTGGCATTGGTTTAGGAACGAAATGAGACACGCCGCTCATTGGCTTGGGTGTATCATTCGTATTATTAATTCTAGGTGGGGGCATTCTAAATGTATTATTCTGAGGGTTGGCATTAAAAGCACTTTGAGGGTTGTAATTTGGTGGTCGCGCACTGAACATTTGGTGAGTGCGAGATGGACCTCGGTACTGTAAAGGTTGAGGTGACGAGTTAAAATTTGGTCTCCAAATTTGTGGAGGGCGAACTGGCATCATCATCATGTTATGGTTAGAACGTGAAGGCCCTGGCATGTTAAACGCGTATGATTTTTGGGGCGCTGAATTATTGAATGAAGCTGAGGGCGTATTAACTAATGGTTTAAAAGAATGAGCTGAATGTTTCTTTTCAGATACGTTAAAGGTTTCATTCCGTTGTTGGAGATATAAAGTATTAACCTCTTCCTGTACATATTCTAGCGCCTTTTCTATAGTATCTGGGCGCATGCACCTAATGCGTGAACCTAACGGGTCCTTAAGTCCGCGTACGTATGCTTGTAGGGTCAGTTTCTTATAAAGGTCACGTTTAGAGTCGATAGTCGTTTGTACTGTCTCATGTAAGGTCTCATAGGTCATAATAGTGCTAAACAAATTCTGGCACTTCTCATAATATTCCTGAGGCGAATTTAAACCCTGTGTTAACAATGCCAAATCATTATAAAGTGAGGTTTCATCGCGCTGATCTGCAAAATTATTGACCAGAGCACTACGTATACCGCTCCAATTTTCCGGGATTCCATTTGAGTTAATTAATCGCGCCGCGGGACCAGTGATTTTGTTTAAGATTCCGTTAATCAAAGTTAAATTTATAAGTTCGTAACCAGGCAATGTATTAACATACTGTATGACCAATTGATCGCAAAGCTTAAAAAATCTTGTTAAGACATTCGGGTTCCCGTCAAATTCCGGGACAATGCGTAAAGCCTTGTAGATTTCATCTATTGAAGGCGTTGTAGGTACTGCCATTTCGTCAGAAAAAGATAAATCCGAATCACTAATATCTCTATTTAAATCTAATTGATCTAATCTAGGATTTCTTAACCTAGGATTCCGCGATTGCCTGGGATGGAAAATCTTGGAAAATTTAGGATACACGTTAAAATAAGGAAAGCAACTCAAGAACTATTCTAGAGTACTTACATATGCATCTTAGAATGGTCTCTCTGCGGTATCGATGTCTGGATACACCTCGTCTGTAGCTCGTTCGTAGATTCAGGATACTCGGGTCGCTGCTTGAAAGCCGCTCGGGCGACACGCGAACGCGGATATCGATGTGAGATGTCCCTAAGATTCGCGAACCGGCTCGCGAGTATCCTACCGACTGCGCCAATTACGTCGACTGCAGACGGAGGTTGCAAAAAAAACCGATTTCCAATTAAGATTTTATTAAAATAATGAATTACAGAGAAATTTTCTAAGTCTAATTATTACTACTAAAAGAGATGTCTATTGGTCAATGTTAGAACCAAAAGTGCCATAGGTATTCCTATAATTAATTTACATTAACAACGGAAATGATTGCGAAATCTAACTAGAATGATCGACAATGACGTCTATGCTGAATCGGCGCCTCGTGTCTTCGTGCTGTTGCAATACGCAGTTAACGATGTCGCGTAGTCAGCAATCTGCCTATTACACCGTAGTGGTATAGTCAGCGATCCGCCTGCTACACCGTAGCGTAACAAACGAACTAAATATCTAAATATTATGTTTACAAAATTTAAGACTGCCAACACATCGTGTTCAAGTTATAACCGAATTTGCCTTTACGTAATCATTTTTATTTGATAAATTCTGTTTCACGAGAGACATAAAATACGTCCAGAAACTGAGACTAAGACCATATAAGATTTGAATTTAGAAAACATACTTTATACGAAAGTCTATTACTGAACGTAACTTCAAAGCGAGCTATAATATATTAATTTTTCATCTGGCAACATCGTCGGCGGGGTTAACGACTTGTTGAATTTTGCAATCTAATTGACTGTTCTTGTAGGGCATATACTTATTATTCTTTTATGATTTTATAGTGAAAATTGTGTATTATTTTCGAGAAGTTCTACGATCCACTTCAAAACGATTCAGACAAGAGCCTCTTTAGAGAATATGCCGATTAAATATTGTTGTTTTATTCGTTTGTACTAGGAATTCATTTTATTGTTTTGATTTTATTTTGCTTGTTAATTTCTCGTAATGGAACACGAGGCAACGCCCGACACGATTTCAAAGTTAAGAGAATAATAATACTCTAATTTGTACCTTCCACATCAAACAGGAACACCTGACTACGAGTAGTACGATATTAAAAAGTTCAGGACAGTGCCTAAACTATTACCACTTCAGAAAAGGTACTCCACTAGTTAAAGGCGGGCTACTCGTGTAATCTTTGTTGCTCCGTTGACTAGTCAAATTTTGTAATATATTTCATGCATCATTCAATTCATCTATTATAAGTCATTTTCATCAGAAAAAAGACCGAATCATAGACTGCCAAATACAAAAGACAAAGCTAGTAGTTGGTCATGCAGATGCTCTCTCATTTTCCTCTGTGATTTATTGAAATATAGAAAGACATAGCACAACCAACTCTAAGGGATATCTCGTTAACACGTTTTTCGCAATAACTTATTTCACTTAATTTGTAAGCGAATACTGTGTCCTTTGCTCAATGTATATAGGAAAACCAAATAACTCCATATTACCATATTCGACTGCAGAACCAATGTTACTTTTCGTAACAGTTCGCACAGGTACAGTACGGCCGTTTAACGATGGCGAGTCTGAAGTTCGCGCAGAAGGCGGCGCAGTAATCCCTTTTCAGGAACAACGCGGTGGCAAAAAGCGGGGTGCGCGGGGCGGTAGTCTAGGCCAGTGATGCACGTTATGTAGGTAAATACAAATTAATAGTTTATTCAATCAAAAATTGAAATCGATTAGTTTTATAATTGAATATATTGTTTTTGTTATAATAAAAAAAGTACTAAAAGATATAAAATGAGATAGATTTATTAAACCAAGCAATATAGTGAGATTTTGTTTTTAGTAAAAAAAACAAATCTAATAAAATTTATTTTCTCGGTTTAAAGTCCAGATTTACTTATATCAGTTATCTATTAACGATGACATAAATGAAAAGAGTTGGAACACATTTTCAATCTTTATATTATGTAATTGATTACATGATAATTTATCTAATTAATTTTAATCGATATCAATAAAAATCGATTAAATTGAGCGCCAAAAATGTACATTTATCATCTCTTTTTTACTTTTGAAGTTTTCGGTGCGATATAATTTGTCTCTGCCACACCTTACTATTCGTTTTACTTTCTCTGTCTTGAGTACAGACGATGACAAAAGTATTTATGGTCCATTGAAAAGTTACATTTGGGGTTGCATTTATCAGACGATGCAATTTTATTTCACAGATGTGTGGGAAGGGCTATTGTCAAGTTTGATTCAAATTTATGGGGACGTACCTCTTGTCCCTCGGCCGCCATCTTGGAAAGAGTGCAGATGCAGATAGTTTTTCTTGATTATCTGATAAACTATTGGCCGCACAAAGAATATGTTATCGAGATTTTTGTTGCAAATTAAATTCTCTACATCTTTAATCATGAAACTTTAATCATAATGCAAATAATTATATAAAACATATACCTTTAGATAATGATCTATAGAGGTCCCATGCACCCATGGATACTTATTCATGGGAATCATGGGTGCATACCATGCGTGCCATGTTCCAAATACATACTTATTTGGAATACAACACGCCCGCATTCTTAATTGCGGCTTAAAAGATGTGTCTACCTAAAGAAAAATCTGTTCGATCTATGTTCGTCAACGCAATTTTCGAAAAAAAAAAATACAGCAGCATTCAGGTATGTTTCTTTTGTTTCCGATTGTGCAACAGGCTTATGGATAAGCTTCTAAAATATGCACCATCGTATCCAGTACTGTTTGTAGACCTTAGATTAATGTTATTTATGTTCCGGTTAAAATCTCTGCCACTATTGTCAGATGGGGTGCATTCATCATAAAATACTATTTGTATATAAATTATATAAAGTCTGGCAAAAACAGTTTTCTACACAAGTATACATGCGCGGTAATTCGTAAAGGCTAGCTTCAGACCCGCCATGATTCGTCGGCCGTAGTCTACTGCCATGCTTCGTGTTTACAAAGGATATCTGTTACAGACATTGTGTCCTCGGGCAATTTACCCGCGAAACCGTTCTGATATTTGAAACACAGACAGTTTTTTGTGATATTATTTAATTGTGATATGGGTTTAAAATTAAAAAATACAGTTGGAAGTTTTTTTCGTAGATATTTTGGTCATTTAAATTATCGTCGCACCTATATGAAATTATCTGGTGTTTTAAACTTGTATCATTCATGCAATAGAGTAGACTTAGAGGATCCTTATAGTATGAGCAGGTACTCAGAGCACTTAGAGCAGCATCTTCATAATTACCACTTAAAACAGCATCTCCAAGTATTGTCCTTGTACAAGATATTCACATTATATAGCTCATCCCTTATCAAGCTAGCGTTATCCCTGTGACATTCTAAACTTCCACCTTGAAACCCGAATAATTGCTTTTGTAGCTGGCGTCGGAGCTTATCCACCCAAAGGCATAATTACTATAGTCCAAGGTTGAAATCAATGTCAGGACATTTGATTGCAGCTTTTCAAATTCAAATTTTATTATGAATGTACCTACTACCAGCAGACAGTGACAAGTTAAACTATATTGGGGTGTGATTTTAACAGTTCTTTCCTTCACCATACGAACGGCACATAGGTCAAAGTGTATAAGAACGTGCGTACAGAGGATGTTACTTAATTACATATCAGTATAGCTGTGTTTCGCTACTTCCGTATACAGTATAATTTTAGCATACGTTTTCAAATAAGGAGGCATAAATACATGACATCTTTAAAGGATCTCCATGGGATCAAGGATAGACGACATTATGTGCAGCCTTGTATATAAGCTGTCCCACTACTGGCCACGGGCCTCTTCTCGTGAGACCACAGTCCACCACGCTGACTAACTGCGGGTTGGCAGACTTCACAAGTCTAAGAAAACATTATGGAGAACTCTTAGACATGCAGGTTTACGCGACATTTTTCTTTACCGATTAGCAAAGGATCATCAGCAATTTAACACGTACTGATTCATTCAAGTACGTGTTGAACTTATTCCGAAAAGTCAAAGGTGCGTGCCGTGGATTCGAACCAAAGACCGACTGTGTAGCAGTTTCTCGGTCTCTTCACTAGGCTATCGCTGCTGTCATATGATAGACAACACTACAGCTTAAAGCGGACCCAGAATTCGAATGCCCTTTAACATAATCGATCGCCGCAACGCAAACTTACATCACAGGACTACCGTTTTCTAACATTTCGTGACGACATAATATTGCTATAAATAATTAAAAAGCATTAAACGTTGAGGTAAATCGTCCGCTACTGTTTAATAAAGCAACTTGTGAGGGGAAATGAGGGTAGCTTGTACGTATAAACCTATGAAGTACGAGCCCTCACAAGACGTTAAAACTACGGGACCACTACCATGAGTCACTAAGCAATATATTTTCTCACTTTTTTATTATGTGGATGGAAAATTTCCTTCGGGAAAAGTGAGAGAGTGAAATCACCAATTAGCTAGTTACACAATCTCGGTGAAGACCATTGGAATAATGTTCTCATCTCGCCTTTCATTCAAATGAGACTGTGATGCTCATTTTTCCATCAATCGAGGTATAAAATTGTCAAGTTTAGATAGCAAAAGCAGAAACTAAATGAAGAAAAAATCGGTAGTGCGCGCCATATGTTTTGAACACGAGACCCTGTTCGTCTCCACTAGTCTACTGCTGCCTCGTTGTGAATACGCTCTCCTAATGCGTACCATTTGGTTATGCAAGGAATTGAACTACCACTGAAACTGTTTGGTTTTTTACTTTTAAGACAACATCCGCACTCGGAATAAATGCTGTGTCGCGGAAATTTACAAACATGCATATAAGGAGCACAATTAACGCCCAGAGTAGCAGAGGCCACGCGAAATAAAATGATTTATTATTATTATATTATTATTAGGCCACTACGCCGACCGTGCACCGTGCCGTTACACTCTGACAAGTGCTTTTATTAGATTATACCATTCTCTGTTTATAGTTGCCTACAAGGCATGTTTTACTCCATAAACAATGAACTTATGTAGAACATTCTACATATTCTACAACCCCTACAGAATATATAAGCTGTTCATCCAGTCCGACTGTTTTCCAACTTAGAGTTGGACAGTACATATAGTCGATAGTTCAATAGTTACTAACGATCGGAAACTTTCTCCGATATTAATACAAATCGCATTAGCAGCTCTGAGCGCTGTTAGTGTCACAGTTATGTACGATTGAACTGATGTATGATATGTACTCCACTGCTAATTTATCGGTGAGTTGATTATAGTCTCAGAAGTCACATTGTTACAAGAGCTTAATCATGAATGTGTTGCGTTTCGTTGGGGAGTGAGAGAGTCGGCGGCAGTATCTTTCCTTCTCTCTCATATCAACTTTCGGACTATCTAACTCTTCTAAGACTTCACCTTGCAGCTACTAAGATGCCAATTAAATATCATCCTCATATTTTCTCAATATGTGGAACAGGGCGGTGGTCTATAAATAATGTTAATTTCCGAATATCATGTTCATTTTTCTATTTCATCTGCAAGTAGTAGGGGTCACGTCAAAAGCAGAAGAGGCCTAATTGTGCGTCTAAAAAGTGTACATGCGGTCGGACATACCGTGTGTGCCGTACTCCTTTTGATGTGCCGCGGTCAATGACCCCGATCAAACAGTTTTTATGTTGGCGGACGTATTTTTATGTTTCACTGTATTTAATGTCTGCGTCTTATAATCGTGCAAGGGGACATTTAGGACAAATGAAGGGTAGCTTTGCGGAAGGATGTTTGGCATAAAAAGAAAAATGTGTCTTATGTCAGTGTGGTTTGTGTGTAGGATGTGGCTGTTGTGGTCTTGATTGACGTCCCTGTATCTTGTGAAGTCTGTATGTGAACATATCTTCGGCGTGAGACAAATACTAACATTATTCTTTAATGCTAGGAGGAATTTCGTATTTTTCGTGATAAGTACGACGTAATTCAATAACTGTCGAGTCTTTTCGTCATCCCTACCGCAAAGCCTTAAGACAAAAGTCTTCAATGAGTGCGTCCTACCCGTTATGACTTACGGTGCCGAGACGTGGACACTGACGGTGCGACTAGTCCACCAATTTAAGGTCGCTCAGCGAGCTATGGAGAGGGCTATGCTCGGAGTTTCTCTGAAGGATCGAATTCGTAATGAAGTGATCCGACAGAGAACCAAGGTAATCGACATAGCTCAGAGAATTAGCACGTTGAAGTGGCAGTGGGCTGGTCACATCTGTCGCAGAACCGATAACCGATGGAGAAGCCGTGTTCAAGAGTGGAGACCGCGCCTTGGCAAACGTAGTGTAGGACGCCCTCCGGCTAGGTGGAGTGACGATATATGCAAAGTGGCTGGCAGCGGCTGGACACGAAGAGCCGAAAATTGGGCTTAGTGGCCATTGGAGAGACCAACCAGCAGTGGACTACGGCAGGCTGATGATGATGATGATGATGATGAATTCAATAAACTAGTAATAAAGCGGCTAGACCATTGAACTGTTTCATAACCATAGCCTCTAGATAGGCATTATCTGCCAGGTAAATTCATTACAAGAACGAATATTGTGGGGATTTCTATGCTATACAATTTAGCCGGTTTTTGTCAGACAAATGTTTAACTAGCCCTTAAAGTCATAGCAATCCCATTCCAAGTTGATATGTGTGCTATATCCCTTATTCAAGCGAAATATCATAAGTACATCTGTGATCATGCAGTTGTAACAGTGCCGAAATATCTGCTATCACAAGTTACTCAAAAACCTCTGCGTCATCATAATCAATTGGGCATGTTCTCCTAAACTCGGCTTAAGCCGACTCCAGGCCAATACAGCATTAGCACTTATCCTTTTAGTTAAGCCTGTAGCCAAACTCTCAGGGGAAAAGCTAAAAGATTTTTAAAACCGTCGAATGTCTGAAATTTTCCTGTAATTTTTGCTATTCCTGTTGTATAAATTTTAAAATACAGGTTGTTTGTATTTACCAATTTATCTAATAAATCTAAATACCACAGATGCTTTATATATTCGAGTAGCCATTGTTTAGCACAAATACAAATGTAAACAAATTATAGGTAGTAAGTAGTAAATAATAATTATCTTCCTTCTTTCGTTTTTTCTTTATTTCATTTCTTAGCACTATTTGGAAAGGCAACAGATGTAATTACTGTAAAAAACAAACCAGTAACTTTAAAGTAAAAAATATCAAATCAAAGTCACGTCTATCGCAGAATCAACAATAACGCAGACATTCTATTACACGCAGGAGATAGCATAACACCTACTTCATGACTATACTTGCAAAACTTCTGGAAAATTCGGAATAATTCCGGAATACTTCTGGGAAAGTTTCTTTAAATCAGAATTATTCAAAATAAATTTAATTAAGATTTATTGAGTTTTTTGCTGAAATATCGACTGCCACGAGTCGTGCGTGCAGGCGATGGCGGTGCGGAGTGCGGTAAGAGGGGAGATGCTCCCCGGAGAAGTTTTCCCCCCCGCGAGAAAGATTCGTACCCCGCAATCGAATGTTTCCGCCGAATATTTCGCCCGAATAATTCAATGGGAATAAACGTGTTTGTTTGTTTGTTGATGTGGTGGGTTTTTATATGTATTATAAATCGGGTTGAATAAGTATATGTTGATGTTTTGATAGGTAGATATTATGTTAGCCTGCGATTAACAGGATTTTTATACTTTTTGTTTTTAGGTACCTTGGTACCTACTTATTTCGAAATCGAATGCTATTTTTATAAATGTTAGTTGTGGAATAAAAAACCAGGCCTAGCATATTTGATTTGTTTTTTTGAAAAAGGGTTACCTACCTATGTTTTAGGTTAGTTTGTATGTAGCTCTGTACGCATCGCGAGTATTCGCGAGTCGCATAGGTAGGTATTAATCCTTCTACTTAACGCGTATAATAGCCCAGTCAATAAAAACAAATAAAGGCAAACCTTGCAAGCAAACAAAGATAATATACAACTTCAAAGCGCGAAATAGTTAGTAAGGTCGATTTTCCTGGTTTTTTTTGACAGTTGAAATATTCCCAAAGTTTCGGAATATTTCGGAATACTTCCGAAGTATTCGACGGGAATGATTCGGAATGTTTCTCGCCAGCATCTATATTCATGACGTCAGAAGCCGTCAAAATAAAACAAAGCAAATATCAAATCCGCAAATACACGAATATACAGAGAGTATGGGAAGAAACGTATGATAACAATAGCAATTTTGAAACACTCCCAAACCGACGGCTCAAGTTCTCATGCCTTCGTAAGTAGGCTTTGGAGGTGTGCACTGTATTGAAAAAATATCTACCTACTCGATACGTGTCTGTGCTTATTTCTATGATTGGAACTATTGTAATAGTGTTTTGGAAGACACTTTTTTGTGGTAGAAACGGTGTGCTCTATTTCAAGAACGAAAATGTTATAATTTTTATAATGTGTTAGCTTAGCCTGTGGTTACACTCGCGTTTTATAATATTACTAGCTGACCCGGCGAACTTCGTACCGCCATATAGGTATTTATTATACATATAAACCTTCCTCTTGAATCACTCTATCTATTAAAAAAACCGTATTAAAATCCGTTGCGTAGTTTTTAAGATTTAAGCATACATAGGGACAGACAGAAAGAAGACAGACTTTGTTTTATACTATGTAGTGATGATACACTCGCTATTGCTCTGTACGTGTGGCTCATAGCGTGATGTTATACAGCCTTTCTTGATAAATGGGCTATCCAACACAAAAACAATATTCAAATCCGACCAATAGTTCCTGAGGTTCACCCAAACAAACAAACTAACTCGTCAGCGTTAAAATATTAGTTTTTTTTATAGGTTCACGCCTGTATGCTCGAAGGGGTAGGCAGAGGTGTAATATTACACCCACATTTCGCCATGAATTTTAAGGTCCCACGTAATAGGGGGCGAGCCTATTGCCGTACCGGGCACATTACCAGACTCCGTGCTGTTACTGCGAATTTCCTAACGGAAAAACCCAATAACACTTACCCGACCCGGGAATCAAACCCGACCCGGGAATCGAACCCGAGACCTCCCAATCCCACGCGCACATTTATGCCGCAAGACCAACGAGGCAGTCATATTATCTTAATATATAAAATCCTTACGTTACTAACTGACTGACAGACACGCTACAGCCGAAAATTGAGCGCTATTGGGCGCAGGTAGCTGAAATTTGGCAGGTATGTTCCCGAAATTCCCACGGGATCGGCCAAAACGGGTAAATTAAAAAAAAATGCAGGTGTAGCTACAGGCGTCTTCTAGTTAGTATTTATTTCACCTAAGGCAATATTCATTTGAATAAATGTGCATACAAGTGAAAACAAGACTTAAGATTACTAGAACCCAATATAAAAACAAAATAAATGCCGAAGAAGATAATTTGAAATAGGTTTCAAGAACGTAATTATTTCAGAAAATAAAGTCTCTACTTAATAACAATATTCTGAGCTAGAGGCTTCAACTTGTCTGAAAAGTGTTCTCCGCTCTCAATAAAATTGAATTTGATTTTATATAAACTGTTGTTTCAGACCTACTTATATCTTCGATAACCGTTAGCAATAGTTCAAAAAAATATCAGATTACATACTATAAAGTGCTAAGAAATACAATGACCGTATTTCGTCATTCTACTTCAAAATTTTGAGTAAGTTTACTGCCCTACCTTCTACACCATAGGCTACATTAGACGCTCATTAGGCATATTACTCTTAACCTCTGCATTTCACAGCGTACAAACATAAAAGCACAAAGACCAAAAATTGGCGACCAAACCGGCGATCAAAAAAGGCAAAATTAAACACAAGCTTCACCGTACATTTCTCGTTCGTCTATACAAAATTGAGCATCGTTTTCCCTCCATCTCCCTAAATCGGAGGTACGTTACTTAAGGCAGCTTACCGGAATCCCTCGAAACAAGAAGGGTGCCTACATCGCCTTGATAAAGCCATCTTTATGTTTTGTTTCAGTCTAAGGGGTTAAGGCACAAGCGCCACTTTGAACTACGCGTGTTTGTGAATAGTCGCTTATCCCGTTTCTCATATGAGCGACGATTGCAGTACAGGATGAGGCAACTGTCGATTTCATAGATTAGGTAAGTCTCAAGATAGGCAGCAAGATAGGCTGTGTCTCTGACATGACCGAAGTCAATGGGCGGCGATTGGCACTTACCATCAGGTGAGCCGTCATCTCGTTTGCCACTTTACTGCCATAATAAAGGTACAAGGCTTTATTCGCTTTTATAATGTACAACAGGAGATTCAACGCGTACATCTTACCGTCGGTGACAATAACTTAAGTAAAATCACTACTGATTGCCAAAAATGCGACATCTCGACAAACGTTGTCGCAAGCCAGAACGTTTAATCTCGCCATTCGAAAAACGAATAACCCCCGATCAATGATACTAAATGTAGCGTATGTGCTTCTACCCTAAACGCTCCAATACGCCTCTTTATAATTTGGTCGCTCGGAAAATTTTAAGTTGGTATAATATAATTTCGTTATAAAGGTGTTTTTATTCGGGAGATTATCTCCGCTTATGTATTAAACGATAATGATGCTGTTGAAATTTGTTGTTTTGTAATAATTACGTTATGAGCCTTTTTAAAATTTGTGAACGTATGAAGGGAAGGGCTACAAACTGCTTATCGGTTTCGCAGAGTCAGTTAGGTTTGATATTTTTGCTGAAGAAGAGAACGTGGGAAGAAAATATTATTTTTTAAAAGAGAGTACTCTAAAGTTTATTCTCACTTCAGTATCACCTGTGTAGAAGATTCAACAGCATAACAGTGATCATAGCAGATAACAATTGCACTAGTAAAGCCCGAGGAATTTTGAACTGCATTAGAACTCGCAACGAAAATTGTATTAGAGAAAATAATTAATCTTATAGTATTTTCACTGTATGCATGACAGTTTATGATTATGACTGACAATTATAGTGATGTAACCTAAAGAAAATTAAGCGATTAATTATAAATATCGAATAAATTGGCAAAGGACATGGAATCGTACGTAGTTACCGATTTTAGATCTTCAAAATAAATTCATATTAAAATTGTTTCGGCAAATAGGTACATTCACAAATAAAACGCAGTAATTATAAAATATTTTTTTTTATTATTCGTCCCTGTCACTCGAAATAAAACGTCATATCTGAATCGGAATCTTCTCCGACTGAAATAATTAATTGCTGATCTCGAATTCGGTCGAGGTGGACATATTTATCCCAGTCGCCAAATATTGTCGATTGTGTTTTTTCTAGGACTGATTAATTTTATTAATTTATGGAACTCATTTCTCTCATAATACCCATATCTCATAATACCCATAATTCGAATTGCCACCAAATCGAAACTATCTATGTCAGTTATCCGCTTGACCGCGCACAAGTGACTATTTTCCCTTTTTGAAAAAACAGATGAGCGCGTAAACTGTAATTTTTCCCACGCTTTTCCGCTGCGCACTTATCGTTGTGGAACTCGGATTACTTATCCGATTGCGGTATGTTGCATATCAGTAGACGCGTAATTAAATGAGCTTTCCAATGATATAAATTAAAACCATATAATATGGTTGAAGCCCACGCAAGGGCAGTATAAAGTGAAAATTAGAAATTTTTCCCGCCATTTTTGAGCGCGATTTTATATTTCTGACATATTCCTTTTTCTCGTCGTTTTTTATTATGGGAGGTATATAAGTATTATACACAGTTAGAAAGGTTTTTTAATTTACTTTTAGAGAAAATAAAAATAATGAAAAGAAACATTTTAATATTAAACATAATAAAACAAAGATTTTTTATTTAATTGGCGCCAATTTTCATATTTTTTTTTTTAAATACCGTTTTATGTTATATATCAGAATCATACCTAGATAACTTTCTTTCCAACTAGATTTCCGCGTATAAAAAGCAATTCTGATAAGAATCTGATGAGAATTATTTTTATTGGAACCTGCACAGTTGTTTACTTTTTCCCGCCAAAAAAAACTGAAGTTCCCGCCAAAATTTTCGATAACTAATATCTCATAAATAATATGAGAATTATTTACCGATGTCCAGAGCTGCCGTAACTCTGTACACAACACTGGCGATCGGTATTAACGGGTCCCGGTTTGCACGCTCTCGTTCAAAGAAGGTCCTCAAACGAAGCACTAACTCACGCCTTTGAGAGTTTAAAGTATCTTTTTTGTTGTTTTCGGCACTGTACGTACCAAATAAAACACAACAAAAAAAAATAACAGGCCAACCAGACAGAAATACAAACCGCATACATGGCAGATGCACTCGTACTGACGTATTCGATCACAAGATGGCCGCACCTATTCATCGATTTCATGTCGATTCAATGGTGTCAATCTCTACTGACAGAGGTTCCGTTTCATGCATCTGACATTTTGAGGATTATATTTTATAATATTTAAATAACTTATTTACAGTTAATAATAATTATAAAAATAGAGAGATACATACTAGTATCAATTTACTTTGTAATTTAAAATAGATGTTTTTTTAACTATTGTTTTTTTTTCCAATTTATTTTCATAAATTGAAAGTATGCGTGATATGTAAAATGAGAACTGTCACGCATATCATCATACAGCGAAAATACTATAATATTAAATATTACAAATTGCTGCATTGCTTGGTACTAGGTTTGAAATTCATCTAAAAAGATAGTCGCGATAAACAGTTTTACTAGACGAGGCACTAAAGATAGCTTTTAGTCTAAGACTTCATTTTTCAGGGCAGTGTTGTTGAGAATTCGATCCACTTGTTTTTTGAAATATTGGAACACTTGCGAATTTACCAAGATCTACTTGGTTGATACGATTCATGGCTAAACCGATAAAAATATTATATCGAGGGAGCATTTTTGTTATACATCATTCAAAATACATCATTTTATTCATACCCAAGTATTTATATCTATGTGTATGAAATGCCGTTCATAATAGCTTTAAATATATTTTTATAACCTCACAGGTAACTCAGCAATAACAATTCAGCGAATTTAGGGGGATGATTTAGTGAGAAAAGATCAACAATATTTAGCAGAAGCTAACCCCTGCCGTGTTCATCCCTCGCTAGCAAAGATATTATGAGTATATATTATGAGTATATATATATATATGAGTATAAACCTTTTAGGTGATACCTACACGTTTCTCATACGTTCCTTTATACGTTTGAAACTAAATCATCCACATTGATATCAAACTAAGACGTATACAAGAAAGAAAATATAATACATGGATTATCTAAAGCCCGAAAATACTAACGTGTGTAAATGCTAATACAAGCAGACGACAACTTGGCCTATTCGACTTGCACGACGTTCAGCGAGCCGCATATTGCATACTAACTGGGTTTTGTACGGCACTGTTTTCGATTTTATAATACGTATGCATGTCCCGAAGGCGTTGCCAACAGTTGTGTTTTAAGGCATGGAATATTCATGCGTAGCAATGAAACTGGTTACATACGGATTGCATATTGTACACGTAGAGATATTTTATGTAGGTATGTTTATGCAGATGCATAAAAGTTCGATCAGGACGTTTTTTTCTTTATATTTAAAGTACTTTTGAGCAGGACCTGCCATACACATTTGTAGCATCTCCATTATGGAAGCAGTAAAATCTTTTTGAATCATAACTTTCAACTTGTGGTCAAAATATAGTTTTACCGTTCCTGTAGTCAGTGTAAAGTACTAGAAGGATGGATGGAAACTATAAGAACTGTTTCGACCTAAGTCCGATCCGAATCCGATCCGAAACCCTGAAATATGGTTAGGCACTAGATTCGACGTTCGTTATCCGATTTCTATCGTATTCAATGAGTGATTTCTAGATCATCAAAAGTCTAAGGCACTTCTAGCAAACATAGAAGCCTCAAATTTAGGAAACAATTAGTGTTTAGTGTATGGACCAAGGAAAAACTAAAATATATTTCAATTTCGGTCCAGTTTTCGAGATACTTTAACTGCATAAATAACTTTGTAATTCCATATGAATATAAAGGATTACAACATTACATTTGCAGTTAGAGCTTTAATTAAGAAAATTCGTTGTTGGTGTACAAGAAGTACAAGGTACCGGAAAGGACAAAAGTAAGACTATCTACAAAAAGAAATGAGATCCCAGAAAAACAATACTTGTCAAAAATACCAAGACTCGCGACCGTAAAAAGTTGTGAGATCCATGTAATACCAAGTCGGTTAATTAAAAATCTTTAATGTTTTAAATTAATATATTGACTTGGCAATCGCATTAAACACTCTAATCTATATATGTATTACTTATGAGATATATTGTGTTTCCATTAGAGTTTGAACTAAACTTCAAGTAAACCTCGTTGGTAAGGCGACGGATTAGTAATATAAAGTTCTACCACCATTTCATACCATGGGTGGTATAAAATGGTGGTAGAGGCGACTAAGAAAAATCACGAAGAGAACTACTAAGGAAGAGCTGGCAACCACGATATCAAACCTTATACCAACCAGGCCAGTGTGAAAATTCATTAAGCAAATAATATAATTGGTAGAGCTGGACACCGCGACACCAAGCCTTATACCAACCCGTCAGAGTGGTACAACAGCAGGCCAATTCTCTTATTTTTATATGACATTGGAATTATATTTGAATTGACTCAGAAGCGGTATTCTGATAACCTAATGTCGTTATCGTATAATTTGAAATAAACAGTTTGTCGTTGACACATATTTTGACACTTGTTTCAATACGATTTCGTCACAATTTCAGTCAAATATCAGATAATTTAGAAGAATACGCTTTTTGTGACGTAAGTATGACACTGACATTATATCGAAACTGTATTTATTTAGGAGAATTGGGCCCCAGGCCAAATCCTCCTTACTCTCAATGCGATTGTGACGCAAATTAAGCAAACTCACATATCCAGCAATGGATTGTGAAAGGCTGTACGATGATGCATCTAAAATGAAAACTGCAAACATTAGGTATACGTTTGCAAAGAAATACGTCATCTAATGTAACTTAAATAAATCTAATGTGGATGACGCAAGTAGTGCTGACGTCACTTGTCACAGATAATTGCAACTATTGGTTATGTTGAAACATGCACCTTTAGCGAGCGCACCGTTATTACAGCGATCATTTTGTGCAAATGCTTTGGAAGTATTTTACTGTCGTAATTCAGTAAATATTATAAAAATACTAGCTGAGCCCGCGGTCACTCCCGCGTCATTCAAGGCTACTGCTCCACACTCGCGACTCATAGCAAGAGTTTATCCCTTCCTCGATATGTGAGGAATCCAACACAAAAATAATGATTCAAATTGGACACGTTGTGCCTAAGATTATCGTATTCAACCAAACAAACAAACTCGCTACCTTTTAAATTTTATAGTAACTTAGTAAGTATAGATATAGATGATTAGATACATATATTTTTAATTAACTTTGTTTTAGTAAAGTAGCTGCCAATTATTCATTTAGTATAATTTTTACTTATTATTGGGCTTATAAGAGTGGTAAGATAGTTGCCAATACACGAACCTCTCTTAATAATAATTCACACGGTAGTAGAGCCTTGCTGATTTCAGCATTAATGGGCCGGCTCGGCCAGGGAAGTACTACCCTCTCACAGAAAATCGACATAAAGTAACAGTACCTAAACTGTTGCGTTTCGTTCAGTGAGTGAGAGTGCCGGAGACCCTATCCCCTATTCCTTCTCCATCATCCCACTCCTCAACCCATCCCTTTTCCCAACCCCAAGGGGCGGTAACACACTTGTTACTCCTGTGGTGTTGCTTGTGTCCATGGGCAGCGGTAATTGCTTACCATCAGGCGATCCGTCTGCTCGTTTGCCGCCTATTACCTGCTATAAAAAAAATGCTATGTAAAAGAATTATCATTGATGTATTCTTTAATTATATTTGTTTCTCTTATAAATAAACAAAGCTCCAAAATTATTCAAGCACACCCTCTGCACAAATACGTACACAGCTAATTGTTTGCCAGCTCCAAACATATAATATTTTCCTTGCATTGGATCAAAGACATGTCAGGTACCTCATATAAAGGAGGGGGACTTATTTTAATTTTTATATTATGTTTCCCCCTCGGATTACCCGCTAAAAGACCATCGATGCATTCCAAAGCTACTTTATCATTCAATTTTCTCCTGTGTTTTGAATCTAATTTATTTTCGGAAGGTATTTTGCTTTGGAGCAAAATAGATGTTTGTCTTGTTTATTTTATTAGGTTCACTTTGCATTTTTTGTCACACCTAAAAGCAGGAAGAAAATCATAAGACACATGGTTTCATTGTGTAGCATTGCGCATGCTATACTGTGGTACATTCGCGCGACACCGCCATTAAGACAAGTCGAAAACACATGGTTGTTTTTGAGTGCAAAGACCACGCACAACATCTTCCACGAATGACACATAGTACACTCTCCGTTAGTTTAGAGCTTAATCACTACTTTGAGATGAAAGTGGGGGCAGAGAGGCAACTAAGGTATTCACTCGCAGTACAAAAAAGTGAAAACATGGTGTCACAGCCATATCAATACTCAAAATCTCAATAACAAAAGTTGCATTACAATAAGAGCTTGTTAATAGTATTTATAAGACTTACGATATACCCAGTGCCGGTTTGATCCTATGTTCGAGTTTATTTGTTAAACTTATGCAATTATTAAATAAAGCCATGTTTTTTTACTATTTAAACTAACCCTCCGATTTTAGCTATATGTAGCTATCTATAGCGTTTTATTAGTAACTCCTATAGAAATTTCATTCTCAACGACCAAGCTACAGAACGTTGAAAGGATTTCACCATTACGCTATGTTCTATTTGAAAGGCGATGCCTGTATTGTCTATTAGGCACCGTTCCAGGTGCGGGTATCAGTCTGCTATTGACAATATCCTTTGCTAAGGATTAACCTGCGAATACTGTCTGCAGATTCTATACGAGATACTAGATAGTATGCTAGTTAACTAAGTTGTACATTGTAATTTGAAAGGTTTTACTTGACAATAAAGTACCTATACTAGACTAGCTTTTGCCCGCTGCTTCGCACGCGGAAATTTCGCTTGGATAAAATGTTTTGAACAAACTCCCTTATTCTCCTCAAGGAACATATATGCCAAATTTCACCTTGCTGCGCCCAGTAATTTCGGCTGTAATGTGTCTGTCAGTCAGTCAGTAACGCAAGGGTTTTATATATACAGATGAGAGTGATTCGATTGAAAAATAAAAGGTTTAACACAAAGTCTGACTCACTTTTCTACCCTCTCAGGGGAAGAATTTCCAAAATAAATATCTTTGGGTTCGCTAACGTCATTTGCGGATCCAATAAACAAAGTATGAAGTTAAACCCTTGAAATATTAAAAGGAAGTTATACAAATTCTGACTCCCCTTTTTATTCACTCAGGGTAAGAATTACCAAAAAGACTTTATTTGTGTTCACTAACTTAATTTGAGGAACCAATATACAAAGTTTGCAGTTAATCCATTGATCTCGCGAGATCTCGGCCTTTTTTAACGAGATTAATCTCGGTCGGAAAAAGGGCGAGATCTCGCGAGATTTACGAGATTGAACTCGAGCATAAAAACGTCTTATTCGAAGCGCGAACTGACACGGACGGAATTGCAATATGTCGGTATCGGCATTAATAAAAAATGAAATGAATTTGTACGAGTCCGGGGGTCAAAAGGCAAACTTTTGCAGTTCATGGATGTCTGCCTGAGAACAGCGGTTTCAATTAGCGTTGAATCCGAAAGGGCCTTCTCAGCGGCTGGTTATCAGCCCAACAGAAAAGAAAGCCGCTTAGCAGACGATTCTTTGGACATTTTGTGCTTCTGGAGGAGCTACTTTGAAAATAATTCGTAATAATGGCTTGTGATTTGAACTGAACCAATCTTTCCTTTGATTGGTATATTTTGTTTAGGATCTTTAATTTCTGTCATATATATTATATATAATATTTGTCTTATTGGTATTATTTGTTAATTAATCTGTACTATATCTGTATGAAATAGAATTAGTTTTTATTATAAGTCAAATCGATTATATCGATTAAGTAACATTTTGTTTAGTCTATTGAAAATTTCTAACAATGGTCACACTGAACTGTCACTTCCGTTACCGCCTTGAAAAATTAACACGCCGGTTTTGGGGCTCTCGCGAGATTATAATTGATATAAATTGATATACATTGATCGCCTTTTGAATTAACGCGAATTGAATTAACTTGTAATTACTTACAATTGCCGCTTTTGACTTCCGGCAAAGTTTGTGATAAATTAATGAACATTTGTGAAATATTGAACTTTGTAAAACACGTGTGTGAATTCCTGTTTGGTGCCTGGAGAAGGACTACGCTGAACTGGACTCTGGTATTCGATTCTCTTGTTATTTTGGCCAAAATTATGAGTTAATCCTATAGGTCCACTTCAAGAACAGCATCAGTAAGAGTTGGTAAGACATTTTATTAATATTAGGATTATAATTCATCGCTGTGCTACCACAGTAAAAGTGTTTAGATAAATTGTCTATCGTGGTCAGGTGGATGTATTACAGCTTCCACTGCAACTCTGTTCTCAACAGTTTCCCACCTGGCTGTGGTAACTCTAGACATAATTTTTGGTAGCAGAGCGTGGTTGTATCTTAGCCGTTGATTGTATCTGAACTCAGATTGGTGTTGTATGAGCTATATATCTCATTTGTAATCAGTGTTATAGTGTTCTCAGGTCAGTATTGTCTAAAATACATAATATTTAATTGTATAAGTTGACCTAGATAATTTGAAACACATGTCATACATAACCTCAATCAGTAATTGTTGATTTGTATTGTTGAAATCTAACTTAAATTTGTTGTTGCATTAATAAGTCAGTTTGTTTGGATACATAACAGCTGTATGTATCAATAAATTTAGTAAATTTAGTTTATCTCATAATTATATTAAGTTTGAATCATTACTTATAACAACCAAACTTTTGATAAACCTTTGTTTGTTATAATATATAGATAATATTGCTAGGTAACACATATTCTGTGCTTACTTACTATTTGTTCAAGAGCAAATGTACATAAATAATTAATTTAAACAGTTTGAGCCAACTCTCGATAGATGGCGTTGTACCATACGTCTGAATCGCGCTATGGTTACGTTACCGGCTGCACTATAAAAGGTCAACGACATTTTGCAATAAACGAACCTTAGATCAAGCTACAGTTTGTATTTTATTTCGAAACCTACTAGTAGTTATACATATAGTCTGCTTTAGTTCAAAAGTTCACTAGAACAACATCCATTGGTCCTACTGAGCCGAATGTGCTAAAAGGCCATTTTTTAGTTCACACGGTCAAGCCGACCGTTGTCTCAGACTCGCAGTGGGTCGCTGCGCAAGAGTCGAGACACCCGCTGTTGAAGCGCGAACTGATTGAATAAATCAGTTGTGTCGCCAGCAGTTTTAGTACAACGGACGACAGAGGGCGCTACCGTTGGAAACGTGGATGCTGAATCGCACACCTGGAGATTGTAGCTGCTTGCTGGAGTCGACAACGAGGGTGCAATCTTTGACAAGGACATTGATGGAGTTCAACTGGACTTCTCAATAGAGGGCGCTACTGGTCACTTGGAAGAAAGTGACATTCAACCACTTTGTGTGTGAGTCAGTGCAGTTGCGTGAGTACAATTATTTATTAATAGAGTAAATTTGTGCAAGTGATTAAAAACTAGAATTTTGAACTTTATTTACAAGAAACTTTGGACTTAGAAAAATAGTTGAAGATTTAAGATAAAAAGACTTTGTAATTTTAAGTTAGTTTGTAGTTTAATGCATGCTTGTTTAGTTTATAGACTTAGAATAATTTTATAAAAAACGAGGGAACGGGGAATCTATGCCCAATTTCCGCGGACAGTAAACATAGTTCAAAACACTTGTAAAATTTTAGAAGCTTTTTGCCACTTAGAAAATTTATACCTTAGTTTAGTTGTGTTAGATTATTTTCGCTAAGTGTTTTACAAGGTTTATTTTTTTTATATTTTTGCTACTTGTGTTTTTATTGGTATTTGTACAAGTTACTGCTTTTGCTTTTTATATTTTTATTCGTTTAGAATTGTTTTGTATGTAGTTTTGTATATACAAATTTTAGATTTTGTTTTACAAGTATTTGGTTTAGCATTCGTTTGTGTGTTGGTATATTATTTTGAATATTTTTGGTTTTGTTTTGTAGTAGATTTACAAGATGGAGGGCATAGTAAACCGTTTTAAATGATATCCAAGGTATTATTCAGAGAGGATTTTCTAACTTTAAAAAATGTCCTAAAGATATGTTGACTCTAGAATATATGGAGACAAAACTTGATTTATTAGAAAAGGATTGGGCTTCATTTAAGGAAAACAACACAAAGCTTCATGAGACTTTTAGAGCACAGGATGTTCAGAAATATTTAGATATTTACGATACTAGTGAAGACACATATATTACTTATAAATGTTTGATTAAATCACAATTAAATAAATTAATGTCTAAGGTAGATAAAGAGTAACAAAGTCGTCTAAAATCGTAAGTACGTCTAAGAGTTCGGTAAAGTTGTCTAAAATTTCGATTCCTACATTTAGTGGTCATTATAGCGAATGGACAACATTTCGCGACTTATTTGTTTCACTTATAGACAAGAATGAAACACTAGACAATGTTGAGAAAATGCATTATTTAAAGGCGCATCTTACTGGGGAAGCTGAACAATTTGTAAGACATAAGGAGATATCTGATTTAAACTACACCCAGTGTTGGGCAAAATTAGAACGGCGTTACAGCAATAAAAAATATTTGTCTAATTGTACTTTAAAACGATTGTTTAGTCAGAAGCGTTTATCTGTTAAGTCTGCAACAGGCTTAAAAGAGCTTCTTGACACCACCAACGATTGTCTTAGTGCACTTTCAAATTTAAATGTAGATGTTTCTACGTGGGACATTATCATCATCCAGATTGTTGATTTTAAACTTGATTCTGAAACGCGAAAACAGTGGAAACTTAGCATCAACAGTCAAGACTCGAATGAGTTACCTACTTATGAACAATTTGCCAACTTTTTGGAGAATAGGTTTCGCGCGTTCGAAAGTATAGAGCCTAAGAGAGTCACATCACATCAGGTTCAGGGTTCACATAAGCCTAAAACTATGGTAGCCATGAGCTCAAACAACATGCGGTGCGAATATTGCTCAGAGTCACACAAACTTTGCTTTTGCAAAAGATTTGCTAAGCAACCAGTTGTCACTAGACGAGAGTTTGTCAGTAAGCATAATATTTGCTTCAACTGTTTAGGTGGCAATCATACGGTTTACAATTGTAAAAAG
This sequence comes from Euclidia mi, assembly GCA_944739405.2. Lineage (NCBI taxonomy): Eukaryota > Metazoa > Arthropoda > Insecta > Lepidoptera > Erebidae > Euclidia > Euclidia mi. Next base: position 13,136,439 of record OX123194.2, on the reverse strand, counting down.
CAAACCACTTGCAAACTTTGTCAAAGACGTCACCACTCTTTACTGCACTTAGACGTGTCTGTAAAGAATCAGAACATTGCAGCGGACGTGACTGCAGTTGGTACTAGTCCCTCAACTAGTGCTATTAATCCTGTGGTATCATGTTTAGCTACCGATAGAGTTCCCGTACCGAAACAGGTTTTACTAGCCACAGCGTTAGTAAATGCCGAGTCCAGGACGGGTAACATTCATTTGGTCAGAGCTTTACTTGACCAAGGGTCTCAAGCGTGTTTAATCACCGAGGCCACAGTTCAATACCTCAGACTGAAAAAGATCCCTATTCACGGAATCGTGTCAGGTCTGGGTAATAGATCAACCATTGCCAAGTACATGTTAAATCTGAAAATTAGTTCACGAATCGATCCTGCGTTTACACTTTCACTTAATGCCTACGTTCTTAGTAAAATTACTTCATATTTACCCGAACAAAACATAGGTGGTAGTGTATTTGACTGGATAGGTATCAAAACCAAGGATCTAGCCGATCCCCAGTTCAATCAACCCAATAAAATAGATATTTTATTGGGTGCGGATATCTATAGCCGCATTCTCAAAGAAGGTATAATGAGGAGTCCCTGTTCTACACTGATCGCGCAGAGCACAGCGTTGGGATGGGTCTTATCAGGCGCTGTAAATAGATCAATTATTAATAGTTCAACTAATAGTACAAGCATGAATATAAGTATATTGCATGCCAAGGTCAATGAAGATGATCTTCTCAAGCAATTTTGGGAGATTCAAGAGCAACCACATACTAGGAAAATACTTAGCCCTGAAGTACAAAGGTGCGAGGAGTTTTATAGCGCTACCACTACACGATTAGATGATGGTAGATACGTTGTAAGATTACCTTTTTGCGACGATGATCCACCATGCAAGGCTGGTAATTCTCGAGCTATAGCTGAAAGTAGATTCAAGTCGTTAGAGAAAAGGTTACACAAAAACAAACAATTATTGGAACAGTACACTAAAGTTATAAAGGAATATTTACACCTAGATCATATAAGACCTGTAGAAGAAAATGACAATAAGAAAGAAGTAGCAGTGTACTTACCTCACCATGCTGTGATACGCGACGACAAGACGACGACAAAGGTACGTGTTGTGTTTAATGCCTCAGAGAAGAACAGCAAAGGCGTCTCATTAAATGATACCCTTATGACTGGACCTACTTTGCAGGCAGATTTAAGGCACACGGTAATGAGATGGAGGTTGTATCCTATTGGTCTTGTAGCCGATATAATCAAAATGTATAGGCAGGTAAGAATTGCTGACCAGGAAACCATGTATCAGCGGATACTATGGCGTGATAATCCTGAAAATGAAATTAAAGACTACGAATTGCTTACCGTTACGTTCGGAACCGCTTCAGCACCTTTCCAAGCAGTGAGGACTCTTCACCAGATCGCATACGATGAGGGCGAAAGGTACCCACTGGCTGCTGATAGGGTTTTATCATCCTTTTACATGGATGACCTTATGACGGGATGTTACAGCGTGGAAGAAGGGGTAAGGATCTATAGACAAATTACAGATTTACTACTAAAAGGAAAATTCGAGTTACAGAAGTGGAGTAGTAACAATCAGCAACTTTTGGACATAATAAATACATTAGAAACAAAGCAGAAGCAATTAGATCAAGCTACTAAAGCTACAGACAGAACAAAAGATAAAGAAAACAAAGAACAGATAGAGGACAAAAACTTAGAATTAAAAATTGATAACATAATGAAAATACTAGGACTTACCTGGAACCGCAGTAGTGATTCCTTTCAGTACACGGTGTCCCTGCCACCTCCACTGACAACTGTAACAAAAAGAGCTGTAATTTCAGATATAGCACGGTTGTTTGATCCGTTAGGGTGGTTAGTTCCTTGTGTAGTCCTAGCAAAAATTATCATCCAGAAGTTATGGCTCACAGGAATTGGCTGGGATGATGCAATACCCACCGATCTGTTAGAAGAGTGGATAAATTACCGGAGAGAATTATCGCTGCTTACCGCGGTGCAGATACCTCGTTGGCTAGGTACAAACGAGAATGATAAACTAGAACTACACAGTTTCTGTGACGCTTCAAAGGCAGCTTATTCAGCAGTGGTGTACCTGCGAACTATCGACAGCGATAACCAGGTCAAGGTTGCTTTAGTGGTTGCTAAAACCAGGGTAGCACCCATCAAGCAAATAAGCATCCCCTGCTTAGAGCTATGTCGTGCAGTACTACTGTCAAAATTGTTGGCAGAAATAGCCGAAGTGTTAAAGATATCAAGCGATAATATAAGGGCTTGGACAGACTCCACCATCGTTCTAGCATGGCTGAACAGTCACCCAAGCAAGTGGAAGACTTTCGTCGCTAATCGCACTTCAGAGATTTTAACACATACAAAACCCTCTCAATGGTATCACGTCGCAACCAACGACAATCCAGCTGATTGCGCATCTAGAGGAACATTGCCAAGTTTGCTCAGGGAAAATAACCTTTGGTTCACTCATAAGGGTAATTGCTTATTGTCGTCGATTCTTAACTAAAGTAAAAAATAATACAGTTTATTTACAAAAAATAGAGTTAGAAATGGCATTACAAAGTTTTATTAAGGTCACGCAAAGAAAATTATTTGCAGAAGAATATTTACAATTACAAACTAAAGGTTATATACAAATGAAATCAAGCAAATTAAAATCATTATCTCCTTATCTAGACGACAAGGGCATAATTAGAGTTCAAGGAAGGCTAAAAAAGGCTCATTTGGAAGAACAAATCAAGCATCCTATAGTTTTACCGCATATGTCTCACCTTACCAACTTGATTGTAGCAGATGCTCATAGTAAGACTCTTCATGGAGGTCCTCAGCTCATGACCACCTACTTGAGAACTGCTTACTGGATCATTGGTGTTAGGGGTTTGGTCAAAAGACATGTACGGCAATGTGTCACATGTACCAAACAGAGAGCTACTATTAGACATCCATTTATGGGTTCTCTCCCATCAGTGAGATGTTCTCCAACAAGGCCATTCCTGCATAGCGGAGTAGACTATGCTGGCCCTATTAGTGTAAGAACAACAAAAGGTCGTGGGCATCACTCCCACAAGGGGTACATTTGCCTTTTCATTTGTATGTCCACGCGAGCCATACATCTCGAGGTCGTAAGCGACATGAGCACCCAAGCGTTTTTAGCCGCTTTTCGACGGGTCGTTTCCAGACGAGGTCATTGCTCTCAACTGTGGAGCGACAATGGCACCACGTTTGTCGGAGCTTCACGAGAGCTACAGCAATTGGCAAATTCACAGCCATCTATAATAGAGCACCTGGAAGCTAATGGCACCGAATGGCATTTCATTCCTCCACACGCACCCAATTTCGGTGGTCTATGGGAAGCAGGAGTGAAATCCACCAAGTTTCACCTAAAAAGGGTTATTGGTGACTCGACACTCACGTATGAGGAATTGAGTACACTGCTTACCCAAGTCGAGGCATGCTTGAACTCTCGACCGATGAGTGTCATTCACTCGGATGAGCCTGGTGAACCAATCCCCTTGACTCCAGGACATTTTTTAATCGGAGAACTGTTGCTCAATATACCGGACTCAGATTTCACTAGTTCGAATGTAAATTCTTTAACAAGATGGCAATTTGTCCAAAAAATGGTACAGACTTTCTGGAAACGATGGTCCCAGGAATACTTAGTTGGTCTCATGAACAGGTATAAATGGTCCAACAAAATACCCGAGCCAAAATTAGGGGACATCGTCTTAATAAAAGAAGACGATTTCCCACCGAGTCGTTGGCTCCTAGGTCGCGTAGTAGACAAACATACAGGTGATGATAATGTCACTCGTGTCGTCACCCTACGCACTAAATCATCTACAATTAAAAGACCAATTAATAAATTAATTATTTTGCCTATTGGCCATGAATGAAATGTTTTATATTTATTGTTTAGGTCATATAGATCCTTTTATTTACATGTGTTTTTAGTTTTAAGATAAATTTTATGGTTTTAAATTTTTACCGTGTTTTAGGTCTAACGACTATTGTCAAGGTTTTTATAAATTTTACTTTTGTAGTATATTTATGTTAAAGTGTATTATATCGAGTTAAAGGTTGGCTCTTTTATCAAACTCTGTTTTAAGAAATAATAATATATAAATGTTGTATCGTAATATTTATATATGTATCGACAATCATTAACATTTAATTTAAGAAGGACATTCCGTCACTACATGTCCTTGGTGGGCGGTATGTTCAAGAGCAAATGTACATAAATAATTAATTTAAAAAGTTTGAGCCAACTCTCGATAGATGGCGTTGTACCATACGTCTGAATCGCGCTATGGTTACGTTACCGGCTGCACTATAAAAGGTCAACGACATTTTGCAATAAATGAGGATTAGCTACGCGAGCTACGATTAGTTAACACGTCCCGAGTACGTACGTACTACATACCCACATTAGCTGCACGGACCGTCAACTTTCAAGAAACCCGGCGAACAAATTTCAAATTTGAACGCTGAACGGTCGCAGCTGCCGCGTTCTTGTGACATGCCTCGTCGACCAAGCCCTTTTAAGGGCTCTGGCGACGACCAACGTGAATCTGAAGACGAAGAAGATGACAACTTACCACCGGTGTCCATCCAGGCGCCGCGTTCACCGTCAGGTCACTAAAAAGCCGCCGCCGTCACCACAAAAACACAGAGCAAACAAGTGAGTACTCACACTACACATTTGTCTCGCACTGCCGGCGCCCCAGCGCCAGCCTCCGCCGCACGCCCCGCAACAGCCTCCCGTGCGTCTACCAATCCGCAAGCGAGATTGTCTCCGCGGGATGAAGTTCGCGCGGGCCGCGACACGGTCCGCGCCTCGCATCAGTCGCATCTCCAGTCGACCGCGAGCGCCGCCGCCATGCGCGCGCCTACGAACCCGCCGCCGCGCGCCCGCGCCGCGCCACGCCCTGCCCACACAGTGGACAACGCATCACCGACGCGCACGTCCGCCGCGCGTGATCGTGCCCTCGAGCAGGCCGCAGAGTCCCCTCGGGTCGCCGCTAAGGACTCGCCCGCTCCGCGTTCCGCGTGTTCGTCGCGAACCGGCTCGGAAACCTCGCTAGCCTCCGCTAACTCGTCTATAAACGATAAGGCGGACTTAGTGCTACACATAAAGCGTCGCCGCCATACTATGTGTGCGTCGGCGAACTTACAACGTTCTAGTTCGTCGCCGGCGCTTGTGAAAATGGACGTAGACGCCACACCAGAGGCGGCACGCCCTGTGCCCACGCGACGCCAACGCAGCCCCGACGAGGACGACGCCGAGGAGCCGAAGTGCCCACGCGCCGACGACGCCGGAAAAAACGTGAGTACCTCACAAATTTTTATAAGTGAGAGTGAAAAAATTCCGGCGTCTAAACCGTTATACACGGACGTCGCACGATCGCCGCCAACGTCGCGCCGCGTGCCTACCGCCGCGCCCGCGTCGACCGCTGCGCCCGCGAGCGCTCGCACCGCCACCGCGCGCCCCGAGGCCGCGCCCGCGCCGCCGCTCGCTGCTGGCGTGTCCGGCCACAGCAACGCGCGCCCCGCGGCCGCGCCCGCGCACCGTGCTTCCGCGCCCGGCGCCGCCGCCGGCACGCACGCCGCCGTCAACACCGCCGACCCGGCTGTTCCAGAGAAGAAGAAGCCGCGATTCCCTCCGGTGATCGTTGAGCATCTACCGAACTGGGCTTACCACATGCGGGAGCTCAAGGGACAGCTCGGCAGAGCCGCCAACGGCCGCGCCTTCGGCAAGGGGCTCCGTTTCACGCCGAAAGACGAAGACGAGTACCGCCTACTACAGTGGTACTTTACAGAGCTCGAGAAGACGGACCGCATATCGTGGTTTTGCTACTCGCTCCCCGCAGAACGCAGCCTCAAGGTAGCAATCCGAGGCTTGCCCAGCAACGCGACACCGGAGGAGGTCGAAGACGAACTCCGCGAGCTGGGGTACGACCCGGAATACATGCGCACTATCCGGGCTCGACGCGACCGGCCGGGGTGTATACTCCTGGCATTCATCCGGCGCAACAAGGACACTACGCCGGGGATCTTTGGCGTTACCGAGATGCTCGGTATACCCGGCGTACGCATTGAATTATGGCGCGGCAAGCGGAGGCCGGCACAATGCCACCGCTGCCAAAAGTTTAGGCACTCTAGCCACAATTGTCACCGCACACTGGCGTGCGTAAAGTGCGGTGAAGAGCACACGGCTAGAGACTGCCCGCGCCCCAAGGAAGAGCCAGCGACATGCGCCAACTGCGGGGGCGAACACCCCGCAAACCATGTCAACTGTCCCGTGTTCAAGCGCGAAGCACGCAACAGAAAGGCCGGGACAGTTGCCATTACCGGCGAGCCGCGCCAAGGGCCGGCACCGGTGAACGCGCAACCCCAAGGAGAGGCCGCACAGGGGACTACACTGATGGCGAAGGCGAACGACCCTCCAGCTCGTGGAACAGCCGGCAAGAAGAGAGGGCGGAGGAACCGTGCCCGCGGTAGGCGAGGCGCACCCGCCACTGAGACACCCGCACCCGCAACCACACCCGCACCCGCACCTACCGTGGACAAACCACCCAAACAAAAGGGCGGCCCCGGGAAGGCCCCAAAAAACCCCGCTGAAGCACCCCAGCCGGCAGCTCACACAGTCACCGCCCCCGCGAGTACAACCGCGCCCCAGGGGTGAAAGGGGAAGAAGGCGAAGGCCCCGCACGCCAGCGAAGGCACAAAGAGCTCCGGCACCGTTCAGGCCGCTGTCGCGGTACTGCAGCAAGTGCTCACTGCTATGAGCGAAGGCCGCGACAAGCAGACGATCGTGGGCATCATCCTCAAGGGCCTGGCGGACCTTGTTCTTCAGAATGAACAGTAAGCCCTTGAGGATCGTACACTGGAATGCCCGCGGCCTGAACAGGAAGGCCGCCCTACTCCGCCCTCTACTGCAGGAACAGGACATTGACGTGGCGCTTATAAACGAGACGCACCTGGGACCTGCAGACCAACCACGATTCCCAGGTTTCCTCGTTTATCGGAGGGACGAAATCTCACCCGAGGGAAGGAGCTACCGCGGACTGGCAGTGCTGATCAAGCGACGAGTCGTACACCAGCCGCTACCTACACCGAACTTTAACACCGTCTACACGCTGGGTGTCGAAGTGCACCTAGGCGGTGCCAACTTACATCTCCACGCCGCTTACAAGCCGCCCGCTACAACGCCAGACGTCGCTGAGCTGCGGTCGCTCTTGAGCGTGCCGCACCCTGTCATCATAGCGGGCGACTTAAACTGTAAGCACCCAGCGTGGAATTCGTCGAACACAAACCACGCTGGTGTACGACTATTTAAAGACGCCGAGTCATACGAGTACGTGGTCGCGGGACCGGAGGTACCCACACACTACCCGGACGACCCTACACGGATACCCGACGTACTCGACATCATCATACACAACGAGACGCACTGCCAGATACAGCAAGAAGTACTCGACGACGAGCTGTTGTCGGATCACCAACCTGTACTCGTCGTCGTACAGCAGCAGCCTACGCGGATTGTCCCTCCAGCGCCACGTTACAAACCGGACTGGACCAAATTCGCGGAAACGATTGAGACCACCACACCAACTCACCCTATCAACTCCGCGGCCGACGTCGAGACGCTCGCAGCGGAGATCACCGAAGCTATTAAAGGCGCCCTTGTGACTGCCACGACCCCCACCACCCAGAGGAGACTCACTCCTCTGCCGGCACGCATTCTACGTATGATCGCAGACAAGAGGCGCCTTCGAAGGCAGTGGCAGAGCTCCCGTTGCCCCACGCTGAAAGCCAAACTAAACCGGCTCGCGGAGAGAGTGAAGGACGAGTTGAGGACCTACACCACCGAGAGCTGGGAGCGCTTTATCGACGACACCAGCGACGACTGGCCGTCACTACACCGGCTATGTCGTCGCCTCACTAACACCCCAGCTCCGGTGCGCCCGCTGCTACACGCCGACGGGACGCCGAGGTACAAAGCAGCAGACCGCGCGGCCATACTCGCTGGACACTTGGAGAGCGTGTTCGCGCCGAACCCGACTGCTGACACGGAACACACCGCAGCAGTCGAGAAACACCTTCGAGACTACTTCGCCACGCCGATAGCTCCCGAAGAGGAGCTATTTACTTCTCCCCTGGTATGGTGCAGCGTGCCATTCGGCAGACCCAGCCCCGGAAGGCCCCTGGGGTGGATGGGATACCGAACGCAGCGCTGCGCCGCCTGCCGCACCGTACCGTGGCAGCGCTGGCGCGCCTGTTTACGGGGATCGTCCGCACAGGCGTCTTCCCCACCTGTTGGAAAGAGGGCCGGATAATCATGCTGCCCAAGCCAGGCAAGAACACTATGAAGCCTGAGAGCTATCGGCCGATCACCTTGCTGCCCACCATCTCGAAGGTGTTCGAAAAACTCCTGCTGCGGCACCTCATACCGCACATCACGCCCAGACCTGAGCAGTTCGGGTTCCGCGCCGAACACTCAACCACACTACAACTGTCGAGGGTACTGCACCGGATAGCGGCGGCGCGTAACAAACGCGAGCACGCCGTGGCAGTATTCCTCGACATGGAAAAGGCATTTGACCGAGTATGGCATTCCGGTCTGCTCTACAAGCTCTCCACCTCTACAGCGCCCCGTCGCGCCGTCAAGACGGTCCAATCGTTTCTGCACAACAGGACATTTAGAGTGGCAGTGGAACAGGAGTTATCTGAGCTCCACACCATCTCCGCCGGAGTCCCGCAGGGCTCATGTCTCTCGCCTGTGCTCTACACACGCTTCACCGACGACATCCCCGTCGCCGAGGGCACCGAACTGGCCCTGTACGCTGATGACGCGGCGTACATCACCACCAGCATCAACGCCTACCACGCCGCGTCTAAGATGCAGCGCACCCTCGACCTCCTACCCCGCAGGCTATCGCAATGGCGACTGTCGGTGAACGTGGGTAAGTCACAGGCGATTCTATTTAGCTCCAAACGAGACCATCCACTGCCACTACAACTACAGGACGGGTTCATCCCGTGGACGAGGACGGTGAAGTACCTGGGGGTCACTCTCGACCGCCTACTCACCCTTGAGTCGCACGTCCGCCAAGTCGTCGCGCAGGTCCGCACTACGAGAGCGCTATTGCGTCCAGTGCTCCGCTCTAGACTCCCGCTACGCGTCAAGCTGGGGGTGTACAAAACGTATGTACGCTCCCGGCTCACCTACGCCACCCCCGCCTGGTTCGCGCTTACGAGCGAAACGAATAAGGCCCGCCTCCGCGCGCAGCAATCACTCACGCTGCGCGCCATCGTAGGTGCCCCCCGCACCGTACGTAACGCCGTGATCCAGCGGGACACGCGAATAGAGAGCCTGGACGCCTACATCCGCCGTCTGTCCGTGGGGATGTTTGAGCGAGCCGACGCCTCGGCCTGGGACCACGTCCGGGACCTGGCCCCCTGGCACGCTCGCCCCCCGGACAAGAAGAAGCTGCCGCGAGACCTGCTCATCACCACCGACGACTCCGAGGACACTACGGTCACCCCCAGGTAACCGCCACCTCTAACCGGGTAGAACCCACTCTTCCCCACTGTTGCAGGTGACCGCCCCTTTCCGCGCGACATCTGTGCATATGACACGCATACGTGCAACATGCGCGCGCGCGGGCGACCACCGCAACAGCGGCCGCCTACACTACACCACACACAAGACATAGACGCCTACATCACCACCATCAACACTGACATACCTCACAGAGGCCGCACGTAAGCCGCCGTCCGCGTCGCTGGCTACACGGAGCTGGGCCTCCCCCGGTTCGCCGGGGGTCTCACCTGGCTCGTGCTGACCGCCCGGACGGCGTGAAGTGTGCACGGCCCTGTGAATAACACAATTCATTGACGACGACACTGTAGGGCAGACAGCCCGCCCCAACTACCTGCCCTTTATTGAAGGGGCAGCGACCAGAGACCGCTGGAGAAGGGCACAGGCCCTGTACCAGCCTCCGCCAACCCTCTAGGGGGTTGCGTGAAGACCCGACTGTGGCAATAAATGAACCTTAGATCAAGCTACAGTTTGTATTTTATTTCGAAACCTACTAGTAGTTAGCATACAGTCTGCTTTAGTTCAAAAGTTCACTAGAACATTATCCGCTATTGTATATCTCAAATAACACAGCCAGTCTGTCTGTTGCAAATAATTCATTAATTAATTTGAAGTTTCAACTTTTAATTTGTTATAAGTTACAACTTTTGATAGCTTTTGTGTTTGTTTCAATATATTGAAACTATTAATTTTGTTGGGCAGTAAATACCTGTCACTTGCTTAAAGGCAGCAGTAAACAGGCTAATACTTTGTTGGTTTCAAAGAATTATAAAAAATTAAGTTTTGATTGTTAATATTATTTAACGCTTGTCCGGGCTCCTTTGAAATTTTGATTATGTCAGCTATCAAGGACTTGCGTGCGGCTGCTGGTGCTATTGCATCAGATTTGCGCTGGTTTGCCTCGGCCAGTGCCTTAGTGAACCGGCCTGATCAACAGCAGGCCTTACTACAAAGGTACGAGCGGATTGACGATCGCCTGGGAAGTGTGGAACAGCAATTCCGCACTTTCAGCGCTTGCTGTCTCGAAGTGTCAGTCAATGAATTTACCGCTGACCAGCGAAATAAGGTCAGCGAAGACTATGCCCAGGTCTTAGACCTGTATGACGCTGTCTCCAATACTGCGAGACAACTAGTTGCCGATAGGGAAGGGCAACCCGGCCTGAAGCAGGAGCTTCCTAGGTCAGCACCGGGGCTGGTGAGTAGGCTCCCTACTTTGGACCTCCCCCATTTTGATGGCTGCCTAGGAAGCTACCTGGGCTTCGTTAATTTGTTCGACAGCCTGGTCAATGACAGGGCTGACCTTCGGCCAGCACAAAAATTGGCATATTTAATGTCGGTTCTGAATGGGGAGGCCAAGGGCCTCATCCAGCATCTGCCCGTGTCTGACGAGGCGTACCAGACGGCCCGAGACCTAATTACCCGTAGGTACCATAATAAGCGTGGCCTCGCCGACACGCACATCGAGCAGATTTTGGGTTTGCCGACGCTCACCCGGGTCTCTGGGTTGCGCACCCAACTTTTGAACCCGCTTTTGGTGGCCATCAACGCACTTAAGTGCCTTGACCTGCCCGTGGACCAATGGTCCTATCTATTGGTGCACATTGTGTTAAAAAAGCTGCCTGCCGACCTGAGGTCGCGTTTTGAACAGCGCTTTGGTGGGGATAGCGCGAGCCATCTGCCCCCCTTTGCTGACCTGGAGAGGTTCCTGGAGGATGAGTGCCGGGTCTTGGACAACTCCGGTGGTGACACGCCGGCTAAGACGCAGCCGCCCAAGGTCAAGGAGCAGGCTCGCGTATGAACGCGCTCGAACATTGGCTCGGGTATGAACCCAAGCCAATGTTGACCGGCGCCCTCCTCGCTTTGCGGTCACGCAGAGCCCAGCGGAGTGCTCCTACTGCAAGGTCACGGGGCACAGAACGGCCAGTTGTAGAGCATTCTTGGACCTACATGTCGCCTCTCGTAGGCGCATCGCGAATGCCCGCCGCCTTTGCTTCTCTTGTTTGGGGTCCCACTACCAGCAAGACTGCCCAAACTCTCGCCCCTGTCCTCACTGTGGAGGACAGCATTTGGACATTCTCTGTATGAATGCCAGAGAGGTTGGCCGCTTGTCCAACCAGCCGACGCCGCGCACGGGCGGGTGTTTTGAAGGTGGCAGCCGAGGCTCACCAGCGCGTAGCCGAGAGTCGCCTGGCTCAATTGATCGCCACTCGCCCCGCTTGGAGAACCGTAGCGTGCGCACGCCTCCTCTCTCTCGCGCACCTGAATGTGCTGTTCAGCGTCACCAGCACCATGACTGCTGCCCCAGGTATTCCCCTCCTTTGGCGGAGCGTCCCCGCCTTGACTCGCGCCCACCTCGTTTTGGGCGGGTGCGTCATTATGACCCCCCACAGATGGCGCGCGGATCAAGTCATCGAGCCTTTGAGGACTTCAAGCCGCACCCTCATTTTGACTTGCCTGGTCCTGGCCAACGGTCGCCGCCCAGGCAACAATAGGTCATTGACTCCTGCCCTATAATGCCAACCTCCCCCATTGAGACCGTTATCCTACCAACGGTTGCTGTTAGGGTCTGGGGACCCACGGGGACCTCTGTTGTTGTCCGTGCTATATTGGACACAGGTTCACAAGGTTGCATTGTTTCCACTTATTTGGTAGGGCAGGTTAAATTAAATATGGGCTCTTTTCCGAATTGTATACGGGGTATAGGTGACGTAGCCTCTAATGCTGAAGGGCAAGTTAAGTTTTTGTTTGCCCCTGTTGAATCTTCACACCCGAGGATTAAAACCTCGGCTATTGTGTTGAAGAATATTTTGGGTATGCACCCACAGAAGCAGCTACCTGCTGCTGTGGTGAATTTGACATCGGGATTGGAACTGGCAGACCCCAAATTTGACACACCGGGACAAATCGACTTGTTGATTGGCTCTGATGTCCTCGGTGGAATTTTGATTGGTGGGAAACGGGTCTTGATGCCAAATGGTTTGACTGCCGTCCCGACCATATTTGGATTTGCTTTGATGGGACCTGTACCTAGGGACCCCCCTCCACCTAAACTTGAAAATTTGTTGGCTGTAGGCTCCGCTCTTTCTGATGCGGTTCAGAGGTTTTGGGAAGTAGAAGAGAGATGAGGAGTGCGAGCTGTTCTTCCAGAACAACACTGGTCGACTCCGTTCTGGTCGGATCATTACGAGGCTACCCTTCCTGTCTGTTCGGCCTCCGCTTGGTGAGTCACGACCTTTAGCCGAAAAGAGGTTGTTGGCCATGGAGCGCCGCATGGGTCGTGATCCGGAGCTCAGACAGAAGTACATAGAGTTAATGAGGGCATATGAACAGTTGGGACACATGTCTGTGTCAAATTTGGATTGGCGTTCGGTGGAGCACTACTTTCTCCCGCATCATGCGGTATTGAAGCCATTGACTGGGAAGCTGCGCACAGTATTTGATGGTTCTGCGCAGACTTCAACAGGCGTATCCTTGAACCAGTGCTTGCATTCTGGTCCCAAGTTGGTCAAGGACCTTTGTGACGTCATCACCAGCTTCCGACGACATCAGGTTGTCTTTGTGGCCGACATAAAAATGATCTTCAGGCAGACTATTATCCACCCTGATGACCGTCGCTTCCAGCTGATCCTTTGGAGAGAGTCTCCTCGCGATCCCATGGTCGTCTACGAGCTCAATACTAATACGTACGGGTTAAGGTCAAAGGGCGTAAGGGCGGGTGGATGTTTGAAATAGAATTAGTTTTTATTATAAGTCAAATCGATTATATCGATTAAGTAACATTTTGTTTAGTCTTGGCAATACGTTCTCTTTGGGAGCTCGCAGACCGCGAAGGCTTACGTTTCCCAAGAGCCTCCGCCATCTTGAAAGACGATATTTACGTCGATGACATTTGCTCGGGCGCCTCCACAGTGGACGAGGCGATCCTCCTGCGGGACGAATTGATAGGTATTTTGGCCTCCGCTGGTTATGAGTTGCGCAAATGGATTTCCAACTCACCAGCGCTTTTGGAAGGCTTGCCAGAGGATCATCAGCAAGATCCACATTTGTTTGAGATTGTTGACAACCCCGCCATGATGGCTGTTCTAGGCGTTCAGTACAGACCAGTCCAAGACATCTTTACGTATAACATAGACTTGAAATTGCCTTATTCTTGGACTAAACGTCTCGTATTGCCTACTGTCGCCAGAACCTTTGATCCGAACGGTTGGATTTGTCCTATCATATTTTGGGCAAAATGCTTCTTGCAGAAGCTTTGGACAGCAGGATTGACTTGGGACGAACCTCTACACGGCACTCTTGTTGAGGAATGGACCTCTTTTGTATCCTCACTTCCTGCCGTCAATGAGATCTCCTTGCCTCGTCCCATCCTTCCTCCCGGGAAGTACAAGGCCACCCTTCACGGGTTTTGTGACGCCTCGGAACGTGGTCACGCTGCCGTGGTGTACTTGCGCACAGTTAGTGCCTCTGGTCATGTGAGAGTTACCCTGATCATGGCGAAGAGCAAGGTAGCACCCCTTCGGACATCTTTGACCATTCCGAAATTGGAGCTCTCGGGAGCAGCACTACTTGTACGCTTATTGAACCACGTGTCTAACACTTTGGGCAAAAGCATTTGTATTAATGGGACCTACGCCTGGACAGACAGCCAAATTGTTCTTTGTTGGTTGAAGGCTTCTGTCAACACCTTGGAGGTATTTGTCGCTAATCGCGTTTCCCAAATCCAGAAATCCGAAGTCAAACTTGTTTGGAGACACGTGCCAGGTGAGCTCAACCCCGCTGATTGTGCCTCGCGCGGATGCTTGACGCCTAGTTTGATAGGTGGGGTCCGGAATGGTTGAGTCGACCAGAAACTGATTGGCCTCGAACGCCAGTTTTGAATACTTCTAATTTGCCGGGTCTACAAACACTCGCTCCTGAAAAGGTGGAATGCGCCTTCGACCCCGATTTTTTGTTGAATCGTTACAGCTCCCTTGACAAGTTGTTAGGTGTTACTGCTTGGATAAAGCGTTTTGTTTTTAATTTTAGGCACCCACAACAGAAACGACTGACACTGTTTATCTCACCACAGGAACGACAGGAGTCTCTCACCTTTTGGGTTCGTTCTGTGCAATTGGCGCATTTTGAGAAGGAGATTGCTATCCTTAAGTCATGGAAATCGAAATTGTCGGGAGCAATATCTAAATTGAACCCCTTTTTGGACGAAACGGGTCTCTTGCGCGTTGGAGGGCGTCTCAAGAACGCCAACCTCCCTTACGGGGCACGTCACCCCCTTTTGTTACCCAAGGATGGTCATTTGGTACGTTTGTTGGTAACTGACCGTCACCTTAAAGATTCGCATGCTGGTTGTAATGCCCTGTTTGCAATTTTGCAACGCGAATTTTGGATTTTGTCTGCCCGAAGAATTATTCGGAGTGTAGTCTTTCGCTGCATCCCTTGCTATAAGCTCAAGGCTTCTACCATGCAGCCGTTGATGGGGGACTTACCGGCAGATCGCGTAACTGAAAGCAGTACGTTTGACGGTGTTGGCACGGACTTCGCTGGTCCCTTCTTGGTGAAAACGTCGACACTTCGAACCAGCAAGACTGTTAAGGCCTACTTGTGTGTTTTTGTTTGTCTCTCCACAAAGACCGTACACTTAGAACTGGTCTCCTCGCTTACGACCGAGGCGTTTGTAGCCACATTTGACAGATTTGTATCCCGCAGAGGGCTGCCTTCCTTGATCCGCTCTGACTGCGGCACTAACTTCAAGGGCACCTATAATTATTTGAATGAATTTGTTAATTTCCTTGAAAACAACAAAGCTGATATAGGTGATAGGCTTGTCCGACGTGGGATAAATTGGTTGTTTTCCCCTCCAAATTGTCCACACTGGGGTGGTATTTTTGACGCCGCTGTAAAATCGGCCAAAACACACTTGCGCAGGACAATCGGTGAATCTGTCCTTACATTTGAGAAACTCGCAACTGTGTTTTATAAGATTGAGGCCCTTTTGAACTCTAGGCCATTGGGCCCGATCTCCTCAGATCCGAATGATTTGGAAGCCCTTACGGCGGGCCATTTTTTGATTGGTCGCCCACTTGTCGCCTTGCCTGAGTACCCCTATATTGATACGAGACCTGGTCGTCTCTCGCGTTTTGAATTGGTACGCCAGATTACTCAGAGCTTTTGGAAAGGCTGGAATTTGGAATATTTGCACATACTCCAGCAACGCGTTAAGTGGACCGACAAAACCGATCCACCCAAGATTGGTGACCTCGTTTTGATCAAGGAGGCTAACCTTCCGCCACTCAGATGGCGCAGGGGGCGCATCCTTCGTTTGGTAACTGGGGCTGATGGAGTTCCCCGATTTGCTGAGGTCTTGGTGGACGGTTCGATTCTGAGGAGAGCGGTTGCAACATTGTCACGTCTACCAACCGATTAGCGGACCGGTAGGCCGGTCCGGGGCGGGTGGATGTTTGAAATAGAATAAGACTTTATTATAAGTCAAATCGATTACATCGATTAAGTAACATTTTGTTTAGTCTATTGAAAATTTCTAACAATGGTCACACTGAACTGTCACTTCCGTTCCCCCCTTGAAAAATTAACACGCCGGTTTTGGGGCTCTCGCGAGATTATAATTGATATAAATTGATATACATTGATCGCCTTTTGAATTAACGCGAATTGAATTAACTTGTAATTACTTACAATTGCCGCTTTTGACTTCCGGCAAAGTTTGTGATAAATTAATGAACATTTGTGAAATATTGAACTTTGTAAAACACGTGTGTGAATTCCTGTTTGGTGCCTGGAGAAGGACTACGCTGAACTGGACTCTGGTATTCGATTCTCTTGTTATTTTGGCCAAAATTATGAGTTAATCCTATAGGTCCACTTCAAGAACAGCATCAGTAAGAGTTGGTAAGACATTTTATTAATATTAGGATTATAATTCATCGCTGTGCTACCACAGCAAAAGTGTTTAGATAAATTGTCTATCGTGGTCAGGTGCATGTATTACAGCTTCCACTGCAACTCTGTTCTCAACAGTTTCCCACCTGGCTGCGGTAACTCTAGACAATATCTAAAAAGTCTAATGAGTAGATATAATTTTATTTACCTAATTGATAATAATACCTCAGTTTAGTAACATAGATGATAAGTAAGTTTATTTTTCTTGATCTCTCGTTTTTTGTTTATTATAAAAGAAATGTATTACTTATTACTAAAAGATTTTTGTTAGTCTTCGCTTCTAATATAGAAGCGAAGTCTCAAGAAGCAATATATATTTGCTCCTTGCGAAGACTGGTTGTTTCTACATACATACATACATATCGTCACGCCTTTTATCCCCGAAGGGGTAGGCAGAGGTGTTTTTCTACACCCACTTTTCGCCAGATATACTTTAGTCCCACGTAATAAGGGGCGAGCCTATTGCCGTACCGGGCACATTTCCAGACTCCGTGCTGCTACTGAGAATTTCGTGATAGAAAAACCCAATAACACAGCCCGACCCAGGAATCGAACCCGGGACCTCCCGATCCCACGCGCACATTTATGCCACGAGACCAACGAGGCAGTCGTATAGGGTTTGATGTCGAGTTTTCCGTCTCTACGCAAAGATGGTATTTGCATCGTGTTATCCCTTAGTCGCCTCTTACGACACCCACGGGAAGATAGGGGGTGGTGACACTTGTATTTTATGCCGTCAACCACACGGCTGGTTGCATCTTTCATTTCTTATTTGACAGATCCGTCCGTAAAAGTTTATTCATAAAAGTTTATCAAATAACTAGATGACGCCAGCAGCTACGCCTGCATTTTTTTTTTAATTAACCCGTTTTGGCCGATCCCGTCGGAATTTCGGGAAATCCCTTCTTATTCCAAATTTCAGCTTCCTGCGCCCAATAGTTTCGGCTGTAGCGTGTCTGTCAGTCAGTCAGTAACGCAAGGATTTTATATATTAAGATTATAGACAGATAGGCAGGTACGTCAAACAATATTTGAAGCATAAAAGTCCATTGATAAATTCGTGAAAAATAATGTTTATCTTATAATACCTACTTAAAATGGTTTTTATTTTTGTCCTAATTCATTCAAATATTGCGATTATTTACAAAAAAAAAACATATAAAACTGCCAATCTCTCGATTGGCTTCATAAACTCGCGAGATCTCGCTTGAGCCCAAATCTCGCGAGATTTGCATTCCCTAATACGAATTCTGACTCCCCTATTTATCCACTTAGGCTATGAATTTCCAAAAAGACTTCCCTAGTGTCCACTAACTTAATTTGAAGAACCAATATACAAAGTTTGAAGTTAATTCATTGAAGGCATCAAAAGTTTCTTACAAACTCTGATAACCTGTTTTACCCCCTTAGGGGAGGAATTTCCAAAAATCCTCTCTTAGTGCGTCCCTAAGCACCTCAAGGAATATACTTGCCAAATTTCACCTACTTGCGCTCAGTAGTCTGTCAGTCAGTCAGTAACGCAAGGATTTTATATATACAGGTAGTATGCTAGCTAACTAAGTTGTACATTGTAATTTGAAAAGGTTTTACACAACAATAAAGTGGCTGGTAAATAATATATTTTTATTACAATACTCATTATTTAGTTGCCGTGCTAAACTTAATTTGATTAATAATAGCCCAGATACGTAATGGTTTAAATAAAAAAAAAATTAAAGTTGGTATGAACCAACTTTAATTTTTTATTTTACAATACACCGAAACGTTACAAAAGTTGTCAGTACTAGGCTATTTAGCAACATTGAACGAGATATTATTAAGATAAATTTGTAAAATTTATATTAAAAATATCTCGTTCAATGTTGCTAAATACCCTGGTAAATACATGGTAGTGCAGGATTATATACGAAAAAACCTTTTTGAGAGAAATGTGAATTTAATGATAACTTGACACTTGGTATTGACACACGACCCTTGACACACGTGCGGGCTAACTGAAGAGTGAGAAGTCAAATGGCATTCACTAGGAGGTTTATGTTCAACGGTGAACGTCTAAAGGCTGGTGATGATCATATTTGTAATAAATGGCTTAAGTTTCCAAAAATACCATCCAAGTTTCCTCAAAACCCATCACTGACTGACCTGTTAGTCAAGTGGTTACTGACCCTGAATGCTAAGGACCTGTTTAGAGGGTTCGAACAGGTATTTTTTTGCGTCTGAGTGTAATATATCTACAAAATGTATGTATTTAAGCTCTGCTGAGTTTGGTCCCAGATGACTGTGTGTTGAACCACACTATTATATTCCAAGTACCTTTACCAAATAGTCATCTCAACCGTTGCATCATACGTCTATGTTAGTCTGTATATTACCGGCGGTACATCAAAGCTGCAACTCCATACATAAATTATTAGCCGATGACAGTTCGCGTACTCCGTCACTGGAGTTAAATAACTCATCGCTTTTCTAATGGGCACGTTGTGATTATGAGACATAAGCTTTTCTCACACATTTGATTCGTCTGGATATTCAACAATTGTCTCTTCAATGAGAGACAAGACTTAGAGGCAATACAAACTTTGATGGTTATTGTTAGACAAATTAATTCATCATCATCATGATCAGCCTTTAACAGTCCACTGCTGGACAGGCCTCTCCTTTAAAAGGAGAAATTGGTCTACTATACCACGCTGGCCGAACGGGTTGGTATAGGGTTTGTATCAAGTTTTCCTTCTCTTACAGTGCTGTTCTCTGCATAACATGCTCCCTCTGTCTTACGACACCGATGGGATGATATGGGTTGGTGACATTCCGAATTCTTAATCCGTCACCACACGGAATTCACCATCATCATATCAGCCGAAAGACGTCCATAAATTCATTATATTGCTGCAATTTGGCATTTATGTTTTTTGGGGTTCACTCTTTTTTAAAGTGTTTAGAGCGGCAAACGAGCAGACGGATCACCTGATGGTAAGCTAAGCCATGGACACAAGCCACACTAAAGGTGTCACAAGTGCGTTGCCACCCTTTGGTTTGGGAAAATAAATAAGTAGGAGGAGAAGTGGGATGAGGGGGAAGGGAACGCAACAGTATAGATGCTGTCAATTTACGTTAATTTTCTGTGAGAGGGTAGAACTTCCCCGGTCGAGCCAGCGCATTTATGCTGAAATCAGCAAGTCTCTACTAGGTACCTGTAACTACTACCAATCAGGCAGCGATTGGAAATTCTACAGGATCGGGAAGAAACTGTTCAAATTCCATCAAATGTGCCGGCGCAACTGCGGACATCCTCTATTATTCCATAAAACATAAGTAAGCACACATATGCAAACATACGTAGGTATGTTCAAATATATCTGTAATATCAAAATATGAGATCAAAATCAAGCATTACACACACGAACATATGCAAACACACGACGACTAACCAACCCTCACAGCTAACTCATGTTTAAACACTCAAATGAAATGCAAACATAACATACTACTCATTTATTTCGTTTAAGTTACTCACAAACGTTCGCATTTGTTTCGTAGACGCTTCACTCACGTATAACTAGACAGTTTTCCTAGGTATGTATGTCAACTAGGCAAATTGTTTGCTCAGGTTATGGTAGCTCTTATTTATGTGCATATAATGAGCAGATATATACAGGATGGAAAAGACCCTTAATGAAAACTGAAAGCTCATATTGTACCAATCATTAAGATCATTTTAAGCACCATACCTGGGAAATTACTGGTTCAGGAGATATTGAGGCTGAAAGACAGTATACAATTTTCCTAATTAGGTATAAAATCGATGAAATTTCCCTGCTAATGTGTTCTATAGATGTCCTACGCACCCATGGATAAGTAGGTATTTGCATTAGCATTGCACGAGTGTACTTTTAGTTGCAGCTTTATAAATGCGCAACTTAAAAAGAAGTTCGTTTCCCAGGTATTATTTTTGCTTAGTATGAGTTGGCATGATGTCCAAAACGAGTAGACTTTGGTTTGGTGTAGGTCTTGTGACACCCTGTGGCCTGTATAACGTACTGCTACGCAGTGTCTCCAGTTTATACGGTCAAATCCATGTGGTGCACCAATACCACTGACTTTCGACCAAACTTTTGTGAGATCTTAAAAAAAATCCAATTTACCATAACACTTTCTGTACCGCCTGTTTTCAATTTTGGATATTTAGATAATTAAAATAAAATAATATTCAAAAACGTATATGACATTTATTTTTTGTCATTCTTCTCCGATCACTTCCCGATTGATATCTATCCTAGTGAATCTCGGCTGGTTTTATACTGTTGAAGGAAAAATAAAAGAGAGAAAGAAACCGTAAAGGTTTCTATACCGTTTTACACACGCATCACGAACAAAGAATGTTCGTTCGAAACTAAAAAAACTGTAGATCGGTCTACAAAGTGGTCACTGTTGCTCTATTGCCTAATAAATGGCGCCGGCTGCAGCACAGTTTCTACGCAACGCCGTTCATTAAGAGCTCTTAAAATAAAATACCTCACTATCTACTATAGAAGGACAAAACACCCCAAGACTATTCATATAACCTAAAGGCAGATCACCATTCCCATCCATTCACCTCTTTAAGCCGCAAACCAGCCGCCCCGTGAGGCCGCATCCTTCACCCCGTATCGTATTTCAGCGTACATTGTTGCCAACTATGAAAACTACCATGAAACGTTACCTGACGCCAACTAAATGTCCTTTGTTGCCAACATAAATTCCATCCTACATGTTTAGTTTTCCAACTTGGCGTAATGTAAATTGCTAGGAATGACACAGATTAAAACTGCCGAACAAACTTTTAGCGTACTGCAGATTTTGTGTGCAGTGCGCTTAATAAAGTTCACTGCGATTAAAGTTTTTAAATCTGTGTTTGTTTTACGTTTTGTGTGCCTGTCTGCCTTGCAGGTCCTTTGGAATAAATTTGAGAGTGATTTAGAGGATTCTAGTTTAGTTCCCTGGTTTTGCATTGTATTGTGCCTACTTTGTGTCCCACTGCTCAGCAAAAACCTCACTTTAACCGCCACCTGCCGCGACCACATGCGAATTCCTGCCAAATCTTTCGGAAAGCATCTAAGTCATCCCGCCGTGTCCTCCAGGGCCTTCTCCGTTGCTGTTTTCGTCTACCTTATGGTTCCTTGATTAGATAAAAATATTTGAAATAAATTATACGTAATTAATAAAAAATAATTTGGTTCGTGCCAACTTTAAAAAAACGTGATCGAGTACAATGTACTACAAGAACGAGTTGTGAGTAAAGTGCAAACGGAATTGTCATCATTATGAGCAGCCCTGTATATATACTATGCTATTGCTGGACACGGCGTCTTTTCACTATGAAAACCCTGTTGACTTGACATAAAATAATTACGGACGCTCACCCTAAGGATATATGACATTTATCAATAAATGATAATTTCTTAACATACATAATTTCTTAACAATATTAAGTTAAATATAAGATTAGAATTCATTAAGGAACTATTCGTACTTATTTTTTGTTCAAAATATTATTGAAATTGATAAAATATTTGCACACCATATGTAGAATGTAATGGACCACAATAGAATTAAGACCTATACATATACTATGTACTACTACATTCATTAATAAAAAAAAGCCACACACCTTGGGTCACGTTTCACGTTGGCAGCTTTTAGCGAGCGATAATTAGCAATTCAATACGCACTTACTTCGAAAAGTCAGTTGTGCGCACTTTGGTTTTGAACGTGACAGGCTCTGCAGAACCGTTTGTTAACTTCTCTACTTGTTTTCACTCTCTGTTACATAAAACAAAGAGTTCTGTGCCCTCACCCTTATCGACATGTGAAACTGCCAGCAAAAAATAGTTGCCCTAAAAATCGCCCAACACACACAGATTGATCAAAGTGACAAATCAATATATCAAATGACCACATCAGCCACACGCAAATAGTAGTTCACTTTATCGAAACATCGGCCGGTACTTGAACAGTAGCACAAACAGTATCGATTGTCATTGAGAACAATTAAATAAATGTGCTCGGCAATGGATACATTGGACGAAGCGTGCTGGGCCGATCAAATAGCCTATAAAATGCGAGACCGGTTTTGAACTAGTGACTACTAGCATGCGGTATAAAAATGTTTCCAACTAGTCAAATCAGACAGTTTAATGAAATTATTAAAAAAAGCATATCTATATGAAGCACATTAGTATCCACCTGTTCTATGTTATGGGGGCCTGATATTCTGTCTCACAGGATTTTCCTATCTATTTTGAACTTTAATTTATATTGTTAGATTGCATAGCCTTTGTGTAAGAGAATAAACATTTTTATTATCATATCCTTCTGTATGATATAATATTAAAAGATGAGGCATAGTATTGCATCCTAATGTTGGCAATGTACTCTAAATAGAGCTCGACAAAAACGAAGCCTGATGCCTGTAATAAAATAGATCACAACGAACAATATAATGTGGAACAGTTGTAATGTGCATACGGAACTCATCAAGCCTAGCTGCAAACTTGGTATAACAAAAAAGAGATTTAAAGAGATTCTTGATAATATCCTTAAATCTCTCTTTCGTTTTTTCTTTTACCAACCCGGAGCTGGGCCATAACGTAAAAGCAAAAACTCTATCTGATTAGAAATATTCACCAGATACTTTTTTAATACTTATTTATTTACAGGGAATTAATAAATTAAGTAGCTTTCAAATTTTTTTTTTCTTTTCTCTCCTTTCTGCATAGTGGCAATCTGTTAACATAACAATAAGCCACCTTTTTGGCCGATTTATATTATTAAATCAGTCACAGTTGGGTTGTACTGAGAGGGTTCCTAATTCTTATCGGCCTCTCACTTCAATTTGTCTGGAATCTGTTTCTTAAACTAGGAATGTCGTTTCGTTTAAGTCTCACATGCTGTAGGCCACCTTCTCCACTCAATGCCAGTGCGTATTGATTAATATGCTGGGAGAGTCTCCTCTGGTATTTTATACTATGTTGAGCTATTTCTTGCTTTACCGTATTAATGTGGAGATCAAGATGTATGTATTTGTTGCTGATACATTGTGGAATTTGAAACATTGCTCTTAGCGCTTTGTTCTGAAACCTTTGCAGTATCTCGATGTTGCTGTTACTCCCAGTACCCAATAGCTGGATGCCATAGTGCGGTATTCCTCTAAAATGTAGTGTTTGATATGATTTTTAATAATTATTGCTGTTCCACCGTGACTGTTACCAGATGGGTGATTTGTTGTATATACTGTGTAATTCTTGAATGTAATGTATGACTTAGCAGTGAACCTAGTTTCTGATATAAGGGCTATATCAATCATCTTGTAACGTATGTCCGGTACTTACCACGTTTGCGTCACAGTACCGCCCATACGCTCGGCCAATCAGAGAAGGCCATCGTCCGCGCTCGCGAAGCTTGACCAAATATATCATGTCATGAACGGACTCCAACGTTGATGGAGGGCCCAGTATATAAAGGTGCCGACAGAGAGGCCGGCACCGCTACTCTATACTAACCTACTACCGCTACTCTATTCTATACCGCTATATTTATAATTATACATTCTACGTGTATCCTGATCCCAGCAGCTGGGTAAGTCACTACATTTACTGCGATAGCGTACTGCCCATCTCTCTACCTGCTAGCTGAGGCTGGCTGACGCCGCCTGCCTGACTCTATTGGTTGTGGCTTTCCTAATGCTGTTTCCCTTCAGGTTCCAGGTTCACCTTAAGACTCCGGGCTACGCTCCTAGACCGCTACACTTTCCTGCATCGCCATCGGCGTCACCTCTGCTGGAAGAGTCTGGCCTGCCCTGCTCATCATACTCGTACCGCCGGCGCCTGCCAGCTGAGCCAACGTCAGCGAGGACCTGCACCGCTACGCGCAGCCTTCGAGCAGCCTGCCTACACACTACCGGAGGGAACAGCGTGGGAGACTGCAGCCCTTAGTGTTCAGGCCAGTGTCGTGTTGTTGGTCGGTCATACTCGTGCGAGGGAAGTGAGACAATACTCGGCAATAAACGCATCTAGAACCTCTACTGCGTTTCTATACTAGAACCCGTTACAATCTCAGTGTGTAAGAAAATTTCAAATTCTTGACGTCGATCCGTCAAGCCGTTGGCGTTCCAAGTTACCACTCGGAGGTTGCAAATCATTTTTTAACAAGGCTGTTGACTAACTGGATCATGCGGTCGAGCATTTTGTCCATCACTCTGTCAATCATTGTTATCATTGTTTGTTCTAATTTGCCAAACATTGTTCCCATCAGTTCTTTAATATCGTTCAAATCAACGTTATCATTTTGATTTGTAGTTTTTCTCTCAGTCTTGGTTGCATCAGCATACGATTTGGGGGCGTCGCACGTTTGAGAAGGTGTGTTACTGGGGATTTTGTCTGCATTGTTTGTATAATTTTGGGTAGGTTGTGATTTTTTGACATTTGGTGGTATTTTTAATATTCTTTCCCGGTATTGTTTGTAAATTTTACAACCCTTGTAGCTGGATGTTTTTCCTGGCAGTTTGCACAGGTGGCGTCTGTATTTGATTATTTCGTGCATGTTGTAGTAGGATGGTCGTTACCGCATTTTACACATCTAAATGGTCTATAACATAAATTCTTTGTGTGACCGAATCTCTGGCATCTCTTACATTGAAGGATTTCTTTTTTCTTGTACGGAGCTTCAAATGTTATTTTCATTTGATTAAGGTGTTTTACTTGAAAAATGTCTTTGTTGTTAGTGTTTGGTTCTAAGTCTACATAAAAGATGGGTAGAGGTAGCTTAGTGACTCGGTGGCGGACATTTACAACTTGCCTTACTTCATGGCCGATGGCTGTCAGCTCTTTTGCTATGTCAGTTGTGTCTTCAGAAGAGTGTAGCCCACGAAGAACGACTCGATAAGGTCTTTCATTTTTGAGCTGATAAGTATAGTGCGCTATGTTATTGGAAATGAAGTTTTCTCTGATTTTCTTGTAAGTCTGTATGTCTTTGGGCATTATTTTTATTATGTGTCCCGATCGGAGTGTTGTCATCGTATACAAATTATTTTCAACCACTTTATTTAATATTTCCTTTAATATAGCTATGTTGAGTACACCTGTTACAAATATAGGCTCAGGCCTTGGTACATATTCTTTCACTGGCATGTCTTTTGTGTCTTCATCTTCTAGAATTTCAAAGCTATTGCTTGTAGGAATCGTGTAAGTAGAGGTGTTTTTTGACTTCTTATTGGTCTCGTTGCATTTTGGGCTCGTTTCCTTTCTTTTTCTTCTTCTATCGGAGGGTGTGTCTCTTTGCCAAACTTCTTTGTCTTCTTGGGTCATCTCTTGATCACTGGGCTTCGCTAGAGTTCCTGTGTCTTTCACGTTGGTTGTATTTTGTTCACTGATTTTTGTCTCAGCATCTTGAGGTATTTTTGGTAGTGATGATGTTGATTGACTTCTTTGTCGCATGAGAATGCTCTTTGGGAGTGTTTGTTGAACCATTAAGTTTGGGTTCATAGGGGTTTTGGGGTTTGTTTGTGTTTTGTTTATGTTATGTTCAATTTCATCCATCTTGTTCCCACGATTAGGGTCGATATCTGTCGTCACTCAAGGGGTGACGCCCATCCCCTCAAGAAGGCTCCATACAACGACGTTAGCCGGGTCCGTCGAGGTTGGCGCTAAAGACTAGCCTCCCGTTAGCCATGCATCCTGTCGGCGCGTTTTCCCACCTTAGGATTAGGGTGACTTTTATAGAGGATTTCTGCCTCTTGGCACGGGCAATTAAGCCAAGGCTCCCGATTCTGCCACGCATGACCGCAGAGTTGCGGGTTGTGGAAGTCATTTCCTACTGCCACTAATTCAGGCTTGTAAGGCCATCGTTGTCGGGTTAATTAACCGTCGCCCGATGCTCGACGTTGACCCTTTACAGCTGGTTGGTCTGCTCTCAGCCGACCCTCCTCCTTTCTCATACGGGCTTGGGACGGTCAATGGCGGAGTTTATTATTGGCTTTCAAATTCTACTCACATAATTTTCAGCACAGTAACCAAGCAAGTGACGGGTAATTTCCATCAAGCTGCTGCGTCTAAACGGAACATAAGTTATTTAAGAACGCGCACAATGAAATTACTAGACGTAATTGGTTCTGAGTTTTTATCTCTGTTTATGTTGCACTAATGTAGAAGATTGTAATCGTGTCTGGTAGCGAAAAGAAGATTACCAGAGAATAAAGCTTTATAAGACACAAGAGTACTGGTTCATTTGGTGAATGGTAACATAGCTGAGTGGATACATGTGTTGGTAGATAATACAACTAAGTAGATAGGTAGTAGGAAGATACATGTGTGTTTTAATTAAACTTACATAAATACTCTGTATGGTGACGGATTAAGAACACAAAGTGTTACTACCCCATTTCTTTACGTGGGTTCGTGTGATGTCACTTAAAAAAATACACGAAGTGTATAGTATCTTGCGGAAGAGACTTAAAACCCGACGTCAAACGCTATGCCGCCTGACCAGCGTGATGTAAAAGGACAAATCCACCTTTTGCTCCACGATGCTATAATTTGCGCTGCAAAATAAGAGGGTCCATCGAAGAGAATGCGAAGATAACATTGTGTGGCGTTGGTTTTTTGAAGCAGCTGAAGAACTTGCTATTTTGGCAAACTGAAATCATATCGACCTCAAACAAAATACTTTAAACAAATGAACATAGAATATATTTTTAAAAACGATTTCAACTAAAACGGAATTCCCAACGAATACAATTCTTTACTGTAGTATATAAACAAGAAAATCCAGGTAACTTAAAATACAATACTTCTAATTTAAAAAAGGCAAATAGAGCAGATAATCCACCTTAAGAATGTTCATTGGGAATGCAGTTTAAAAGACAAAAGAGTGCTCAAAAGACAAGACTAACGACTGTAGGAATGAGATTTCTTAGTTTTTACCTTTTATAAAGACTGCTTCACTAAGCTTTATAAACTACGAAATATAAAACTTTAGTCTTCGTTTGAAATAACTAGTTTCACAAACAGCCTGTACCTACTGAATTCGTCACAATAGTATTGTGAGATTATAGAATGCTCATGCCTGTTATATATCGCTAGAAAGGCGGGTTGGCATAGGTTTTGATCTTGAATTTTGCGTCTCTTACGCAATATACTATTTGCTTTTTTATATATTCCTTGGCTGCCTCTTACAACACCAACGGAATGAAACGGGGTAGTGATACTTTGTATTCTTAATCTGTAACCACACATCAACTGTAAAATATTGACGTAACACATGAACACACACGTCATGATAGACACTTTAACCTTTGTACTGTTCTTATGGCGTTGAAAATAAGTGTAAGTATCTTACTGCAACTGTTTAGCTTGACCATAGCTGGACTGTCAACTTGTGTACATAGC
The DNA here is from genome assembly GCA_944739405.2 of Euclidia mi. NCBI lineage: Eukaryota > Metazoa > Arthropoda > Insecta > Lepidoptera > Erebidae > Euclidia > Euclidia mi. The sequence continues at coordinate 13,108,399 of OX123194.2, read as the reverse complement.
GTGACGCCCTCAGATTAAAAGTATGTTTTCTGAATTTATAGCAAGTGAAGTAATTTTTTGCTGTCGCTTGCTTTCGTTTTTTTTTATAATAATAAATAAAAAAGTAAATCTTTATATTTGTATGCCTAACACAAAAGCACAAAACTCTAGTAAGTTACATAGCATGCCTAAACGTTGCTAAACTTTACAAGAGCAGTAGAGACAGAGAATTTACTGCGCGGCGTCCGAGCTTGCTCAACTTATAACTTCTTTAGCACTTAAGTAAAAAGTTTGCACAATCTTAGTACTATCCCCTATAGATAACGTTTAAAGTTTTAATACAGTGTGTTATAGAAATATACGGTGATAAAGTGTCTTTAGGGATTCTGTGCAAGTCTTTGAATTAGTGCTTAATGCGAAAAAAAATTATAAACAAATTAAACAGTATCAAAATTGATCATTTCGATAACATTACTCCTTTTATATACATTAATTGGAGTCCACCTTTAAAGCAATGCTTTTTTGTATTAGGCGGCTACGTTCTTCCACTTAGTCATTAACTTGCATTATGCAAGTGAATGAAAAATGATGAAGGAGATAGCCTAGTAGAGATATCAGTACCTCAGCACTATTTTCATAAACTGACACTAGTCTAAACAATTAAATATCGCTATCTCTTTGGGTTGCAGACGTCTGACAGGCAGCCGCTCTGTGGCAAAACTTATATTCAGTCAAATCTGGTTAGACTGGTAAGCGGACCCCGGGTTGTAACTGGAATAACGCTAGGAGAATGATACAATTGAATAATTAAATACAGTATATGAATAGATTTTTAATAGTAATTTTGGCCACCGAATTTTAGAGATGCAAAAATAAGCTTTAGTGCTTTCTATGACTTGTAAACAGCACATAGAACTAAAGTTCGTTACGTAGTCGGCGTTTAGTCATAACACAGATTAGATTTCTCAAAAAAGCAACAGCTAAATTATATTCCAGACTAAGCTCATCTAAAATAGTGTAAAGCTACGACGCTTCAGACTATTTTTTAAGATTGCTTTATATTTCAAGGAAGACAGGTAATTTATTTCTTCGCTTTATCACTTGTTCCAAACATTTTTTAAAATGGGCGTTTCATAAAGTAACTATTCTAACTAAACTTCGAATCATATTTAGACCATATTTTGTAATAAACCCGAATGACTTTGCGATTCGGACCACATAAGCAACTCTCTAATTATAAAAACAGAGGTTGTTTGAGGGAATGTACCTCAAACACCGGCACAAGAATAGAAAAATTATTAATCATGGCATCTTGACCGAAATTCTAATAATTATAAATGAATCTTCAGCAAAAACCTTACATTTTCTAGCTTAGCAACATAACACAGCTAGCTTCTTATCCACACAAACCTGTACAGAAATACCTGTATTTTATAATCCAATTAACATATATATGAAGCAATCACATGCCTAAACTTCCACTTGTATCGGTCCAATCGACCGGGCTTATAGGGATTGTAAAATAATTAAGATATCACACATCGAGGCAGGTCGGCCGTAAATCGAGCCACACCAAACCGCTGATGGGTCCCCCCTTAATTTAGGGGTGAACCGCAAACTGGATAAATTTGGATTGCTTCCGAAACCTATGAATACATTACCATAATGCTAACTTCGACTTTATTCGGGGTGTCTTGGGGAGATTTTCTTGAACGGAAGAAGATATATTGATAGATTACAACTTGATTGTATACTAGATACAGAGTTCATGTAACAACGTTACAATAAAAAATCTAATCTTTTTATAGGCGAACTTATTGCCGGAAGCAATTCTTCAAGGAAAATAACGTTATACAGTCAGAATCTTACTACCCCAAGGTAGTGTTCTAGAGGTAAGTGAACCCTTAGAGATTCCCAATCAGAACAAATCTCTTTGTCAAGCATAATAATTTGTTCTCAGTCTGGGCTTAACTCGTTTATCTACAATTTGTATCTATTTAGGAATGGTATCCTTATTAGTTATCTAGTTGCCATAACACAGGTCTGCCTAGTTTAGAATTAAATGACGGCACGCATAGGTTATTAGTTTAAGTATATCAATATGCTCTAAATCACCATTGGATTGGGCAGAATCAAAACCAAAAAGAAAGATTTTTTGCATTCACGTATATGGCAGCTACCCTTAAATCAAAACCTTTCAAGATTTTATGGCACAGTTTATTTCCTGGTATAAGGGTAAACCTAACCTAATATAACCCTAAAACAGTCCAAATCCGCAAAAATGCCATTTTCTTACCGTAGGTACAAATTGTAGATAACGGTCCTTGGCAGTGAAAATACCATCAAAACCCGAACATAATTGATTAAGTCCGACCAACCAAATAATCCCTCCTTCCCCAATAAAAGTGCAATACTTTCCATCCGTCATACACATGTCTCCCCAAGTATTTGCTATCAAACGTAATTGCTTGGTACACGTGCTACGTATTACGTGCGATACAATAGAATAGAAGTACAATGGGGCACGGATGATTTATACCGGAGTTATTGTAGGATACGCGACCGTTACTTACGGCTCTCATCACACTGTCTGCGCCACGTGTAGGGAGCGGTAAAATGGCGCTAGGTGCATCTTAAATGCAGTATTTTAAAAAGTATCTAATATCATTTTTTTATTGTCTTACGACTGTATCTTCATAAAGGGTAGGCAGAGGTGTAATATTACACCCACATTTCGCCTCATAAATTTTTAGGTTCCACATAATAGGGTGCGAGCCTATTACCGTTACCGAGCACATTGCCTCCGTGCTGCTACTGAGAATTCAAATAAAATTAGCAACACTTTTAGTAATTGTAGTTTGAGTAATACACCTGGGACCTTCCAATCCGCGGTCGCATACGCTATCCACTGGACCACGGAGGCATAACTTTTTTTAGTTATTTGCTTTATTCAGATATATATTCAACTATTTATAAACGTACAGAAGTCGAATAAACCTTTACAATACAATGGCTGTTTGAAGACGTATTGGCGTATAATTGTAGGACCCATTCGTACTGAAATCAGCAATGCTTAACTACCTATAAAAACACATGAAAAAATATCAAATAATCAAAACAAAACTTCGTAGCACACATCCCGAAATATAAAAATTGTTGCACGGGGCCCTACCAAGTTCTTTGGGGCCCAAGCCAACCTCCCCTGCGAGTCGGTGCACCTGCTGAATGACGGACGAGGCTCTGGCGCAAGCCTTCCCTAGGGGTTGGGAGGTCAGACGGCAGTCGCTCCTGTAAAGGCAAAACAGTCAAATCAAATGGAATGGAAAGCAACAGGATTGGTAACAGTGTTTCGGGTAGGGCACCGCCGCAAAACGGTGCGCAGGAGCCTCGCCCGACTCTTGTGGCAAGTGGGCAAGGGCTACCGTGTCGGGGGTGGACACGGCCAAAGAAGTTAGCCCCAACCCGGAAGATCCGCTTCGCATCTTGGAACATTGGTACGCTAACCGGACGCGTGAGAGAGCTGGCCGATGTACTCTCCAGGCGGAGGGTGGCCGTAGCGTTCCTGTAGGAGACTCGGTGGAAAGGCAGCAGATCCCGGTCCATTGGGAGTGGCTACAAGCTGATCTACACGGGTGGAACTGGCGGGGAGAGCGGGGTAGCGGTTGTGCTCGCCGGGGAGTTTCAGGACGGGATCTTGGAGGTGAAGCGTTACAGCGACCGTCTTATGGCTGTGGGGGTGCTTATTGAAGGGGTTGTGACCCATTTGAGAAGCGCCTATGCACCACAGGCAGGTTGCAGCGACGCCGTCAAGGTGTCGTTCTGGGATCAACTCGGCGAAGTTCTTCGTGAAGTCCCGCTCACAGGGAATCATTCTGGGTGGTGATCTGAACGGTCATGTGGGTGAAGGGTGTGAGGAATTTGAGCGTGTTCACGGTGGCTTTGGCTACGGTGGCCGTAATGAGGGAGGGGAGTGTATCCTCCGAACTTGTGCGGCTGCCGACCTTGCCATTGTGAACACGTACTTCAAAAAGAAAGCCGAACACCTTGTCACCTACAAGAGCGGGAGGCACGCGACCCAGATTGATTTCCTACTTACCAAGAGACACCATATCAGCAAAGTAGCCAACTGCAAGGTCATACCCGGTGAGAGTCTCACGGCACAACACCGCCTCCTTGTCATGGACCTCCGCGTGAAGCCCAAAGGCAAGCACGCCGACCGCTGTCAACGTCAAATTCGGTGGTGGCTGCTCAAGGATGCCAAATCCCTGGAGTTCGCCTCAGCTATCGGTGACAAGTGCGCTGCTACTGAAGGCGAACCAACTCAGAGCCAGTGGGATAGAATCCAGGCGGTCATCACTGGAGCGGCGAAGGCAGTGCTGGGCATGTCTAAGGGCGGACGCAAGTGTGACAAGGAGACTTGGTGGTGGAACGACACAGTCCAGAGGGAGACAAGGGTGAAGAAAGCCCTCTTTAAAGCGTGGCAAGCGTCCAAATCTCCTGAAGACCGCGACGCATACAGGGCTGCCAAACGTGCCACTAAGAGGGCTGTAGCCAGAGCCAAACGAGACCACTTGGAACCGCTTTATACCAAGCTGGAATCGTCTGAGGGGCAGAAGCTCTTATACAAGTTGGCACGCTCCAGGGTCAAAGCGGCACAGGCCATTACTAAGTGTCGCTGTGTTAAAGACCCTGAGGGCAACCTATTATGCGCGTCAAGCGCGGTGAAGGAGAGATGGCGCTCGTACTTCCACGAACTGCTTAACAAGCAGCATAAAGAGGTGCAGCCACCGGAACTCCCTCCGAACCAAGGACTAGTGCCGCTGGTAACGCCTGAAGAAGTCCAGAGGGCCCTGCGCCACATGAAGAATCGGAAAGCTGTCGGAACTGATGGAGTCCCCATTGAGGCCTGGAAGGCAATGGGCCTGCGGGGTGTGGGCACCCTTACTAATCTATTTAACCGCATACAGGAGTATCCGGTTAGGAAACCGGAAAAATCCCGAACCAATGGAGACTGAGTATCATCACTCCAGTCTTCAAATGCAAGGGATCGGTACAGGAGTGCAGTAGCTATCGCGGTATTAAGGTGATGTCCCATACCCTTAAGCTCTTTGAGCGAATCATCGACTCCCGGATCCGACAGGAGATCACAGTCTCGGAGTGTCAATATGGGTTTCGCCCTGGTCACGGCACCATGGACCCAAGTTTCGCCCTCAGGATCGTCATGGAGCGGTACAGGTCGAAGAACACGCCTCTGCATCTTCTGTTTCTAGACATGCAGAAGGCCTATGACTGTGTGCCGCGACAGATGATCTGGTGGGCGCTAAGATCCAAAGGTGTACCAGAAGCATATATTGACATCATCCGAGACATGTACTCCAATTCCGATTCCGTAGTTCGGACTGCTGTTGGCGACACAAGAACCTTTCCCATCACCGTCGGGGTCCACCAGGGTTCCGTCCTTAGGCCGTACCTATTCAGTGACATATTAGACGTACTGTCGGACAGCATCAGAGACTCACATGAGCAGCCCCCGTGGCTGCTCATGTATGCTGATGATATTGCGCTGGCGGATGCGGACAGGGGATGCTTGGTGCGGCGTGTGAATGCGTGGAAGGAGTCGCTTGAGAACGGCGGTCTGAAAATAAACGTGGCGAAGACCGAGTACTTGGCCTGCAACAGTACTGATCCCGCGTCAATTCGTATAGGCGGAGACATTGCCCAGCGAAAGGACCTGGTCAAGTACCTGGGATCAGTACTGCACGCGTCTGGTGACATCGATTGCGACGTCAAGGCACGCATTTCGGCAGCCTGGGCCAAATGGCGTGAGGTGAGCGGTGTCATTTGTGACCCCAAAATACTGGTTAAGCTCAAAGGACAGGTCTATTAATCCATCATTAGACCTGTCCTGTTATATGGCAGTGAGACGTGGCCTGTGCTTGAGCAACACAAGCAGAGTCTGCGTGTCACGGAGATGAATATGCTGCGCTGGATGTGTGGTGTCACGCGGAAGGACCGCATTAGGAACTCCCGCATCCGGGATAGCCTTCATGTCCGTGACATTGCTGACAAACTACAAGAGTGTCGTCTACGCTGGTATGGCCACGTCTTACGTCAACCAGCATCTTACGTGGGTAACAAATGTCTTGCCATGCTACCTCCACCGGGCCCCGGTAAACGGGGAAGGCTAAAGAAATGCTGGCTTGACGTCGTAAGGGATGATATGCGTGCCAACCAACTAACCACCAGGGATGCTGAAGACCGTGCGAAGTGGAGGAGACATAGCCGGAAAGCGGACCCCGGGCTCCAAGACCTGGGTTTTGGAGCGCAACCGGGACAGCGCTAGGATGATGATGATGATACCGAAATATAAAAATATAAAAAATAAATATAAAAATATATTTATACTACACCTGATCGGAACAGTAGTCAATATTCCCTGAATATGAAAAGAGAACGTTAGTCTTTTCCTTGACCTGAATAAGCGGGAGGTAAAAATGTATGAAAATCCATTTCTAACGTGTTTTAGCGGGAGAGAAAGTTGTATGAATGTTCATTTGTCATGTGTTATCTTGTCTATGGCGCGCGCCTGCCCAACGAGTTTTCAGGGGCGGCGGGCGCGTGGTGCGCGGCGCGCGCGCGCTTACTTAAAAGCATCTGCGGAAACAGCTGTTTTAAACCTACTACTGGATAAATCGAAGAAAAAATACAACCAAACTTATGACCAATTATTTCATATTATTAAATACTTTCTACAATACAAGTCTTTAAATGTTCCTCACAGGTGTAGTATAAAGCACTGTGTAGCACTCGGGTGAAAGTCCCATTCCTACCACGGGAGTATTGTGGCCCTAGGCTGCGCCTTCGGGCCACAAACTGCTCCCTCGCTAGTAATCGGTTCCTTTCCTCCCTCGGTGAACAATGTTATTATCTTTAAATGTTAATCCGATTACAATTGTAATGACTGTTTTCCAAAAGCAATATTTTATTATTTTATATCTCTTAGTCCATTAAAGTGTTATTGTTATTGCCGCAATACTACTATCAATAGCCGTTTGGATAGCATTTAAATCAAATGTAACTTTGAACAATAGTGTTGATGTGATTTACAAGTTGTAATAACGAGCTATTGGCATACCATAAAACAATAATATGTAAATTTTAATTTATAAATCGGTTTAGTGTTATTTCAAAAGACTATTCATTTTGATTGGTAATGTTTGCACAACACATTATGGAAGTGCGACTACGATTAGGCTCCACGCAGAAAACTTATTCGTGATAGTTAAATATAATTTTAGACTGTTCTCGCTTAGACTGCAAAAGACTGGGTTAATCCTGTATTCCAGTCTTTACAGTTACTTTTCGACCTCGCCCCTTAAACTAGTAACACGGGATGAAAAGAAGAACATATTTAATAGGCGCGCCGGTTTGCCACTGTAATATCGAAGTATCTAAGCGTCATTTTACCGCTCCTTCCCAACACGTGTGCAGTCTTTATTAGCGCTACCAACAAATAGCAGAGTTCACCTTACTATGTTAACCAATCTTGTATTAAAACACGAACCCTTTTGTTGCACGACGGCGACGCGGGAATGCTTTCTAACTAACGGTTTGTGTTGACGACGATATGGGAACTGTCATGTTGTCGTACACACGGTTCTGCTGTTACGTGGGACAGTTTGGGTGGCTCGTGTTTCTTTGAAATGTTGAATGAAACCTTTCTTCGAACGGTTCAAACCCTAAATTTGTTTTAAATTACTTTTTGGCTGCGCAGTGGGCGTTGTTTAAAGTGGCTGCCTCGTTAGATACTGCGGGCTTGGTCCCCACACGAGAAAAAAGTGCGATCCATTAATTTTATTGTTGTGATGCAGCAGACTGGTGAATTTCAAATTACACCCAGACTAAAGTCTTGCTGTCATTTGTCATTTGTGTCTGTTACTTGTATGTTTGCAAAGTCCTCTGCGGCACAAGATTTACTTATAGAGCGGCCGTTGTTTTAAAAAACCTGTAAGGAAAATGATTGGCTCGGTGATTACTTGCACAACTTGTATACGTATAGTTAAATACCTTTTGGATTGTACTATGTCGATCTTTCAGATTTTTCCATGTGGTGACGGATTAAGAATAGGTATGGAATGTCACCACCCCATATCATCCCATGGGTGTCGTAAGAGCCGACAGAAGGAGCATATTATGCAGAGAACAACACTGTAAGAGAAGAAAAACTTGATACAAACCCTATACCAATCCGTTTGGCCAGCGTGGTGTAGTAGGCTAATTCCTCCTTTCAATGGAGAGGCCAGTGGACTGTTAAGGGCTGATGATGATGATCTTCCAGATAGATTTTTAACATGATTTAAATAACTAAGTACGGTTTGACCTAAACAACTGTCCTTTATTTTCTTTTTTTTAAACGGTTTAAACTTGTCCGCTTTATAAACATTATACAAGCTTACAGGTAACGTCGAAAATATCCACAATTAGGCCTTGAATATCTTAGTAATCGCGAGTAACATAATAGCTTGTAAAATTATATTTTTTTGTGTATAAAATATACGAAACTTAATATATACATTATAATATAACAATAATAAAAAAATACTCGTAGTAAATAAATCTAGCAACTTGCTATACAAACAGTACGTGAAACTAGGATATATAAATCATATTTATCGCTGGTGAAAACGTAACCCCCCCGTGGGATCTCCACCTTGTCGTGGTGGGGGGGCTCAGTAACCGTGGGTTAGAAGCCACCCACGGTGAAGCTAAGCGGGATCCCGGGAGGGGACGCTCCACGTGGGCTTGGTAGAGGCCTGCGTAGGATGCGTCCCATGGTGCGGGTGCGGGGGACAGTTCTGTCTGTCCCTCGCAGTCGGGTGCGGTCGCGGGAGGAGAGGCGTGTGGGTGTTGCGTTGCCCCGCGCCCTATCTCCCGCGACCAAATGGGGGCGCACCATCGTTGCGTCGCGGTGGGGCCGCAGAGGAAGAGGAGATGCGGTGTTCCGTTGCCGTCCTCCCTATCCTCTGCGGCCGCTGGGTGTTTTGGCGGCGGAGCCCAACACCTTCATCCGCCGCCAAGGGGGTTTCGTTTGGGGCCCGCCTGACCATCTGGCGGGCCAATACCCGTCGGGGGGTAGCGAGGAATGCTTTGGTGAAACCCTACCCTCCGACACATGGGTACATGAGGAGCACGCGTTGGTTTTTAGTCAGTAAGAGTCTGACAGTCCCCTTCGTCCTCCCCCCCCGGGGCGGAGGGACTCCATGAGGATTTTCCGACACGATACCAAAAAAAAAAAAAAAAATGATGAAAACGTAAGGAAAGGCTAGTTTATGTATATAGTTTATAAGCCGGGCTATTTTTTACCACAAAAATGTTTCTTAGGGAATATTTTCTTAGGACCTTCCAGGCGCATTTGAAAACTCAAACCTACACAATATTATATCTAAATATTCTCATCTTCTTTTTATGAAGTTATAGTGATATAAAAGTAACTAGCAGCAATAGCTCAGTGGAGACTTACGGACTGTCTTGCAGATGGTCTCGGGTTCAAATTTTAAACCCATTGCCGGCACCACTGACTTTTCGACTTTATATGCGTATTCAATTGTCTGACCAGATTGGAGACATCCTAAAAAAAGACAGGTCAGAAGTACCCTAAACAGAAGAGTATGCATGAGAAACATGATGGGAGTGAATTAAGCAAGCGAGATATGTCAGGATCGTTGCAAATGGCGTCCCGTAATCTCTGCCTGTATGTATGTAACTGTCTGTCGTCGCTTGCTAAACTCGAAAATATCGTAAGGAATCCTCCATGTCTGAAAGTTCTCTATAATATTCTCAGAAGACATGTGAAGCCAACCCGCTCTTGGCCAGCGTGGTGGACTATGACATTACAGTCCCGTGTCCAACATTGTCACAGTTTATATACAAGGCACTAGCACGAACCCCAGTGAATAAAAAACGAGTTTCGATAGTAAATAACTGCAAGTTATGACATGCAGCACTGCATTATTTATGCAACTAATGAAGTTTCGTTAATTCGCGTATAAACTCGCCGTGACATAAATTATATCTCGGCTAGTTACCTGCGCGAGTCATAATAAACTTCTGGGTTACCCGCGGGAGTCGTCGAATGAACACACGGTTAAGGCATTTATTGTATGCATAGTTATAAAATCTGGAGTAAATCAAATATTGCATTTGAAAGGTACTCCAAGTGTATAATGGCTTAGAGGCTTGCGTGGTAATCACACTTATGACCTGCTGTAATTCAATTCGAACTGAGGACCTTTTTAAAATTATAGTTTGTTGTTGATTATAATAATATCAATTACAATTTGAGCTCGGCGTTAAACATGTTGCATCCAAGACTTTTGAGTTAGAGGCCAGAGTTGGCTTTCTAGTGAGATTTTGATAGAATATTAGCTTTTCCAGAGAGTGACAGCTGCCTGACGTACGCAATTCAAAAGTATAGCTATACTCTATGATTTAAGGAAGTGTCAGGATATTTGAGGGAACTGAACTTCGCGATAACCTTGACTGACTACGACGCCAGCACAGTTTAGTATGCTCGGCAACACAAGCAAGTAACAAATAACAATTTAAGTTGTCGTAAATCTGTATAACTGTTTTATAAACTTGAAACTTAATTCACATCAGTACCAAAAATCTTTTACATCAAAAGCGTACCGAGAATTTTTGTAACAACAATTTATTTCACGAATAAAGCTCGACAATTCACACAACACGCTAAGCCCGCTACGTTCAAAAGTCATACGTCTCTAGCACCCAAAACAGTAAGCGCAATTACTTCACTTACCCCATATCACATTAGTGCGACGCGAGTAGATCTCATTGTAGTAAGGGGTAATTCTGCGCGTAAGGAGTAATGCCGAGCGCAAAGGGTAATGCTGAGCAATTAGAGTTACAAACGCGCTTAGGTCGTTAGTACGAATGTTTGTCATCGCCCATCGCCCATTCTGTTAATGCATTCCTCAAGGAGGTAGTCGGAGAATCCTCTTTGTTGGCGCAATGACAGCAATTCGGGGTGTCCGCGTTTATGTCGCGTTGGGTAGGTATTTGGCTCGAATTTTGTAAGTTATCTTGTTAGATTAATAATTATGTATTTTTGCGGCATATTTTACTTTTAGGCGTGGCTAAAAATTAGTGTATTTTAGTCGAGTGCACGATTCATTATAGCATTTGTGAAAAGACCCTAAGTATATACATATAGTATTTATTTCACAAGACTCGGAATTCATTCAATTACTATGCACGCCGTGGGTTTTAACCCGATAATATCTACATGGCAGTCTGTTGGTATCTTCCCTTAGCTGCCTCCAGGGCTAGACTGTAGTTTAATATTTTCAACCACTTTACTTCCCATTTTAATATTTTAAACAAAACTTATTACAATAAAGTTGAAGTACAAACTTTCTCAGCTGTCACGCATATTTGTGATTCTAAAGCTACATGTAACAAATCGAAGTGGTTTGGAAAAGTGCCAACGCCCTGGCACTACTCCAAGCCACATCCAATTATTCATTGTTACTGCTACTTGGAGTTTGCTCAATGCTCAGCCTGCGCGGAAATAGCGTTAGAAAAAAACAATTAGTAATAATTATGCCGGATGAATAAGAAGAGGATGGAGATATTTTATTACATTGTGTAGATGTTCTTTTTAGCCGTTATTTATAGTATGAAATGGCTTTTATTATTTTAATATAATATAGGATTATATTTTTAAGATATTCATAGAGGGTCTTGTTATATAATAAGTTATATCCTAATAAAATAACACGCGTGGGTGTAAGCTATGACAACAAGAGGCATAATATTTGCTTTCTGCAGAGTTTTATCAAAATCCGTTCTGTATTTTTACCCGACTATGGCGAAGCCAAAAGGAAGGGTTATGTTTTTGGCAGTCAATGTATGTATGTTTGTATGTTCCAACGTAGCGCCTTAATTACTGAACCGATTTTAATAAATGGGGTGTCAATAGATTCGTAATAATTGCCCGGGTGACATAGGCTATAAAATTTTTATCAAAATTTCCTATTACAGAATTAATAGCTCAGATTCCAACCTCTAAAAAAATTAAACTGCGATAATCATTACGTGTTTGGTATCAAGAGAAAGGTTTTCGTGGGCATATTACAAATATGTACATAAATTATACTGCTTCAGTCAAAATATGACTTTAAAACGCGATTGTACTTACAATTCACGCGGTTCTGACGTTTTGCCTTATCTATTTTTCTTTCTTTCTTCTTATAAATATGACAATGTAATTATTGCACGGTGTGTTAGTTTACATGCCTCCATGGGATATGGAAAAGGATTAAATAAAAAATAAGTTTGAAAAATAAAACCCGACTACCAGACTACCTACGTAAAAATGGGGTCTAAAAAGAACGAAACAAGAAAATAGCTCATTCAGATACAATCCATAAAACTATAAGTACAGAAATGCTCAAGCTAGAGCCGTGGTCGCACCTTTACGGTTCTCAATAAACATGTAGAATATAAACACAGCGGCACAACAATTACAACATAATTACTCCTCAAAACGAGAGCATTCCAAAACATTAATTGTACAGAATGAATGTTCCAACGTGCGCTCGTGTAACACAGTTGCTACATTAGGTCGCATGTTGCTGCCATTGCCAAGAACTGCAATTATCCATGACATGTGACGTGAGCACCGCTGCTCTGAGCTTAAGGTTTTATCTGCAATCTTTGTTTTAGATTAAAATTATATTACAATAGACGTCACCAGTGGCTTCGCCCACGTCAATTACACATATAAACCTTCATGATGTTTTTTTTTTTTTCATTCTATCTATTAAAAAAAACCCGCATTAAAATCTGTTGCGTAGTTTTTAAGATTTAAGCATACATAGGGACAGACAGACAGAAGACAGACTTTGTTTTATACTATTTAATGATGATGTAAGATAATTTAAGGTAAGGAGTGCACTAACTGAATAAACATCGTTATGTAAATGGTAAATTTCTTGATTTATACTAGGAATAGGTACAAAAAATACCCAAACAAATTTTATGAGTTACATTGGAAAATCAAATGCAATTTTCAAGAAACTAGATATTTTAAAGATATTATTACTAAAGAAAAATACATAAGTTAATATTAAAATTGTCAGAAACACCTTCTATATTGATATGAATATAGGTGAAGGTTGGGTTGTTATTGAAGGAGTTGCTGATATAGACTTTATGTTGTAGGTAGATCTTATAGTAATAAAATAAACTTAGTAAAAAAATTACTTTATCTTTACTATTATCTAAAATCCTAGTATCTAATCATTGATCATAATCACAAAATTGTTAATTCTCATAATCACAGTTCTGTTACATAGTTTAATAATCTAAATAAAATTAATAAAACGTAATTATAAATCAGTCTTTTAAAGAAGCAACTAACACATTAATTAGACATCTTTGCTGATTTAATAAAATAGGCTTTTAAAAAAATCAGAGCGTCAACAGCTTTGTCCGACAATCTGTTTCTGATTTTTGTAATAATGCCACCAGTCAAGGAGAACACTCTCTCGTTTTCAACTGACGTCGTTTTTATTGTGCTTAAGGCTTTCTACAGTATTTCATTGAATAAGCAGCCGGTTATAAATAAATAAATATTTGGTTTTTATTGGTTGAGAAACATGAAAAGTTGTTATGTTGCTATTTTCGAAATTTCGAGATTCGTAGTTGTAACGATTACGAAAATTTACAGATGTGCGATTTATTATGCTGTAAAGCCTGCAATACATGTTGGACGAGCTAAGGCCAACGCGAGCGTAGACAAATTAATACAAGGCAAGTGTTACTGCCTACACGTTCGGCAAACCAATGCAAATGGCCAATACAGACGAATTTTGAAGAGATGCCCACACGTTGGTCTCCGTCAGTTTGTATTGTGAATTGAAGCGAGATGGACGACGACGTAGAAGTTATTTCAGTTGCTGCCATTTATTTAATGAGCGCTTATAATTATTATTACAGTGTATACCGCACTAAAAATAATATAATAATCAATTATAATTATAAGTCTAGAATAAAAATGTCTTTAAATTGCCATAAATTACGATCATAAAATAAACAGAACATAAAACAACAGCACAAATTAATAAAAAAGAAAGTTGGACACAAGGGCGGATCCAGCTTTGGCGCCAGGAGGGGGTCACATAGTCGTGGTCAAGTCTAGAACTTATAATTTAATTTTGATATCAATAGATACAAGTAAAAAGTAGGTACCTATTTAATTAATGTACGTAATAGACCAGTGCAGATACGTTAGACAACGGTAAAAAGTTAAATAAAATTACAGTAGGTTGAGACCCATTGGAGAAGGAGGAGAATATAGCGATCATTAAAGGAAAAATAAATTACGGGCGATCTGAGGTCGGGAAGTGGATGGGGTTGCGATTTTAAGGGTAAAAAAGGGTTTATCTCGATTGCCAGCAAAACTACAAGTCCTACGGAAAAAACGTCAGTGGCAAAGTTGTAGGTAATAAAAAGATCTACAACTTTCGTATTTATATTTTATTCACACAACGTCATAATTTATGTAAAAAATTCAAATAACCAAGTTTTTGGTTTTTTATTTTTAACTTTTACAATAGTTTTTTCTTTTACACGAAATTTGGTGAAAACTTGCCTTTTTATGTTCCAAACACACTGTTTATGTTTTTTATTTAAAGTATTTATTTTTACGCCTTATTTTGACTTAAATCGAAATAAAACCCTTATTTTCAATTGAAAAATTTCACGTCAATATATCAGCTTTGTTTTTTAATTGTTCGGCGTTTTGTTCGTTGAAATCTCTACTTTCTGATGGTGTGAATAAAATATACATTACTAAGGTAAACGTTCTCAGAAAATGCAACGAAATGAAACAACCTCAAGACCGATTTTTTAAATCATAATGTACAATTTTGAAATATTTATTAAAATTAACACTTTAGTTACTCGAAAAACGTAAGATTCCATGCTACATTGATACATAAGAACTTAAAAATCGATATAATATACAACTAAAATTAACAACCAAATAAGTTAATACTACTTATTTGAAGATAATGTATATACCTGAGTGACCCACAGACAATTTGAGCCCATCAATAGTTATTTTAAAGAGAACTGAGGAAGGGCTAGGTGGATCCCAGCCCTGACATGTATTTTTATGAATAATGTTGTTCACTGTTCTGTATTTCAAATACTGACTAACTGTTTTTATAGCTGATATGAAATAACAAGTAGTAAGGCCCAGATCCACAGAGCCTTTTCCCTTTTCTCTATAAAATAACTAATGATGGGCTAAAATTTTCTGTGGGTCACTCAGGTACCTACATACATTATCTTAAAATAGCAATAAATAGAAGTCTTACGCTGTAATTTAAAGAAGATTCTATAACTTTCTCAAAATATTTTAGATGTCTTATTATATAGACTTATTTGGTTGTTAATTTTAGTAGTAGGTATATTTCGATTTGCAAGTTCTTTTCTATCAATGAAGCAAGGAATCTTACATTTTTCGAGTAACTAAGGTGTTAATTTGTAATAAATCGCTCAACATTGTACATTATAATTTAAAAAATCGGTCTCGGGGTTGTTTCATTTCGTTGCAGTTTCTGAGAACGTTTACCTTAGTAATGTATATTTTATTCACACCATCAGAAAGTAGAGATTTCAACGATAAAAACGCCGAACAATTTAAAAAAGAAAGTTGATATATTGACGTGAGAATTTTCAATTGAAAATTATGGGTTTATATCGATATTAGGTCAAAATAAGGTGTAAAAATTTTAAATTAAAAACATTAACAGTGTGTTTGGAACATAATAAGGCAAGTTTTCACCAAATTTCGTGTAAAAGAAAAACTATTGTAAAAGTTAAAAATAAAAAACCAAAAACTTGGTTATTTGAATTTTTCGCATAAATTAAGACGTTGTGTGAATAAAGTGTAAATACAAAAGTTGTAGATCTTTTTATTACCTACAACTTTGCCATTGACGTTTTTCCCGTAGGACTTGAAGTTTTGCTGGCAATCGAGATAAACCCTTTTTTACCCTTAAAATCGCAACCCCATCCTCTTCCCGACCTCAGATCGCCCGTAATTTATTTTTCCTTAAATTTTTGCTATATTCTCTTTCTTTTCCAATGGGTTTCATCCTACTATAATTTTCTATCGTTTCAAAAATTATCTACCCTGGTCTAAAACCTTTGCCATCATACAAAGTTTATATATTTTTAACTAATTAAATATTGAAGGTATGTAGTTACATTAAATCTTTATGGTGACAAAATATATACTTAAATAAAATCTTTATGTTTAATTAGTGGTCCACCTAAGTCCTGGAACCAGCCCAGGGGGGGGGGTCATGACCCCCATGACCCACCCCCTGGATCCGCCCTTGGTTGGACATCAAACGGAAATCAAATTCCAATACGCAGAAACGATAAGAAACCTTTATGGAGAAGAAACAAATGAGGAATAAACATTTTTAAATTATATACGGCATTTTAGTATTATTTTCCCCAAAATACGTCAAATCAGAATGTCATATACGGCAACCCAAATTTTTATGATAACAACACTGCTCCGAAGTGAGGCAAGTGGTCGCGAGCGACCGCAAGTTGTGACAAGCTACGCCAAATGAGATCTATACACGTTGGCGCTTGACTTTACTCGGCTAACTAGGCGAGCGACACCGAGCGATGACAAGACAATGCAAATATACTGTCTATACGTTGGTATTGGCGTTCACTCGGCGACGCTCGGCCAACATGTATTACAGGCTTAATAATTATGCCAATGGCGATACGGAAAACACATTTATTGCGCTGTTTACTCAATACTTACGTAGTAGACCAAGTAATTATTCATTAATCTAACAGATGGCGCTAGGCGCCTTCAATTCTTTGGAATTAAAAATCAATTACATAACAATTTCGATAACCTTGTCTCGTCTCGAGTCTCGACACGAAAGTCCCGGGACTCGATGCAGCTAAAATGACGAAATTTCCCGGGACTTCGAGACACGGGACGTCCCGGGACCCAAACCCTATGGGTCACATAAAAATAAACAATAAACGTGGAACGTTCGTTCGTAGTATAATTCAGTTAAACTCGCCCGCGAACTTTAAACTCGATACAGAAGTTTATTCGACGTGGTCATAAGCCAGAGACATACCGACAAACAGTTTAGACAACCACATTTATTTTAATGTCATTATGAGATTTCTCACAAGCAAATTAAGCTTTAATAGCTTGATGCACCACGATGCCCTAAGCAAATAAGGCATCACATTTTGGGGCACCAAAAACGGAAAAAGGACTAATCAAACAGCTTCGCTTTTTATTGTATGGGGCCAGGTACCAGAACAATAAAAATCGAAGCTGATTCTTTTTCGCTCTTCATACATTATTCTTATGTTCGTTCGATCATGAGTTCGTTATCGAGAGTCAGTATCCCTGAATATAATGATTCGAGTCTCAACCATGGGATGTCGCTATCATTTCGGCTACGTCCGCACAGGCAGGTGGCTTGCTTAGCGCCTAGAGCCTTGTGGCTTGCATTCTGGCTACTTGCTAGGATACACGGTGACCGTACTGAGGGGTTGTTTACGTGGTGGTTTGCTAGGTGCCTTGTTAATTTGCTTGTTGGCACGTTGTCTAGATGTCAGTTTAAAATAGTTTTAAAAGTGCTTCTTACATACATAGAAAATTCGCCTTTAAACATACCATTTCACGCCCTTATCCGTCATTTTTGGTTCATGACATAAATAGGTCACGGTCAAGTAATGGGGAGTATAATCAATGAATACAGATGATTTACAATAAAGAAGCTTATTTCTTAGGGATGTCATGTGCCGATTAAAGTTGGCGTATTGACGGTTGTCATTCGTGTAGTTCGTAGTTGGCGCCGTTGGCGGCGCTAGCGTCTTTCGCTATCTGTCTTGCATTACTTTGGCGTAAGAAATAGACAGCTGTTGCACTGACACTCACGCGACTGTTACGCCGCCAAGCGGCAATTTGGGTCGCAGAAAGTTTGTCTTAAAAGCGGCAATAAGAAAAACATCTCTATAAATAAATATCTATGCTCTATGGTATAATATTCTGTATTGACAATTGCAAAATTGTTACGACTGTATATAAATGAAGTTTACTAGCTAGATGACACAGAGGTTCTCTTTTAAAAACTAATGCAATTAATATTTCTTTTTTTATTCTATAATGCGTCGCGCTTAGTGAAAAAAAACCAACACGTTTGTTTACTTAGATAGACGCTAAGCGACTAGCTGAGCGCCAAGCGCGCAGTGCGGCCGCCCGGCCGGTCCCAAACATTTTCAAACGTTCGTTTTACTAAGCTATTCGCCTGGGGACTTGCTAGGCTCTAGGCGCTAAACGAGCCACCTGTCTGTGCAGACGTAGCCTTAGGGTGCAGTACCTAAATTTTCGATTGGCCATGTCTGTCTATCCGTCCGTATTTGGTCCTTTAGAACTAGAGTAATTTCATGAAAAATGTAACAAGTGTTTTTTGTTGTGTATAAAAAACAGTTTAACAGGTTGCGTGAGATTTATTCTATAATTGCGCACCTGGCAGTCAGTAACCACCAATAGTGCACGGTACTAATGTGTACTAAGCAGCCTTGGGCCCATCGATAATAATACATAACATACATAACGTCACGCCTTATATCCCCGAAGAGGTAGGCAGAGGCGTATTTCTACACCCACGTTTCACCAGATATACTTTAGTCCCATGTAATAAGGGGCGAGCCTATTGCCGTTCCGGGCACATTTCAAGACTTCGTGCTGCTACTGAGAATTTCGTGACAGAAAAACCCAATAACACTGCCCGACCCAGAAATCGAACCCAGGACCTCCCGATCCCACGCGCACATTTATGCCGCGAGACCAACGAGGCAGTCGTATAGGGTTTGATATCGAGTTTTCCGTCTCTACGCAAAGATGGTATTTGCATCGTGTTATCCCTTAGTCGCCTCTTACGACACCCACGGGAAGATAGGGGGTGGTGACACTTGTATTCTAGGCCGTCAACCACACGGCGATAATAATTATAATTCTTAAATTTCAGGACGTCAGAATAAAAAGCTTAGAATGTATCTACCACATAACGAATACATTCCGCACTTCATTGCTTTTGCCTTTCAAGCAAGACATATTATTGGATTTAGTGCCATCTCTTGACGATAAGAAGAGACTAGTACGCAACATGGCCGTTGGCGCGCGAACTCGTTGGTTCTTAGTTGGCGCGCCCGGTGTGGAGAAAAATAATTAGACCAAGATTAGACCAATAAAAAAGTTGTATTATTTTTAAATATTATTTTTAATGTTATACATACGCACGATGTATTTTTAATGCTGATTGTCTATAAAGTATCTATTTTCTCAATACAATGTTTTTGTTTATTATGAACGCAAGAAAACATTTTCAAACGAAATGACTGTAGTGGTTTTGTCAAGGTTTTGTATAATATTATGAAAATGATTTATTAGTCGCCATTATGACAATTTTTTAAGAATAAATTGTGTGTATTTTGTACTCTATGCTTTGGCAACTAAATTTATTTTAGTAAGAGAGATTTATCGCAATGCGTAAAATAGTCGAATTTAATTCGAGATCTGAAATGATTTGACTATAAACAATACATTTTAGAAATATGTAAAATGTTGCTATTTTTGTTGACAATGATAATGTTTTTGTTGCGAAATTGCAGACGATAATAAAATGTATATTTTATATTCAAAAAGAATTTTATTTCAAGCACATTTCCTAGGCAAAAACCAATGACTTATTGAAATTAAGTGCATATTATATTGTTAATTATGCGGTGAAGCGGTGAAGTAAAACGTCATGAAGAAACCTGTCTGATAGTTGAAAGACGTGAAGTCTGCTAACACGTGTTTGGCCATGCCCAGCAGTAGGACAGATTATAAACAAGGCTGATGTTGACGAACCAAGCTAAAACATAATTGCTCAGTATTAAAAATTTTTTCGCTTGACCTGCCAATGCTAGACATGTACAAAAAAGTAAAGTAATACCACTCGAGACTTCGACTTTCTCTCTTTTACACGTGGCGCTAAGGTTTAAAACTTAGGTGAATCTGGCTCACGTTATAACTGGAGTAAGCACTTAGTTTTATGGCCGTTACTTTGAGACGAAACTGCTTTATAGCCGGCGGCAATCGCATTTTACCGGTTAGTCACCGGTCCCCACCGAGGCTGGTTATACCGACTATGTTACCTTGTTAGTTGATACAAGCTATCCGTATCTTATAACTAGTTCTCTCCGTGTGGTGAAGGATTCTGCCCTAAGATGCCTCAATTCGCACATATAAAGTCGATAAAGTCGGTGCTATTCAATCACATTGATTATATTTTATAAATAAAGACGTCATAATACCGTCCATACGCTCGGCCAATCAGAGAGGGCCATCGTCCGTGCTCGCGAAGTCTGACCATATATGGTCATTTACCGACACCAACTCTGATGGAGAGCCCGGTATATAAAGGGGTCGACAGAGAGGCCGGCACCGCTACTCTATCTACCTACGATTGCTCCTACTACCTACCTACGTAAATCGTATCGCCTACGTCGTACGTGTACCCTGGTCCCAGCTGTGGGTAAGTTACTACATTTACTGCACTAGCGTACTGCCCATCTCTCTACCTGCTAGCTGAGGCCGGTTGACGCCGCCTGCCTGACTCTATTGGTTGTGGCTCTCCTAATGCTGCTTTCCTTCAGCTTCCAGGTCTACCTTGAAGCTCCGGGCTACGCTACCCTAGCTCTCTGCACCTCCAAGCACACCTCTGCCGACGAGTCTAGCCTGCCTTTTCATCGCACACACACCGCCGACGCCTGCCAGCTGAACCAACGTCTGCGAGGATCTGCACCGCTACGCGCAGCCTTCGAGCAGCCTGCCCTGCACACTACCGGAGGGAACAGCGTGGGTGACTGCAGCCCTTAGTGTTCAGGCCAGTGTCGTGTTGTTGGTCGGTCATACTCGGCATAGGAAGCTAGGCAATACTCGGCAATAAACGCATAGGACCTCTACTGCGTTTTTAATTCTAGAACCCGTTACATTAGACAGTCATTCTTCGATTTTCTTGACCTGAAGCGCTTGTCTGGCAATAAACCTCCATTTCTACCAGTTCGTTGCGCTTCAAGAAGACCTAGATGTTGTTGGTAGTTTGCGTTAACAGCTGACTTTATAAGGTCTGTCCATCAAATGGGCTAACTACTTTTCGACCTTTTGCCCTCTACGTAGCTCTGCACTATTAGCTCTCTATTTCTATTGTGTTCGCCTTTCTGGGGCGCCTAGTCCGAATTTGCACTCGACTACATCGATTCGAATCGAGACGAACGTCTAAGGGAACTATATTTTCCATAAAGTGTGCAGACAAATGTGTCGAATCCGATCCATTCGAATGCAAAAGGTAGTTGGCGACCGGTTGGCGCAGCGGGAGTGTAAGCGACTGCTACGCCGATGGTCGCGGATTCGATTCCCGCACAAGTCAAACATTTGTGTGCATGAACATGGATGTTTGTCTTGGTCTGGGTGTTTCTATGTATAATATGTATGTATTTACAAAAGAAAAGTATATATGTATGTTTATCCACTATCTAGTACCTATAGTACAAGCTTTGCTTAGTTTGGGACTAGATGGTGATGTGTGTATGTGGCAGAATAATATTATTATTATTATTAGTTTGCAGACGAACGACTCGAATCCGATCCATTCGAGTGCAAACTTGAACTGGGTCCCCGAGTTTTGTGACCTGACACATAGTTTACAGTTCAAATAATAATCGGCAATTCCACACTTAAATTACGAGTAGGGTGAAAAATCCCAGTCTGCGATTTTCACGTAGGTAGGTATTGGACTTGCAATGTCCTAGGTACTTTTGATAAAACCAAACGCAATCGAATTAAAACATTTTAACGGTCTTGTTAGAAAGGGGTGCATTTATTTACAGTAGACACGACTGTGTTTTAATTACTGAGTGTAAATTAGATTGGAGTGTTTCCAGAGTTGCTTTATAAGTAGATACATTCTAACTTTATGTCTAGATTATGCGACTTGGGAATATTAATTTTGTATTAACCAACTTGCATGTAGGTACCTACCAATTATTTTTTTTTAAATTCGAATTTGTTCAAAAGAGTGATAGAATAACTGCATGTTTGAGAGTTCTCCAAAATATTCTTAAAAGACGTGAATGTGAAGTTTGCCAACCCGCACTTGGCCAGCATGTTAGAGGATGGCCTTACCTACTGCTTTCATAGTGAGAAGTGGCACAGTTTGTATACAGGGCTGGTGTAGCTTTTGGGAGTGTTGGAGGCCCGAGGCCTCTATTTCCCATCTCCCTTATCCCGCTCCATCATTCCTTTTCATTCTCATCCAGGTTGGCAATGCACTCGTGACTTCTATGGTGTTGCGATTACCGCCTCCTATGGACAGCGCTTTTACCATCAGGCTCGTTTGTATCCTATCGCATAAAAAGTATACAGGCAACATTTTGATAATTAGTGTTAATAGACGGTGTAACTGGCAGCGATAGCCTAGTGGAGATACCAACAGACTGCCATGCAGAAGGTATTGGGTATAGATGATATACCATAACTAAGGTATTGGGTTCAAATCCATGGCGTAGTCAATCCAATATTTGTTGTTTCCACAATGGGCAATGCAAAGATTATCCGCGCGCCTCTAGCGGCGAAATTTTAAGTTGCCTTGATACGACACTTTCTACCGCTTTCAACACAACTTTGCTTTGAGGTCATGGTGGTAAATGTTATTGAGAGCTGTCAAAAGTAGTACTGATCTGCGAAAAAGTCGTTGTATATGGACGACTTCTAAATTTCACCGCTAGAGTCGCTAGTTAGAATCTTAGCATCGCCAATAGCAAAACTATGTCAATTTCGGTACAAACAAAATAAATATAACCAAAACAAATGTTGCTACATAAAATAAATTAAACCACAAACAGTTTTATTATACAAAACATATAAAAGACTTCATGAAAAATTTAAAAACATTGAAAGATACCCTCAGTACGTAGGATTAGTCGGACAAATCTCTGGCCACTAACAATTTGATCCGAATTTGCATAATCTCTTATCGCATTGCAAGCGTTTGCACCACTTTAAATGGTAATGAAGGGTTGTCTGGCCTAAACCGTGAGTTTTTAAACGACACTAGTGTGGGAATTATACCGTTGAATTATTAAGTTATGAATGTTTTAGAAATAAGTGTCGATTTACATTGAGCTGTTTCTGTGATGAACTATTTTAGAGATGTGGGTGTATGACATTATCATTTCATTTCATTACAATTGAATGTCATGTTGTTCTTTCTATTAAATTTTTTTCTTGAATTTCTTGCTCTATTAGTTAAACACCGATGTGGTCATCATGACGGTGACTGGGGGTAGACTAGCGAGTGACTAGCGGATAGTAACGATCAGTCGAGAGCGCGAGAGGGCGCATTTAGAAAATGTTTAGAAATTGTTCCCTTCGAGTAACTAGTCTCTAGTCACCGTGACAATCAAAGCAAGCTCAGTCTAGATCCCCCAGATGATGTATGAGATCTGCGGCCCAAGGATTTTGCTGAGTTCCTATAGCACTGATGATCTCTGAGCTGGTGAAAGCCATGATATCTGAGTTGGGGATATGCTATTTCAAAATTACGCACTAGTAATTACTAGCCAGGCTAAAAAATTATCAATCTGAATTCAAACCTTTCAAACCACCCACAAACACGACTAAACTAAAAAGCAAATACCAGAAACCAGAGACATAAGCATTTTTTATCTAAACCAACATCAATCTTACACAGCCAAACGCCTGACAGTCTATGCAAATATAAATTGAATCACCAGAGGCCGGGATTTGTACGTTTAATCCCAACAAAGGTCCGTTTGTCCAACATTCGTACATTCGTCTAGAGACTCATCTTCGGACTAACGCCGTGCCATTTTGAATACAAATCGTGTGTAACTGGCTTAGTGGAACGTTCTGGAAGAAATTAGGCTAGCTCAGATTCAGGTTCAACTTAATCTGATTTTACTGCGAATTGGTTGCCTGAGGGTTCTCAAGTTGAATTATGCAAAGAAACTATTTGATTTTTTGATACTTTTTTCAAGATTGTGAACCTAAACGAGTCTTGTGTCCCTAGTAAAGAATACTTGGGACACAGACCTAAACTCAAGTCAGAATATAAAAATAATCAATAGATTACCGTAATACCCATGTAATACTTTGAAAGATAACTGACTTTCAAATGTTACTGTTACATAATATCTTTGTAAATTTGGCATGTCATCACGTTGTACAAAAACGGCTACTAAACTATCGCGGATAATTTCATGAGGCAAACTTGTTTAATAATATTTGCTAATTGGAGAATTCCTTTTTAACAATGACCGGAGAAGTTGTTTCAGTAGCTTAAAAGCGCAGTTGTTGAAAATAGATACGTTTAGCAGCGAATGAGGAGTTGTGAGACTTATGTAGCTAAAGTCATACCTAGGTACTAGGTAAATTCTTCCTTTTTTTGTTTGTCGCTCAAAAACTATGCAGTACCTAATCTCTTGCCAAGATATGCTTTAGAAGTTGCCAAAAGCATGATTTTGAACAAGAGCAAGCATTAAGTGTCTATCTCCAATCATCGTTATTGTATCTGCTGGTAGACGGCCACTGCTAGGCATAGGCTTTCAAAAGGCTCTCCACATAGACCGATCTCAAGCCGCCCGCTCGTATCCGCTTCCCGGGATCCCAAGAAGACCATCCGCTTTGCGGGAGGTCAGGTGCGTGGCCGCCACTCCACAACCTTTCAACTCCAAGAGCCATCTTCTAGCTATGTGCCCTGCCGACACCCACTACAGCGGTAAACGACCTGTAATGATTTAACGCTCACGCATTTAATACCTACGTCGAATACTTAAGAAATGTAGCTGTAACGTAACGTTACTTAATTGGAGGAAAATATAAATAAAGCAAAAAAAATCAGGAAAAATCACTTAAGTCACAGTAAGATCGCATGGGAGGCATAGGTAGATTTGTAAGAAATTATCTTACAACAACATCAACAATAGTTCGTATACATTTATTAATGTTCCGTTAAGATGAACATTGTCAAAAATAATATCTTTAGGTATCTGTATTAATATTTAAAGCAAAATCCACAAATACACTGGAAATATTACACAGTATGTCTATTTTTGTCGTATAGGTTTTGTTTCGTTTGAATACGGATTAAAACAAATGTCTTTTTGAATAATGATTTATCATACTGAAGTTTAATATTTAGGGTCATTATATTATATTTTAACACTTTGAAGGACAGTTGACGTCTCTGTTTGTGGCATCGTAAGACTTAAACGAATAGACCTACAACGAAGCGTTTTTAAGCTGACGTGATCGAGATGGTCATTAACTACAATTTATGAAGATCAGGCTCGTAGTACAAGATTTATTTAGTTTAAGTGATAGTACTCATACACAGGCGGTATTCTTTTTTTTTTTTTTTAATTTATTTAGGACAACAAACAGTAACACTGATAGCTTAAGTTAATACTAACAGTGAAACCAGCGACACTGCCCGCAAATAATTTACAAGTAATTGTACCTTTACAGAAAATACTTTCCACTATCAATTATTACATGGTATACTTAGCATATAAGCAACAAATTCTCGCATCATAGACAACTTTTTGGACAAAATGTAACTCTATTCAGAAGCAATTATATTTCTTATGTGTTTCTTAAAACTAGAGGGCAGACATGCAAATATATCAACGTCAATAAACTAGTGTTATACACATTCATTATTCTGCGCAAGGGGCAGCGGTCTCCTGCATTGGATTTACACTTATTTGGTGCAAAAAGACAACATTTTCGTGCCGTCGAACGATGAGGTATACGAATACTTATTTGATTTACAAGCTGATTACAGTTGAATCTATTGTGGCAGATGTCATATAGGAACATAATGTCTAAAAGCGTTCTTCTTGATTCTAATGTAGGCAAAGAAAACTTCAATAGTAGATTATCGTAGGAGGACTTAGAGCGATAACATCGGTAGTTCATGGATCGTAAAAATTTACGTTGCACTGTCTCAATCTGGTCTTTGTATTTAGTATAATAAGGATTCCAAACACACGTTGCATTCTCTAACTGGGATCGTACCAAGGACTTATACAACAGAAGATAAGTAGACTGACGTTTGAAAGGTTTACAAGTGCGCATTACGAACCCATACATTTGGTACGCTTTATTTACGATGTGGTTAATGTGGTCACCAAGATGGAGTTTGCTATCCAGATATACGCCTAAATCTTTCAAGATCGTTACTTTTTCAAATTTACTGTCTGACAAGAAGTAGTCTTGGACGAAATAATTATATTTTTTTGTGAACGTTATTGATTTTGGAATACTAAGGTAAAGTTTATTGACTAAACAGTAACTAGACAAGCGATTTAAATCGTCTTGAAGCTTATGACAAACATTTAAGCATGTGATTTCACGATAAACTTTTAAATCATCAGCATATAATAAGAAATGTGAATTCTTAAAACATTCATTTATGTCATTAATAAATAATACAAAGAGCAGAGGACCTAAAATGGAGCTTTGCGCAACGCCTGAAGTTACCTTTATAATATTTTCGGAAGTAAAGCCATTGATAACAACTCTTTGCGAGCGATTTTTTATGTAGGAGGTGAACCATCGTAGCAAATTTCCTCTGATTCCGTTAAAAGCTAGCTTCTTAAGTAGCAAATCATGATCCACCTTATCAAAAGCCTTACAGAAGCATATATAAACGGCGTCTATTTGTACTCTTCTATCCATACCATCGAATAAAAAATTAACATACAATACTAAGTTGCTAATTGTTGATCGCTTTTTTACAAACCCGTGTTGCTCTGCAATTATTAAATTGTGTAAATAAGGATAGATGTGGTTGTGTATTAGACGTTCCAAGACTTTTGATAAGGTTGATAATAGTGAAATTGGACGGTAGTTGGTGACGTCATTCCTATTGCCACTTTTAAACACAGGTATCACTTTAGCCAACTTCCAAATTTCAGGAACTAAACCTTCACGTAAACTATTGTTGTACAATATATGTAAAGGCAGTGCAATGGTATCAGCAGTGGACTTTAAGAAGAACGGCGTCAGACCATGTGGCCCTGGACCTTTAGTAACATCTAAAAGTTTAAGTTCTTTAACTATAAGTTCTTTCGAAATATAAAAATTAGATAAGATGAAATTACAATTGTCATTAATAGGTAAAGATTCAAGATCCACTCCAAACCCACCTTGTTCATAAACTGAACCAAAAAAGCTAGAGAAAAATTGAGCAATAACTTCCGGTTGATCAGATTCCCGGTCACTATATTTCATGGAAGACGGAACACCCGACTTCTTATCGATGTTTTTTATAAATGTCCAAAATTTGTTTACATCTTCCCTTAAGCTATCCTCTACAGATTGAATATAGTTTTCATAACATTGTTTACTCAAAAGTTTGAACCTGGCACGAAATAAAGAGAATTCTTCATAGTGCAATTTCGAGTTATATTTTTTCCATTTTGTCCACGCTCTTTGTTTATCTTTAAATATGTGTTTGAGTGGAGTACTAAACCAAATAGGAAAATCACTTGATTTTATAACTCGAAGTGGTATATACTGTTTAATTATTTCATAAATCTTTTCATAAAATACGTTGACCGCAGATTGTAAACAAAGACCGTTGAAAATATCATGCCAATTTGTGTTACCAATACGCTCATTAATAAGTGTATAATTACCTTCTAAGTAACAATATTTAGATGTAGGTGTCGTTTTTAAGGGTTAAGTTGAAACATTACATGTAATCAATACATAAAAAGGAAGATGTAGCGGATCGATGGGCACTAATACGTTATGAACTGGTTCACATATACAATTTATGTCGTTGGTAATAAATAAATCCAAGATACGATTCATATTATTCTTTAAATTATTACACTGCACACTTCTAGTAGTTTGAAAAAATGTATTAAAACGGTTATTGATGACACTATCTTGGGTAGGTACTATTAGAAGCCACATGCCAATTCATAAAAGGTAAGTTAAAATCACCTGCAATATAAAAAACATCTGATTTTCTAGCACGGGTCAACTCAATTTCTATAGCATTCAAAAATGTCACATATGTGTCTTGATTCTGTTTGGGAGGTATATATACACCACAAGTGAGTAGGCATGTTCCCATTAAATGTAACTTCAGCAAAACATAATCTATATTTGAAGATAACGACATACCTGGCAAATCATAACTGGAGTTCGAACCAAGGGTCCAACGTTCAACCGAAATACCAATGCGAACAGCCACCAGGACACCACCACCGTCGCATTTACCTGTCGCTGCCCTATCTCGATCACAACGGTAAATTACATAACGGGAATCCATAATTTCGCTATCCAGGATGTTTGGCAATAACCACGTTTCCGAAAATATGATTATATCATAGGAATCAGCTAGAGTATTCATAAACAACGTATTAAGTTTCGTTCTAAGTCCCCTACAATTCTGATAATATATAGACAATTTATTTAACATTTATTACTACATTCTATAAAAAGTATTACTAAAACTGCAACACAAAAGTAGCAATCGCAATGAAAAATAACACATATGATTACATTATTAACAGAGCAACTAGTTTTACCGACATTAACATAATATAGAAAAAATTTAAATAACATGTCGTTAAATATTTGTAACATTCATATTAACTGCTTAAATATGACTATTAATAATTGAAATAAGTAGGTATACATTGAACATATGTTGTTCAACCAGTGCGAAGTAACTAAAGAAAGTATAGAGTAGTTAGCAACACAGAGACTGCACTTACTGATAACAAAAATGTTTAATATTTGGTTGATACATATTATACTAGTTATACACGATACTTCAGGTGCTAGATTTGATTGTAATTTTACACATATCCTGTTCCGACCGTATAGCAATAACAGGCGAAGACTCGTTGGCTCTAACCAGAATGGTGCCATGTTTGACCCATACAAATCGATAGTTGTTCTGCTTTGCTCGCTGTCGGGCTTCTCGAAACAAATGCTTGTTTCTCAACGTCAAGTGTTCGTTAATATAGACCTTGTGAGGTAAACCAGCAATGCCTATATCTTCAGAGGTAATGCCCTTTTTTAGGCGTACAGCAGATATGAAATCATCACGTAGGGAGCGGCTTGAGAATTTGACGATAATATTTTTTTGTCTCTTATTATTACTGGCAGCTGGTACCCGGTGAATAGAAACTACATCCTGCTTGTTCAAGGGATGGTTAGCAAGGTTAGCAATATTCTCCAAAATGGTGTGAAGATTTTCGCCACGTTTTTCAGGTACTTTATGAACCTCTGCGTTACACATACGGGCTTGTTGCTCCATAACATCTATCTTCGATTCCAAAACAGCTATCTTGGATGAATCAACTATATACAATTGAGAGCGTTGTTCCAGTGCTTCGACCCGCGCTGTTACTTTTTCAGTCGCGACTTTTAATTCCTCAAAATGCGAATTTATAAAGCTCATTGAAGACTTTATTTCGCCGAACTCATCAGAGAATTTAAACATCATATTTTCTTGCTTTGAGAACCAGCCATCATGTCTTGAAAAAATATATGACTGAAATGTTTGGAAATCATCTCGAAGAGATTGAATGTCCGAGTTGGATGTAACTTTCCGAAATGTTATTTGAGGTGGAGGTGTTTCATGTTCAATGAGTGAACCATCAATGCTCATTTCGCCAAGGTTAGCCAGTTCACTTGCTTCACACTGATTATAAGTACTATTCAAATTTTCCATAGTTTAAAAAGTCTCTGAATCGTCCACTACTCTGTGGAATTTTGCTCAGTTAAAAAGGCGGTACACGTAACACTCGATCAGCGACGCGCGGCGCGATGACGTATAGGTACGATATGAGAGACAAGGCCGGCACTTACCGCGGAGCGAGACGGAATGATTCTTTTATTCTTCCTCCTTCCGTTTGCGTATTGCTAAGATGTGAAGGAACCTTTTGCCTGAATCTTTGATGAGTATAATCCGGGTGTTTAGAAGTCGCAGGTATATAGATATCTTCTAGACAATTGCGACCTATCACCACTTAGCATCAGGCGAGATTATGGACAAACGTTAGCGTAACGTATTGTCAGTAGATATTCAATACGAAAATCTAGCGACAATAATAACAAGACTCTACAACACAAGACTGTCATTAGAATACAGTGAAAGTTAATTACCAAATTTTTTTAGATACTTATTCACAAATTAGTCTGCCGTCCCTTTTACGGCCCGGTCACGGCCTTCAGCGGCGGGCGGCAGCGGTGATCGTTTTCGATGTAAGTACATGGCGCGTGTAAACGCGCCATGTACGCCGCTCGCCGCTTAGACCGATGTCATGACCAGGCCATTAAAGATACGTATCTATCACTTTTAAACGTAAATGTAGGTCGGATTTATTCGGTAAATAAAATCAGAAAAAGCTATCACTTGTCCGAAACTAAAGCCCGCGTAAAACTTTATATACAGGGTGTCACAAGACCCATCACCAAGCCGAAGTCTACGCGTTTTGGACATCATGCCAAGTCATACTAACCAAAAACAAAACTTAGGAAACGACTTCTTTTTTTAAGTTTTCACTTTTTTCAAGCCGCTATAAAAAATGCGCGCGTGCAATTTTCGAAATACCTACTTACCTACTTACTTTGGGTGCATAGGACATCAATAGAACAGGTTAGCGGGGTAAATGCATCGATTTTGTACCTAATTACAAAACTTCCATAGTAAATTTGAGCCTCAATATCTCCTGGACCAGTAATTTCCCAGGTATGATGCCGAAGCAAAAAATTTTCGTAATGATTGGTACAATATGGGGTTTCAGTTTTCGGTAAGGGTCTTTTTACACCCTGTATATATTTCTTGTGTGCGTGTGTAACACACACGCACACAAGAAATACAAATACACACATTACACACTGTGTATGTCACTGAACTCCTCCTAAACGACTGGACCGATTTTGATGAAACTTTTTGTATTGATAATGGTTCAGATTCACAATTTAGTCAAAATGTATTTTAGGTTAATTTTTAATTTGTAAGTAGTTGTTGATTTTCGAATGTTTCACATAGGAACCGACTGACTGCGCTACCATCGCAGTGTCAAATCTATATTAAAAATTTCGTCAAGGCGTACAGTAGACTCGATTGAAACCTTACCCGAATAATTAAACATTAAAAATAAAGATTTCGAGTCGACAACATATATCCGCAAAATTCAGATTGTCGAGTATTTTGTTAAATTCTAATGGTTCTGACAGTCAAATCGCAGTCGCCATGTTGGCCACTCTAGCGAAACGTCACTGATACCGGATAACATTTTGAGTACTACCAAGGAGGCACTACTTAATAGTTTGTATGTGTAAATACTTTTTGCAGTTATATTTCTTAAACAGTTAAAGCGACTATTTTAGAAGTATCCGCCCTATAAAAGAGGTTTGTGTTATCCCGAACATAGATGATATACTATAACTAGAGAACCCCGAATTTACGCGAGCCAAGCTGCGGGCAAAAGCTAGTTACTCTATAAACATTTCTTTAATCCATCTCCACCTTTCCTTGTTACATATCACTTAATCCGGACTCCATGTTTCTGTACTAAACTAACGCAGTGACCGGTTTAAAACGAGTTTATTATACTAAACTAAGCTAACCTAGTAATCTAGGGACACTGTTTTGCCGACACAATGAACAACGAAACTGCAACTATAATCTAGTTAACGTTATAGCAGTTATAGCGTTATTTGTGTTATAACGTTATTTGCAACGTTAGTTTCATTTTTGCTAATTCAATGCTAGGGGTGAGCTTAAGCGCTGTTGTTATTGTTAGTTAGTTAAACAGTGAGCTTAGAACTTAGTTTAGTACTTTCTGTTGGTCAATAGTTTCCAGTTCAGTTGCCGTGTGATTTAGTGTTTAGTGTTCTAGGTTAAGTACTTGAATGCACTCTGTACACTTTACTCGACAAGTATGGGTTCTAAAACTGAATTCAGAAGAAGGGATTCTTGTTCTTTACGAATCAGGCATTTAAGTAGTTTGGAATGACATTTGAAATTTGGAATAAGTATTTTTTTATTTGGTGGTGTATCTATAGACATTTTGAACGAAATATTTACGTGATTTTGCGTATTTTATACTTGGTTACTCGTTGTGTTGTGGTTTATAAACCTCAAAGCGACAACTCAAAGCTCGGGGGATCTAGGAGGAGGAAGGTTATCAGTTTTCTAAAGACAAATTACAATTTAGTGTCTTCCTGAATTAAACCTTCATTCACTAGGTTCAAGTCCCGCCTAACCCAAAATGAGTCTTCCAAAACAAACATTTTAGATCCTTTACTTTCAATGGTGACATTTGTCCAATTGGTCCATTGGCGTAGTACTAAATTTTCGAATAGTGTCACTACTCATTTTATTATATATAGGATTAGTTGCTAAATACATATCCCTACAGCATAGTATGTTACATAAAAATAATCATGATGATCGGCAGTTTACGCATGAAAACGTTACAAACAAAGTAACACCAATATTAGTTCGCATAGTGTAAGTACATACCAGTTACCAAATTTAATACGTATAGTAAGTACAGTACAGGTTTCGGTAATAAAGAAAAGCCGCTTTTCATCGTTCTTTATGCGTCTGCCGGCACGCAATATCCTTAATGTTTGGCTCCCACCCCGGTCGCTGTCTCGCTTGTTAATTAAATTCGACTATTTAGTCGTTTTTATGTGTTGTGTAGTCGTTTGTTGAAGTTTTGTGAATTATGCGGATGTAGGCTTTTGTTATGCAAGCTTTTGTAGGGGTGGTAAATAGTTATTTGTGCAACAAGAGAG
This sequence comes from Euclidia mi, assembly GCA_944739405.2. Classification (NCBI taxonomy): domain Eukaryota; kingdom Metazoa; phylum Arthropoda; class Insecta; order Lepidoptera; family Erebidae; genus Euclidia; species Euclidia mi. The sequence goes on along the minus strand of OX123194.2, from coordinate 13,075,422 downwards.
CAAAGTTGTTTTTTGTTTCGAGTGCTGATTTTGAGTCCCGAGCAAGCGAAGGATTCTATGATTCAAAGTTAGAATCCTGAGCGTGGTGAGGTACTCAACAGCACGAGATGCAAAAAACTTTGCTCTCGTGTAGCACACATAACTTTTCACCTCAGCAGTGAGAACACGTATTACTTAGGGGACATAGAAATGAACAGGAATAGATTGAATTCTGTATAATCACTTGTTGATTTAACTCTTCTGGTGTTAAAGTACACTCATCATCGCTAGTTTCACTCATCTTTTAGATTATTTTATATATTAAGTAATATAATTTAACACGTTACGCTATATCTACTGTATCAGCATCAGTGAAATTTTTATTCCCGCTACTTTTTTAAATCGCGTTTTAATACCGCGTCCCTAATGTTTATTTTTCAAATGTATCATTGTTGTAATACTAAATAAAAATGTATTGGTTAAATACTAATTTTATACTATTAATTAGACTTATTTTTATTAAAATCCAATAATAAATTAAACATGTCAACAATAACATATAAAAAAAGTAGTTTCTATATTACAAATATCTTTTTTTTTTGCGTTGCCGTAGGTGTTTTCTTTGAGGTCGAATTCCAAAATCGAATTTCGAATTCGAAGGGGTTTGTTTTTCACTCACTTTTTATATGCACATGTGAAAGAGAAAGAGCACAGTAAAATTCGAATGTTTCAAATTTATGGCTGAACAATGTCAATTCGTGACACTGAAGATTGAAAAATTAAAAAGCTACTTTTACTCACGCTCGAATCAAAATCGCGTTTTGTTCACTGTTGTCTCGCAGCAAAAGCGGCATGTTTGAGCTGCTGTGGTGAAAAAGTTATTGGTGAGAGACTAATGGCTGCTCGCCATAGTAGAACGAAATTTCATGATGTTTAGTTTGGTGATGTTAAAAAATGGGTGGTTAAATTGTTGTTGTATGATATTTTATGTATCACTAGATTCTATCAGCTGCTCTGTCTACGCGGATGTCGGTTATTGCGACAAAAAGCCCACGTGATATTCTGATGCATAAACCATATCAATGATCAATTTCATCAAAATCCGTTCTAACAGACATTTTCGGTCTTATTAATAAAAAATGCTTATTCTTCTCTCAATCCAAAGTCACACCGGGAGTAGTTTATTCTAGATTAGTTATGGAATAGCTACGTGTTAATAACGGTATTAATAAATACGAAGTAAGTTCGGAGTAACAATACTAATCATACACTGAGATTAAGGTATACGTTATGGCCACTGATATTAAAAGTAAAAAGAATGAACAAAATGACCTGGTCGAATAAAAACTTTTTATTAAACACTTTTATTTGACAACTAGCTTTTGCCAGCGGTTTCGCGCGCGTTAAATTCGGGGTAACACAAATCTTTTCTTCTTTCAGTCTCAAGTTGTGGGAAGACACTCCTGATTATTCTAAAGACTTCAGAAACTCTATAAGGTACAAAGTAGCTCGGTCAGTAGGTATTCATGACACTATATACCTAGTATTATATCTATATAATAACATCGCCTTGCATACAGTCAAATGTCAAAGCCATGTTCCAATACATGTCCAATATAATATATCTATAAACACTTTCGCGTTTATAATATTAGTAGAGAAAATTGTTTCAGCCGTTTAAGCGTAGTACTTAAATAATATTAGTTTATATATGTGAATAATGTAATCACCGTGCACAATATGACATTATATTGTATTCAGATGTGTCAGTATTGACAGATATACACACAGCGCACTCTGAAACTAGATATTTTAAAGATATTATTACTAAAGAAAAATACATAAGTTAATATTAAAATTGTCAGAAACACCTTCTATATTGATATGAATATAGGTGAAGGTTGGGTTGTTATTGAAAGAGTTGCTGATATAGACTTTAACATAAATGCTATATGACAGAGCATACATGAACCCAATAAAAACCAAAGGACCCATAAATGAAAAGTTGACAGACCATAGCAGATTTGGCTTTCTGTACATATTTTATAAACAATGTGTGTATCCAAATCATATTCGTTTTAATATACCTACTTAATAAAATACCTACTTCCAAAACACTTGCACAAAATGAGCGCTCGAATAACACTCGCATTACATGTTGCAGTACCAAGAGTTACGGAGAGCAATTTTATCTGTGACGTATGACGTCAGCACTACTCGTACACATTAGATGTCACTTCTCTTCGCTTACGAATTACGTTTTCTGTCCAAATTTTAGTTGCATCATCATGCATTTTTAGGATTTTGCAGTCTAGTGGTAGATGTAAGCTTTTTCTAATTTGCGTTCTAGTTTTTTATCTTGAAACATTGTGAGTCAATAGAATTGGGCCAAATCTACCGTGGCTAGATGGGTTGGTATATTGTGTGATATCGAGGGTTTCGTCTCTTTCCAAAGATACTACTTGATTCGTGTGCTGTTCTTAGTCGCCTCTTATGACACCCACGGAATGAAATTGGGGGGTTACACGAGACCATTTTAGATTTTTACCAACGAAAACCTGGAACGTTGGGCTTTTAATCCAATAATGTTGACTAGCCTGTTTACTGCCTTGTTGGTCTTGCGGCATAAATGTGCGCGTGGGTTTGTGAGGTCTCGGGTTCGATTCCCGGGTCGTGCAAAGTGTTATTGGGTTTTTCCGTTAGGAAATTCTCAGTAGCAGCACGGAGCCTGGTAATGTGCCCGGTACGGCAATAGGCTCGCCGCCTATTACCTGGGACCTAAAAATTCATGGGAAAATGTGGGTGTAGTGTTACACCTCTGCCTACATTTTCGGGGATACAGGCGTGAGTCTATAAAAAATAAAAATATAAATAGCCTGTTTACCAAGTGCTTAGTGAATCCGACTGCTAAGCCGTAGATTCAATTCCTTCCCGGGAGAAGTCTTTGTGTTTATCTTTAATACATATTTATACATACGGAATCATAAATGAGTATTAATTAATACATAATATATAAATTTATCAGTACTCTGATAGCTATAGTGTGGGCTCGACTGTCGACCTAAAATTTTTAAACATGAAATATCCTGACTCAGAGTCTCTGTATTACTAAAAACCAAACGAATCGTGAAAGTTTTTAACATTATTACTGGGCGGACTTTGCAGCTCAAATATTCAGGCAATTTCCCGGCCTATATAAAATGACATAGAAATCAAGCAAAATCACAAAATAAGCAAAGCTACAAGCTACGCCTTCGTTCAAAATAAAATGTTATTCGTAGCCGGTCGTAGCGCTCGTAGCAAGGGAGCTACTGCCCGTAGCCGTGCCGTAGCAAATTCATTGTTCTCTTGTTTCCTTTATGCGTATTGTACGAAAGTAGAAAACATTTCGTGAGTTTAACTTCTTTCCTCCTTTGTGTTCTAAATTTAAAAAGGTATAGCTTTTTTAAGAACGAGCCCCAAGAGGATTGCCACTTAATAATATATTTTTTATTGGGACAAGTATAATGCAAGTCACTGTTACCAAAGTTACGGCGATAAATTTATTGTATTTAAATCAGTAATGTATAAATTCAAATTATACTTTAATTATAAAGATATTTTAATGTTTGCTTTGGTCTGTATGTGTGTTTATTGAATTTATACTACATCAGCTGTCACATTTGTTGCCACTTCCAAAAGTTACACAAACAATAAAATTATGATGTTAATATGAAGATTTTAAACAGTATTCCAGATCATCAGAATACCAATGGTATCCTAAGTAATATTAAAATGATTTTCCTTAATTTTGTCTTTGTTGTGAATAACACCACAGCGTCCTATGTCATTTGATTTAATTTTCAAACTATCTATCATAGAATTTTCGGAATACCACACAGATATAAATAAGTACATAAACACTGACCTTGTTTCACAACTCAACTCATTAAAATAATTTTAAAGTTCCTTTCATACAATCATCTGAGATCGCACGAAGAGAACACGCCAGTTCATTCTACCAACATTAAAAAATAACTGCAATAGATCAATACAAGCTGTAAATTATGTATTGCAGTTATTTTAAAGTGTTAGTGCAGATTTTTTAAACACATCGCTATTTACAGTCACGTCGATAAGCGAACCATTACTACTTAAATACTTAACGCAAGCAAGATACAGACAAGCAACGACTCGCCTACAATATAAAGATAACTCACTTAACATACAACACCTCATCCATAAATACAAACGCAAATTCTGTTTCCAAATTAACTTTCATACAATCTTAACGTGCATGGCTAGTGTTGAGCCATACTGTCCAAACACACCGACACTTAGAGTGGGCAAACGAGGCGTACTAATCCCCGCACTGGCGACGCGGCGAACGCTCCGAGCGCAAGAGATACGCAGATTACACTGGAACAGGATTAGTGATCGTACCGATGCGTTCTGGTACCTACCGGTTATAGACGTAGGGTGACAGTTAGTTAAGTTTTGATAGGTCAAATGTCAAAATGGAAACAAAATTTCATTTGGAATTATTTTACGTTTTCAAGACTAAACTCATGAACCAATATGTTACATACATTACGATTACAACCCATAAGATTTGAAAAAGGAGAAAAAGAATGGCCGAAGGATGTAATGGCAAGCGATACAATACATTTCAATAGAAGAGGTGCGTTACTTTAAACCACAGAGCACTGGTTGCTTCTAATAAGAGTGATTTGATACGATTTTCACTCAAGCGTTATGATACGATGAACTGGTTTTAGATTTTCATCGTCATCTCAAATTAGACACGTCCTGAACAGAGTCCACCCCCAAACAGCTGATTCATCATACCCAAAGATATTATAAATAAAAAGGTGAAGTTAACTTATAGGTAAGATGAGTTACTTTTCATAATAATTCATAAAAATATCTATTTCATTATAATTATTAATTACATGGGAAGAAAATTGAAAACTATATGTTTTAATATTTTCACTTCAAATACTAGAGACAGATGCAGATGGTTCCATATTAAAAAGGTAAGGAAAGGAAGCGAAGCTTTTACTCTATTAAAACTGACAAATTGTTATTTTAATATCTTTCTGCCTATGCTTTAATTGACACCAGCGTGAGACGGTAAGGAAACATTTTTCAAAACATCTTGGTCACACTACTCAAAACTGTTATGTTTGTTTCTCCAATAAAAAGGACAGTATTAAGTGAGATCTTTTGCTTTTCAAAAGCTTTTCTGTTACTGCCGCTTCTAATGATTTCCACTAGACTAGGTGGCAAAATGCTTTCCATTTATGTCAGCAATTTTTTTATAGAATCAATATTTTTATGCTCATTTTTGTATAATTGGCACCTTGTTGATGCAGTGGCATTTTAGTGACACTTTATGGGGCTTATAAATGGAATGTTTTTGATAGAGGCCCGCCTATTGGTAACCTATCATGAGGATGTAAATCCGATTTTCGTAAAAATTGTTATGGCGGTAGTGAAATTAAGATGCATTCGCCTCTAGGGGAAGGTGATTCCTATTAAGATATCAGGTCATCATGTTGTTTAAGTCACATAAATCTAATGGAGCTTTCAAATTAGACGGTAAGTGTTGTATTGCTGCACCGCTCGGGTATCGGCACAGAGGCTATAATGCTTATGTTTGGTCATACATCATTTTACCAAACGGACAATATAACCTGCCAAAGAAAAAAATATTGTTTACGCAGTAAGGCCAGACATAAGTCTGGCCTTACTGCGTAATAATTGACGCAGTAAAGCCAGACTGGTAAAAAATACAAAGGAATTGAGACCCTCCTCCTTTTTTTAAAGTCCGTGACAAAGAAAAAGTAATAGAGTGAATCATCAAAACTATACTAGAGTATTGCTACTATCCGCCCGTAGGATTAGACGTATACTACTCACACACGATCGATTTGCATTTATAAACAAACAGAATCCGCACGACAAACTGCAACAGCTGCCCAGTACCAATAGTGTAAGATCCCAGGGCCGCCAGACCTTACTTATTTTCTCAGAAACGAAATGTATAGAATAATGTAGGGCTAGTATGTGCTATGAGTATACGCTTACTTGCTAGCTTGGATCGACGGCCAATTTTTAGGTATGAGGTGCTTAAAGGTCCTCGGGAACAAAACCCATACATTTTCTAACCTAGCGGTCTCTACCAATCGCTAGATACCGATTATTATTTTGGAAACTTTAAAGAGTCGGGTAAAAATTATCGCCGCCAAAATATGTCCGCCAGTATTATATATGAATTTTTAATATTTTTCTTTTTTTTTATAAAAGACAACTCCCACACTAGGACTAAATCCTGTGTCGCGGGGACTTTACAAACATACAACTAATGGACACAATTCATATCAAGACTCATAATATTTTCTAAAGCATACATAGGAATCAGCACTAAGAATTTAAGAAAAGTTAGTTCTATTTTTACCTACATTTAGCACCGTATACCAAAAAAATTGCTGTTGATCCAAGCTAGCAAGTATGTGTACACTCATAGCACATACTATTATTAACACTACATTATTCTATACATTTCGTTTCTGAGAACATAAGTAAGGTCTGGCGGCCCTGGGATGACTAGATATAGTTCTGTGTATGTGGTAATATATTATATTATTATTACTGTATTCACTAACCACAACCATATCTCCATAACAAGTCAGTCAAAGGCTTTGTTACAGCTGCTATACAATAGCGGTTAACAGAAATGGACGCACATGTCTATAGCCGTCTATATCCATCTACATAAAGGGCAAGTGTATCTATGTCTATCTATATGTACAGCGGAGTAGACAATGGCGTAGCGAGAGGTGAGCGCAACGGTCTGTTACTGTTTTATACAGACTTTATCAAAGCGTTATCTTCGAATAAACGGCGTAATAGAAAATTGTGGTAATTATTATATGATGTTGGATGCTAGATAAAATATACACTAAACTACTAAAGTGAGTAATTAATTCTTAAATATATTTTGGAGAATATTCAAACAACGTTATTGTGACAACGAAAAGTTTGTTATAAGATTTAATTTAAGAATTTTTAAGCACATATTTACCTAAAGAAATATCTCATTCATACCTAAGTCTTCTCTGATGGGATTAATGTCTTCAATAATTTATGTTGTCATACCAATGCAATCTCGACTCTTGCCTAACCATTTTAAAAACAAACAGGACCCTCTGATTTAAAATTGTTAGAATATTTAAGGCGAAATTGTATTTGTAATATTAAAGTAAATCATCCAACTATTATTATAAACGTAAACAGTCTTATTAATAAACTAGGATTAGCGTCAGAACAACTTTACTCCAAGACTTAAGCCAAGATTAGGCAATTATGGTATTAATAAACTAGGAGTAAGGACGGAGTTAACTATTCATAATTTACTCCGGGAATAAAAGTTACTCCGCGGAGACCCATGGTTTAACGCTGGAGTAAGCAAGGAGTAAGCATCTGTTTGTCACGGGGTACGGTAGACTAGATCGAAACTTTACTTGAATACTAAAACATAAAAAATAAAGATTTCGAGTCGACAACATATATCCGCAAAATTCGGATTGTCGAGCATTTTGTTAATTTCTAATGCTTCTGACAGAATTAGCAATTATATATAATAATAAAAAAAAGACAGAAAAGTCACTGTCACCGAATAACAGTCATATTGAGTACCTACTATGTAGTTTGTATACCATGTGTAAATACTTCTTGCAGTTATATTTCTTATCGGTAGAAACAGTTTGTTTAAACGACAATGATTATTAAAGTATCCGTCTATTATGAGAGAATTGTGTTACTTCTAATTTACGCGAGCGAAATCGCGGGCAAAAGCTCGTAGATTTATATTGTATTTCCAACTTTCTTTGAGGTTTATATACATAACCCAAATATATTTTCACATTTGTTTGGTGTTCGTTAGAGTACTTACATCTGATTTTGTAATGGTTAAGGTTTCGAAATACGTCGCCGTTTTTAGGCGTTGTGAGTGATTAGAGGGGGAGGAGGGGAGGTCTTGAAACCCTCCTTCACCATTTTCGCTTGCCGGAAATACTTGTTTTCCTCTGAAAAAAAATATCTCCAAACATCGGTGTGTATGGCACTGCCAACTTCCACATTCTTCACACTAATAATTTCACTAATTTCACCAGTTTAATAAACTAAGGTTGACGGAGCCCTGCTTCGCAAGGCTCCTATTTTAAGCTAGAAGTTTTTTCTGCACAAATTTACCTCTTGGAAGTAATAACGCATGCGCTATGATAATATGAATCAGTATGTGATTTAAAAAAGAAACAAAGTAATTATTAAGACTGAGATTAACCTAAGTTATTAAGATATTATAATTTTATGTTTAATAAATGTTGATTTTTACGAAAATGTTTCATTTAAAAAACGTTTTACCACAAAGTAACTCGAAATGCTTTAAGAAAGGCTTAAATCACTTAAAAAAATTGGCAAACCTTTGAAATAAGATTCTTTTCTGAAAAGTCTCGAATTCCCGGTAATTCCCGGGAAGTAGACTGTAGGCTGTCTCGTGTCCCGGGACTTTGAAACTGTCGGGAATTCCCAAACCCTGGTGACCCAGCATTGGATGATAATGGCGGATTTTATTATAGGGGTATATCATTATCATCAGTCTTGTTTATAATTTCTTATTATGAGAGAGGTCTAGGCCACCACGTTGTTTAAGTGCTGGTTGATGGACTTCACATGACTTTGGGAGCATTATGGACAACTTTCAGATATGCAGGTTTCATAGCGACGTTTTCTTCACCGTTAAACAGGAGATATTTTTTTTTTTTTTTTAAAAGACAACTCCCGCATTAGGACTAAATCCTGTATCGCGGGGGACTTTACAAACATACAACTAACGGACACAATGAACACCCAGACTCGAAACAACAATTTGTGAATTACACAAAGTGTTGCCTCGTGTGGGGATCGAACCCACAACACTCGGCGCAGTGTCAAGCGGTGAGGCGGCCGCTTAAACCACTACGCCAACCGTGCAGTCAATTAGATAACACGTCAATGTACAGTTTACTTCGAAAAATCTGTGGTCTCACCGCGTTTCCTCTTGGCTATTGCTGCCCTATTACTTAGGGTATATATTACAGGTGTAAATATGCTTACAGAATATGAGGTTTATATATCACCGATAAAAAGCTAATAGTAGGAATATGAAGATTGAAAGAAAGTAAAACGATTTATTTGTCACACGTTACGTTATTTAACTGTTTCTGCCCGTTCCCGTGGGAATTTCAGAAAATCCCTCCTTAGTGCTCCCCTACAATCCCCAAGGAACATACATGCCAAATTTCAGCTTCCTGCACCTTATAGTTTTGGCTGTAGCTTGCCTGTCAGTCAGTCAGGAACGCAAGGATTTTATGTATATAGACTATAATTTCAGTCGATACTTAAGATTCATACACTATAAAAAATACTACAAACCTGTTAATTATTCGATGTATTTATATATCTCTTTTCATTCATCAGAAATGTCTGTCAACGTATCAACCCAATTTAAGCGTAAACTCACTGTTCGTATATCAGTAATTGGAAGGATATATAACTAAAGCGCCACCGATTGTCCTCCAACAATACCTGCCATCGAAAACCCGTATCCTTGCAAAACGCTGAATCAAAAACTTACATTACATTAAAGAAATACAAAGTAAATTCAACCTTATTGATACAGCGATAGAGTTTAATATGTGAAGCGAATGTATATGGTATTTGTCAGTCTGAAAATGTCAACAATAGGGATTCCTTACATGTCGTGTCATTGTCATACTGTCCCCATCACTGGGTTCAAAATATTAAAAATTCCAGTCATAACTCCATTTTATACACATACATACATAGACTCACGCCTGTTTCCCGGAGGGGTAGGCAGAGACTACGGAACGCCATTTGCAACGATCCTGACATACCTCACTTGCTTCACTCACTCCCATCAAGTTTCTCATGCATGCTCTTCTGTTAAGGGTACTTCTGACTTGTCCTTTTTTCAGGATGTCTCCAATCTGGTCAGAGAACGTTCTCCTAGGTCTTCCCCTTTGTCCTGTCCCATTCACACTAGCCTGATATATCTTCTTTGTCAGTCTATCGTCATCCATCCTCTCCATGTGCCCAAACCATTTTAACATGCCTTTCTCAATGCTTGTCACTACATCTTCTTTTACCCCACACCACTCTCGTATCACACAATTCTTTACTCTGTCGGTCAAAGACACACCACACATACTTCTCAGTGCTCTCATTTCTACAGCATTTATTCTACTTTCAGATCTCTTCTGCCATACCCAACTTTCACTACCATACATAAGGGTAGGCACTAACACACCTCTATGTACAGCCAAACGTGCCATTTTATATAATGGTATTAAAACTAAAAGTATTAGTTATGTTTATTTTGTACAATATTAAACATTCTGATGAAATTATTCAAGATATTGCAGCGATTAAAGAAATTCTGGGACAAGGGTTCATTTTGTACTGAGTGTATTAGCATGGAGGTCAAAATGTCAGTCATTAAAGTCAAGCCGGATTCCTTTATTTTGTATTAAATGTTTAGCTTTGTATGTCAAGCGAATTAAATTGCGTCGTCGACTGTATTGTCACGGTAATAATATCTAACAGTATTGTAACTCCATACAAACGCACGAAACTCGAGTTATACCTACGCGCCTCGAGCAGAGTACCCATTAGACTGTGCGGACTGTGCCTACAGTACCCACAGCCGCTATCGTGCCGCAGCTCGCATGCGGCGCGTCTGGTAGGTATATAACTCACGAAGACGGCCGAGTTACAATACTGTTAGATTATATTACCGTGGTATTGTTAGTAGGCAGAAAGTTGAGTATTCGTAATGTATTGCGTAGACTAGGGTTGTACTAAGTAAGTTGTAATATTAGGTTACATCAGGGACTGAGCTTTTAATATTTTTGACGAAATACTAGGTACACAAATTGCTATTAGACAGCTAATTATACCATAATAGATGAAGACCGAAAAATGTAAAGGATTTTGTTGTCTTTTATTTTCTATCCCTGTTGTTTTAATAGTAGTATAAAATATTTTATTTAGGGTTAGTTATAATATACCAAAACTAAAAAAGTAATCGAACTATGCATACATTTTTAGCATTTCAGCATAACAATAATCAATTTTGACACGTTTTTAAAATTTTAATAACAGCTGTCAAGAACTTAACTAGTAAATACTGAATTTATATGGGAAAATTTTCGTCACCCCGACAAGCCGTTAATTTTCTATACCTGTGACAGTAAATAAATATGCCTCACCTCTAGTATCATACCTGTGACAATACTTCTCAACTCAAGCATTGCGTAAAGTATCCACACAGAGTAAATCCGATATTTGCATTAGAAGCACCCGGCATGTCTTACTGCGAGTAAAACTAGTGTAAATATTAACCTTAATCAACATATTACCTATTATGTGGGCACAAAGGAAATTGAAATGTATCTGTGTATGCTAATTAAGCCGATATTTACATTTGTATAGATGAAGCGTCGTTCATGTTTATACAAAGATTTATTCTTTGCCATGATATTTTATTGATTTCTTTATTAACCTTTAGGCACACAGAGCGTATACAGATTAGACCTTAGGCATTTTCTCCCAGTCTACCTTAGAGTGACACAAAGATTAATGGTATTTCAATATTATAATTACTTTCAGTTAAAGCTTTAGTTTTTTTTACTTTGAGCTTTGGCTCTTTTTATTCATAGAGATGTACCAAGAAGCTTTGTATTATATTGCGGATGGATGAATGTTACAAGCAAGTATCCTGAATCGAACCACGACACGCGTCACTTAAAAACAGTCATAGTTCGAAGTAAAACATATTTCCGCATCAGTACCTTAAAAACGGTTTCCAATTTTATTTTTCATCTTCGAATGGAAAATCATATACAAAAAAAAATTCACGCTTGAAAAGGGCCGAACACAAACTAGCAGTAACATAAAACTACGAACCGAAAACACTCGACGCTAAGCATCACATTTTCTTGTCTTCAATCGCCAATAAGTTTTACTTAAACCGTCTGCCAACTTTTCACCCTTGGAAAACAGCCGAACTTCGCAACGAACACAAAAAAACATTTGAAGCAAAACGTACATGAATAGAAACTCTTCAAGTATAAAAACAACTTTTGGCATAGAAGTAAACTAAATATGTGTGAAGAGACAACAAGTCGCATGAAAGTAATCAGTGTGAAAAATCGTAACTTCTGACATTTAGAGTATGGGTAGGGCTGGCGATTTACGTTTAAAGGCATATTAGCACTTGTCATAAGTATGGCGATCGCGCCATACTTTTACCAGGATGGTCAACTGCACTCATCTTATACTTCCTTTGAACTTATCATCGTCAGTCTTGTATATAAACTGTCTTGCTGCTGGGCTCGGGCCTCTTCTCACTATAAGTATTGTAAGGCCGCAGCCAGCGCAGGATGGTAGTCTTCATAATTCAGATGCCTTACGAGAACACTTGTCTTTGCAGGTTTCCTTTTCATGTCTTTGCAGGTTTACTCACCTTGATTTCTACACCATTTTCCAAACAACAATTAACAATTTAATACCCATATAACTTCGAAAATTAGTAGTGCTTGCTTGCGTAGCAATCTCTCGGTCTATCAGCAGGCTATCACTGCCTCTTACTCTAGTCACTTTATTCCACTCGCATCTGAACTTGTGCCAAAAATTTGCATTGCCTTTGGACATTTTACCTGACTATATATGTTTATTAGCCTAACAAAAATGCAACAATTTGAAGCCTTTTTGTTCGCTTTTAAAGATCAAATGTGTTAAAATAAAGAGGATGCGAGTGAAATTACTTACTAAAAGTAACACGCCCAATATTAATAAAACAAAACATTTGACAACCCTAAATATGCGAAACCTTTCAGTGTGCGTACCTAAGTTTACTTTTTTTTATGGTAATAGGCGGCAAACGAGGAGACGGATTGCCTGATGGTAAGCAATTACCGCCGCCCATGGACACAAGCAACACCACAGGAGTCACAAGTGCGTTGCCGCCCCTTGAGGTTGGGAAAAGGGATAGGATTTTGCTTGGTCTGGCTGCATTTTGATTCAAAGGTATATACATGTTCTATAAACATTCGACACCAGACTCGGCCATACACTCAGTCGAAAAAAATATCTAAGCACTGTAAAAATAAAAACATGCAAGTTGCCGCACAATATTTTTCTTATTATATACGTCGTATTGAAAAGTTTTATTTCCTGACCGATCCTCGACAGTCGTCAACCCAGCCCTCCCTTGCTATTCAAACTAACGGAACAATAATGTTTTCTATAAACACTTTAATATAACATATATACACACGGTGTCTCCCCTATTTGCTACTGGACATAACCAAACTTATGCCCAAAAAGCTCTATGTCAAAGAACGAAAAAACGTCAAAGACACTTTTTGGTGCATTGTTAGTCCCCTAACTGAGGGATCGAAAGGTGCACTCAATGGTGGTTTCAAAAAATACCAAAATCGTTGAGAGAATATAATCTTATTTACTCACTAGGTGTGCCTCGTGGTTTTGCCCGCCACGTCACGTCTATTGAACTGTCTTCATGGCATGGCTGGCCCGTGCTATAATTATGTCTAGAGTATAGATCTTTCTCGCGTTCTTATTCTTTCTGTTCAGTCTATAAGGGTCGATGCGTGGTGTTACATATCATCGTCTTTGTCATAAATGGCTATTCTATACATATATTATGCTAAAATACTGTTTCTCAGCCAACTACTAATTCGGGCGATTAGCATCTTAAACTAACAAACTCTTCGGCTTTATCGTCTCAATAGATTTATAGTTACAATTCTGTTGTGTTTACTTGTTCAAGTTCATAATTATTTTATTTATTAATAGTACTACCAAAAATAATATTTTACATACATACATACATAGACTCACGCCTATCTCCCCGAAGGGGCAGGCAGAGGCATATTAAACGCCCACCCTTCGCCAGTGTTTTGATACGATCAAAGAGTTTTAGGTTTATTGTGAATGTTTTTATTGTTTGGATAGGCAATGTAGTATTGGTAGAAAATTAGTAGCTAGAGGATTGTGAAGTAGGTAGGTGAGTCATTCCGTGACCATAGCTGGTGTAAGTCCTGCTAGAACTTCGGGTAATTTGAAGGTATGAGGTATACATTTGTTTTAGAATTTTAACACTGTAGGGTAAGATAAATATACATACATACATACATAGACTCACGCCTGTTTCTCCGCAGGGGTAGGCAGAGGCATATTAAACGCCCACTTTTCGCCAGTGTTTTGATCCCACGTAATAAGTGGCGAGCCTATTGCCGTTCGTCTGGATATTTTTTTGCCAGAGCCCCGTCCGTTGATCGGCAGGTGCACCACTTGCAGGTGAGGTTGGCTTGGGACCCTAAGTTCTTGGTGGGAACCCTATGCACCCTATAATATTATAATACATAACATTTTATTTTAACCCCAAACCTCACTCCTCCCAGCAATAAAAATGTGGTTGTTATACGTGTTAGTATACAAAGTATCAGAAGGGAGAGGAAGCATTTTAATATAAAATCCAGCGATCAACCGATCCGCCGATATAAAACAGTGAAGTACATAAAATAACTGGCGGTACGGACGGGAAACATAAATAACGACCGCTGACCCGGCGGGGACGCGTTTACACCGAACAGGAAAACATGGCTATTCAATAGACTAGGGAACATTTCCTCAAGTATTTTCAGACTTTCGCGGGTAGTACCTAATATAATTATATACATTTTATGTCACCTATTGCACGTACATGTACGCACACGATTTTATCTTAGTTGTTTCCATCATAACGATGAAATTAACTATTATTATTTTTTCTCTTTCTCGGCAATTCTTTTAACTTTTGATGTTAGAAGAAATACCGGCCCTTTGGCAGGCGTACACGACATGGGTCCAACGCGCAGACGGGTCTTAACGGATCTTAATCGCGTACATAATTGTTACTGATTAGCGGGTTTTGCTCCCCATGGCTAGCGCAATGCCCGCCAAACAGTGTCATTCGTATTCAAGGAATGACTGGACACCTACAAAACTTGACGCTTCTTCCGAACAGTCGAAAGGAGATGTACCATTTGGCCATATATTATGGGCCTGGCACGGCCAAACACAACACCATGTGTGTTTTTAAGATAAATGACTACTCTATTAACCTGTATAATTTCTTTTTAAATAACTTTTGGTGGAAATAAGATACGAGATATTTGAAATGGAAATTATTCCGCAACTAAATATACCTCAAAATTGAATTTTAACCAGGCCGGGCGCACTTCGCATTTTAGGTACAAACTTACAAGTACCTCGGCCGACCACGTCGACGTGGTTGGATTTAGTAGGTTGCCGCGCGCCGCTCACCGCTCACATTAGACGTCACGCAACGAGTGCGACCGCTCCGTATTCTCACGCGCCGTGTTCATACACTGTTCAAATTATAAACTTAAACGCCTTTAACAACAAAAATGTGTCATCACAAGTCTAATGCAAAGTATTGCTTAATTAACTGTGTGTCGAAAGCGACTTCAAAATTTGATTTTATTTATATTACGAGAGCAACTTGAAAATTTGATTTTTTGTTTGTTGAGATATCTCAACGATTATGGTGTCAAATTAAAGATTTAGTTCAAAAACCATTTTATCTGTCTGAATCATGTAAATCGGTCCACGCGTTTAGGAAATAACTAAAAATTTGTATAGTAAAAATGTAAACGACCAGAATTTTTGTACTTTTGTTCTACTAGCTCCAATAGTGGGATAGGATACTTATAGGATAATTATTTATTATTAGGTACGTGGTCAAGTAGGTAGATAGACGATGAATAAATATAGTAGCAGCGCCAAGTCGACAACCCTAGCGCGCCACTCCGCGCCAGACAGCGACAGCGTTATGTGTTAGAAAAGAACGGGAATTGTTAGGTTAATATCACATTAGGCACTGAGTGCTTATGCGAGCTGAATTGAACTTTATTGCTTAGTACCAAGAGTCGTAATTTCAATAAATTGGTTTGAAAAGTGAAGCTTCTGTACGTTAGTACTATTAATTATTCTGTGCTATCGATTAAAAAACAAAACGATTTTTACCGATTAATAATTATGGAATTTATAATAAATTATATATTTCTTGATTTTTTTTACAAATATACTTATAAAGTTAATAAAATATATTGTTTTCTAATATAGTAATAAAAATATTATTTCCTTAAAACAATTTCTGCCTACCATACTTCATTTTATTTTTAATGCTGGCAACATAGGACATTCATCCGCTATTACCATAGCTTATTCAAAATAATTAATCTTTAAAAACTAAATTCTTTCACCGATACTCTACCAAGAAACGAAAACGATGTAAAATTTTTAAAAATTATATGTTTAATTTCAACGATTCACAACGTTCTGGCCGCTACAGGCCGTATTTGGTCTTTCTCCTTTGACATTTAACAATTTTTGCAGAGATTGTATCAAAACGATCAAACCACATTATAAACAGTATTTAAATTACAACTTCACACAGAAAAATTCAAATCACACCTACACGCAGTAAAAATCATCGTTCTCATCAAAGAAATATTTTTCCTTTTTGGAAATCGAACACATAAAGCCCATTTTAGCAGTCAGAATTAGACGCTAGCTACGAGACTACCAAGCTAAACAGGCGAGCGATTTTGTGTGCTACGTTAGACCCCTATTTAAAACATTCAGCATTAAAATAACAACGGTCTAAATTCACCCTAAGCGTGGGTACGCTCAAACATTTTACATTCCACCCGTACATACAACTACACACCAACTTTCAGTTTTACTGATGCAGCCCATTCAACCAGCATATGAAATACTTATCTATTGAGTGCAGCCTTCATACCGCGCACTTTTGGGCATCGACAACACAAAAAAAAAGGTTTTTGACGTTTTCCTGTATAAGTTTTGTAATGTCCAGAATCAAATAGGGGGAGTTCTTGTTGATAAAAGAAGTTGTGTGTGTATATGTGATATGTTTATAGAAAAGGTCGTTGTTCCTTTATTATGAAAAACAGGGGAGAGAGATTGACGGGTCTCGTTGAATAGTCAGCAAATAAAAGTTTTCAATGTTCGTGTTGACAATGTGTAGCTATGAAGGAAATGAAAATGTCGTTAGGAAACTTGCATGTATTTATGTAAACAAATCCGAGAAATTTGAGACATATTTTCGATATTATCTATTAGTCAAAAACAAGGAATAGCTATTCTAGAGTTTGCCCTCTTGCAATTGCAAATGCTAACAAGCCGTAGCAACCACGTACGATGATAGAAAAGCACGACTACTGGCTAACTAAATGAGTAAGACCTAGCTGCTAACAAAAACTTCGTAACTAGGAAGTACATGTCACCGACAGATGATATATGCAGGTTTTATAAACAAGCCTAATTTGACAAATAAAAAGGTCACAATTTTTTATATAAAAATTACACCAAGGGAATATCTCGTTACCTGTTTTCAAACATACTACGCAAAGGAAAGCTATTAATTATGGAATACGTTCCTAATACGTCTAAGCGTCACGAATATTCCAAAAATGGTTTTCTAATGGGAAGGTAACGATTCTGTAATACATAAAACATAACATACATTTATGTCGTCGGTAGGTTCCCATAAATTTTTTATGAGTTTCCAACGTCACATGTAGATCGAGTGGCTTTCTCTATAAAAAACACCCTACGTCTCCGCTATGTGCCTATCGAAAACATGGCATCTATTTACTGTTTGTTTTTAAAGAGTGGTCGTGAGCCCTATACGTATACTCTTACTGAGTGACAATGAACAAATCGACGAGCAGGTATGTACACTGACGCATTCGATGCTAGACAGCTACCACGCAGCCTGCCCAGAAACCACTCTACCCTCAACCCCAGGAAAACAACCCTGGTGGGGCGCTGAGCTCGAACGCAAGCGCAAGAAGGTAAGAAGGCCTCTAAACAGGGTAATGAACACAAGCGCGGATGAAAATTGGGACGCTTATAAAGCGGCCAAATCAAGCTACAAGAAATCCCTCAGATTTAGACGGACCATGGGATGGAGGAAATTCTGGGAGCATTGAATCTTGCCAACAAGCAAACCGGGTAAGGAAACTACTGGCTCAGCAACCAATGGTTGCACCAGGTACTCTCCGTAAACCGGATAACACATACACCACATCGGAGGAGGAGACGATACGCGTCCTACTCGAAACGCACTTCCCAGGCTGCGTCCTCACCCCGGTAATAACGTGGCACGATACACCTACAGTGGCGACCGAACACGAGTGGAGACACGCAAACACCGTGGTCACAGAAGAAAAACTCCGATGGGCCATCGATAGCTTCCATCCCTTCAAAGCAGTCGGACTTGGCGGCATCTTCCCAGGGTTATTACAATGGGGAGGTGAACCTGTCCGTAAAAGACTTCTGGCAATCATGAGGGCTAGCCTGGCCCTTAGATATGTACCGAAGAGTTGGAGGGAAGTCAAACTAATTTTCATATCAAAACCAGGCAAAACAGACTACACAAATGCAAAGTCCTTCAGACCAATAAGCCTGACCTCCTTCATGCTTAAAGCCTTGGAAAAGCTCTGCGAGAGGGAACTAAGAAGTGGGGCACTTAAGCACCTACCCCTACATTCCAACCAACATGCATACAGCTCAGGGAAATTGACGGAATCTGCCTTACATCAGGTCCTGAACCAGATAGAAGCTGCTATACAACAAAAAAGCATCTGTCTGGGCACCTTCATTGACATAGAAGGAGCCTTCGACAAGACAAACTTTTCCAGCATAAGCAACGCCCTATCCAGGCATGGTGTGGATCAGATGCTCATACAGTGGATCCAAAACATGCTCAGCAAAAGGGTAGTGCGCCTGCATGGCGACACTCAGACAGCCTTGATAACTAAAGGGTGCCCGCAGGGAGGTGTACTCTCCCCGCTATTGTGGAACTTAGTCATAAATGAACTCATAGACAAACTCAACGCAAGATACTTCTTTATGCAGATGATCTAACCATACTCACCTCAGGTAAGGTAACCAGTACAGTGTACGACCTAACCCAACAAGCCCTACGCATAGTAGAGTGGTGGTGTAATGAGTACGAATTATCTGTAAACCCGACCAAGACCGAACTAGTTATGTTCACACACAAACACGCGCTGGGTACTTACCGACTGCCCAGGTTATTCGATACAGAGCTTAAGCTGTCTACCGAGGTCAAGTACCTGGGTGTCACTCTCGACAGCAAATTTACGTGGAACAGCCACATGGAAAATAAACTCAATAAAGCCAGCATCGTCTTCTGGCAGTGCAAGAAGATGATAGGTAAACGCCGGGGCCTATCCCCTAAAATTGTCTTATGGCTTTATAGGACAATAATACGTCCGATGATAAGCTACGGCGCAGTAGTGTGGTGGCCTCGGACCAACCTAACAACGGCCGCCAACAAGCTTCAAAAGCTTCAAAGACTTGCATGCCTAGCGGCCACGGGCTGCATGAACACTACACCTACAGCGGCACTCGAAGTGTTGCTGGACCTGCCTCCTCTGCACCTGTTCATACAACAGGAAGCAACGATGTCGGCGGTCCGGCTAAGAGCTCTGAAGCTCTGGAAAGACATTAACACACCGCATACTAACAACTTAAATACACTTTTTAAAGAAGTTCCTCTCACACAAGCCATTGACGACCGAATACCGAAACAATTTGTGTTCGACAAGAAATACAAAATCCAACTGTACGAGGATCTGCACGAAGGAGCGGTTAATCACAACGAGCTCACGATTTTCACAGATGGGTCTAAGACGGATACAGGTACGGGTTCAGGAGTATTCTCCGAGGACCTAAACATCAACATCGCAGCACCGCTGGGAGCCTACAACACAGTCTACCAGGCCGAATGTTTTGGCATAATCCTAGCTGCCACAGCAATCATGGCACGTGAGGTAAGGGAACGATCCATTAGGATCCTCTCAGATAGTAAGGCTGTCCTCTCAGCCCTCAAACGCCATACTATCACCTCAGCACTCACGTTTGAATGCCACCAGAAACTAACAGAGGTAGGTAAACATAACAAATTAACATTGCAATGGATCAAGGGCCACAGTGGCTCAAGAGGGAATGACGCACCCGACGTACTTGCCAGAAGAGGGGCCACTTTAAAGGTGGTGGGACCCGAGCCCATTATTCCCCTCCCTTCTGGTTTTTATCGCAACCTGGTAAGAAATAGGACCAGGACTCAACACAACCAGTCCTGGATTGGTATTGAAACATGTAGGCAGGCCAACGAGGCTCTTCCCGCAGTAGACGATAAGACAGCCAAACAAATCCTCCGGCTGTCCAAACAACAACTGCGGACAGTAACGGCCGCCTTCACAGGACACGGATTCTTTAATAAACACCTATTACTATAGGTATCACCGACAGCCCGCTGTGCAGGACCTGTATGGCAGTAGACGAGACGGCAGCCCACCTGCTCCTCGTCTGCCCTGAGGTCGCACAGTACAGGCAGCAGTACCTGTCCAGATACAGCACCCTGAGGGAAGCCGTGGGCCACATCAAGAGTCTTCTGGCCTTCCTCGAAGAGCTGGGGTGGCTTGAATGACGACACCATTCCCACCCGCACGCAAAATACACGCCAAGACGTGGAGTTGCGGAAACAGCCCGTGCCCTCAAGAGCCCTATACGATCAGTTTCTTGTATATTAAGTGTTTATTTTCTACGACGTTTTGAACCAAATTACATGATTTTATGAAATTAGCACATTTAACGTTATTACCACTGTTGCTGGTACTAAGTCACCTACATAACTCTACCGCTAGTCATCCCGAAATGTCAGATCAGATAGTAGGAATAATATCCTTAGCTTCAAAAGTAGCGATAGCCTAGTAGGTACCAACAGACTGCCATGCAGAGGGTATTGGGTTCAAATTCACGGCACGCACCACGGGCTTTTCGGAGCTATGTGTGTATTGAATTGTTAATACATGAAATACACTTAAACTTTAAATCCAAAGGAATCACACTATTTATTGGTTTGAACCGTACGAAACTCCGTTTGGCATTTTTAAGTTTATTGCATTCATACAAATAGACAAGAAGACAAAGGGGACTTCATTTTATCATGTATACAGATTAAATTTTAGAGATTGATGCCTGCCCCTTTAAGAACATAGCCAAAGTCCTATAATCAATTTAGTTTAAATAATAATACTCTGGAGACAAAATAATCAAAAAGTTTGTAACAGCATTTTAATTTTGTAGACGCCTCTTCTTTTGTGTTTGTTAAATTTTAACTAGATTTCAAATTGCTGAATCTAAAGTATAATAAAAAACTTTTACGAGGAGGAAATATCTAGCAAATATTATAATTCAGCAGCCTTTGTGTCTTAAACAGTTTTTATGTGTCCGTATTTCAGAAGCTAAAACACAAAAATCATGCGTCACCTTTTTGTCCAACTACTTATCTGCTTGTCTATCAAAATAATTTTCTCAGGAATATGTGAAGACATCGACTGAGAATTGATTAAAAATACACTAAGTATACAAAATACGACATTAGTGTCATTAAGTAAGTTCCTATTAAAATACATTTTTTCAGATAAGTCATACAAACACACACACACACACACACACACATACACATCGTCACGCCTTTCATCCCCGAAGGGGTAGGCAGATGTGTATTTCTACACCCACTTTTCGCCAGATATACTTTAGTCCCACGTAATAAGGGGCGAGCCTATTGCCGTACCGGGCACATTTCCAGACTCCGTGCTGCTACTGAGAATTTCGTGACAGAAAAACCCAATAGCACTGCCTGACCCAGGAATCGAACCCGGGACCTCCCGATCCCACGCGCACATTTATGCCGCGAGACCAACGAGGCAGTCGTATAGGGTTTGATGTCGAGTTTTCTGTCTCTACGCAAACATGGTATTTGCATCGTGTTATCCCTTAGTCGCCTCTTACGACACCCACGGGAAGATAGGGGGTGGTGACACTTGTATTCTATGCCGTCAACCACACGGCAATTACAAACATCATTCCAATTTTAAGTTTATCGGGAAGATAAGGCCAAAGTAGTAAAACTGGCCTAAATGTAATAAATTTAAGGACATCAAACGTCATTACCGATACATAATATTATGTTTCAACAAACTTTAAAGTTTTCACGAGCATTTTAAAAGAATGCTTATAACAAAGGTTTTCAAGCCCTGACCATAACGGTGCACAATGTCGGTCCGAAGTAAAACCGGCTTAAGGCATATTTTTGTGGCAACAAAATGTTTTATTTTCTACAACGGCAACGTTATTTTAAATAATGAACTTGGAATCGTGATATCGCAAGGCTTTTTACTACAGTGAAGGCAATTCTGAGATTTTGAGTTTTAACGATTCAGAATATTGCCATGGTTCAAATGTACGGTAAACAATAAATTTACTCAATGGAGAAGAGTCAACAAGCGGCTAAACGGTGTAGGATAATATCGTGAACAGTGTTCTCCAAAGACATGTGAAGTGTGCCTACTCTCGTTTGACCAGCGTGGTGTCCTATGTTTTCACCTTCTCGTATTAAGGATATCCAAGGAATTTATTTACAGGGTTAATGAAGATGATATGAATTGTAAAAATCCTTATTACTTCTGAATTCTTTTCTTATATTTCTTTTGATCAATTACGCGACTTTTAGTCTCTTCCATCAAAAAGTGTACGGATTCATTTATTTGAACAAATAATTTTCACATTTGTCATCCGCCAAATAAGAAATTGAAAAGGCCACAAGATCCCCACTTCCTAGTTAAACTAGGTTTGAAAGCAGCTTATTACATTTTCCCCGAGTGGTTTAGACTAGGTTTAGAATAATAATAAGAAGAAGGAAAGGCCAGTGGAGAAGCTTCGAGCTCGTCGAGTGGCGAATATTTTTCTCCACCGACGTCGCCAACACCTGCACGTCGGCGGGTAAGAGGCCGCCCACCAGCATGCTTGGGATCGCTTCCAGATAAATAAAAAGAAAAATGTTTCTAATATTTTTTTTCTCAATCAATCAATCAGCCTATCGCAGTCCACTGCTGGACATAAGCCTCTCCCAACACGCGCCACAGTACACGGTCCTCAGCCTTCCGCATCCAGTCTGTCCCAGCCACCTTTTTCAGGTCGTCGGTCCACCTAGCCGGGGGCCGCCCTACCTTACGCTTGCCGAGACGTGGTCTCCACTCTAGGATACGCTTGCTCCATCGGCCATCAGTCTTTCTACAGATATGGCCAGCCCACTGCCACTTGATTCTACTGATTCTGTGAGCTATGTCGGTAACTTTGGTTCTTTGTCGGATAACTTCGTTTCGGATTTTATCCTTCAAAGAGACGCCAAGCATAGCCCATTCCATAGCTCGCTGTGTTACTTTCAGTTTGTGGACTAGCCCCACTGTGAGTGTCCACGTCTCGGCACCGTACGTCATAACAGGTAGGACGCATTGGTTGAAGACTTTGGTCTTCAGGCATTGCGGTAGGGGCGAAGAGAAAACTCGACGTAGCTTGCCAAACGCTGCCCAACCCATCTGGATCCTGCGGTCGATTTCTTTCTCGAAGTTGTTTCTACCAAGCTGGACTACTTGCCCAAGGTAGACAAACTCTTGAACAACTTCGAGCATCGATCCGTCGACATAAACCGGTCCCGGCACAATGTGTTCGTTGAACATAATCTTGGTTTTATCCAAGTTCATGCCGAGACCGACCCGTCGAGAGGCTCCATTTAGGCTGTGCAGGATCTCGCTCAGCTCTTCCAGGCTCTCTGCCACGACGACGATATCGTCGGCAAACCGAAGATGGGATATGTACTCGCCATTAATGTTTATGCCCCGTCCAGTCCAGTCCAGCGTCTTAAAGACGTTTTCGAGTGCGTTGGTGAAGAGCTTAGGGGATATTACATCCCCCTGCCTCACCCCTCTACGCAACTCAATGGGGCTGGTTTTACTGTCCTGGAGCTGGACGGTCATAGTGGCCGTGTCGTACAAACATCTCAACACCTCGATGTAGCGCCAATCGATGCGACACCGCTGCAGAGCATCCAGAACCGCCCAGGTTTCGATGGAGTCGAAGGCTTTCTCGTAGTCCACGAAAGCCATACACAGTGGCTAATTGTATTCGTTGGTCTTCTGTACAATCTGCAGAACAGTATGGATGTGGTCTACGGTGCTGTAGACTTTTCAAAACCCGGCTTGTTCCGGTGGCTGGAAATCGTCGAGTTTTCTGGCGAGGCGATTTGTTAGGACTCTCGAGAACAACTTGTAGAAGTGACTCAGGAGTGAGATGGGTCTGTAGTTTTTCAACAGGGTTTTGTCACCTTTTTTGAAAAACAGAACCACCGCACTCCCACTCCACGCCTAAGGTGTTAGGCCTTGATGGATAACGGAATTAAACAGGCTCACCGGCTCTTTCAGAACTGCTGTCCCACCTGCTTTTAAGAGCTCTGTGGTGATTCCGTCATCCCCTGGAGACTTGTTGTTCTTGAGCTGCTTGAGAGCTACTCTTACCTCGCCCTGGTTGACATCAGGGATGTCCTCCGTGTAATGGCGCGTGAGTTGGGCTCTGTGGTCATCATCGCTGGGTCTCGTGGGCTTAGGCATCCGTGATGCGTACAAGTCCTTGTAGAAACTCTCAATTTCAGTGAGAATCTCGGACTTGGAGGTTACGGTTTTGCCATCCGCAGTATTGAGTTTCGACAGATGAATTCTACCAAGCTGGCGAGCGAAGACTTTGGTGCCTCGATTCTGTTCAATCGCAGCCGTAATAGCGCGGGTATTGGAACATCGGAGGTCACGTCGCACCAGCTGCCGGATCTTCCGGTTTAGGTTTCTTCCATCTGTCGAAGATGTCTGCGCATATGACATTCCCCTTCTTTGCCTCATAAGTTCGAGAGTCTCGAGCGAGAGTTTACTTTGCTTGTTAACGCTTTTTCCGGGAAACACCCTTCGAGACACATCCTGTAGCATTTTGACCACAACGTCGGTTTTCTCGTCAACAGTACCAGGGTTTCCAGCAGTCCGAAACGGTTTTGAAGTTCCAGTTGAAACTTTTCGGATCCTACTGCTAGCTGAGGTGCAGTAGGTCTAAGAGTAGACTTCATCATGCGAAGCCTCTCAGCTCTGAAGTCTTTATTTAGAGTGCCTCGGACAAGTCGGTGATCGCTACCGGTATTAAACCTGTTGATCACTGAGACGTCTCTAAATATATACCTCCGATCAGACATGATGAAGTCTATCTCGTTCCTTGTCACAGTATCGGGGCTTCGCCATGTTCACTTTCTATGAGGCTTCTTCTTAAAGAAGGAGTTCATTAAGAAGAGCCCCTGTGACTCCAGAAAGTTGACCAGCATTTGCCCCCTGTGATTTCGGCACCCCCCGCCATAGGATCCGATTCTCGTTTCGCCGCGTTCTTGTACTCCCACTTTGGTATTAAAATCCCCCATAACAACGCTGTAGTGTGTCTTGGTGATATTATGTAGAGCCTTAGTAATGTCCTCATACATGGCTTCGACTATGTCATCGCAGTATGTCGAGGTCGGCGCATATACCTGTACCACCTTGAGGGAGTACCTGTCGGTGATCTTTAATATCAGGTACGCTACCCGTGTCGACACACTGCTGATTTCTACAACGTTGTCAGCGAGATATTTGTTAACGAGGAAACCGACACCGCCCTGAGAGGGCTGATCGCCTTCTCGAAAGTAGAACAGGTTGCCTGACTCAAGGGTTATCGTGTCCTCCCCCTGTCTTCGGACTTCAGACAACCCCAATATATGCCAGTTTATATGACCTAGTTCTACTTCGAGTTCGGTGATGTGTTGGTCCAGCCGTAGAGAGCGTCCATTGTACGTAGCCAGGGTCAGTTTCTTGTGGTAGCCGTTTGCCGTAGCCCGGAGATTCTTAGCACCCCCTGCCCCGCTGTTACCGCGACCGCTACAGTAGTTGCGGACAGCGGGGCCTATTCGTTGGTGCGCTCATTGGGTGGTATTTGGTCTACTATACTGCGCTGGCCAGACGAGTTGGTATAGGGTGTGATTTCAAGTTTTCCATCTCTTCGCAAAGATATTATTCGCTTTTTTGCAATTTCCTTAGTCGCCTTTTACGACACCCACGGAATGAAATGGGGTAGTGACACTTGTATTCTTTATCCGTCACTACACGGATATATTTTTATTCTACCTACAAGTAATTTACTGAAACTTATAGGACCGCGATGAAATTGGTCCTAAATATTCTTGGTATCCTTCATTTTCTTGCTACATATTCGTGACATAGAAACCAAAACTCTCAGTTGTTCCGTTTAAACAATCGAGTTAATTCATATTGAGACCGTGCACGACAATAGCGCCACCTTTTTTGTTTGTTTTACGAGGTGGAAAATCCCTTCGGATCTCCGACTCTTGGGGGAAATAAGAGCCGGAGTATGTGGTGTTTCCACTAAAAACCACCTCGACTTTCTCCACGTACCCGTGTGTCGGAGGGTCGGGTTTCGCACAAGCACACGTTGCAACCCCCCGGCGGGCACCGGCCCGCCAGACGGTCAGGCGGGCCCCAAACAAAACCCCCTTGGCGGCAGATGAAGGTGTTTGGCTCCGCCGCCAAAACACTCAGCGGCCGCAGAGGATAGGGTCCTCCCGGCAACGCAACACCGCATCTCCTCTTCCTCTGCGGCCCCACCGCGACGCATCAAATGGTGCGTCCCCACCTGGTCGCGGGAGATAGGGCGCGCGGCAAAGCAACACCGACACGCCTCTCCTCCCGCGACCGCGCCCGACTGCGAGGGACAGACAGAACTGTCCCCCGCACCGTTGGACGCATCCTGCGCAGGCCCCTCGAAGCCCACGCGGAGCGTCCCCTCCCGGAACCCTCTTAGCTTCACCGCGGGGTTCCAAGCCACGGTTACTGAGCCCCCCCACCACGACAAGGTGGAGATCCCACGGGGGGGGGACAATAGCGCCACCAAGCATGCGCAACTATTCGGGATTATGCCAAATAA
Organism: Euclidia mi; assembly: GCA_944739405.2. Classification (NCBI taxonomy): domain Eukaryota; kingdom Metazoa; phylum Arthropoda; class Insecta; order Lepidoptera; family Erebidae; genus Euclidia; species Euclidia mi. Next base: position 13,048,350 of record OX123194.2, on the reverse strand, counting down.
TGACATATCAGTATTTTATTGCTTTCTAGTATGTAATTTTATTTTATTTTTTTCTGCCGAACAAATTGACTCCATGCTGCCTGATGTTAAGCAGTCAGTGAAGTCCCATAGTGATGAACATCATCCCAGCAGCCAGCATGGCATTATGGCATGATGGCCCTCACCTTGACGGCCTTGAGTAAAGCTTTTTCACGCTCCGCTTAAGGGACCCGGGATCAAAGGTGGAGGGAAACACGTGGACTGGTAAAGAGTTCCACATCTTAATGGTACGGCAGAGATAAGAGGCGCCGAACCGTTTGGTGCGTGACGGTATCTGTTCTACCGTGTAAGAGTGGCACCTCAACCCAGAACGTGTCGTTCGGGATAGGAAAGGAGAGGGTGGGATTAGTTGAAAGAGCTCTTCGGAGCACTCACCGTGATAGATGCGGTAGAAGACAGCCATTGAGGCCACGTCTCTACGTAATTGCAGTGACTCAAGAGTCTTAGTGGCCTCTAGATCCCCGATGATACGGACAGCACGCCGCTGCAACCTATCGAGGGCGTCCAATAAGTACTGAGCGGAGCCATTCCAAAGGTGAGAGCAGTATTCCATGCAGGAGCGAACCTGGGTCTTGTATAACAGACACAACTGCTCCGGCGTGAAAAACCTCCTCACCTTGTTCAGGACTCCGAGTTTCCGAGATGCAGATTTGATGACACCCTCGATGTAGTTCTTCTGGTTGAGATTTCTGCGTATGTCCATACCCAGGATATTGAGGCTGTCTTGAATCGGTAGTGGAGTGTCCAGAAGAGAGGTATGGGCAAGGAATGGAGATACCTTGGCTGAGAATGCGCACACCTGTGTTTTCTTGGCGTTGAACTGGACCAGGTTCTCATCACCCCAACGCGAGATGCAATTCAGAACCCGGCCAAGCTCAGCAACAAGTGTTCGCCTATACTACCTACCTATTTCATTGACACCTGTCACTTGAAAAAATAAATTATTTGATTTATAAATATTTTTTATGTATCAATAACTTAATAAGTAGTGTTTAAAATAATGTAAATATGTTTCGGACAACCCAATAGTTCGTCGATATCGTTTGTGACTAAAACAAATAAGGCTGTTAAGAGTTATAAACTTTCACACAAGCAGTGTAACTAAGTGAAGTGGTTACATAATAAAGACTCAATGAAGAAAATATAAAATAATGAATTTCTTTGAAAATATCACATTCCGACGCACATGCACCCAATCGGACCATAATAGTGACGATAGTATAACTTCCCTTACTATGGATTGTACCACGAACAGCAAGCCAGACATGTCTGAAGAAGAGAACACATCATACAAAGAAGAAATAGAGAACCTATAGTCGCAATTAGAGATTGCACACAAAGATTTTATTTGATAATTGAATTACTGTCCTTGGAGAACAGTAAATTACGTCAAATCAATATGGAGCTAATTAAGAAAAAGGAAATATATAAAAAAAAATCGAACAGCCCCATTAAACAAATAACAAAAACTCAGAGTAAAACAACAATAACAAACCAATCCAAGACCTTTACCACAAAAGAAACGCAAATTACAGAGGATGTATTTAACCATGATCAAAGTGAATCAGCGCAAGCAGTACAGGCAAATATAAATACTGAGAATTCAAAAACAAAATATCCCATCAATGGAAATACCCCGGTTGTAGTTAATTCAACTGATCGTGAGAAGAACAAACTATGTATCCTGAGCAACATTTTATCACATAATCAACACCAGGTCATAGAAGACACGTTTGGACAAAATTTCACTTATTGTCTTTACAATTTTCCATACTGTAGTACAGATCGTCTTTTGAATCATATTAATAATAAATTGTTAAATTTCGGCATAAATGATTATTGTATAGTTATGTTGGGAGATAAAGATCTTAAGACTTCTTCAAACTGCTTACATATGGTAGAGACCATTAGAAAATCGCTTGAGCATATAACTTATACAAATGTAATAGTGTGTAGTCTTACTTATATTTGCGGATCTCCTATATATAATTATAAGGTCGAAATGTTCAATAATCTATTATTTAAGGAACTTAATAGTGGATCATACGCATATTATTTTTACTCTAATTCTTATTTAAGTTTTGACATGTTCTCTAGTATCACAGGAGCAATTAATAAAAGGGCACTTATACATATTTATAAAAAAATTATGGAAAATATAAAAATTGACATAGACTATCAGAATTTGATACCCCTGACTAATTTAAATGTAAATAGTGACTGTACTACATTTTTTCGTTGATAGTGTTGATTGTAAATTAATTAATTCGAATAGTACTCATTTACATACTGAAGGTCAAGATAAATTGCAATCGAATAAATATATTATAATAATGCATCAAAATATTGCTGGGTTGATAAATAAATCAAATAATCTCACTGTATGTTTGAATGAGTTATCTGAAAAACTAATTTATGTAGAAGTATTGTGTATCACTGAGCATTTTATCATGGCAGGTTACCAACAACAGTTATATATACCTAACTACCATTTGGTATCCTGTTACTGTAGAAAGCAGCAAAGGAGAGGAGGAGCATGTATCCTAGTCAAAAATGGTATACAATCTAAGGATATATCTAAAATATCAAATATATCAACTCCAGGTGTATTTGAATGTTGCGCCATAGAACGTATTAAGTATAAGATAATTGTAGTCTGCATCTATAGAGTTCCAAATGTAAACAATTTTGACTATTGCACGGATAAATTAGAAATGATTTTGCGAGAAATATCACGTTTGCATTACAAGAACATTATATTATGCGGTGATTTTAACATAGATGTACTTAAACAAAATGGTCACACTAATACATTTGAATGTCTACTGAATAGTTATAACTTAAAGTTAGCATTAAAACAACCCACTCGTTATGCTAAGTTGACATGTATAGATAATTTTGCTCATAGTTTCAGTAAGACTTGTAAGACTGATGTTATAGAATTTGCACTGTCCGACCATACAGCACAGCTGCTTCACTGTCCAGTACAAACATTATATGCCATAAATTACTGGTACACGAGAAGAAGAGACTACAATCATGACAATTTAGCTAAATTTAAAAATTATATCAGCAGTCTTTCTTTCTCGGAAATTTATGAAACAAGTGATGCTAATATAGCTTATGACAAATTAATTGACATGTTCCAACTGATATACAATCTATGTTTTCCCAAAATAATAATTAAAATAGATATAATAAAAAAACCAAAGTGGTTGTCGAAAGGAATAAAATTGTGTTGTCGTAAAAAAAGATAACTTTTATGGCAACTTAGATTAAACCCTACTAGTCAAAATAAGACTTGTTTTAAGAGGTACTCCAGACTATTCAAAAAGATAATACACTTTACACAAAAGGCTAGAAACAACTATTTTATTAAAACATCCAAAAACAAATCTAAAAGTAGCTGGCAAATAATTAATTGTGCTAAGCATAATTTACCTAAACATAGCATACATCAAATTAAATTAGAAAATCGCTTAGTAACATGTCCCCAGAAAATTTCAGAAATGTTTAATGAATATTTTGTTACTAAAATCCAACCACAAATGAACGTTGCCAGTAATCGCAAATGTATTAAATCAGATTGGAACAACAAATCTATTTTCATGGCACCAAGCGTACCACTAGACATATATAAAATTATTAATTCTTTAAACAATACAGGCAGCGTAGGTTATGATGATATCTGTAGTAAAGTAATAAAACATGTATCAGCAGAAGTATGTGGTCATCTAAGTCATATCATAAATTTAAGTATAAGCGCGGGTGTCTATCCGTCTGCATTAAAAACTTCTATTATAAAGCCACTATTTAAAAAAGAGAATAGAGATCTAATGGAAAACTACCGGCCTATTGCACTTATTCCAGTAAATTCCAAAATATTTGAGAAGTATATATATAAAGAACTATCTGAATTTGTGAAAAAAAATACCTAATATTGTATGTGACGAACAGAAAGGCTTTCGACAACATAGGACAACAAATATGGCTATAAATGACTTTTTATACAATGTAATAAATAATATTGATAAACGAAATCCGGTCTGTGGCATTTTCTGTGACATGACCCAAGCATTTGACCACGTACACTATACTACATTATTAAACAAGTTGGAAGCTTATGGCATTAGAGGTAATGTCCTTAATTTAATTTAATCATATTTAAGACAAAGGTATCAAATCACTGAAATTAGACATATAAATATTTTAAAGAAGAAAGAAGAAATTTATCGATCATCAGGTCGTGAAGTAAAATATGGGGTACCGCAGGGAAGTGTTTTAGGACCATTTCTCTTTATATTATATATTAATGACTTGCCTAAATACATTGAAGAACCAGTGACCCTTTTCGCGGACGACAGTACTTTGACAATACCTTGTAAAAGTGTAGAGACGTAACAGATTGATATAAATAATGCTTTAAAATCAGCTATCCAATGGATGCAGGCACAAAAACGAAGGAAATATATATAATAATATTATATATATATATATATATATATATATATATATATATATATATATATATATATATATAATAATACATTTTACGCAACGGTTACCTAGTATGAACCTTAACATACATTACCGCATTGAAAACATAGAAGAAGTTAACTCAACAAAATTTCTTGGCCTCCAGATTGATAAAAACCTTAACTGGAAAACTCATATTGAAATGTTATGTAAAAAACTAAGTATATCTGCATACGCTTTACACACACTTTCATGCACATTATATACGGATGGTCTACTTACAGCATACTATGGTTTGGTAGAAAGTCACCTACGCTAGAGGCTAATATTTTGGGGTAACTCAACGGAAAAAGAAACAGCATTCAAATTTAAAAAAAGATGTTTACGGGCGATGTTTAGACTTATGAAGACAGATAGCTGCGTGCCCTATTTAAAAAAATACAAAATGTTAACTTTACCATGCTTATACATATTAGAAGTAGCTGTATTTGTTAAGTCGAACCCACATTACTATAAGCGTCTAGCCGACGAATTTCCACGCAATAGACGCGACAGTAGTCAACTTTGTCTCCAATTCGCTAAGACGACCCTGATGCGCAAAAGTGTGTACTGTATGGCACCAATTATTTTTAACAAATTACCAAAAAGTTGGAAGGAACTGCCTCAATCAATGTTTAAAAATAAACTTCGTACTTTCTTGACCGCCAGAGCATATTATAGCGTGACTGAGTTTCTTAATGAGAAAGAATTTGTATTTACATAATTAAATTTATATAGATCTATATAATAATCTTATAATTTGAATATGAAATAATTAAATTTAAATAATTTGGACAAAAAAATAATATATTGTTAAATGTATCTTTTTTTGTATAAGTTTATAAGTAACCAATTTATTTTTGCACGTTATGCTGTGACAAACATGTCTGCACTTAATTTGTTTTGTCATCTTGTAGGTATGCACTTTCTTTGTATGTACACACACATGTTTATGCAAATAAAGCTTATCTTATCTTATCTTATCTTATCTTATCTTATCTTATCTTATCTTATCTTATCTTATCTTATCTTATCTTATCTTATCTTATCTTATCTTATCTTATCTTATCTTATCTTATCTTATCTTATCTTATCTTATCTTATCTTATCTTATCTTATCTTATCTTATCTTATCTTATCTTATACTCCTCAGTATCGGCGTGCTTAGCCGCAGGGTGTCCGAGATATCGCCCATGTACAGTACTGTCATCTGCATAGCAATGTATGCCCCAAAAAGTGAGCATATAATTGATTTTTTTTTTATAACGTCACGCCTTTTATCCCCGAAGGGGTAGGCAGAGGTGTATTTCTACACCCACTTTTCGCCAGATATACTTTAGTCCCACGTAATAAGGGGCATGCCTATTGCCGTACCGGGCACATTTCCAGACTCCGTGCTGCTACTGAGAATTTCGTGACAGAAAAACCCAATAACACTGCCCGACCCAGGAATCGAACCCGGGACCTCCCGATCCCACGCGCACATTTATGCCGCGAGACCAACGAGGCAGTCGTATAGGGTTTGATGTCGAGTTTTCCGTCTCTACGCAAAGATGGTATTTGCATCGTGTTATCCCTTAGTCACCTTTTACGACACCCACGGGAAGATAGGGGGTGGTGACACTTGTATTCAATGCCGTCAGCCACACGGCATATCATTGATATGCAGAAGAAAAAGCGTGGGCGATAACACGGACCCCTGAGGCACACCAGCGTTAACCTGGAGAAACTTCGATGACTCACCGTCACAAAGGACTCGTATACGGCGGTCATGCAGAAAGCTGGCAACCCAGTTGCACAATCGAGGCGGCAAGCCGTAGGCTGGAAGCTTGGAAAGAAGCACACGATGCCAGACTCTATCGAAGGCTTTGGAGATGTCGAGACTAATAGCCAACGACTCTCCATGCCTGTCCATCGCCTCTCCCCAAAGGTGAGTGACATACGCTAGAAGATCACCCGTTGATCGTTTCGGTCTGAAGCCATACTGACGATCACTGATGAGAGAGTGATCCTCTAGGTAGCGAACGAGTTGGTTGTTGATTAAACGTTCAAACACCTTGCCGAGGATAGGGGTGATAGCAATGGGTCGATTATAGTAAATTAAAGATAAATAAAAAGACGAAGTGGTATTTTTACTATCAACGGTCATCCACTGCTGTCGGTATTTCAATTCGGAATTCAGTACAGTCAATAATAACTCTTGTATTGATGTAATCTGGACTGAAACACTCGGTCATTGTTGCTTCTACGGTGGCTCTATTCGGCCAAAAGATTAAATTAGTAGTTGCACAAGCTAGATTTTGTAAGATCAAATGAAATATTCGTGAGATTGTGGTTCTGCTGTATACCAAATAATACACTCAATGCTGAAAATGTCAGGCCAGTTTTCATTTTTTTTTAAATAAGAAGTCAGTATTTAATGAAAACTGTACATTTTTACATAATAATATGTAGTTAATCTTGTTACTAAAAACTGCAAATTGCTACATGGCACAACAGCAAGATCTAGGAGTACTTGATCATTTTTATTGATGAAATACCAACAAATTATTGGCTTTTTGTTTCGGTACATTGATTATCATACAATATTTTGTCAGTGCAACAGCTTTTATCTTTCATTCTTGCATTATTAATTGCTACAATTTTTGAAGTTGTTGCTATATCCACTTGGATTTCAGCATCAGAGTTTTCACTGTAAATGAATCTATTACAAATAATGGTTGTTTCTTTTAAATTCGATTCAGAAAACAGATCGATTTGGCATCCTTGATCAGCCACACGAGGTTCAATTTGATTAAATTCATTTTCATCTTCAACTCTTACTCTTACTTGATTTAATGTGATATCTAAGACTTTTATGGTACTACGTTTTATAAAACATGTATCATCTAGCTAACACCTGTGACTCTCTAACTTTCTTCTATCGATATATTTGAGGGAATATCGTAGGAACATAACTTGGACTTGTTTGCACGTCAGATTTTTTGCCTCCAATAAAACGTTCACTACAAATTGTGTCGTGACGTCTTGGAGTCCATGGCGAGCCATCAACACTGAAAAATAAAACATTATTTAATATCACATAAAATACAGAACAAATAAAAATAATGTATTTATTAAGTATCGTTTCTAATCTTTCTTTGACCTAATTTCCACTCTACTGTTGGAAAAATATAGAATTTACACAGACTATTTGTGCCGTTATTTTGGCAGTCCACAACACAACAACAATTATGACCCATTTCAAAGATGATAATATTTAAGATCAAGAATTAAATTATCAGATAATGTATTTGTTATGACGAAATTCAAATCAAAAATCAAATTGACTTCCCGAATAGTTACGGATTTCTGCCACGGCATGCGCTGCGATCGTTTTAGCTACCCCTACATGCACTTCGCACGTAGCGAATACCTATTCATTTTATATCACAAAAGCAACCGTAGTAGCCATCAAATATCTTTATTTAATTGTTAAGCTACATTCTTACATTAACCAGAGCGCTTCAACAAAGGCACAAGTGAGAGTTTTCTAACGAAATTTTTAATAACCTGCTTTAAGCGGGGCTTTTACGCGGTTAATATTCATATTAAATGCTTAAAAAGAATGTATTAAGAACGGCTGGCTGCATTTTTATGAATGTAAGTTACTAGTGTAGCCTTACTCGTTTGCTTTTCTTTATAAATTCTCATTATGTATTTAAAAAAGGTATTCTGTGACGTTTTGGTTGAAATTTGAATTTCCCGGGTAAAACTACAGAGTACAAAATGAGAGTAGAATGTATTCCAAGTTCAAAACTCGCGGGATTAAGCAGATAGTTCCTGTAGTGTTCTAGGTGCACACTTTTCGGTGACGTAATTTTTTAACTAAGTTTGTTCTTTCAAACGAGGCAAATTTTAGTTTCGGCTGCGAAATTGGAGCATTTAAGTTTGAAAAGAGTTAAAAGTTACATGTGAATTCGCCGCCAGAAATTCTGCGATTCTATTTATATTTCTCATCATTCACTTCGCAGTGTTTTGTACTTAGGTAATTTGGTTAAATAATTGTCAGTTTTTTTAAAGGCAGCGATAGCCGAGTTGATATACCAACAGACTGCCATGCAGAGGGTATCGGGTTCGAATCCTCGGCGCGCACCAATGACTTTTCGGAGTTATGTGCGTATTGAATTGTTAATTATCGCTTGTCCCGTGCCTCGGAGTGCACGTTAAGCTGTCGGTCCCGGTTGTCATGTAGATCTTTGACAATCGTTATAGGGCGTCAGTACCTTCTAAATAAACGTCACTAGTCTAAACCATGGAATATCGCTATCCCTTCGGGTTGCGGAGGTCAGACAGGCAGTCGCTCTGTGGAAAAGCTAATATTCATCCAAATCCGGTTAGACTAGTAAGCGGACCCCAGATTGAAAACTGGGATAACGCTAAGAGGAAGAATTGTCAGTTTTTTAACTGCGCCGTCACAATTTATATTTGGATTTTTTTAGACCGAGCTCTGCAAGATGTCAACGTTCATAATTTATTTAAATACAATTATTTTTATACTTAAAGCTTATTATAAATAAATTATTAGGAATTTGCAAAGATTTTTAATAATTACGTTCACTTTTTCTACAAAATTAATTAAGGTAGGTACCTTTAAAATTAATAACATTCTCTCCAAAACCTTATTAGAAAACTTCTACTTATTTCTTAACCAGCTAACAATCATAGCTTACCAAGTCTGAGCTCTATTACAGCATTTTTTATCAACTACGTTAAGGTAACAAACATCAAGTAAGACATATAGTTTATGTAAAAGTAACTTACCGTACAAAACTAAAAAATGAATGTTCAAAATTTGACGAACAGATCAAATATAGCCAACTATATTTTGAATAAATATAATAATAAAATTACTCTTATGTGCCACTATAACTAAGTATAGTACATCAATCCGACCAGTCCACGCTACTTATTTTGTACTCAAGAAAAACAAATTAAAATCAAGTTGAATATTCAAAAAGCAATATCTAGCCTATTAAAACATAAGCTCTGAGACAAACAGTGGAACAAAAGAATCCAATTACAAAGCCTACAGGCTCATTAAACCGAAATTGCATACTAGCATTATATTCATCAAACCACAAAGAATACGAAATATTATCTAAGCTTCTTATTTGTTGTTCTATAAAATGTATGGACGGGGGACATGAATTCAATGAAAACACTCAAGCATTAGCCCTCTAATCTCCCTTTGTGAGGGATATTAAAAATAAGTTCTTTTCTCTTTGGTGTCTTTAAATTTTTTAGTGGAAATGTTTGGCCATTTGCTTATAATGCCGCATGAAAAAGTCAGATGCTTAATTTTGAAAAAAGGAATTCGTTTCAAATGCTACGCTTCTGACTATTTATTAGGGTTCCGTTCCTCACAAGGTAAAAAAAGGAACCCTTATAAGATCACTTTCTTGTCCGTCTGTATGTCTGTCTGTCTGTCCGTGTTTCACCACCGATTTTCTCAGGAACGGGTGGACCTAGCAAATTGAAATTTATACTAGATACTGAGGGCTATGGTTCCTATTAGATGTATAAAAATCAGGAGTCAATAAGATAAAAAGACATGGTCAAAATTAGATTTTTGCGAAAACTTGTAAGTACCAAAATTAACCTTAATTTTCAACTTCTTTTAATTTTCGGATTTTTTCCTTTATTTGTGCTGTAAGACCTTGGTTTTAACCAAAATTGACAATTCTAGGTCAACCGTAAGTACCCTATAGGTTTTGGGTCGAAAACCTGTATGGTAGGTACCGTTGAACTAGAATCACGAAATTTGGCCAAAAACAGGGACTTACAGCACAAATAAGGGAAAAATTACAAAAAATAAAATAGTGGAAAATTTAAGGGTGTCCCGATACATACAAAGTAGACTCCATTTAATAGTCCTCTAAGTTGTATGGGCGCTCATACAGATTTAGAGAACTAGCGTAATTAGCACCAACCTCAAATAAGGTAAAATGCGTACGGAACTTTCGGTGCGCGGGTCAGACTCGCACTTGCCTGATTTTTTTTTGTTGAAATGGGTGATTATATTTTTCTTAATTTCAATCATACAAAATAACTGATGAAAATGATTTATTATATGAATATGATTTACTATTTTACTGTTGAAGGTTTACAAAAAGATAATTAATTGATTTGAATTATTACACCTACGAATATGACACGAAACATTTTTCTTTGTTTTGATTTTTAGCTGTTTTGGTGCCGTGTTTCGCAATTCGCCAAAATTTTTCAACCAGCTAAAAAATCTAAATGTTATGTTTACAAAATTTAAGACTGCCAACACATCGTGTTCAATTTATAACCGAATTTGCCTTTACGTAAACATTTTTATTTCATTAATTCTCTTTCACGAGAGAAATAAAATACGTCCAGAAATTGAGACTAAGACCATACGAGATTTGAATTTAGAAAACATACTTTATACGAAAGTCTATTACTGAACGTAACTTTAAAGCGAGCTCTCATATATTAATTTTTCATCTGGCAACATCGTCGGCGGGGTTTACGACTTGCTGAATTTTGCAATCTAATTGACTGTTCTTGTAGCGCTTATACTTATTATTCTTTTATGATTTTATAGTGAAAATTGTGTATTATTTTCTAGAAGTTCTACGATCCACTTCAAAACAATTCAGACAAGAGCCTCTTTAGAGAATATGCCGATTAAATATTGTTGTTTTATTCGTTCTTACTAGGAATTATTTTATTTTTTGATTTTATTTTGATTGTTAATTTCTCGTAATGGAACACGTGGCAACGCCCGACACGATTTCAAAGTTAAGAGAATAATAATACTCTATTTTGTACCTTCCACATCAAACAGGAAAACCTGACTACGAGTAGTACGATCATAAAAAGTTCATGACAGTTTTTTTTTATTGCTGCTAGTGGCAGACGAGCGAACGGCCCATCTGATGGTAAAAGGTAACCGCTGCTCATGGACTTCGCTAATGTCAGGGTATACACAGCAAAGCCGCTGCCTACCGTGAAAGTAATGCTCTCTTTAAACCTCGTTTGAAAAAGGACAAGTCATAGTGCTCGGGAAACACCGCAGCAGGTAGTTATTCCAGAGCCTACACGCACGTGGTAGAAAAGATTGCTGGAAGCGCACCGTACTAGATGAGAACGCTTCCAGGTAGTACGGGTGAAAACTACTGCGTCGGTGAGTGGTACGTTGGTAGAAGGGTGACCCTGGTACCAAATTAAACAATTCTTCGGAGCACTCCCCGTGAAAGAGTCGGTAAAATACGCAGAGAGAACACAACGTACAAAGTCTCTCCGCTGCTCCAGCGACTCTAGTCTAGCCGAAGAGATGAGATCGGAATCATCGACGATTCGAACAGCTCGTCTCTGTAGGGAGTCAAGTGGATCAAGCTGATATTTTGGCGCTCCGGCCCAGAGATGTGAGCAGTACTCCACATGTGGCCGGACTTGCGCTTTATAAAGCATAAGCCGTTGGCTTGGTGTGAAGTACCGCTTAGCCCGGTTCAGCACTCCCAGCTTCTTGCTTGCCAATTTGGCTTTATCCTCCAAATGACTCCCAAATTGGACTTTGTTCGATATTTCGACGCCGAGGATCCTAATATTCTCGGAAATATGCAGGGGTACTCCTTGAAACCGAGGCGCTTTAACGAAAGGGTCCTTCTTCGCAGTGAACGCGCATACTTGTGTCTTAGTGGGGTTAAATGAACAAGGTTCTTTTCACCCCATTTGGAGGCGCGCCCTAGAGAGTCCTCGACTTCAGACACAAGTTGCAATCGTCTTGCCTGTACCTGGCTCCTGGAGGAGAGAGGAGGGACATTCTGGTGGCTGGTGTACCGCGCATCACCCGTACTGTCACGTCTCCGTGACAGTGCCTAAACTATTACCAGAATTTCAGAAAAGGTACTCCACTAGAAATAGGCGGGCTAGTCGTGTAATCTTTGCTGCTCCGTTGACTAGTTGAATTTTGTAATATCTTTCATGCATCATTCAATTCATCTATTATAATCATTTTCAGCAGAAAAAGGACCGAATCATAGACTGCCAAACATAAAAAACAAAGCTAGTAGTTAAACATGCTCTCTCATTTTCTTTTGTAATTTATTGAAATATAGAAAGACATAGCACAAGCAACTCTAAGGGATACCGCGTTCACACGTTTTTCGCAATAACCAATTTCACATACTTTGTAAGCGAATACTGTGTCCATTACTCAATGTATATGGTAAAACACAATAACTCCATATTACCTTGTTCTACTGCAGAACCAATGTTACGTTTCGTAACAGTTAGCACAGGTACTGCCATGCTTCCTGTTTACAAAGGATATCTGTTACAGACATTGTGTCCTCGGGCGATTTGCTCGCGATACCGTTCTGAAATATGATAGACAGACAGTTCTTTTGTGATATTTTAAAATTATGATATGGGTTTAAAATAAAAAATACAGTTGGAAATTTTTTTCGTAGATATTTTGGTCTATTAAATTATCGTCGCACCTTAAAGGACCCGGGATCATAGGTGGAGGGAAACACGTGGACTGGTAAAGAGTTCCACATCTTAATGGTACGGCAGAGATAAGAGGCGCCGAACCGTTTGGTGCGTGACGGTATCTGTTCTACCGTGTAAGAGTGGCACCTCAACCCAGCACGTGTCGTTCGGGATAGGAAAGGAGAGGGTGGGATTAGTTGAAAGAGCTCTTCGGAGCACTCACCGTGATAGATGCGGTAGAAGACAGCCATTGAGGCCACGTCTCTGCGTAATTGCAGTGACTCAAGAGTCTTAGCGGCCTCTGGATCTCCGATGATACGGACAGCACGCCGCTGCAACCTATCGAGGGCGTCCAATAAGTACTGAGCGGAGCCATTCCAAAGGTGAGAGCAGTATTCCACGCAGGAGCGAACCTGGATCTTGTATAACAGACACAACTGCTCCGGCGTGAAAAACCTCCTCACCTTGTTCAGGACTCCGAGTTTCCGAGATGCAGATTTGATGATTTGACCCTCGATGTAGTTCTTCTGGTTGAGATTTGTCTTGAATCGGTAGTGGAGTGTCCAGAAGAGAGGGATGGGGAAGGAATGGAGATACCGTGGCTGAGAATGCGCACACCTGTGTTATCTTGGCGTTGAACTCGACCAAGTTCTCATCACCCCAACGCGAGATGCAATTCAGAACCCGGTCAAGCTCAGCAACAAGTGTTCGCCTATATTCCTCAGTATCGGCTTGCTTAGCCGCAGGGTGTCCGAGATATCGCCCATGTACAGTACTGTCATCTGCATAGCAATGTATGCCCCCAAAAGTGAGGGACATCGAGAGATCGCAGTGTCACGCAAACATCGCATTGCCTGATTTTAATATCAGGCATGGACTGGCCGCAGTAGGGAATTGAAGGCGGCTGCGCACGACGATCATCGATTCGGGAGTTGGCCGCAAAGAGATTGACAAGCAGGTCAGCTTTCTCTTGCGGCCCATGGGCCAGTGATCCATCAGGGCATCGCAATGGCGGCAGTGAAGGCTGGCAGAAATTAGATTGCACGGCTGTGGCCAATCGCCAGTATCCCCGGCTGCCCGTGGGGTGCAACAAGAGTTCTTGATCAAACCGTGCAATGCGCTGTGCATCCGCTCTTATGTATGCCCGCTTGCAGACCTTGGTGGCTCTATTATAGGCTGCCTTGATGAGATGGACATTCGGATCGCGACGAGATCGAGCCCTGATCCAAGCGCGGTAAGCCGACTGTTTTTGTTTAACAGCACGCCGATGCTGTGTGTGATGCACTCGCGATCGAACCAGGGCCGTACTCCGCTGCTGCTGGAGACGTCAGTGGATGGAATATAATATTCCATACCCAAGATGATTTTCCCAGCAACAGCAGACGCACTCTCCGACAGATCCCTCCCACCATTCACCAGTCCTTGTACAAGATAATCACATAAAATAGTTCATCCCTTTGTCGTTAACAAGGTGGCTTCGAAATCTTTCGCCTTGGGGTCGCTTTCTAGTCGTACCAAATTAGACAGAATAATATCTCCTCCACATAGCGATAAGCATATTTAAAAAGGCGTTAAGAGGCAGAAGCTAAGATTTTCTACCATCATCCGCCAGCATTTTATTCAAGAATGTTATAGTGGTCGTCGTAGTCGTCGGGCAAAGCCCTTAAACTTTGTATAACTAAGTGTAAGCTACGTACGTAAATTAGATATTCTCTGCAAATTAGATTTTAGCGTTGAAAAATTCATGTACATCGCAGCTGTCTCGATTTCGTTTAAGGTTGAATAATAAGATAAAACGAGGCGAGATATACATATGTCTGTCTCTTGAAATTCTTATTTATTTTTCATAATCAAGGCTAATTTAATTATTTTTATTATTTATGGTAGGTACTTAGGATGTTGTCGAATATTTTGAACAAGGGATTCGTTACTGATTCGCAAGATATGAAAAAATATTCTAATATTGAGGGAAGTTATCTTAAAAATGAATCTTTTTGCATTTGTGCCCAAGTTTCATTCAAATATTTAGTTATGTAAAGTGAGATTATTTTTTCACACAGTTATAGAGGCACTAAATTCTGCGTTTTTATCAACAGTCACTACCCAATATAGTTGTAGAGTGCTTAGAATATGTCAATGACCTCCACATATCATGATTTTTCTGGGCTTGTTTGTGTAAGGTGTGTGTAAAGATTACATAATCCACGAATAGGCAAACATAAGCTATGGGTGTACTGGCAAGATAAACTAAGCACCGTGAAAACCAAACTGGCTAGGCCAGTCTGTTAGTGGCAGGTCAAAATCTGGGAGGTGTGTCCAGCTGTGGACGGCAACAGGCTGATTGAAATATTACTAGCTTTAGCCCATGGCTTTGCCCGCTTTGGTTATCGCCGTTAAATGCCTTAACCTATATCACTCTCAAAATAAAAATAATCATACGTAAAAGAGGGCCAATCAAAAACAGACTTTCGCATTTATAATATTAGTAGGTACATGTAGAAGTATGGATTCAACACTACCCTTATCAAACTAACGTTATCCCTGTGACATTCTAAACTTTCAACCTGAAACCCGGGTCCGTTTTCTAGGCTAAACAGATTTGACAGAATAATAGCTTTTCTAGGCAGCGTCGGACCTTTTCCACCCAAAGGCATAATTACTATAGTCCAAGGTTGAAATCAATGTCAGGACATTTGATTGCAGCTTTTCAAATTCAAATTTTATTATGAAGGTACCTACTACCTGCTTTCAGTGCCAAGTCAAGCTATATTGCAGTGCGATTTTAACACGTCTTTCCTACACCATAAAAACGGCACATAGGTCAAAGTGTATAAGAACGTGCGTACAGAGGATGTTACATAATTACATATCAGTACTGTTGTAATTAATGGCAAAGACAGTTTAAATAGTGTATATTGTTATAACAATTAATATAAATAAGCAGACAACATAATGACATACATAGCACAAGAAAATATATGAGAGAACTGACAGACTATGAGATCGCACATGCGCAGCATCCGTCTTTTATAGAGTATGCGTCCTTACTTCCAACATCCTCCCTGGACGCAAACGCTTTATAATAAATCTCATTGATGAGCTAAAGCATTCATGCTTCGGTCGTTGCAGACCTTTTGTCAAATATAGAAGATTTGTTCCAAGTCTCCAGTGCATCTATGTTGGACCACATCAGGTGTCTGTAGATCTTCTATCTTTAGTGCTATGTATATTTATTAGTAAGTTTACAATTGAACCTACTCGGAGAATTCACTACTCAAAGAAGAACTGGTCGCCTGGAGTAATTCCCTTCACTGTTCTTTAGCTTAATATTAGTTTCAGCAAGTATCCGGATAGGCTCTAAGCGACGCAATCTTTGCCTGTTCTTAAGTATTTTTATATTTCTTTAACCTTCGATTTTATCATTTATAAAGTTGCCTCTTCATGAAAATAATAAAGTATATCAAGTACACAATAATGTATTGCTATAAAACATTCTACATTCTTAAATCCACAAACAAGTGTTCATATTAAACCTCCTCTACTCAAGTTATAAATATCGCAGCATTCAGTCTTCCATAGTCCATGAACAGTAACTGCTAAGCTGGATAGAGATGCAGGATTGATGGCAATGAGCCAGTCACGGTGCATGGCGGCAAACATAGACGCTCCTGCAACCACAATATCAGTGAGCTAATCCCGGTGCATAGTTACATGTATAGATGCTCTGGAATCCACATTCCATACATCTTTTATCCTTCACGGAGGACGCAGAAATTACTGTGACATAATTAACCTGTTTTTTCTCTTTGTATTTTATTATTACTACTCTTCTTATGCCAACATTATTTTACCGAGGAGTCTGTACTTCAATACCATTAAATCATTTATGTTCTTTGCCATTTTTGATTTGGGCGCTTTTTGACTAACCGATTTTTGTGTTTGTACAAAGTTCGGTAGTGTCTGATATCTTTCATTCCCTTAGTATTTATTACATTACTAAATCAGCACTAATCTTCATACCGGAACAGTCAAGGTCCATTATCATCAGCACTTCTTGTAATCTGTGTCATCGGCCTCTATGCGTTTCTGACTACTCAATATTGTGCCGAACCACTCGTTTTCCATGTGCAATTCAATTATATTTTTCGTGCATGGCTGTCATTATTTTGGTTCACATTATATCTTCAACTAATACCTATTCTATGCCATACTGGTATGTTTAAGTTCTGTAAATAAGCCAATTTTTCTAAAGGCAGCGATAGCCGAGTGGATATACCAACAGACTGTCATGCAGAGGGTATCGGGTTCGAATCCACGGCGCGCACCAATGACTTTTCGGAGTTATGTGCGTATTGAATTGTTAATTATCGCTTGTCCCGTGCCTCGGAGAGCACGTTAAGCCGTCGGTCCCGGTTGTCATGAAGATCTTTGACAGTCATTACAGGGCGTCAGTACCTTCTAAATAAACTGACACTAGTCTAAACCATGGAATATCGCTATCCCTTCGGGTTGCGGAGGTCAGACAGGCAGTCGCTCCGTGGAAAAGCTAATATTCAGCCAAATCCGGTTAGACTAGAAAGCGGACCCCAAATTGAAACTGGGATAACGCTAAGAGAAAGAGAAATAAGCCAATTTTTCTCCGCCATCTTCAAATGTCTTTGCCTTTGCCCTAGACAAATTATTGGTATCGCTTCGGGAGCAGAGCGAGACCAATCATTTGTCTAGGGTCTTTGCAAATCTTTTCCAAACCTATTCTGTATTTTAAGCTTGCCTTACTCACTCGACGTCATAGAATTACTTCCAGCTCCGTTTACACAACATTCAATATCGTAAATAGCTGAAAAGAAAATTCTCACGCGAACACGGTAACTCCAAGATTATAGTGGCCATTTTCTTCGTAATTTTACTTTTTGAATATCGCTCAAAATACACACAAAACTCAAACGGCAGGCATGTCTGGGCCCATAACCTGTTTTAATTAATAGCAAAGACAGTTTGAGTATTGTATATTATTATACCAATAATATAAATAAGCCAAAGATGTTACAAAATTAAAAAGAAGTAGATATATTATAGGCGTACCAAAAGCAGGACGCTAAACATAAGCCAGATGGCCAGTCTGACATAAATATGTGTGAGTGACGTAGCGAGCCGGCGTCAAAGTGAAACCGACACATATTGTCAACGGAAAATAAAATAAAATATGGAGTTATCGATGTGTGCGTTAGTGTACCGTTTCTACTGATTGATTACTACGTAGGTAACGTATCTAGCTTTTTCTTGTAATATCATCGAAATAAGCAGACAACATAATGACAAGAAAATATATGAGAGAACCAGCCAAGAGAGAGAACTGACAGACTATGAGATCGCACATGCGCAGCATCCGTCTTTTATAGAGCATGCGTCCTTACTTCCAACAAGTACAGCTTTATTTCGCTACTTCCGCATACAGTATAATCTTAGCATACACTTTCAAATAAGGAGGCATAAATACATGACTTCTTTAAAAGATCTCCCTGGAGTCAAAGACAGACGACATTTTGAGCAGCCTTGTATATAAGCTGTCCCACTACTGGCCACGGGAATCTTCTCGTGAGACCACAGTCCACCACGCTGACTAACTGCGGGTTGGCAGACTTCACAAGTCTAAGAAAACATTATGGAGAACTCTTAAACATGCAGGTTTACTCGCGACATTTTTCTTTACCGATTAGCAAATTATCATCAGCAATTTAACACGCACTTATTCCGAAAAGTCAATGGTGCGTGCCGTGGATTAGAACCCGAGACCCACTGTGTAGCAGTCTCTCGGTCTCTTCACTAGGCTATCGCTGATGTCATATGATGGACAACACTTGGTACAGCTTGAAGCGAACCCAGAATTTGAATGCCAATGCAAACTTACATCACAGGATTAACTTTTTCTAACATTTTGTGACGTCATAATATTGCTATAAATAATTAAAAAAACATAGAGCGTTGAGGTAAGTCGTCCGCAACTTTTTAATAAAGCAACTTGTGAGGGGAAATGAGGGTAGCTTGTACGTATAAACCTACGAAGTACGAGCCCTCACAAGACGCCACCCCCGAACGTCAAAACTACGGGACCACTACCACGGGTCACTAAGCAATATATTTTCTGACTTTTTATTATGTGAAAGGAAAATTTTCTTCGAGAAAATTGAGAGAGTGAAATCACCAATTAGTTGGTTACACAAACTCGGTGGGAACCATTGGAATAAAGTTCTCATCTCGCCTTTCATTCAAATGAGACTGTGATGCTGGTTTTTCCATCAATCGAGGTATAACATTTTTGACACGTTTTTTAACACGTTTTGAACACGAGACCCTCTTAGTAGCAGTTTGTCTCTCCACTAGGCTACCTAGTTCTCAATACGCTCTCATAATGCGTACCATTTGTTTATGCAAAGAATTTTTACTACCACAGAAACTGCTTGGTTTTTTACTTTAAAGACAACACCCGCACTCGGAATAAATGCTGTGTCGCGGAACTTACAAACATGCACACAAGGAGCATAATAAACGTCCAGACTAGAAACAACAATTTTTGGATTGTTATAAAGTGTTGCCTCGTGTGAGAAGCGAACCCACGATACTCGACGCAGTGTCAAGTGGCGAGCCACTACGCCAACCGTGCAGTTACAGTCTGACAATTGCTTTCACCAGATTATACCATTCTCTGTTTAAGGTTGCCTACAAGGCACGTTTTACTCTATAAACAATGAACTTATGTAGAACATTCTACATATTCTACAACCCCTACTGAATACATAAGCGGTTCATCCAGTCCGACTGTTCTCTAACTAAGAGTTGGACAGTGCACATAGTCGATAGTTCAATAGTTACTAACGATCGGAAACTTTCTCCGATATTGATACGAATTAGCAGCTCTGAGCGCTGTTAGTGTCACAGTTATGTACGATTGAACTGATGTATGATATGTAATCCACTGTTAATTTATCGGTGAGTTGATTATAGTCTCAAAAGTCACATTGTTACAAGAGTTTAATCATGAATGTGTCGCGTTTCGTTAGGTGACTGAGAGTGTCGGCGGCAGTATCTTTCCGGGTCTCCTTTGTTTGACCGAAAGGAATTTGACAAATTTTCAGTTCCCAAAAAAAATTTCCCATAATTTCATTTGCCAAATTATTAGGTACTTAGCAAAAACTCTATTCACAAAAAATTGTAACGCAAACCTAATGTTTGGGAAATGAACGTTTAAACGATAACTTGTTTACCAACTAGTACTTTTAACATTTTTTATTTAGTCAAATATTTCAGTTATAATTATCCTAATCTTAATAGTTCATTTCCGGCTAACCTACTAAAAACAATATCTTTTTTCTATTAATGTAAGTCGTTTCTGGCACTCGCCGGCCGCTGCCGCGGCACCGCTCGCTTCACTCGCTCGGCTCGTGCGTCACAGTTCTAACCTAACCTAACCTACCCATATTTTTAATAATTAACCTACTCTAACTACTTCCATAAATAAACTAATGTCACTAAACGTTTATTGTCTGAAGATTGTTTGCTGTAATAGTGCATAGGGTTCCCACCAAGAAGGGTGCATAGGGTTCCCACCAAGAACTTAGGGTCCCAAGCCGACCTAACCTGCAAGTGGTGCACCTGCCGATCAACGGACGAGGCTCTGGCAAACAAAATATCCCGATAAGCGGCAATAGGCTCGCCATCTATTACGTGGGATCAAAACACTGGCGAAAAGTGGGCGTTTAATATGCCTCTGCCTACCCCTTCGGGGAAACAGGCGTGAGTCTATGTATGTATGTATATGTATGTATGAACCTACTCTAACTACTTCCATAAATAAACTAATATCACCAAACGTTTATTGTCTGAAGATTGTTTGCTGTAATAGATCATTTGATAAAACACCAAATGCCATAATGGCGTTATACTTGGTAATATTTTGCCAAGTAAAAATTTGACCAAATAAAATATGCGTACTAAAATCATTCGAAATATTGCAACGGTATAAGAAAAGGTTGCTAAAATTTGTTTGGGTAATGAAATTTTGTCAAAATCTTTTCGGCAAAACGGCAGGATCCCGCTCAAAGTACTACCCACGCTACAACACACACGATCATAATTATATTAAACGCTGTTCTTCAGTTAGTCTCGAGACATCATTTTGCAAAATTTCGGTTAGTTTTAATGGGTATATAGTTTACCTATTCATATACATCGCCTAATTTTTATTAATACTTAGACCATCAAATGATGCTTCGGGCAGGCCATATTGATTTATAGGATAGATATAGCTATGTCTTGAATAGCAAGCAAACAACGATTCATTAGTTGGTTGTGCGTGCCTGAAAAAGTCCTCGGCCAATTCGTTTTGAAATCAATGCCATAACTGTGCAGTATCTGAAAGTTTGCAGAACTCCTGCATTACTGCAAAGAAATGGCGTAATCGATGAGGACTTTCACTTATACTTGCTTCAGACAAAGCGTTATCCTAGTGTTGATAAGTAAATGACTCGCTACTCAGCGCACTTAATACACGCGCGATAATACCCAGCCAAAGCTGAACCGGACTATCTAACTCTTTTAAGACTTTGCCTTGCAGCTACTAAGATGCCAATTAAATAGCATCATCATATTTTCTCAATATGAGAAACAGGGCGGTGGTCTATAAATAATGTTAATTTCTGAATATCATGTTCATTTTTCTATTTCATCTGCAAGTAGTAGGGGTCATGTCAAAAGCAGAAGAGGCTATTTGTGCGTCTAAAAAGTGTACATGCGGTCGGACATACCGTGTGTGCCGTGCTCCTTTTGATGTGTCGCGGTCAATGACCCCGATCAAACAGTTTTTATGTTGGCGGACGTATTTTTATGTTTTACTGTATTTAATGTCTGCGTCTGATAATCGTGCAGGAATGGTAGCTTTGCGGAAGGATGTTTCGCATAAAACAAAAATTTGGTTTGTGTGTAGGATGTGGCTGTATGTGAACATATCTTCACAGCGAGAGAAATACTAATTATTCTTCAACGCTTGAACGCTTTCGAAATTTCGTCTTTTTCGTAAAAAGTGCGACGTAATTTAATAAATTAGTAATAAAGCGGCTAGACCATTGAACTATTTCATAACCATACCACCGCCTCTAGATAGGCATAATCTGCCAGGTAAATTCATTACAAGAACGAATATTGTGGGGATTTCTATTCTATACAAATTAGCCGGTTTTTATCAGACAAATGTTTGACTAGCCCTTAAAGTCATTGCAATCCCTTTCCAAGTATCAACTTGTCGTTCCAAGTACCAACATATCTATATGTGCCTTATCCCTTATCCAAGCGAAATATCATAGGTACATCCGTGATCACGCAGTTGTAACAATCCCGAAATATCTGATATCACAAGTTATTCAAAAACCTCTGCGTCATCATAATCAATTGGGAATGTTTTCCTAAGCTTGGCTTAAGCCGACGCCAGGCTATGTCAGCATTAGCACTTATCCTTTTAGCTAAGCCTGTAGCCAAACTCTCAGGGGAAAAGCTAAAAGATTTTTAAAACCGTCGAATGTCTGAAATTTTCCTGTAATTTTTGCTATTCCTGTTGTATAAATTTTAAAATACAGGTTGTTTGTATTTACCAATTTATCTAATAAATCTAAATACCACAGATGCTTTATATATTCGAGTAGCCATTGTTTAGCACAAATACAAATGTAAACAAATTATAGGTAGTAAATAGTAAATAATATCTTCCTTCTTTCGTTTTTTCTTTATTTCATTTCTTAGCACTATTTGGAAAGGCAACAGATGTAATGACTGTAAAAAACAAACCAGTAACTTTAAAGCCAAAAATATCAAATCAAAGTCACGTCTATCGCAGAATCAATAATAACGCAGACATTCTATTACACGCAGGAGATAGCATAACACCTACTTCATGACGTCAGAAGCCGTCAAAATTAAACAAAGCAAATATCAAGTCCGCAAATACACGAATATACGAAGTATGGGACGAAACGTATGATAACAATAGCAATTTTGAAACACTCCCAAACCAACGGCTCAAGTTCTCATGCCTTCGTAAGTAGGCTTTGCCGGCGTGCACTGTATTGAAAAAATATCTACCTACTCGATACGTGTCTGTGCTTATTTCTATGATTGGAACTATTGTAATAGTGTATTGGAATATACTTTTTGTGGTAATAACTGTGAGCTCTATTTCAAGAACGAAAATGTTATTATTTTTATAATTTATTAGCTTAGCCTGCGGTTACACTCGCGTTTTACAGTATTACTAGCTGACCCGGCGAACTTATATTGAACGTATATTTTATGTATCATTCATATAAACCTTCCTCTTGAATCACTCTATCTATTAAAAAAACCGCATTAAAATCCGTTGCGTAGTTTTAAAGATTTAAGCATACATAGGCACAGACAGACAGAAGACAGTAATAGTGATGATACACTCGCTATTGCTCTGTACCCGTGCCTCATAGCGTGATGTTATATAGCCTTTATTGATAAATGGGCTGTCCAACACAAAAACATTATTCAAATACGACCGTTCCTGAGATTCACCCAAACAAACAAACAAACTCGTCAGCGTTAAAATATTAGTATTTATTTCACCTTATTCATTTGTATAAATGTGCAAACAAGTGAAAATAAGACTTAAGACTACTAGAACGCAATATAAGAACAAAATAAATGCCGAAAATAATTTGAAATATGTTTCAAGAACGTAATTATTTCAGAAAACAAAGTCTACTTAGTAACAATATTCTGAGCTAGAGGCTTAAACTTGTCTGTGATCGCGAAGTGATCTCCGCTCTCAATAAAATAGAATTTGCATAGAAATAAACTGTTGTTTCAGACCTTATATCTTCGTATAGCAACAGTTCAGATTACAAAAAATTCAGATTACATACTACAAAGTGCTAAGAAATACAATAACCGTATTTTGTCATTCTACATTCAATATTTTGAGTAAGTTTACTTCGTTTGCCTTCTACATCATAAGCTGCATTGGACGCTCATTAAGCATATTACTCTAACCCTCTGCATTTCACAGCGTACAAACATAAAAGCACAAAGACCAGAACTGGCGACCAAACCGGCTATCAAAAAAGACAAAATTAAACACAAGCTTCACCGTACATTTCTCGTTCGTCTATACAAAATTGAGCATCGTTTTCCCTCCATCTACCTATATCGGGGGTCCGTTACTTAAGGCAGCTTACCGGCATCCCTCGAAACAAGAAGGGTGCCTACATCGCCTTGATAAAGCCACCTTTATGTTTTGTTTCAGTCTAAGGGGTTAAGGCACAAGCGCCACTTTGTACTACGCGTGTTTGTGAATAGTCGCTTATCCAGTTTCTCATATGACTATGAGCGACGATTGCAGTGCAGGATGAGGCAACTGTCGATTTCATAGATTTGGTAAGTCTCAAGGTAGGCAGCCGCTTGGCTGTGTCTCTGACATGGCCGAAGTCTATGACCGGCGATTGGCACTTACCATCAGGTGAGCCGTGGTCTCGTTTGCCACTTAACTGCCATAATAAAGGTTCAAGGCTTTATTCGCTTTTATAACGTACAACAAGAGATTCAACGCGTTCATGTTACCGTCGATGACAATAACTTAAGTGAAATCACTATTGATTGCCAAAAATGCGACATCAAATCTCGATAAACGTTGTCGTAAGCCAGAACGTTTATTCTCGCCATTCGGAAAACGAATAACCCCCGATCAATGATACTAAATGTAGCGTATGTGCTTCTACGCTAAACGCTCCAATACGCTTCTTAATAATTTGGTCGCTCGGAAAATTTTAATTTGGTACCGGATGATAATATAATTTCGTTATAAAGGTGTTTTTATACGGGAGATTATCTCCGCTTGTGTATTAAACGGTAATGATGCTGTTGAAATTTGTTGTTTTCCTTGTAATAATTACGTTATGAGCCTTTCGAATTTTGTGAACGTGTGAAGGGAAGGGCTACAAACTGGTTATCGGTTGCACATAATCAGTTAGGTTTGATATTTTTGCTGAAAAAGAGAACGTGGGAAGAAAATATTATTTTTTAAAAGAGAGTACTCTAAAGCTTATTCTCACTTCTGTATCACCTGTGCAGAAGATTCAACAGCATAACAGTGATCATAGCAGATAACAATTGCACTAGTAAAGCCCGAGGAATTTTGAACTGCATTAGAACTCGCAACGAATCAGAAGTGTATTAGAGAAAATAATTAATCCTAATCTGTATATATAAAATCCTTGCGTTACTGACTGACTGACAGACAAGCTACAGCCGAAACTACTCGGCGCAAGGAGCTGAAATTTAGCATGTATGTTCCTTGCGGACCATGGGCGTGCACTAAGACGGGATCTCCCAAAATTCCCACGGGATCAGGCAAAACGGGAAATTCGAAAATATGTGCGTGCGAAGCCGCTGGCGTCGACTAGTATTGAATATTACAAATTGCTGCATTGTTTGGTACTAGGTTTGAAATTCGTCTAAAAAGATAGTCGCGATAAACAGTTTTATTATATATTAGACGAGGCACTAAAGATGGCTTTTAGTCTAAGACTTCATTTTTCAGGGCAGTGTTGTTGAGAATTTGTTCCACTTGTTTTTTGAAATCTTGGAACACTTGCGAATTTACGGAATTTACCAAGATCTACTACTTGGTTGATACGATTCATGGATAAACCGATAAAAATATTGTATCGAGGGAGCATTTTTAGTCATACACCATTCAAAATACATAATTTTATTCATCCCAAGTATTTATTATATCTACCTGTATGAAATGCCGTTCATTATAGCTTTTAATATATTTTTATAACCTCACAGGTAACTTAGCAATAACAATTCAGCGATTTTAGGGTGATAATTTAGTAAGAAAGATCAACAATATTCCGCAGAAGCTAACCCCTGCCGTGTTTATCCCTCGGTAGGAAAGATGTTATACACAAGGTGCAAGTTTATTGCCAAAATTGTCGATAAAATATCTTTATTTTAACGGATACATGTTCATATAATATGGCTAAGTAATATTTGTGCCTATCAGGGAACCTATTATCAAGTGTTTTCGGTAGGCAATAAGTCAGCATTAAATCGCAGTATTTATTTCATTGAATGCTAGAAGTATCACCTCATCTTCAAGTCAAATATGCTCTGTATAATATGGGTTTTACCTGTGCAGTGAATGTGAAAATAGTGGCATCCATGACAAATTTATATTCTCACCAATTTATGACCGGTACGAAGAAAAAATCTGGAAATTTATGAATATATTTTATAAAATGTGGTCGTATTTATATGTATATGACTTCAGTCAATATAAATTTATAACTTACTGAGTATAAACCTTTTAGGTGATACCTACATGTTTCTCATACGTTCCTTTATACGTTTGAAACTTAATCATTCACATTGATATTAAACTAAGAAGTATACAAGAAAGAAAATATAATACATGGATTATCTAAAGCCAGAAAATACTAACGTGTGTAAATACAAGCAGACGACAACTTGGCCTATTCGACTTGCACGACGTTCAGCGAGCCGCATATTGCATACTAACTGGGTTTTGTACGGCACTGTTTTCGATTTTATAATACATCTGCATGTCCCGAAGGCGTTGCCAACAGTTGTGTTTTAAGGCATGGAATATTCATGCGTAGCAATGAAACTGGTTACATACGGATTGCATATTGTACTCGTAGAAGAGATATTTAATGTAGGTATGTATACGGAGGCACAAAATAGTACAAGCAGAATTATTTGTTGTTAGGACCTGTCACAAACTATAGTAGCATCTCCATTTATGGAAGCTATGTAGGTAAATAGGTATATATCTATGAACCTGTGGTACTAATCTATACCAGGAAATTCACAGTAGCAGCACGCAGTCTGGTAATGTGCCCCTTACGGCGATAGGCTCGCCCCCTATTACGGAGGACCTAAAAATTCATGGCGAAATGTGGGTGTAATATTACACCTCTGCCTACCCCTTCGGGGATACAGACGTGAGTCTATAAAAAAAATCTATACCAAACTGTAGTTTTACCGTGCCTAGTGTCAGAGTATACTCATAGACGGAAGGACGGAAACCCGTTCCTTTAATCAGTGAAAAGTCCTTGACAGATAGACGTAAACAATAACAATGGTTTCGCATTACGTCCAAACCGAATTCGATCCAAAGCCTTGAAAGCACGGCCCGCACTACATCCAACCCGAATCCGACTTCTATCGAATTCGGTGCGTGATGTCCGGATTCAAATTGGATATAGTACGAACCCGCTCTAAGGGTTTGAAGCAACTTCAAGTTAATGGCGTTGATATGGCGACGAATTAAGAATTCAAAGTTTAACCACTTCATTTCATCCCGTAGGTGTCATAAGGGGCAACTAAGAGAAATTCACGAAGCAAATAATAGCTTTTGGCAACCAATACCTATACCAACCAGTCTGGCTGAAACCCTGTACCAACCATTCTAGCCAGCGTTGTACAGTCAAACAAGTCGGCGGTGGACCAGTTTGAAAAAAAATCCCTTGGCTCGCTCATAGAGTCGAGGCACACTAGAAACCGGTTTTATATACGAATGTCAATGTTAGTGTTAAGTAGCACTGGAAGCAACGATGTCTTGCTGAGCGATTCTCACCCTTATGGTGGTCTAGCGGGAAGTTGTTCGACTGTACAGCAAGCCAAATCTTGCTATTGACTCACAATGCTATTGTGACACATATTAAGCAGACGCACGTATCCAGCACATAAAACACATACGACGCACATATAAGGGTGCATAGGGTTCCTACTAAGAACTTAGGGTTCCAAGCCAACCTCACCTGCAAGTGGTGCACCTGCCGATCAACGGTCGAGGCTCTGGCAAACAAAATGTCCCAATAAGCGGCAATAGGCTCGCCACCTATTACGTGGGATCAAAACACTGGCGAAAAGTGTGCGTTTAATATGCCTCTGCCTACCCCTTCGGGGAAACAGGCGTGAGTCAATGTATGTATGTATGTACATATCCAGCAAAAATGCAAAAGGCTGTTTGATTCTGGATGCTGATAATGCATCTAAAATGGAAACAGCAAACATGATTTGTTAGCGAAGACAAACGTCATCTAAGGTGGGTGACGCAAGTAGTGCTGACGTCACTTGTCACAGATAATTGTAACTCTTGGTTATGTTGCAACATGCACCTAAATGCGAGCACACTGTTATTACACCGATCATTTTGTTCAAATGTTTTGGAAGTATTTGTATTTTCTTAATTCAGTTTACATATTATACAAATACCAGCTGAGCCCGCGGTCACTCCCGCGTCATTTAAGGCTAGGCTGCTCCACACTTGCGGATCATAGCAAGATTTTATCCCTTCCTCTCCTTTCTCCAAAAAGAATTATTCAAATTGGACATGTAGTGCCTAAGATTATCGTATTCTACCAAACAAACAAACTCGCTAGCTTTATAATATTATAGTACGTATAGATATAGATGATTAGATACACATATTTTTAATTAACTTTGTTTTAGTAAAGCAGCTGCAATTATTCATTTAGTATTATTATTACTATTTATTGGGAACATAAGAGTGGTAACATAGTCGCCAATACACGAACCTCTCTTAATTATAATTGAGTTATGTAAAAGAATTAACATTGATGTATTTTATTCTATTTGTTTCTCTTATAAATAAACAAAGCGCCAAAATTATTCAAGCACACCCTCCGCATAAATACTGACACCTAATTGTTTGTCAGCTCCAAACTTATTATATTTTCCTTGCATTGGATCAAAGATATGTCAGGTACCTCATATAAAGGAGGGGGACTTATTATAATGTTTATATTATGTTTCCCCCTCGGATTACCCGCTTAAAGACCATCGATGCATTCCAAAGCCACTTTATCATTAAATTTCCTCCCATTCATTTTGAATGTAATTTATTTTCGGAAGGTATTTTGTTTTTGGAGCAGAATAGTCTTGTTTATTTTATTAGGTTCACTTTGCATTTTTTGTCACACCTACAAGCAGCAAGAAAATCATAAGACACATGATTTCATTGTGTAGGATTGCGCATGCTATACTGTGGTACATTCGCGCGACACCGCCACTAAGACAAGTCGAAAACACATGGTTGTTATTGAGTACAAAGGCCACGCACAACATCTTCCACGAATGACACATACTCTCCGTTCGTTTAGAGCTTAATCACTACTTTGAGATGAACTCACCTTAAAGTGGGGCAGAGAGGCAACTAAGGTATTCCATCGCAGTACATTATTGAATAAAGACATGTTTTTTATTTTTTTAAATAACCCACCGATTTATAGCTATATGTAACTATCTACCTACAGTGCATGTAAGTAACTTCCATACAAATTTCAATCGCCAGGACCAAGCTACAGAACGTTGAAAGGATTTCACCATTACGCTATGTACTATTTGAAAGGCGACGTCTGTATTGTCTATTAGGCAACGTTCCAGCTGCGGGTATCAGTCCGCTATTGACAATATCCTTTGCTAAGAATTATCCTGTGAATACTGTCTGCAGATTCTATACGAGATACTAGATAGTATGCTAGTTAACTAAGTTGCGCATTGTAATTTGAAAGGTTTTACTTGACAATAAAGTACCTACACTAGATAGTATGCTAGTTAACTGAGTTGTACATTGTAATTTGAAAAGGTTTTACACAACAATAAAGTGGCTGGGAAACAATATATTTTTTTTATTACAATACTCATTATTTAGTTGCCGTGCTTAATTTGATTAAAAATAGCCCAGATACGTAATGGTTTAAACACAAAAACATATTAAAGTTGTTTCATACAATACACCGAAACGTTACTAAATTTGACAACTTTAGTAACGTTTCGGTGTATTTAGCAACATTGAACGAGATATCTCATAGGCAGCGATAGCCTAGTGGAGGCAGCGATAGCCTAGTGGAGATACCAACAGACTGCCATGCAGAGGGTATCGGGTTTGAATCCACGGCGCGCACCAATGACTTTTCGGAGTTATGTGCGTATTTAATTATTAATTATCGCTTGTCCCGTGCCTCGGAGAGCACGTCGTCGGTCCTGGTTGTCATGAAGATCTTTGACAATCGTTACAGGGCGTCAGTACCTTCTAAAATAAACTGACACTAGTCTAAACCATGGAATATCGCTATCCTTTCGGGTTGCGGAGGTCAGACAGGCAGTCGCTCCGTGGAAAGCTAATATTCAGCCAAATCCGGTTAGACTAGTAAGCGGACCACAGATTGAAACTGGGATAACGCTAAGAGGATGATGAACAAGATATCTTATACTAATACTAGAGGATGCCCGCGGTTACACCCGCGTCATTAAAGGCTACTGCTCCGCTCCCGTCGCTCATAGCGTGATATTATATAGCCTATAGCCTTCCTCGATAAATGGGCTATCTAACACTTTTTTTGTTTGTTTGGTTGAACGCGCTAATCTCAGAAACTACTGATCCGATTTGAAAAATTATTTCAGTGTTAGGTAGCCCATTTATCGAGGAAGGCTATAGGCTATATGACATTGCGCTATGAGTGACGGGAGCGAAGCAGTAGCCTTAAATAACGCGGATGTAACAGGGGGCATCATGTAGTTTTTAATATTTTGTACAATCTGTATATATAAAATCCTTGCGTTACTGACTGACTGACAGACACGCTTCAGCCGAAACTACTGAGCGCAAGTAGGTGAAATTTTGCACGTATATTCCTTTAGATGCGGAGGGGCGCATTAAGAGAGTATTTATGGAAATTCCCCCCTAAGGGGGTAAAACAGGTTGTCAGACTATATAAAACTGTTGATTCCTTCAATGGATTAACTTTAAATTTTGTATTTTGGTTCCTCAAAATAAGTTAGTGAACACTAGGAGAGTCATTTTGGAAGGTCCTATCCTAAGTGGATGCAAAGGCGAGTCAAAATTTGTATGAAACCCTTTTATACTTTAAGGGATTAAATTCATACTTTGTTTATTGGAACCGCAAATGAGGTAAGCGATCACAAAGACATTTATCTTGGAAATTCTTTCCCTAAGAGGAAAGAAAAGTGAGTCAGACTTTGTGTTAAGCCTTTTATTTTTCAATCAAATCACTCTCATCTGTAAATATTAAATCCTTCCGTTACTGACTGACTGACAGACACGCTACAGCCGAAACTACTAAGCGCAAGTAGGTGAAATATGGCATGTATATTCCATGAGGTGCGGAGGGGCGCACTAAGAGAGAATTTTTGGAAATTCCTTGCTTAAGGGGGTAAAACAGGTTGTCAGAGTTTGTATAAAAATTTTAATTCCTTCAATGGATTTACTTACAATTTTGTATATTGGTTCCTCAAAAGAAGTTAGTGAACACTAAGAAAATCTTTTTGGAAGTTTTTACCCTAAGTGGATAAAAAGGGGAGTTAGAATTCGTATAAAAATCTTTTAATACTTCAAGGGATTAACTTCATACTTTGTTTATTGGATCCGCAAATGAGGTTAGCGAACACAATGACATATATCTTGGAAATTCTTCCCCTAAGAGGAAAGAAAGCGAGTCAGACTTTGTGTTAAACCTATTATTTTTCAATCGAATCACTCTCATCTGAATATATAAAATCCTTGCGTTACTGACTGACTGACGGATACTGAGCGCAAGTAGGTGAAATTTGGCATGTATGTTCCCTGAGGAGTATAGGGAGTTTGTACAAAACATTTTATCTAAAAAAATTGTCGCGTGCGAAGCAGCAGGCAACAGCTAGTTTATATTAAAAATATCTCGTTCAATGTTGCTAAATACCCTGGTAAATACATGGTAGTGCAGGGTTATATACGAAAAAACCTTTTTGAGAGAAATGTGATATTAATGATAACTTCTTGCAGCCTTCTAATCTAGAATTGACTACTCCCGGTATTACTTTGGAGTAAGAGAAGAATAAGCAATTTTTATTAATAAGACTGGTAAAGTATAAAAAGGTTTTATACAAATTATGACTCCCCTTTTTATACACATAGGGTAGGAACTTCCAAAACGACTCTCTTACGGTCTTATTAATAAAAAATGCTTATTCTTCTCTTACTCCAAAGTAACACCGAGGATAGTTAATTCTAGATTAGTTATGGAATAGCTACGTGTTAATAACGGTATTAATAAATACGAAGTAAGTTTGGAGTAACAATACTATTCTTACCCTGAGATTAAGGTATACGTTATGGCAACCCACTGATATTAAAAGTAAAAAGAATGAACAAAATGACCTGGTCGAATAAAAACTTTTTATTAAACACTTTTATTTGACAACTAGCTTTTGCCCGCGGCTTCGCGCGCGTATTATTCTAAAGACTTCAGAAACTATTGGGTACAAAGTAGCTCGGTCAGTAGGTATTCATGACACTACATACCTAGTATTATATCTACATAATAACATCGCCTTGCATACAGTCAAATGTCAAAGCCATGTTCCAATACATGTCCAATATAATATCTAATAAATAATATCTATAAACACTTTCGCGTTTATAATATTAGTAGAGAAAACTGTTTCAGCCGATTAAGCGTAGTACTTATATAATTATTAGTTTATATATGCGAATAATGTAATCACCGTGCACAATATGACATTATATTGTATGATGTGTCAGTACTGACAGATATACGCACAGCGCACTCAATAATTAACATAGCGCATGGGTTCTTACTTCCAAGAGGTAAATTTGTGCCGTACAAGCTTCTACCCTTTGCAAGGGCAAGCGTTTGTGTTGGTTGGCAATCTTCAATGAAATAATCTCTATTGATTTTAACCCACAATAATAAAATTACAAAATCAGATACTAGTAAGTACTCTAACGAACACAAAACAAATGTGAAAATATATTTGGGTTATGTATATAAATCTCAATTAAAGTTGGAAATACAATATAAATCTACGAGCTTTTGCCCGCGGCTTCGCTCGCGTAAATTCGAAAAACACAATTCTCTCATAATAGACGGATACTTTAATATTCATTGTCGTTTAAACAAACTGTTTATACCGATAAGAAATATATCTAACTGCAAGAAGTATTTACACATGGTATACAAACTACATAGTAGATACTCAACATGACTGTTATTCGGTGACAGTGACTTTTCTGTCTTTTTTTATTATTATAATTTCTAATACTGTCAGAAGCATTAGAAATTAACAAAATACTCGACAATCCGAATTTTGCAGATATATGTTGTCGACTCGAAATCGTTATTTTTTATGTTTTAGTATTCAGGTAAAGTTTCGATCTAGTGTGATCTAGTCTACCGTACCCCGTGACAAATAGATGCTTACTCCTTGCTTACTCCAGCGTTAAACCATGGGTCTCCGCGGAGTAACTTTTATTCCCGGAGTAAATTATAAATAGTTAACTCCGTCCTTACTCCTAGTTTATTAATACCATAATTGGCTAATCTTGGCTTAAGTCTTGGAGTAAAGTTGTTCTGACGCTAATCCTAGTTTATTAATAAGACTGTTTGTGTTCACTAACTTCGTTTGAGGAAACAATGTACAAAGTTTGAAGTTAATCTATTGAAGGAATCAAAAGTTTCATATAAACTCTAACAACCTGTTTTACCCCCTTAGGGGATGAGGGGATGAATTTCCAAAAATCCTCTCTTAGTGCGCCTCTACGCATTTTAAGGAATATACCTGCCAAATTTCACCTTGTTGCGCCTAGTAATTTCGACCATAATGTGTCTGTCAGTCAGTCAGTAACGCAAGGATTTTATATACACAGATTGAAGTGATTCGATTGAAAAATAAAAGGTTTAACACAAAGTCTGACTCACTTTTCTACCCTCTTAGGGAAAGAATTTCCAAAATAAATATGTTTGTGTGCGCTAACATCCTTTGTGGATCCAATAAACAAAGTATGAAGTTAATCCCTTGAACTATAAAAAGTTTTAATACTAATTCTGACTCCCCTTTTTATACACTTGGGGTAGGAACTTCCAAAACTACTCTCTTAGTGTTCACTAACTTCACTTGAGGAACCAATATGCAAAGTTTGAAGCTAATCCATTGCAGGAATCAAAAGTTTCGCACAAACTCTGACAACCTATTTTACCTCCTTAGGGGATGAATTTCCAAAAATCCTCTCTTAGTGCGCCTCTACGCACCTTAAGGAATATACATGCCAAATTTCACCTACTTGCGCTCAGTAGTTTCGGCTGTAGCGTGTCTGTCAGTCAGTCAGTAACGCAAGGATTTTATATACACAGATTGAAATGATTCGATTGAAACATAAAAGGTTTAACACAAAGTCTGACTCACTTTTCTACCCTCTTAGGGAAAGAATTTCCAAAATAAATATGTTTGTGTGCGCTAACATCCTTTGTGGATCCAATAAACAAAGTATGAAGTTAATCCCTTGAACTATAAAAAGTTTTAATACTAATTCTGACTCCCCTTTTTATACACTTGGGGTAGGAACTTCCAAAACTACTCTCTTAGTGTTCACTAACTTCACTTGAGGAACCAATATACAAAGTTTGAAGCTAATCCATTGAAGGAATCAAAAGTTTCGCACAAACTCTGACAACCTGTTTTACCTCCTTAGGGGATGAATTTCCAAAAATCCTCTCTTAGTGCGCCTCTACGCACCTTAAGGAATATACATGCCAAATTTCACCTACTTGCGCTCAGTAGTTTCGGCTGTAGCGTGTCTGTCAGTCAGTCAGTAACCCAAGATTTTTTTATATATACAGATTACTGGCTTAAGTTTCCAAAAGTACTATCCAAGTTTCCTCAAAACCCATCATTGCCTGACCTGTTAGTCAAGTGGTTACGGAACCTGACTGCTAAGGACCTGTCTAGAGGGTTCGAACCTGATTTTTTTGCGTCTGATTGTAATATATCAACAAAATGTATGTATTTAAGCTCTGCTGAGTTTGGTCCGAAATGTCTGTGTGTTGAACCACACTATTATATTCCAAGTACCTTTACCAAATAGTCATCTCAACCATTGCATCATACGTCTAAATTAGTCTGTATATTACTGGCGGTACATCAAAGCTGCAAGTCCATACATAAATAATTAGCTGACGACAGTTCGCGTACTCCGTCACTGGAGTTAAATAACTCATCGCTATTCTATTGGGCACGTTGTGATTATAAGACATAAGCTTTGCTCACACATTCGTCTGGATATTCAACAAGTGTCTCTTCAATGAGAGACAAGACTAAGAGGCAATACTAAAGACTTTGATGGTTATTGTTAGACAAATTAATTCATCATCATCATTATCATATCAGCCGAAAGACGTCCATAAATTAATTATATTGCTGCAATTTGGC
Organism: Euclidia mi; assembly: GCA_944739405.2. Taxonomy (NCBI): domain Eukaryota; kingdom Metazoa; phylum Arthropoda; class Insecta; order Lepidoptera; family Erebidae; genus Euclidia; species Euclidia mi. The sequence continues at coordinate 13,012,941 of OX123194.2, read as the reverse complement.
ATTTATTTTTCTTGGAGTTTACTTTTTTTTTAAAGCATTGAGAGCGGCAAACGAGCAGACGGATCACCTGATGGTAAGCTAAGTCATGGACACAAGCCACACTAGAGGTGTCACAAGTGCGTTGCCGCCCTTTGGTTTGGGAAAATAAATAAGTAGGAGGAGAAGTGGGATGAGGGGGGAGGGAACGCAACAGTTTAGATGCTGTCACTTTACGTCAATTTTCTGTGAGAGGGTAGAACTTCCGCGGTCGAGCCAGCGCGTTTATGCTCTACTAGGTACCTGTAACTACTACCAATCAGGCAGCGATTGCCCGAAATTCTACAGGATCTGGAAGAAACTGTTCAAATTCAATTAAATGTACGGGCGCAACTGCGGACACCCTCTATTATTCCATAAAACATAAGTAAGTACACATATTCAAACATGCGTAGGTATGTTCAAATATATCTGTTATATCAAAATATGAGATCAAGCATTACACACACGAACATATGCAAACACACGACCGACTAACCAACCCTTATAGCTAACTCATGTTTAAACATTCAAATGAAATGCAAACATAACATACTACTCATTTATTTCGTTTAAGTTGCTCACAAACGTTCGCATTTGTTCCGTAGACGCTTCACTCACGTATAACTAGTCAGTTTACCTAGGTATGAATGTCGACTAGGCAAATTGTTTGCTCAGGAAATTATGGTAGCTCTTATTTATGTGCATATAATGAGCAGATATATACAGGATGGAAAAGAACCTTAATGAAAACTGAAATCCCATATTGTACCAATCATTATGACCGTTTTTTACTTCAGCACCATACCTGGGAAATTATTGGTTCAGTAGATATTGAGGTTTAAAGATAGATACACATTCCATACAATTTTCCTAATTAGGTATAAAAGCGATGAATTTATCCAATGCCAATGTGTTCTATAGATGTCCTACGCACCCATGGATAAGTAGATATTTGCAGCATTGCACTATTAATTGCAGCTTTATAAATGTGTGAACTTAAAAATAGTTCGTTTCCCAGGTATTATTTTTGCTTAGTATGACTTGGCATGATGTCCAAAACGAGTAGACTTTGGTTTGGTGATGGGTCTTATGACATCCTGTATAACGTACTGCTACGCAGTGTCTCTAGTTTATACGGTCAAATCCATGTGGTGCACCACTGACTTTCGACCAAACTTTTGTGAGATCTTAAAAAAAGTCCAATTTACGATATGTAACACCTGTACCGCCTGTTTTCAATAAATTTGGATATTTAGATAATTAAAATAAATTATTAATATATAATGTTATTTTTTGTCGTTCTTCTCCGATCACTTCCCGATTGATATCGATCCTAGGGAATCTCGGCTTGTTTTATATTGTTAAAGGAAAAATAAAAACGAGAAAGATACCGTAAAGGTTTCTATACCGTTTCACACACGCGCATCACGAACAAAGGATGTTCGTCCGAAACTAAAAAACTGTAGTTCGGTCTACAAAATGGTCACTGTTGCTCTATTGCCTAATAAATTGTGCCGGCTGCCGCACGCACAGTTTCTACGCAACGCCGTACATCAAGAAGTCTTAAATTAAAATACCTCACTATCTACTATAGAAGGACAAAACCCCTAAGACTATCCATATAAACTAAAGCCAGATCACCATTCCCATCCATTCACCTCTATAAGCCGCAAACCAGCCGCCCCGTGAGGCCGCATACACCCCGGGTCGCATTTAAGCGTGCCAACTATGAAAACTACCATGAAACGTTACCTGACGCCAACTAAATGTCCTTTGTTGCCAACATAAATTCCATCCTACATGTTAAGTTTTCCAACTTGGCGTTGTTTCTAGGAATGACACAGATTAAATGTTTGCCGAACAAACTTTTAGCGTACTGCAGATTTTGTGTGCTGTGCGCTTAATAAAGTTCACTGCGATTAAAGTTTTTAAATCTGTGTTTGTTTTACGTTTTCTGCGCCTGTCTGCCTTGCATGTCCTTTGGAATAAATTTGAGAGTGATTTAGAGGACTCTAGTGTAGTTCCCTGGTTTTGTATTGTATTGTGCCTACTTTGTGTCCCACTGCTCAGCAAAAACCTCACTTTAACCGCCACCTGCCGCAACCACATGCGAATTCCTGCCAAATCTTTTGGAAAGCATCTAATTCATCCCGCCATTTCCTCCAGGGCCTTCTCCGTTACCGTTTTCGTCTACCTTATGGTTCCTTGATTAGATAAAAATATTTGAAATAAATTATACGTAATTAATAAAAAATCATTTCGTTTGGCACAAGAACGAGTGATGAGTAAAGTGCAAACGGAATTGTCATCATTATGAGCAGTCCTGTATATATACTATGCTATTGCTGGACACGGCGTCTTTTCACTATGAAAACCCTGTTGACTTGACATAAAATAATTACGGACGCTCACCCTAAGGATATATGACATTTATCAATAAATGATAATTTCTTAACATACATAATTTCTTAACAATATTAAGTTAAATATTAGATTAGAATTCATTAAGTAACTATTCGTACTTATTTTATGTTCAAAATATTATTGAAATAGATAAAATATTTGCACACCATATGTTATAGTAGAATGTAATAGACCACAATAGAATTAAGACCTATACATATACTATGTACTACTACATTCATTAAAAAAAAAGCCACACACCTTGGGTCACGTTTCACGTTGGCAGCTTTTAGCGAGCGATAATTAGCAATTCAATACGCACTTACTTCGAAAAGTCAGTTGTGCGCACTTTGGTTTTGAACGTGACAGTCTCTGCAGAACCGTTTGTTAACTTCTCTACTTGTTTTCACTCTCTGTTACATAAAACAAAGAGTTCTGTGCTCTCACCCTTATCGACATGTGAAACTGCCAGCAAAAAATAGTTGCCCTAAAAATCGCCCACCACACACAGATTACATATCAAAGTGACAAACCAATATATCAAATGACCACATCAGCCACACGCAAATAGTAGTTCACTTTATCGAAACATCTTCCGGTACTTGAACAGTAGCACAAACAGTATCGATTGTCATTGAGAACAATTAAATAAATGTGCTCGGCAATGGATACATTGGACGAAGCGTGCTGGGCCGATCAAATAGCCTATAAAATGCGAGACCCGTTTGAACTAGTGACTACTAGCATGCGGTATAAAAATGTTTCCAACAAGTCAAATCAGACAGTTTAATGAAATTATTAAAAAAAGCATATCTATATGAAGCACATTAGTATCCACCTGTTCTATGTTATGGGGGCCTGATATTCTGTCTCACAGGATTTTCCTATCTATTTTGATCTTTAATTTATATTGTAAGATTGCATAGCCTTTGTGTAAGAGAATAAACATTTTTATTATCATATCCTTCTGTATGATATAGTATTAAAAGATGAGGCATAGCAGTATTGCATCCTAATGTTGGCAATGTACTCTAAATGGAGCTCGACAAAAACGAAGCCTGATGCCTGTAATAAAATAGATCACAACGAACAATATAATGTGGCACAGTTGTAATGTGCATACGGACCTCATCAAGCCTAGCTGCAAACTTGGTATAACAAAAAAGAGATTTAAAGAGATTCCTGATAATATCCTTAAATCTCTCTTTCGTTTTTTTCTTTTACCAACCCGGAGCTGGGCCATGACGTAAAAGCAAAAACTCAATCTGATTAGAAATATTCACCAGATACTTTTTTAATACTTATTTATTTACAAGGAATTAATAAATTAAGTAGCTTTCAAATTCTACTCACATAATTTTCAGCACAGTAACCAAGCAAGTGACGAGTAATTTCCATCAAGCAGCTGCGTCTAAACGGAGCATAAGTTATTTAAGAACGCGCACAATGAAATTACTAAACGTAATTGGTTCTGAGTTTTTATCTCTGTTTATGTTGCACTAATCTAGAAGATTGTAATCGTGTCTGGCAGCGAAAAGAAGATTACCAGAGAATAAAGCTTTATAAGACACAAGAGTACTGGTTCATTTGGTGAATGGTAACATAGCTGAGTGGATACATGTGTTGGTAGATAATACAACTAAGTAGATAGGTAGTAGGAAGATACATGTGTGTTTTAATTAAACTTACATAAATACTTTGTATGGTTACGGATTAAGAACACAAAGTGTTACTACCCCATTTCTTTACGTGGGTTCGTGAGATGTCACTTAAAAAAATACACGAAGTGGATAGTATCTTGCGGAAGAGACTTAAAACCCGACATCAAACGCTATGCCCCCTGACCAGCGTGATGTAAAAGGACAAGTCCACCTTTTGCTCCACGATGCTATAATTAGCGCTGCAAAATAAGAGGGTCCATCGAAGAGAATGCGAAGATAACATAGTGTGGCGTTGGTTTTTTGAAGCAGCTGAAGAACTTGCTATTTTGGCAAACTGAAATCATATCGACCTCAAACAAAATACTTTAAACAAATGAACATAGAATATATTTCTAAAAACAATTTCAACTAAAACGGAATTCCCAACGAATACAGTTCAGTACTGTAGTATATAAACAAGAAAATCCAGGTAACTTAAAATACAATACTTCTAATTAAAAAAAAACCGGTCAAGTGCGAGTCGGACTCGCGCACCGAGGGTTCCGTACAAACCTGTAGTTATATAAGTAAAAGTTCACCTGTCATAGGTAGTTATGGTATTTTTATTGCAAAATGAAAACAATGACATTACAGTATGGAAAGCTGGAGGAGCATAAATTAAAGAAAAAGGCCTCTTTGTCGTTTGTAATCAGTCATCCTTTTGTTATATTAACATATATCGCTTATTTTATAATATAACTTAAATACCTATACTAGCCTTGCAGCAGCCTTGCAAAAGTCTGCTGATGAATGATGGTGAGATTTGTTATCAAAAGTATTGCTTTACAAAGTTTTTAGTGACTATTAGAAATCTGTATCAAAAATATAAATAAAGTATTTTTAATAATTATAGTGTTTATTTGCGATGAAAATAAAACTATTACCAGGTGACTATTTGCACAAAAAAATAAAACAATAATTAATATTCTTAATAAAAAAATAAATAACAAAAATAAGTAAGCGGCGATAGGCCAGTGGTGTACGTAACGGACTGCCGAGACGATCATCTCTGGTTCGATCCCCAGGTGCCCCAGGAACACATCACTGACTTTTTGGAGTTACATATGTGGGTGTTTAAAACGTTAATTATCGCCCGCTTAGTAATGTGCCCGGTATATGGCAATAGGCTCAACCCCTATTACATTGGGAATTTGGGACCGAAACATAACTGGCGAAGTGTGGGTGTGTAATACACCTCTGCATACCCCTTCGGTGATAAAAAGGCGTGATGTATGTAAAGATGTGATACGTTATGTAAATTAAAAAAGAACATAAAAATGGAAATGAAAATTTTAAAGTATGGAATTAAGTCTTCTCTATCGTATATCGAATCTTTCAATGTTTGACACTTTAAGCAACATTCACAATATCAACACTAGAAATAAACAAAAATTGGTAGTACCTAGATTTAGACTAACCAAAACTAATAAATCATTCCTAGGTAATTGTGTACGTTTCTATAACAAACTGCCTAAAGCAGTTACAGATCTTACTGACGGGAGATTTAAAAAACATGTTAAGATGGCTCTCGTTAAAAAAGCATATTATAAGATAAGTGATTACATTGACGATAGGGATGTATGGCGTTAGTTGTTTTCTGCACATGCGGCTTCCCTGGCAACTAAGTAACCTTAGGTATTATTGAAGTCTTAGTATTTATTAGTAAAATTTATTTGTAAGTAACCGGACCTAGAAAGTTTATTTTCTCTACTTTATAGCAGGTATCCCAGTTTTGCCTTTTTCAGCATGTAGGTTATTATATTAATCGTTTTTAAAGTAATCTACTTTGTAAAGTGAGCACAATGTTAGCTGATAATACTATGATCGTCAAAGTACCTATCTCTCATATAAAAGTCCAGATCTTTAATCTGGCAAACTACTGCTCACAGTTAATTTATATATTTGCTAATCTACATTGTGCTCGCTTTTTCTTTTTCTTGACAATATATTGTAACTCTTAAAACAAAATTGTAAAAACCAAAGATTTTAAAAGAGTGTCCAGAGGAGTTTCTTGCCGGAGTCTTCTCCCTGGGCCTACCTTTTGGAACCGGCAACTAGAGTCAGTGACGTTTCAAAAGAGTATGTAAATTACCAACTTGAAATAAAAAATATTTGAATTTGAATTTGAACCAGACCTGTAAATGGTGACTGAAAAAGGTAGGAATAGTATCACATTGAATATTGAAGTTCGAAAAAAAGTTATCTTTAGTTGTACTACTTCGTGTTGTGCTAGTGTTTATTAACGGAAACATGTTAATAGATGAAAAATATGTAGAAATTCAATTTTGGGGATTCATTCTAAAATCAATATTGAAGTCTCCCACGACAATCAGACGAGAACATGAATATATATGTATATAACCTATTGAGGTTACTGCCGTATATTGTTGTATTTATGCAACGCTACAGCTGGCCGTTCTTGTTCTAAGCAGTACATTTCAGATTTCTTAGGACGACCACTTTTATTGCGTTTAGGACGGCCAACCTTTGAATCTAGAGTTTTTTTACCAAGCTTACCTTAATATGATTGTATGTATTATTAAGAAATCCTTCGCACACAATTGGCAAACAAAAATCATAATGACCTGATGATAAATTTCCGGAAAGAAGTTAACGCTTTATTGCATATCTTTCTCTGCCAAAATACACCCCTCAGAATACCCGTATTACGTTCATACACTTCGAACCTCGCTGAATACAAACATCCTGCTGCCTTCACCTCAGCAGTACCGCAGTAGCTAGAGGATTGGAGCATCTTAGCTTTGTACTCATGTCGTGAAGAGAAAGGATCTCCCCGGGCATCGCTTGTATATAAATGAACCCCTCCCAATTATTATAAATATAAACGAGTATTTGTGTTTGTTCAAAATTAGTGGTATTATAAATAGAGAACGCTATTGCATGAAATAAACAACTTCCATCGGGAGGCATAGGTATTATACTATGTTAAATTGTATTTTCGTTGACAATTAATGCAACTATAGCCATAATTATATTGTGATAGTATGTTATACTGTCCACACCATGTCCACACTACGGTTATAAAAGAGCGCGTATGTTATAGTGACGTCTACATGACAAGCTGGCTGGTCGTCAAACAGAATAATTAGCAAAAAGCTTTGAAGACTATGTAATTATTTGAAATCTCAATCTTAATGATCAGCCTATCGCAGTCCACTGCTGGACATAGGCCTCTCCCAACACGCACCACAGTACACGGTCCTCAGCCTTCCGCATTCTTTATCTGTGCGATAAGACGTTGCATCGTACCAAATTTCAAGATTTTTAGTTCACGGGTAGGTTTTGATTCCCTTGCGAGTAGTCGCGAGTTTGAAAACATGATTATATTGCTCTTTCTTTTGATTGCGTTAACATAGAAGTTTGATTTTGTTACATCCTAACTGTGTTATATACCTGAGTATTTGATATGAATTTCATTTTAATACCTCTACGCGTTCAAGAGAAAGGGGTAGTAACTTTAAATTTATTAAAAATATTTTTATTATAAGATGTAACTAAAAATTTACGGTTTTCGCAATGTTTCCTTTATATGTGATATAAGACGTTGCTTCGTACCAAATTTCAAGATTTTGAGTTCACGGGAAGTACCCTGTAGGTTTAGATTCCCTTGCGAGTAATCGCGAGTTTGAAAATATGATTATATTGCTCTTTCTTCTGATTGCGTTGACATAGAAGTTTGATTTTGTTACAGCCTAACGATGTTATATACCTGAGTATTTGATATGAATTTCAATTGAATACCTCTACGCGTTCAAGAGAAAGTGGTAGTAACTTTAAATTTATTAAAAATATTTTTTTACATGCTGTTACTAAAAATTTACGGTTTTGGCAATTTTTCCTTTGTATGTGATATAGGACGTTGCTTCGTACCAAATTTCAAGATTTTGAGTTCACGGGAAGTACCCTGTAGGTTTTGATTCACTTGTGAGTATTCGCGAGTTTGAAAATATGCTTATAGTGCTCTTTCTTTTGATTGCGTTGACATAAAAGTTTGATTTTGTTGCAGCCTTACGGTGTTATATACTTGAGTATTTGATATGAATTTCAATTTAATACCTCCACGCGTTCAAGAGAAAGACGAAGTAACTTTAAATTTATTAAAAATGTTTTTATTATATGATGTTACTGAAAATTGACGGTTTGCGCAATTTTTCCTTTATATATGCTATAAGATGTTGCTTCGTACCAAATTTCAAGATTCTGAGTTCACGGGAAGTACTCTGTAGGTTTTGATTCACTTGCGAGTAGTCGCGAGTTTGAAAATATGCTTATATTGCTCTTTCTTTTGATTGCGTTGACATAGAAGCTTAATTTTTTTGCAGCCTAACGGTGTTATATAGTTGAGTATTTGATATGAATTTCAATTTAATACTTCCACGCGTTCAAGAGAAAGGGCTAGTAACTTTAAATTTATTAAAAATATTTTTTATATGCTGTAACTAAAAATTTACGGTTTTCGCAATTTTTCCTTTATATGTGATATAAGACGTTGCTTCATACCAAATTTCAAGATTCTGAGTTCACGGGAAGTACCCTATAGGTTTTGATTCCAATGCGAGTCTGAAAATATGCTGCAATTTGCAGCATAATCGGCTGTATCTTTTGATTGCGTTGGATGAGAAGTTTGAATTTTTTACAGCTCTATGGAACCGTAGATTTGAGTATTTAGTATAAATTTCAGTTTGATACCTCCACGCATTCCTGAGAAAAAGGGTCTTGACAGACGGACGGACAACAAAGTGATCCTATAAGGGTTCCGTTTTTTCCTTTCGAGGTACGGAACCCTAAAAAGGCAAATAGAGGAGACGATCCACCTTAAGAATGTTCATTGGGAATGCAGTTTAAAAGACAAAAGAGTGCTCAAAAGACAAGACTAACGACTGTAGTAATGAGATTTCTTAGTTTTTACCTTTTATAAAGACTGCTTCACTGAGTTTTGTAAACTACGAAATACAAAACTTTAGTCTTCGTTTGAAATAACTAGTTTCACAAATAGCCTGTACCTACTAAATGCGTTACAATAGTTTTGTGAGATTATAGAATGCTCATGCCTGTTATATATCGCTAGAAAGGCGGGTTGGCATAGGTTTTGATCTTGAATTTTGCGTCTCTTACGCAAGATACTATTTGCTTTGAATATTTTCCTTGGCTGCCTCTTACAACACCAACGGAATGAAACGGGGTAGTGACACTTTGTATTCTTACAGGGCCGAACCTTCCCTATGTGCAATGTGTGCGGCGCACACAGGCGCCTGTGTGACAGAGGCGCCGTGCGCCGAGATATGCTTTAATTATAGCACTTATTTTCGAAAAAGGATGCCAAAAAAGGCGCTTCACAGATTTCGCACACAGGCGCAGTGGCGTAGGAGGGGCAAATAATTTAGGCCGGAATTGTTAGGTAACGACTAAAAAAAATCATCCGCCCTACGCCACTGCACAGGCGCTTCATAGATTTCGCACACAGGCGCTGCATCGGGTCGGAATGGCCCTGTATTCTTAATTTGTATTTACACATCAACTGTAAAATATTGACGTAACACATGAACACACACGTCATGATAGACACTTTCGGCTGTGCTACGGAAAAACAAAGCAACTAACATATTTTTCAAAATCAGTTTTTTTACATATTTGGAACATTTTGCCTATAACGGACACTGCTACATTCACAGAATCATCGAAAAGGCTTTATTTTCGAAGATAAAATTTTGTAAAATAAAGTAACTGCAGGCACTTGTCCAACATATCTACGGTAAAACAAAGTAAACCACAATGTCTAAGCAAAAACGTCTAAGCAAAAACAAAGTAATTGCACGTCGATTACATTGTTTTTACGTTTTGTAATGATTTAATTGGCTTTTCATTTGATATAAATTTATTTTTAAGCCCCTTTATCTGGCTATAAGAAAATCAAACAATTTTATTTTGTTTTTGGATTGTTAAAAATGGCCAAAATGGCAATTTTGTAAACGTAAAAATAAAGCAAGTAAAATGACAAATGTAAAACAAAGCAACTGAATAACAGTTGCTTTGTTTCTGTATAGTAAATCACTTCAAGCTATTACTATATCCACTATACTATACCATTTACTTGGTTTTTACTATTCTGTCGTTCATTTGTAAATTTCAAATGTCTAAATTATTTGACATTACTCGGTTTTATCACCTTTCAAATGTCAGTTTTCCCACAATTAAACTTGTCAGTTACAACAATTACAACTTCGTGTCATTAGTTTGCCAAGGTTTGTGATTCTTGTGTGTTTTGTTTAGAAAATGTTTAAAATGCAAAATAGCCACAGTTTACGTTCGAGAACTATGGTACAGTTAGCACAAATGTAAGTGCAAATGTCCAATTATTTGTATTTTGTGTTTACATTTTGTAAATACCTATTTACGAAATACATATATCGTAGGCATACATAAAGTAGTACCTATTTTTCTGTTTTGATTTGGTTGTCTATAAGAAATACTAATCAATTTGTTAATAATCTGTCCGATAACCCTTGATTCAGGCAATCTGTTCTACTTTCGAGAAGGTGATCAGCCCTCTCAGGACGGTGTCGGTTTCCTCGTTAACAAATCTCTCACTAACAGCGTTGTAGAAATCAGCAGTGTGTCGACACGGGTAGCGTACCTCATATTAAGGGTCATAGAGAGGACGGTACTCTCTGAAGGTAGTACAGGTATATGCGCCGACCTCGACATACTGCGATAACATAGTCGAAGCCATGTTTGAGGATGTTGCTAGGGCTCTACATCATACCACCAAGACACACTACAGTGTTGTTATGGGGGATTTTAATGCCAAAGTGAGAGTACAAGAACGCGGCGAAAGGAAAATCGGCCCCTATGGCGTGGGGCGCCGAAATCACAGGGGGCAAATGCTGGTAAACTTTCTGGAGTCCCAGGAGCTATGCTTAATGAACTCCTTCTTCAAGAAGAAGCCTCATAGAAAGTGGACATGGCGAAGCCCCGATACTGTGACAAGGAACGAGATAGACTTCATCATGTCTGATCGGAAGTATATATTAATTCGATGCGATTGAACAGAATCGAGGCACCAAAGTCTTCGCTCGCCAGCTTGGTAGAATTCATCTGTCGAAACTCAATACTGCGGATGGCAAAACCGTAACCTCCAAGTTTGAGGGAGTTCTGCAGCGGTGTTGCGTCGATTGGCGCTACATCGAGGTGTTGAGATGTTTGTACGACACGGCCACTATGACCATCCAGCTCCAGGACAGTAAAACCAGCCCCATTGAGTTGCGTAGAGGGGTGAGGCAAGGGGATGTAATATCCCCTAAGCTCTTCACCAAAGCACTCGAAGACGTCTTTAAGACGCTGGACTGGACTGGACGGGGCATAAACATTAATGGCGAGTATATATCCCACCTTCGGTTCGCCGAGGATATCGACATCGTGGCAGAGAGCCTGGAAGCGCTGAATGAGATGCTGGACAGCCTAAATGAAGCCTCTCGACGGGTCGGTCTCGGCATGAACTTGCATAAAACCAAGATTATCTTCAACGAACACATTGTGCCGGGACCGGTTTATGTCGACGGATCGATGCTCGAAGTTGTTCAAGAGTATGTCTACCTTGGTCAAGTACTCCAGCTTGGTTGAAAAAACTTCGAGAAAGAAATCGACCACAGGATCCAACTGGATCCTGTGGTCGATTTCTTCGCCCCTACCGCAATGCCTGAAGACCAAAGTCTTTAACCAATGCGTCCTACCTCTTATGACGTACGGTGCCGAGACGTGGACACTCACAGTGGGACTAGTCCACAAACTAAAAGACACGCAGCGAGCTATGGAACGGGCTGTGCTCGGCGTCTCTTTGAAGGATAAAATCCGAAACGAAGTTATCCGACAAAGAACCAAAATTACCGACATAGCTCACAGAATCAGTAAGCTCAAGTGGCAGTGGGCTGGCCATATCTGTAGAAGGACTGATGGCCGATGGAGCAAGCGTGTCCTAGAGTGGAGACCACGCTTCGGCAAGCGTAAGGTGGGGCGGCCCCCTGCTAGGTGGACCGACGACCTGAAAAAGGTGGCTGGGACAGACTGGATGCGGAAGGCTGAGGACCGTGTACTGTGGCGCGTGTTGGGCGCGGCTTATGTGTAGCAGTGGACTGCGATAGGCGGATTGATTGAATACTTCCTTATATGATTATAAGTTATATCTATGATTTTGGAATTTATTTTAGGTAACTGTTATATACATGCCCTATTCCTTGAGTGACACTTATTTTAATAAATCCTAAGATGAACTAGTTTTTACAATTCTTACAAATTATGTGATTCATAAAAAGCAAAAGCCAATAAATCTTATAGTAGATATATTAATTTTTAAATGGCTTTATTATCTTTGTTAAAAAACAATTAAATGCATTTGCTTTGTTATTAAAACTAAAACCTAACCTGTCCATCTCTTTTTAAATTATTTAAAAAACAAACTGACTGTAGTTGCTTTGTTACTGAATTGTTCTTTTTATTTAAAATTAATTTTATGTCTATAGAAAAATATTTTTTTCAATTTAAAGGAAAGTGTTCAATAATTACTCAAAAAATTGCTTTGAAACAAATAGAACTAATTATTTTACAAATTATGAAATAACAAAAGTACTTAAGATGTCGGCAGTACGTTTTAAATTTGTGATTTTCGGTTTTTTGCTCCTCCTGATAATTTTGCTTGACTGCAATTACTTTGTTTTTCCGTAGAGCAGCCGCTTTAACCTTTGTACTGTTCTTATGGCGTTGAAAATAAGTATTAGTATCTTACTGCAACTGTTTAGCTTGACCATAGCTTGACTGTCAACGTGTGTACATAGCGTGACGCCCTCAGATTAAAAGTATGTTTTCTGAATTTATAGCAAGTAGAGTAATTTTTTGCTGTCGCTTGCTTTCGTTTTTTTTAATAATAATAAATAAAAAATTAAATCTTTATATTTGTACGCCTAACACAAAAGCAAAAAACTGTAGTAAGTTACATAGCATGCCTAAACGTTGCTAAACTTTACAAGAGCAGTTTACAGAGAATTTACTGCGTGGCTTCCGAGCTTGCTCACCTTATAACTTCTTTAGCACTTAAGTAAAAAGTTTGCACAATCTTAGTACTATCCCCTATAGATAACGTTTAAAGTTTTAATACAGTGTGTTATAGAAATATACGGTGATAAAGTGTCTTCAGGGATTCTGTGCAAGTCTTTGAATTAATCCTTAATGCGAAAAAAAAAAAAAACAAATTAAACAGTATCAAAATTGATAATTTAGATAACATTAGTCCTTTTATATACATAAATTGGAGTCCACCTACACGTTAACCGCCAAACGAGTATACTCGTAGTCTTTATTTTTTATGGCTATTGCCACCATACAAAATTGTGACTTCACAGTGATGTACCAATTTTTTTTTCTATTAAACTTAATTTTCTAATTTCAGTAATATTTTATTTCAAATGCCAAAGAATTTAACCCCGCCCTCCTTACACGGCCAATGGTTTAAAATTCGTCAGAAATCGCATACAATCAACTACGAAAATACACGTAGTTGGCGGTGCAGCCCAGATCATGTACTACGAGTATACTCGTAGGTTGGCAGGCAACGTGTTAAAGCAATGCTTTTTTGTATTAGGCGGCTACGTTCTTCCACTTAGTCATTAACTTGCATTATGCAAGTGAATGAAAAATGATGACGGCGATAGCCTAGTGAAGATAACAGAATCAATTAGTACCTCTGCATAAACTGACACTAGTCTAAACAATGAAATATCGCTATCCCTTTGGGTTGCAGATGTCTGACAGGCAGCCGCTCTGTGGCAAAACTTATATTCAGTCAAATCTGGTTAGACTGGTAAGCGGACCTGGGTTCTACTGGGATAACGCTAGGAGAATGATACAATTGAATAATTAAATACAGTATATGAATACATTTTTAAAGTCATTTTGGCCACCGAATTTTAGAGATGCAAAAATAAGCTTTAGTCCTTTCTATGACTTGTAAACAGCACATAGAACTAAACTTCGTTGTGTAGTCGGCGTTTAGTCATAACACAGATTAGATTTCTCAACAAAACAACAGCTAAATTAGATTCCAGACTAAGCTCATCTAAAATAGTGTAAAGCTACGACGCTTTAGACTATTTTTTTAAGATCGCTTTATATTTCAAGGAAGAAAGGTAATTTACTTCTTCTTTTTGACACTTACTCCAAACACTTTTTAAAATGGGCGTTTCATAAAATAATTATTCTAACTAAACTTCGAATCATATTTAGACCATATTTTGTAATAAATCCGAATGACTTTGAGACTTGAGATTCGGACCACATAAGCAACTCTGTAATTATAAAAACAGAGGTTGCTTGAGGCAATGTACCTCAAACACCGGCACAAGAATAGACACAATATACCTTTTTATTTAAAAAACATCTGTGATGTTGTACTTTTTGCAGATGATACGTCACTTATTTTTAAAGTAGATAGAAATCAATTTGATGATATAAATAATGCACTATTACAAGTTACACAATGGTTTACAGCAAATAACCTAGTACTTAATTCTAGGAAAACTAAATGCGTTAAATTTGCTTTACCTAATGTAAGACAACTGGGACCTAATATTATGCTAGATAGGGAGGAACTTGACACAGTAGACTCTACAGTGTTCCTAGGTATTACACTAGATAATAAGTTATAATGGGGTGCACATATAGCATGTCTTGCAGGAAAGCTAAGCTCTGCTGCGTATGCTGTCATAAAAGTTAGGCAACTTACTGACATCGACACGGCTCGTTTAGTTTATTTTAGCTATTTTCACAGTGTTATGTCCTACGGCATTTTGTTATGGGGCAAAGCTGCGGATATTCAGAATATCTTCATTCTACAAAAACGAGCGGTAAGAGCAATATACATGTTAGGTGCAAAAGATACTCTTAGGGTACGCTTTAAGTCTATAGGAATTCTTACAGTAGCCTCGCAATTTTTATTTGCTAATATTTTGTACATTAGGCAAAATATCAAAGTCAAAGTCAAAGTCAAAGTATTTTTTATTGTGAGACAGTGGTTATTACAAGGTGTTGAAGTTGAAGCATAGAGTGCGACCTCACTGCTCTGCCATTTAAGGCGTACAATAATAATTACAAATTAATTAGGTACAATAAATGTCGATAATTCTAAATAAATTAAAAAAAAACACACACACAAATAATAAATAAATAGAATAATGAAATGAAATCATAACAAATGTCAAAATTAAGTAATAAATAAATAATAGGGTATGTACTAAAATTATCATTATAAGTCTGTAATTGCAAGATAACACTAATTATTAAACAAATTTCAATTAAAAAAGAAAAAAAAATAGAGTCAGCCATAATATTAATTAACTTACTTTTATTATAAATAATTTCGTCACTCAGTCACAGACCTTCTGTGGTGAGAAATCTGTCCGACAAAAATTCATTTACCGTGTAGTACGGTCTGGTTATTAAAAATATATGTAAATTTCTCTTGAATACAGCAATATTATCAATCTCTCTTATTTTTTTAGGTATTTTATTGTAAATTCTCGAAGACATGCCAAAAAAGCTCTTAGATAATAGGGCTGTTTTCGAAGGCATATTTGATATTTTGTCTGCGTGTCTACGGGATTTCAGACTTCCAAACATATGTATATTTGTTTTTACAAATGTCGCAACTTCATATATATACAGGGCAGGCATAGTTAATATTTTCAACTCTTTGAAATAAGGGACACAGCTATCAGTCACGCAAGTGCCACATACCGCTCTGACACATTTTTTTTGTGCTCTAAAAACACGTTCCCTGTCTGTAGCATTTCCCCAAAATATTAATCCATATCTTAGCGTGGATGTTACATACGCGTGATAAGCGGCCAATACTGCAGGTTGATGGACAATTTTTGATAATCTATACAGGGCATATGCAAATTTATTCAATTTTTTACATATAGCGTCAGTTTGTGTTTTCCATGTCATATTTTTATCGATCCATATCCCTAAAAATTTAATTGTATCATCTTCTTCAATTTTTTTCAGTCCATAATTAATATTTAATGTCAGTGTAGTTTTTCTTTGGGAATAGCTTACTATTTTAGTTTTGTCAAGATTCATAATAAGATTATTGCATGTCAACCAATTTATTATATCTGCCAGAGTATTATTTATGTCATTTTCAAAAGTGTCGGCATCAGTAAAATTAAATACAGCAGTACTGTCGTCAGCAAATAGTACCATCGGGAATTTGACGGCTTTTGGCAAATCATTTATGTAGATTAAAAAGAGTAAAGGACCTAATACACTTCCTTGTGGGACGCCATATGTGACTGTCCTCGGATTGGATAAGTACTTAGTTTCAGTTTTAGAGCAGCAGCAGAGCTGATTTATTTCAGTTATTTGTGTCCTTTCATTAAGATACGATTCTATCAGCTGTAAAGTGTTTCCTCGTACACCGTATTTATATAGCTTTTTAATAGAAGTTTATGACTGACATGGTCAAAAGCTTTCGTCATATCCATGTAGAGAGCAGTTACAGGCGTTCCGTTATTCATATTTTTATAGATTTCAGTTAAGAGATTATAAATTGCCAAATTTATGGTTTTACTTTTACGAAACCCGGTTTGTTCGTTAGCGAAATGATTTCGCTTTTCAAAATAATTATAAATACTATTGTATATATGCTTTTCAATAATTTTTGAAAAAAATGGTATCAGCGCTATTGGTCGGTAACAAGCTATATCCTCTTTGAATCCCTTTTTGAACAGAGGTTTGATTATAGTTATTTTTAATTTAGTAGGAAACGTGCCATGTTCTATGCATAGGTTTATGATATAACTTAGAACTGGGCTAATCTGCAGTGCAACAGACTTTACTACAGACGTGGAAATACCATCGTGGCCTGTGCTATGAGTATTTTTTAAACAAAGTATAATCTTATGTATGTCGCTTGGAATGGTCGGACTAATAAATAAAGTATCATTATGATTATTGTCAATTAATGTCAATGTATTACTGGATAATGTCAAATTATTGTCTTTAGATGTCATATAATTTTTAATAGAATTTGAAGAGTCAGGTATAGGTTTAACCATGTCAAAAAAATAATTATTGAAGGCTTCAGCAATTGCTTGTGGGTCTGTTAACACTTTCCCATTCAAACTTAATCGGGAAACATTTTCTTTTGGGACATTTGATTTTGTACTATTAATAACCTTCCATGTGGCTTTGGATTTATTGTTAGACTGCTGTATAAAATAATTATTTTGTGCCTTTTGAGTTAGATGAATTATTCGTTTGAGTCTTAAAGAATAGTTTTTAAATTTATTTCGATCTTTTCGGTTAGTTGTCTTGCGATATATCCATAATAGTTCCCTTTTCCGACGGCAACACTTTGCTATGCCTTTCGAAATCCATTTAGGTCTTTTGTTGGGTGTGTTTCTTATTTTTAGTATAGGAAAACACAAATTGTAAAATAATTGAAAGTAGTCAAAGAATATATTAAATGCCTTTTCTGGATCCGTTTCACAAAATACTTCTGAGAATGAAAGGCTCTCGATGCAATCTTTAAATTTGGCTTTATTGTAATCACTAAAATCTCGCCTAAAGGCATACCACTGGCTGCTGAGACAAGATTTTTTGACAGGACATAATAAAATTTGCGCAGAGTGGTCTGATAGAGCAAAGTCTATGATTTCGCATTTGCTGCCTCGAATATTGTTAATAATATTATCTATGCATGTGCCACTGTTGAAACGAGTCGTTTCTCTTGTACCAAATTTCATATTAAAATTTAAGATGGTATTTTCAAATTCCGAGGATGAAAAACTATTTTTCTTAATGTCTATGTTAAAGTCACCACAGATTATTATTTTTTTATCTCTGCGATTTAGTTCTTTGCTAAAAATTTTACTTAGTATATCAAGAAATAAGTTTATATATCTTTTTTGAGTTTTCGGCACTCGATATAGACAAATAACTAATATAGGATGTTCTAACAGCCTTATAGCACAGCATTCTACTATATTAGGTAAACTGTATTTCTCAATGTAGGTCACTCTTTCAAATTTGTGGTTATTTTTTATCAAGATACATGATCCACCATTCCTGTTATTACGAGCATAACATGCTGCAAGAGAGTAATTAGGTAAATTGACAAAGGTACAGTCTTCTGTGGTCATGTTATGCTCAGTAATGCAAATTATGTCTATTATTTTGTTATTTTCCTTTAGTTCATCTAAATGTATATTTAGTATTTAATAGACCGTTAATGTTTTGATGCAATATAAGCAATTTATTATACAAGAAAAACTCAGGTTGTTGTGTTTGCGATAGGGATTTACAATTTATGTCAGATGGAATGCAAGTCGAATAATATATGTTTATTTACCACAAAAAGTGATATACATAACATAAATACTCGAAACAGGCATAGATTATATGCCCCTTATCATCGTTTACATAAAGTTAATAATTATTTTGTAGGGCTAGGTATTCGTATATACAATAAAATACCAATTAGTCTTTTAGAATTACCATTTAGTACATTTAAAACTAAAATAAAAGACTGCCTTATTAAGAAGGGTTATTATACTATTAATGATTATTTCAGTGATAAGGATAGCTGGTCACTTACGCTAGACAACTCATGATCTTTATACCTAATTAGAATTATATAGATACTTTGCATTTTTCAGTTAATCTTTATATAATATTTCTAGTTCTTTTAAATTACTGTTCATGTATTATTAGGTCATTCAACTTAGGTACTACATTTACATTTGCATTGTTGTTCCACTAATTTTATTAAAGTTTTACTGCACTGTAAGATGAAGATAACTCGTGATTATGGGCTGTAAACTAATGTTTTAGTAATTTTGTGTATTCATATACAGTCACTTCTGTAACATATATTTCCACCATATAGTTATGAACATGGTCGCGAGTTGCCTACATTATAAGACGTAAGTGGATGCTCCTGTTACACAATATTCACACTGGAAGGCTACTACAGCAGTTAAATTGGTAACTGCATTAATTATTTAAGTATTATGTATGTTCCTAATTACTATTTACAAGTAATTAATTACAATGTGAAACAGTTGCAGCTCCTTACAAAAACAAAATATGTAACATAACACTGGCGATTAAAAAGAGTGGCCACGAGTTTTATTGCCCGTTCTTTCTCGTGGTTCTACCTATTGCTTTGCGAATGGGCAGTAAATGTAAATGTAGAAGCATTAAGTAATGTACATTAAAATTTGACGTTCATAAGCGTCACTTTGTGACCTAGATGAATAAATGATTTTTGACTTTGACTTTGACTTTGATTACTCATGGCATCTTGACCGAAATTCTAATAATTATAAATAGGTCTTCAGCAAAAACCTAACACTTTCCAGCCTAGCAACATAACACAGCTAGCTTCTTATCCATACAAACCTGTACAGAAATACCAGAATTTTATAATCCAATTAACATATACCCTATCGCGAAGCAATCACACGCCTAAACTTCCACTTGTATCGTTCCAATCCACCGGGCTTATAGGGATTGTAAAATAATTAAGATATCACACATCGAGGCAGGTCGGCCGTAAATCGAGCCACACCAAACGGCTGATGGGTCCCCCCTTAATTTAGGGGTGAACCGCAAACTGGATAAATCTGGATCGCTTCTGAAACCTATGAATACATTACCATAATGATAACTTAGATTTTATTCGGGGTGTCTTGGGGAGATTTTCTTGAACGGAAGAAGATATATTGATTGATTAGTACTTGATTGTATACTGGATATAGAGTTCATGTAACAATGTTACAATAAAAAAATCTAATCATTTTTACAGGCGAACTTATTGCCGAAAGCAATTCTTCAAGGAAAATCACGTAATACAGTCAGAATCTTACTACCCCAAGGTAGTGTTCTAGAGGTAAGTGAACCCTTAGAGATTCCCAATCAGAACAAATCTCTTTGCCAAGCATAATAATTTGTTCTCAGTCTGGGCTTAACTCGTTTATCTACAATTTGTATCTATTTATTATTATTATTATATTATTATATTTAATCAGGCAGGCAGTTGAGACAACTGATGATGCCTGTATCTCGCTTTTTTACTGGTTTTCATTTGCAGCTAAGTATTTGTCCAGTCGGTTCTTAAATTGGTTTATGTTGTCCGCTGTGATAACATGTTCTGGAAGTTTATTCCACGCTCTGACTACTCGGTTACTCAAAAAGTGCTTGTGTGGATTATTGTTTGAGAAACTGGTACATAGTTTCAAGGAATGGCCTCTTAGATGGGTATTATCGTTACGTGTGAAGATGTGATCAAAGTCTTGAATGTCGTAGTGTCCAGTTAAGATCTTGTATGTTTCGATCAGATCTCCACGGGCCCTGCGATCCTTCAGGGTTGTGAGCCTCAGCATCTGTAGGCGTTCTTCGTAATTTCGTTGTTTCAGGATTCGGGGAATTTTTGTGAAGCTGCGTTGTACCTTTTCCAGAAGTTCAATGTCTTTAGCAAAATAGGGGCTCCAGGCTTGAAATGCGTACTCTAGAATTGGTCTTATGAAGGTTTTGTGAATTCGAAGTACCATGTCTGGTGTGAGATTGCCAAAGGCCTTTCTAATTAGATAGATAAGGGTCTTTGCTTTCTTAGTTATTGATGTTACATGTTCTTCCCACTTGAGGTCTTCCGCTATTTTCACTCCCAGGTCCATCTGCACCTTGGTCTCCGTCAGTGAAGTGGAATTCAAATTATACGTTAGACGAGGATTGCTTTTGCCTATGTGTAGTACAGTGCATTTCGAGGCGTTAAGGTTAATAAGCCATTCTTTGGACCAGTTAGCTATTCTGTTTAGATCCTCTTGGAGATGGTCATAATCAGTTAGCGGATTCCCAAATATTTTGGTGTCATCTGCAAAGATGCTGAAATTACAGTTCAGGTTTTGTGGGAGATCGAAGGTGTACAGTATGTACAACACTGGGCCCAACACTGAACCTTGAGGCACACCACTGTGTATCTCTCGGTATTCAGACATCGTGTCACCCACTCTTACCCGTAGGGTTCTATGTCGTAAGAATGCCTCGATCCATTTTAATAGTTTCCCGCGTATTCCTAGGAACTCCAGCTTTTGTAGAAGTCTTCTTATTGGGACTTTATCGAAGGCTTTTTCATAGTTTAGATATATTACGTCGATGGGTTCTCTTTTGTTAAAATGTTTAGTCCAGGATGACAGACATGCTAGCAAGTTTGACACTGTTGAGCGATGCGGGCAGAAACCATGCTGTTGTTCTGGTATAATTTTGTGGTTGGTAAAGAAGTGTCTGATATGCTTAACTATAATTTTTTCCATTACTTTACATACAATACTAGTCAAGCTGATAGGCCTGTAGTTTGATGGCTCCAGTTTATTTCCCTTTTTAAATATGGGTGTCACTGTTGCTTTCTTCCATATATCTGGAAGTATTCCCGTATCGTACGATGTCTGCATTATTATTGCAAGGCTGTCAGTGATGTTACATTTTTGAAGTATTAATACAGGAATTTCATCAGGTCCTGGTGAAGACGTTGTTTTCATATCTTTTATTGCTTGTTGTATTTTATCTTGAGTGAATATTATTTCATCAATGGAGTCCACTACTCTATGTGATGAGTTTAGGATTGGCAGTGGATCTGGCGGCTCAGTTTGAAAAACACTCGCAAACTGATCTGCAAATACAGTGGCAATTTCGCAGGGCTCAGTCACAGTATGGCCTTGTTGGTTGAGCAGAATGGATGGAATGCTGACCTTTGATGTCACTTGTTGCCTTATGTATGAATAGAATTTCTTGGGTCCAGCATTTAGTATGTCATTCTCATGCGTTAAACAAGCTTTTCTAATTTGGTTTATTAGTCGATTATTTAGTTTTCTATATTCCGTGTAGTGTTCGTCAAGTCCGGTCAGTACATATCTATTCCATAGTGCAAGTTTGTCTTTTATTAGCTTTTTCGTCTCTATTGAGACCCAGGGCTTATTCGTGGTGTGGTGGGTAATTATAGTTTTGGGTACGTGTGCCTTTATAGCTTCTCTAATTGCATTGTGAATAATCTCGAATCGACTTTTGGCGCAATTTGTATCTAGCAAGAAACTGGGTAAACTTTCATTTAGCTTTTCGTTAATTTTGTCAAAATCTGCCTTATTGAAATTAAGTATAGTTTTGGCTTCCTTGTTTTGTTTTCTTACTTGTAGTTGTATGGATGCCAAAAAGCATGTGTGGTCGCTTTTACCAATGGGGGCATGGTGCTCGACATTGGATATTAGTGATTCATCATTCGTAAAGAGCAGATCTAGGAACGAAGGTTGGTTTCCTTGGCGAAATCTTGTGTGTTTGTCTATTATCTGGTGAAGGTTACTACTCTCATACCATTTTATGAAATTATCTTCTCTTGGCGTAACATATGAGCAGTCCTCGAGAGGCCATCTTACTCCACCGTAATTAAAATCACCCATTATAGCTACCGTATTATTCTCCGAGGCCAAACTAAGTTGTTCAAGTAAATAATTGTCTTGCTCTAGTGTGGAGTCTTGTCCCCTGTATAGTCCACATAGTAAAAATGTGCAATCTCCGATTTTAATGTCGAGCCAAAGGCATTCAGAAGCTATTTGTTTTTTATTATAGGTAGTATTTAATTTGGTTGTCATAAATCCGGTTCTATTTGAGGCATAGATAGCAACACCACCACTACGTCTTCCAATCCGGTCATCTCTATATATGTCGTATCCAGGTATTTTTATCATTGAGTCTGGTATGTTAGGTTTAAGCCATGTTTCAGTGATTATAATTAGCGTAGGTTTTAGTGAATTCACTCTAGCAGTGAAAATATCAAGTTTAGAAGTAACTGATTGGATGTTGGTATAAAGTATGGTAACTGTGACTATTGTTCTTAGCAGAGGCTTTGTATTGAGGGGGTTTTTGTTAGTTGTTTGTTGACTGTGTGTTGTTTTGATGTAGCTTTTAGTTAGTTTTTTTGAGTATTCTTCAGTATAATGGGGTGTCCTCGGACATATTTTATGGTGATGTTCGTCTCTCCTTTGTCTATGCGCTGTTTAAGTTCCTCCCGTAGGTATTTTAGATATTCTTTTTGCATTGGAGTGAGGTCTGAGGCAATAGACGAAGGATCACCCAGCTTGCTCTTGTTTCGTAGGACTTCCAGAGCTTCATTCTTGCTATTGAGGATAGCCTTCAGTGGGCGCGGCCTAGCGTTGGCATCGGCCTTAGGGGCACCGAGGCGAAAAACCTTTATGCCTTCGCATTTAATTTTGTTGGTGACGGTCTTGATAAGAGCCACGCATTCCTTTTTATCATGCTCTTTCCTCTGATCAGCTACATCACTCGTCGACTCCGGTACGCCATATATGATGAGATTACTCGATCTGTTGGCTCTCTCTGTCATCTCCTGTATCGCTGATTCAGTCGCGATCATGTTCTGCCGCAGGCGCAGTTTGTGGACCTCTTCAGTAAGGTCATTTAACTGTTTCATAATCTGTGGCAGTTGAGACATGGCCGACTTGCAGTCACCACAAAGGAAGGTCATGCCGCGGGCGACAGTCTTTAGCTCAAGAACACGGACCTCAGTGGGTGACAATCCATGGCAATCTCCACATAACAGAGTTTTGCAGGAGTCACAAATTGCAGTTGTTTTTCCCCCACTGGGGGCCTTGTTACACTTGGCGCACTTATCTTTCTTAGCACTCATTTCTAGTTTTTTTTTTGTAGATTTTTTGTTGTTATTATTCTGGAAACACTTTGTTTTTATTTGGAGATTTTTCAGGGTAAATATTTTTGTTGTACTGGCCATACTGAGTTGAACTGTCAGATTGACATATGCCAATAATCACTAATTGTCATTTGCAGTAACGATAATATTTTGATAAAGTGAGGGTATGCCAGAGAATTTTTAACACTGTCTTATTTAGGAATTGTATCCTTATTAGTTATCTAGTTGCCATAACACAGGTCTGCCTAGTTTAGAATTAAATGACGGCACGCATAGGTTATTAGTTTAAGTATATCAATATGCTCTAAATCACCATTGGATTGGGCAGAATCAAAACCAAAAAGAAAGATTTTTTGCATTTACGTATATGTCAGCTACCCTTAAATCAAAACCTTTCAAGATTTTATGGCACAGTTTATTTCCTGCTATAAGGGTAAACCTAACCTAATGTAACCCTAAAACATTCCAAATCCGCAAAAATGCCATTTACTTACCGTAGGTACAAATTGTAGATTACGGTCCTTGGCAGTGAAAATACCATCAAAACCCTAACATAATTGATTAAGTCCGACCAACCAAATAATCCCTCCTTCCCCAATAAAAGTGCAATACTTTCCATCCGTCATACACATGTCTCCCCAAGTATTTGCTATCAAACGTAATTGCTTGGTACACGTGCTACGTATTACGTGCGATACAATAGAATAGAAGTACAATAGGGCACGGATGTATTGTAGTATACCGGAGTTATTGTAGGATACGCGACCGTAACTTACGGCTCTCATCACACTGTCTGCGCCACGTGTTGGGAGCGGTAAAATGGCGCTAGGTGCATCTTAAATGCAGTATTTAAAAAAAGTATCTAATATATTTCTTTTTATTGTCTTACGACTCTATCTTCATGAGGGTAGGCAGAGGTGTAATATTACACCCACATTTCGCCTCATAAATTTTTAGGTCCCACATAATAGGGTGCGAGCCTATTACCGTTACCGAGCACATTGCCTCCGTGCTGCTACTGAGAATTCAAATATAATTAGTAACGCTTTTTAGTATTTTTTTTATAGTACTAGGTGGCAAAGGAGCAGACGGATTGCCTGATGGTAAGCAATTACCGCCGCCCATGGACACAAGCAACACCACAAGAGTCGCAAGTGTGTTGCCGCCCCTTGGGGATGGGAAAAGGGATAGGATGAGGAGTGGGATGAGGGAGAAGGAATAAGGGATAGGGCCTCCGGCACTCTCACTCACTGAACGAAACGCAACAGTTTAGGTACTGTTACTTTACGTCGATTTTCTGTGAGAGGGTAGTACTTCCCCGGTCGAGCCGGCCCATGCATGCTGAAATCAGCAAGGCTCTACTACCGTAGAGTAGTAATAGTTGTTTCAGTAATACATCCGGGACCTTCCGATCCGCGGTCGCATACGCTATCCACTGGACCACGGAGGCGGTAATTTTTTTAGTTATTTACTTTATTCAGATATATATTCAACTATTTATAAACGTACAGAAGTACAGTAAACCTTTACAATACAATGGCTGTTTGAAGACGTATTGGTGTCTAATTGTAGGACCCATTCGTACTGAAATCAGCAATGCTTTACTACCTGCAAAACCACATGACAAAATATCAAACAATAAAAACAAAACTTCGTAACACAGATCCCGAAAAGAGAAAATATGTTTAAATGTTAATCCGATTACAATTCTAACGACTGTTTTCCAAAAGCAATATTTTATTATTTTATATCTCTTAGTCCATTAAAGTTTAATCGTTATTGCCGCAATACTACTATCAATAGCCGTTTGGATAGCATTTAAATCAAATGTAACTTTGAACAATAGTGTTGATGTGATATATAAGTTTTAATATCGTAACCATAAAACAATAATAATAAAGTTATAATATGTAAAGTTTAATTTATAAATCGGTTTAGTGTTATTTCAAAAGACATGTTTGCACAACGCATTATGGAAGTGCGACTACGATTAGGCTCCACGCAGAAAACTTATTCGTAATAGTTAAATATAATTTTAGACTGTTCTCGCTTAGACTGCAAAAGACTGGGCTAATCCTGTATTCCAGTCTTTACAGTTACTTTTCGACCTCGCCCCTTAAACTAGAAACACGGGATGAAAAGAAGAACATATTTAATAGGCGCGCCGGTTTGCCACTGTAATATCGAAGTATCAAAGCGTCATTTTACCGCTCCTTGCCAACACGTGTGCAGTCTTTATTAGCGCTACCAACAAATAGCAGAGTTCACCTTACTATGTTAACCAATCTTGTATTAAAACACGAACCATTTTGTTGCACGACGGCGACGCGGGAATGCTTTCCAACTAACGGTTTGTGTTGACGACGATATGGGAACTGTCATGTTGTCGTATACACGGTTCTGCTGTTACGTGGGACAGTGTCGGTGGCTCGTGTTTCTTTGAAATGTTGAATGAAACCTTTCTTCAAATGGTTTAAACCCTAAATTTGTTTCAAATTACTTTTTGATTGCGCGGTGGGCGTTGTTTTAAGTGGCTGCCTCGTTAGATACTGCGGGTTTGGTCCCCACACGAGACAAAAGTGGGATCCGTTAATTTTATTGTTGTAAATCAACAGACTGGTGCATTTCAAATGACACCCAGACTAAAGTCTTGCTTTCGTTTTTCATTTGTGTCCGTTACTTGTATGTTTGTAAAGTCCTCTGCGACACAAGATTTACTTATAGAGCGGCCGTTGTTTTTAAAAACCTGTAAGGAAAATGATTGGCTCGGTGATTACTTGCACAACTTGTATACGTATAGTTAAATACAAATATGTTCGGTGCTGTCAATGAATGGGGTGGACAGCAGCCTCATTCGAGCTCTGAAATCCCTTTATGAGGATTCTAGAGCTTGTGTGAGGATAAACGGGTCATACACTGACTGGTTTACCATCGAGAAAGGTGTTAGACAGGGATGTGTAGCTTCGCCTTGGCTGTTTAACCTCTTCATGGACAGTTGTTTGCAAGATTTAAAACATAGTGACTGCGGATTAAGGATGAATGGGTTACTCGTCAAATGCCTCCTTTATGTTGATGATCAGGTAATACTTGCATCTTCAGCGGAGGAGTTGCAGGAGATGGTAACAATCATGCATGGTGCGTTAGAGAGGAAAGGAATGAAAGTGAATGAAAGTAAAACGAAAGTTATGGTTTTTAAAAGGAGGAATGCGTATTGTAATGTTTTGATCGATGGACAGCGAGTGGAACAAGTGAATGAGTTTGTTTACTTAGGTACGTTGTTTACAAGAGATGGTAAGAATGAAAAAGATATTGAAAGAAGAGTTAATGCAGGTAATAGTGTGAATGGAGCTCTGAAGGCAATTATGAACAGTCAAAACGTGTCCAAAAAGGCGCGTTTGGCTGTCCATAGAGGGGTATTAGTGCCTACTCTTATGTATGGTAGTGAAAGTTGGGTACGGCAGAAGAGACTTGAAAGTAGAATAAATGCTGTAGAAATGAGAGCACTGAGAAGTATGTGTGGTGTGTCTTTGACCGACAGAGGAAAGAATTGTGTGATACGAGAGTGGTGTGGGGTAAAAGAAGATGTAGTGACAAGCGTCGAGAAAGGCATGTTAAGATGGTTTGGGCACATGGAGAGGATGGATGATGAAAGACTGACAAAGA
The DNA here is from genome assembly GCA_944739405.2 of Euclidia mi. NCBI lineage: Eukaryota > Metazoa > Arthropoda > Insecta > Lepidoptera > Erebidae > Euclidia > Euclidia mi. The sequence continues at coordinate 12,985,368 of OX123194.2, read as the reverse complement.
AGATATATAAGGCAAGTGTGAATGGGACAGGACGAAGAGATAGACCTAGGTGGACGTTCTCTGACCAGATTGGAAACATCCTAAAAAGAGACAGGTCAGAAGTACCCTAAACAGAAGAGCATGCATGAGAAAAATGTGTTGTAAATGGCGTTCCGTAGTCTCTGCCTACCCCTCCGGTAAACAGGCTTGAGTCTATGTATGTATGTATGTAAATACTTGGTGGATTGTACTATGTTGATCTTTCATATAGATTTTTAATTATTTATTGTACACACAAAAAAAAAACAATACAAATAGATGAAAAGACTAAAAAAAAAATTATAAATTATTATGTACATAGGCGAGCTTAACTGAACACTGAGTCTTCTACCAGCAAACCTTTGAGACTGGAGATTCGATGTGAGAGAAAAGGGTAATTGCGTAATTTTAATTGTTGGTAAATGTATTGGTAATTTTAATAAGATTTCAATAACTAAGTACGGTTTAATCTAAACAACTGTCCTTTTTTATTATTTTTTTAAACGGTTTAAACTTTCCTGGTTTATAAACATTATACAAGCTTACCTCAATTAGGCCTTGAATATCTTAGTAATCGCGAGTAACATAAAAGCTTATAAAATTATATTTTTTTGTATATAAAATAAACGAAACTTAAGATATACATTATAATATATATATATTATATACAATAATAAAAAATATACTCGTAGTAAATAAATCTGCAAGTTGCTAGATTTATTATATATATATATATACAAACAGTACGTGAAACTAGGATATATAAATCATATTTATCGCTGGTGAAATCGTAATGAAAGACTAGTTTATGTATGTAGTTTATAAGCCGGGCTACGGGTCCGCTTTCTAGTTTAACCAGATTTGGCTGAATATTAGCTTTTCCACAGAGCGACTGCCTGTCTGACCTCCGCAACCCGAAGCGATAGCGATATTCCATGGTTTAGACTAGTGTCAGTTTATTTAGAAGGTACTGACGCCCTGTAACGACTCTCAGAGATCTTCATGACTACCGGGACCGACGGCTTAACGTGCTCTCCGAGGCACGGGACAAGCGATACTCGTAATTAACAATTCAATACGCACATAATTCCGAAAAGTAATTCGTGCGCGCCGTAGATTCGAACCCGATAGCCTCTGCAGACTGCCTTAGTCTGTTGGTATATCCACTCGGCTATCGCTGCCTTCGATGGTAAATAACTGTAAGTTATGACATTCAGCACTGCATTATTTATGCAACTAATGAAGTTTCGTTAATTCGCGTATAAACTCGCCGTGACATAAATTATATCTCGGCTAGTTACCCGCGCGAGTCATAATAAACTTCTGGTTTACCCGCGGGAGTCGTCGAATGACAGCACGGTTAAGGCATTTATCGTATGCATAGTTGTAAAATTTGGAGTAAATCAAATATTGCATTTGAAAGGTACTCCAAGTGTATAATGGCTTAGAGGCTTGCGTGGTAATCACACTTATGACCTGCTGTAATTCAATTCGAACTGAGGACCTTTTTAAAATTATAGTTTGTTGTTGATTATAATAATATCAATTACAATCCGCAGCTCGACGTTAAACATGTTGCATCCAAGACTTTTGAGTTAGAGGCCAGAGTTGGCTTTCTAGTCAGATTTTGATAGAATATTAGATTAGCTTTTCCAGAGAGTGACAGCTGCCTGACGTACGCAATTCAAAAGTATAGCTATACTCTATGATTTAAGGAAGTGTCAGGATATTTGAGGGAACTGAACTTCACGATAACCTTGACTGACTATGACGCCATCACAATTTAGTATGCTCGGCAACACAAGCAAGTAACAAATAACAATTAAGTTGTCGTAAATCTGTATAACTGTTTTATAAACTTGAAACTTAATTCACATCAGTATCAAAAAACTTTTACATCAAAAGCGTACCGAGAATTTTTGTAACAACAATTTATTTCACGAATAAAGCTCGACAATTCACACAACACGCTAAGCCCGCTACGTCCAAAAGTCATACGTCTCTAGCACCCAAAACAGTAAGCGGAATTACTACACTTACCCCATATCACATTAGTGCGACGCGAGTAGATCTCATTGTAGTAAGGGGTAATTCTGCGCGTAAGGGGTAATGCCGAGCGCAAAGGGTAATGCTGAGCAATTTGAGTTACAAACGCGGTTAGGTCGTTAGTACGAATGTTTGTCATCGCCCATCGGCCATTCTGTTAATGCATTCCTCAAGGAGGGAGTCGGAGAATCCTCTTTGTTGGCGAAATGACAGCAATTCGAGGCGTCCGCGTTTATGTCGCGTTGGGTAGGTATTTGGCTCAAATTTTGTAAGTTATCTTGTTAGATTAATAATTGTGTATTGTTGCGGAATATTTTACTTTTAGGCGTGGCTAAAAATTAGAGTATTTTAGTCGAGTGCACGATTCATTATAGCATTTGTGAAAAGGCCCTAAGTATATACATATAGTATTTATTTCACAAGACTCGGAATTCATTCAATTACTATGCACGCCGTGGGTTTTAACCCGATAATATCTACATGGCAGTCTGTTGGTATCTTCCCTTAGCTGCCTCCAGGGCTAGACTGTAGTTTAATATTTTCAACAATTTTCCTTCCCATTTTAATATTTTAAACAAAACTTATTACAATAAAGTTTAAGTACAAACTTTCTCAGCCGTCACGCATATTTGTGATTCTAAAGTAGGCATGGGCGTTTTCGGATTTTTCCGCAAACCGATACAAATTCGATTTCAGATACTGAAATCGATTTCAAAAACCGATTTTAGAAATCGATTTCTGTAGCGGATGTCGGAGCGACCAGCGTAGTTACTAGTTGCGTAGACAAACGCAAACAATCGAATTCTTATTGTATTGTCATGTCATGCGTCCATATTTCGCTTGGTTTGCGTGACATATTGAAAAAGAAAACCTACTAACTACCTAAAACTAATTGTTAAAAAACTCAGTCGCCAAACAAACTAAAATTACACAACACGAATTGTTTCTATTTATTTACACTTAACAATCCTAACCTACTAACTACCTAAAACTAATTGTTAAAAAACTCAGTAGCCAAACAAACTAAAATTACACAACACGAATTGTTTCTATTTATTTACACTTTACAATCCTAACCTACTAACTACCTAAAACTAATTGTTAAAAAACTCAGTCGCCAAACAAACTAAAATTACGCAACACCAATTGTTTCTATTTATTTACACTTTACAATCCTAACAACGTAACAATAAAACTTTTTAAATCCTAATAGTATAACTTTCACGAAAACCAAATATATGTACTTAATTTTATTATTATTACGCGCGCACCGCACTGCACGTGTCACCTAGGTCAAGTGAACAAATAAACATTGATCAAGTCAAAACTCTCCAAACATAAATCCCTAATAACTATTAAAACTATTTGCAATTTTTAAAACAAACATTAAATAGTTGCAATCTGAATTAGATCTTATCGCCTCGATGTTTAGTTTTATTTTTTCTATTCAATCTGCAATTCATAAAACCGCCAAAATCCATAACGCACTAGGTACTACGACTGGCTTGCTTGGCAACGATCGATATTCGCTTCATCTCTTTTGCTCTTTAAACGGATCACTAAGTAAGAAAGAAAAGGATATGAAATTCGCTCTCTCTCATTCTAACTAAGTAGTCGTTGGGTAGAGTGAAAGAGAACGAATGAATATGAAAACTATCGAAAACTTAAGCTTTAGATTTACTTTGTAGTTTGGTTGCGCTTGCACAGTTTCCGTTTGGTTTGGATTAGATTGTTTGCGTTATCGTGGTATTGTTTTACGTTTTCTAAAATCGGTTTTCTCATATTGGAATATCGATACGATACGATTTCTGACTGCAATCGGATTTCAGTTTCGTTTTGATATATCGGTCTCATGCCTATTCTAAAGCTACATGTAACAAATCGAAGTGGTTTGGAAAAGTGCCAACGCCCTGGCAGTACTCCAAGCCACATCCAATTATTCATTGTTACTGCTACTTGGAGTTTGCTCAGTGCTCAGCCTGCGCGGAAATAGCGTTTAGAAAAAACAATTAGTAATAATTATGCCGGATGAATAAGAAGAGGATGGAGATATGTTATTACATTGTGTGGATGTTCTTTTTAGCCGTTATTAATAGTATGAAATGGTTTTAAGCTATAATATATTATTTTAATATAATATAGGATTATAGTTTTAAGATATTCATAGAGGGTCTTGTTATATAATAAGTTATATCCTAATAAAATGACACGCGTGGGTGTAAGCTATGACAACAAGAGGCATAATATTTGCTTTCTGCAGAGTTTCATCAAAATCCGTTCTGTATTTTTACCCGACTACGGCGAAGCCAAAAGGAAGGGTTATGTTTTTGGCAGGCAATGTATATATGTATGTATGTTTGTATGTTCCAACGTAGCGCCTAAATTACTGAACCGATTTTAATAAATGGGGTGTCAATAGATTCGGAATAATAGCCCGGGTGACATAGGCTATATAAATTTTATAAAAAATTCCTATTACAGAATTAATAGCTCAGATTCCAACCTCAAAAAAAATTAAACTGCGATAATCATTACGTGTTTGGTATCAAGAGATAGGTCTTGGTGAGCATATTACAAATATGTACATAAATTATACTGCTTCAGTCAAAATATGACTTTAAAACGCGATTGTACTTACAATTCACGCGGTTCTGACGTTTTGCGTTATCTATTTTTATTTCTTTCTTCTTATAAATATGACAATGTAAATATTGCACGGTGTGTTAGTTTACATGCCTCAATGGGATATGGAAAAGGATTAAATAAAAAATAAGTTTAAAAAATAAAACCCGACTACCAGACTACTTACGTAAAAATGGGGTCTAAAAATAACGAAACAAGAAAATAGCTCATTCAGATACAATCCATAAAACTATAAGTACATAAATGCTTAAGCTAGAGCCGTGGTCGCACCTATTTTATACCTATTGTGGGTGCCAGGAACACTCACCTGCATTAAACAAACATGCCAAGTAATTACATGTAAACTAGTATAAATAAAATAATAAAATAGGTGCAACCACGGCTCTAACTTGAGCATTTCTATATTTATAGTTTTATGGATTGTATCTGAATGAGCTATTTTCTTGTTTCGTTCTTTTTAGACCCCATTTTTACGTAGGTAGTCTGGTAGTCGGGTTTTAGTTTTTAAACTTATTTCGTGAAAGAGTAACAAACATACATACATCCTGATAAATTTTGCTTGTGTCGTCGACATAGTAGAAAGAAAGTATTAACTTCATATAAAGCTTAAACCCCTAATAGACCCTTTTCGGGACGGAATTTATATAACCTTTCTTAGTGGTAACCCACGTCGCCCCAGGTACCGTAACCCAAATTACAATTTGCAAGTTTGAGTGCTTTAATTGCGCATGGATGCCCAATAACGGACAGCTAGTTCATTAGTTTCTGAAAACAGATTTTCTTTAAACTAGTCAACTATAAAACAAATAATAACATTGGCCAGTAAAAAGAGACAAAGCAACTGATGTAAGACTAGATAGACTACTATTTTTAAACAAAACTGACCTATTTTCTAAATCAAGCGTTCAATTTTCCAGACCCATTTTTCTATCCAGGATAAAGTAGGATACAGCAGTACAAATATACTAATAGCCACAGATTAAGTACGACAAGCTACAGATATGTAGCTGGGTATTTGGTACAGGTAGAAGAATCTAGAAGAAACCAAAGTAATTGTGATCATTATTATACTAAATTGGTTTGTAAGGCCTCGTTCACAATACAGCGTGTGATCAAGAGAACAGAAGATTGTCGGTAATGAAAATTCACTAACCAAAATTATTATACCAATATTATGCCAATCATTACGAACATATTTACCTCGACACCATACCTGGGAAATAATTTAATTATTACAAAATCGATGCATTTCTTGCTCCAATTTGACCTATACATGTTCTATGCACCGATTAGGCCTCCCTCACATTGGGCGTCAGCGTTTCCCGAGCGTACGCCCAACGTGCGCTCGGCGTTCACTCTGTTGTACAAAGTGAACGCCGGGCGCACGCCGAACGGACGCTGAGCGTACGCTCGAGGAACGCTCATGAACAATGTGAGGCAGGCCTTAATGTATCTCGAACACTCCACGCTCGCTGTACATTGGAGCTTTTAAAATGTTTAAGCCTAAAAAAATATTTCGTTTCCCAGGTTTAATACCTGCTTTGCTTACTTTGACTTGGCATTATGTGCAAAACGAGTAGATTTAGGATTGGTCATTGGTCTTTTGACATCGTGTATATGTAGCGCTTATAACGTGACTTGACTTACCGTTCGTAATAGATGGGTGAAATTAAGCAACGTTTGCACACCCACGGAATGAAATTGGGGGGTTACACTTTGTATTCTTAATCGGTCACCATACGGAGTCCATTTTATATATTTTACCAACAAAAACCTGGAACGTTGGGCTTTTAATCCAATAATGTTGATTAGCCTGTTTACCAAGTGCTTAGTGAATCCGACAGCCAAGCCGTGGGCTCAATTCCTTCCCGTGAGAATATATATGTAAGACTAGATGCCTGTCTTCCTAAAATACAGAATGATAAATGAGTATTAATAAATACATAATACATAAATTTATCAGTACTTTGATTGCTATAGTGTTGGCTCGACTGTCGACTTAAAATTCCGAAACATGAAATATCCTGACTCAGAGTCCCTGTATTACTAAAAACCAAACGAATCGTGAATTTTTTTAACATTATAACTTGGCGGACTCTGCAGCTCAAATATTCAGGCAATTTCCCCGCCTATATAAAATAACGTAGAAAGCAAGCAAAATCTCAAGATAAGCAACGCTATAAGCTACGCCGTCGTTTAAAACAAAATGTTATTCGTAACCGCTCGTAGCGCTCGTAGCAAGGGTGCTACTGACCGTCGCCTTGTCGTAGCAAATTCATTGTTCTCTTGTTTCCTTTATGCGTATTGTACGAAAGTAGAAAACATTTCGTGAGTTTAACTTCTTTCCTCCTTTGTGTTCCAAATTTAAAAAGGTATAGCTTTTTTAACAACGAAACCCAAGAGGATTGCCACTTAAGAATATATTTTTTATTGCGACAAAGTGTAATGCAAGTTACTGTGATCAAAGTTTTTATTAATTTTATTTATTTATTTATAGTCTCACGTCTGTATCCCCGAAGGGGTCGGCAGAGGTGTAAATATTACACCCACATTTCGCCATGAATTTTTAGGTCAATGTTTAGTAAATGATATTAAAATGTTTTTCCTTCATTTTGTCTTTGTTGTGAATAACATCACACCGTCTGGAATATACCTACTTGTTAAAAAGCCACTTATGTTTAATATAATTTTCAAACTATCGCTCATAGAAGGAATTTTCAGAATATCACACAGATATAAATAAGTACATATAAACGTACATGTTAGATCAGCAAAATTCACAATTCAACACATCCAATTTGAAATTTTCTTTCATACAATCGTCTGAGTGTGCATGCACTATGTCATACATCATTACATACGAGTTGGGAATGCATGAGAGTAGTGTTAGAGCATTACTTTCTAAACACATCGGTACTTACAGTCGCGTCGATAAATGAACCTTTATTACTAGAATACTTAACTTAAGCAAAGACAAAGCAACTACTCGCCTACAATATAAAAATATTTCACTTAACACACAACACCTCATTCATAAAAACAAACGCAAATTCCGTTTCCAAATTAACTTTCATACAATCTAAGCGTGCATGGCTAGTGTTGAGCCATACTGTCCAAACACACCGATACTTAGAGTGGGCAAACGAGGCGTACTAATCCCCGCACTGGCGACACGGCGAACGCTCCGAGCGCAAGAGATACGCAGATTACACTGGAACCGGTTTAGTGATCGTACCGATGCGTTCCGGTACCTACCGGTTATAGACGTAGGGTGACAGTGAGTTAGGTTTTTATAGGACAAATGTGTTCTTGGGCGCCTGATAGTAAGTGGTTACCGCCGCCTATGCTTATCTGACTGATTGTTGCGCTTTCCGCACTAAAGTCGTGAACCAGAATGTAATATCACGTTAAGTCCGTTAGTTTCCAATTAGAATAAATTGTCATGATTTCCAGGTGAACCTTAAGCTGAACTGGTTTTTCATGCCTACTTATAATTGTTTTAGTTTTTTATTTGAAATACCCAGTAAAAGTGCTTCTTTTCATTATTCTCTATTCTGTGGGCAAAAATTTACAAAAATATTGCTAATTGTTTTCAATTAGTCCTACTGCTTAGTAAGTACAACAATCATTGTTGGTTCCATATGAAAAAACTTGGGACCGTTGTACTAGTGCGGCGAGTAGCGCAGAGCATTTTCCACTGTTAGAGGATTATACTTTACATTGTGCAAAATCAATACAATAGGTAATTTGTGCGCCAACCCCTTTATTTTAAAATTGCAGATTGTCACTATAATTATTTTCTAGCCTATGCATAATTAATACCAGCGGGAGACGATAATGAAACATTTTTCAAAACATCTTGGTCACACTACTCAGAACTGTTATGTTCGATTCTCCAATGAAAAAGGACAGTATTAAGTGAGATCTTTTGCTTTTCAAAAGCCTTTCTGTTACTGCCGGACGCTTTTAATGATTTCCACTAGACTACGTGGCAAAGTGCTTTCCATTTACGGCTGTTTTTTGTCTAGAATCAATAAATTTTATGCTCATTTTTATATAATTGGCACCTTGTTGTTGAAGTGGCATTTTGGTAGCACTTTATGGGGTTTTATAAATGGAATGCTTTTGATAGAGGCCCACATATTGGTAACCTATCATGAGGCTGGAAATCAGATTTTCTTAAAAATTGTTACGGCGGTAGTGAAATTAAGATGCATTCACCTCTAGGGGAAGGTGATTCCTATTAAGATATCAGATCATCATGTTTTTTTAAGTCACATAAATCTAACGGAGCTTTCAAATTAGACGGTAAGTGTTGTATTGCTGCACCGCTCGGGTATCGACACAGGGGCCATAATGCTTTTGTTTGGTCATACATCATTTTACCAAACGGACAATATAACCTGCCAAAGAAAAGAATATTGTTTACGCAGTAAGGCCAGACTTGTAATAATTGACGTAGTAAGGCCAGACTTGTAAAAAATATAAAGGAATTGAGAACCTCCTCCTTTTTTTTAAGTCCATGACAAAAAAAAGGAACAGAGTGAATCATCAAAACTGTACGAGAGTATTGCTACTATCCGCCCGTAGGACATGTATACTACTAACACACGATCGATTTGCATTTATAAACAAACAGAATCCGAACGACAAACTGCAACAGCTGTCCAGTAACAGTAGAGTAAGATTGCAGGGCCGCCAGACCTTACTTATTTTCTCAGAAACGAAATGTATAGAATAATATAGTGCTAGTATGTGCTATGAGTATACGCTTACTTGCTAGCTTGGATCAACGGCCAATTTTTAGGTATGAGGTGCTAAAGGTCCTCGGGAACAAAATCCATACATTTTCTAACCTAGCGGTCTCTACCAATCGCGAAATATCGATTATTATTTTGGAAATTTTAAAGAGTCTGGTAAAGATTATCGCCGCCAAAATAAGTCCGGCAGTATTATATATGAATTTTTAATATTTTTATTTTTTTTATAAAAGACAACTCCCGCACTAGGACTAAATCCTGTGTCGCGGGGACTTTACAAACATACAACTAACGGACACAATTAAGACCCATATTCATAATATTTGCAAAAATCAGCACCGAGAATTTAAGAAAATTTTGTACTATTTTTACCTACATTTAGCACCTCATACCAGAAAATTGGCCGTTGATCCAAGCTAGCAAGTATGTGTACACACATAGCACATACTATTACTAACACTACATTATTCTATACATTTCGGTTCTGAGAACATAAGTAAGGTCTGGCGGCCCTGGGATGACTAGATAAACATGTGTGTATGTGGTAGTATATTATATTATTATTACTGTATTTACTAACCACAACCATATCTCCATAACAAGTCAGTCAAAGGCTTTGTTACAACTGCTATACAATAGCGGTTAACAGAAATGGACGCACATATCTATAGCCGTCTATATCCATCTACATAAAGGGCAAGTGTATCTATGTCTATCTATATGTACAGCGGAGTAGACAATGGCGTAGCAAGAGGTGCACGCAACGGTCTGTTACTGTTTTATAGAGAGTTTATCAGAGCGTTGTCTTCGAATAAACGGCGTTATAGAAAATTGTGGTCATTATAATATGATGTTGGATGCTAGATAAAAAATACACCAAAGGGAGTAATTAATTCTTAAATATCTTTTGGCGAATATTCAAACAACGTTATTGTGACAACGAAAAGTTTGTTATAAGATTTAATTTAAGAATTTTTAAGCACATATTTACCTAAAGAAATGTCTCATACCTAAGTCTTCTTTGATGGGATTAATGTCTTCAATGATTAATGTTATCATACCAAAGCAATCTCGCCTCTTTCCTAACCATTTTAAAAACAAGCAGGACCCTCTGATTTAAAATAGTTTGAATATTTAAGGCGAAATTGTATTTGTAATATTAAAGTAAATCATCCAACTATTATTATAAACGTAAAATGTCAGAAGTAATTTCGATGAAATTGATCATTAATATGGTTTATGCATCAGAATATCACATGGGCTTTTTATCGCGATAATCGACATCCAAGTAGACAGAGCAGCTGATAGAATCTAGTGATACATAAAATATCATACAACAACAATTTAACCACCCATTTTTGAACATCACCAAACTAACCATCATGAAATTTCGTTCTACTGTGGCGAGCAGCCTTTAGTCTCTCACCAATTACTTTTTACCACCTCTGCAAAAGCTTGCATAGCAAATGCCTACATCCGCATATTTCACAAAACTTCAACAAACGACTACACACCACATAAAAACGACTAAATAGTCGAATTTAATTAACAAGCGAGACAGCGACCGGGGTGGGAGCCAAACATTAACGATATTGTGTGCCGGCAGACGCATAAAGAACGATGAAAAGCGGATTTTCTTTATTACCGACCTCTGTACTGTACTTACTATACGTATTTGGTAACTGGTACTAACACTATGCGAACAAATTTTGGTGTTACTTTGTTTGTAACGTTTTCTCGCGTAACCTGCCGATCAGCATGATTTTTTTATGTAATAAGTAAGTATACTATGCTGTAGGGATATGTATTTAGCAACTAATCCTATATATAATAAAATTAGTAGTGACCCTATTCAAATTCTTGAAATTCAAACTTATTTATTCATATAGGTTACAAAAGCAACACTTAGGAACGTCATTTTTTGTTCGAAAATTTAGTACTTCGCCAATGATCCAATGTCACCATTGAAAGTAAAGGATCCAGAATGTTTGCCTTGGAGGATTTATTTTGGGTTAGGCGGGACTTGAATAGTGTATGAAGGTTTAATTCAGGGAGACACTGAAATGTAATTTGGCTTTAGAAAACTGATAACCTTCCTGTCACTGTTGTCGCTTTGAGGTTTATAAATCACAACATAACGAGTAGCTAAGTATGAAATACGCAAAATAACGTAGATATTTCATACTACATTTCTATAGGTAATACTAATTCTATTATATTATATTTAGGTATTTCATACAAAATAAAAAAATACATATTCCAAATTCCAAATGTCATTCCAAACTACTTAAATGCCTGATGCGTAAAGAACAAGAATCCCTTCTTCTGAATTCAGTTTTAGAACCTATACTTGTCAAGTAAAGTGTACAGAGTGCATTCAAGTACTTAACCTAAAACACCAAACACTAAATCACACAGCAACTGAACTGGAAACTATTGACCAACAGAAAGTAATAAACTAAGTCCTAAGCTCACTGTTTAACTAACTAACAACAACAACAGCGCTTAAGCCCACCCCTAGCATTGACTCAGCAAAAATGAAACTACCGTTGCAAATAACGTTATAACTATTATATAACGTTAACTATAATATAGTTGCAGTTTCGTTGTTCATTGGGTCGGCAAAACTGTGTCCCTAGATTACTGGGTTAGCTTATTTTAGTATAATAAACTCGTTTTAAATCGTTCACTGCGTTAGTTTAGAACAGAAACATGGAGTCCGGATTAAGTGATATGTAACAAGGAAAAGTCGAGATGGATTAAGGAAAAGTTTATAGACTAATTTACGAGGGATTTAGTTTCGGACAAATTATAGCTTTTTCTCATTCTTCGTAACAAAGAGATTCGTGCCACATTACAAAAATAATGAATAGTTAAATTATGAAAAAATATATGAAGAATTATGAAAACATTTATTGTATCAAATAAAGGAGTTAGTTACATTTATTTTTGTTTCTATCGTTTTTACGTACAAGGAGCTAAGTGTTAATCACATCTGTAAATGTAATGTTAGTTGTGTGTATGGTGTATCACAAATGTCACAATAAATAATAATATCAGGTCAGCATATAAACGCTGCTTTCTTCTGGGCACGGGTCACTTCACTTCACATCACTTAAGGGTAGTTCAACACTCTGGCCAAATGTGGCTTGGCAGACTTCACATTTCTTACGAGAACAGGGAGTTAAATCTCAGACTTACAGGTTTCCTTACGATGAATTCCTTTACTGATTAACGCTTGTTAATCGATAGCGACAATTTTATTACGCACATAGTTTCAGTCAAGTCAATGGTGCTTGCTGTGGGTTTGAACCCGACATTCTCTATGGCAGTGTGTTGGACTTCCTCTAAGCTATAGCTGCAATTTCGTAGGCCTGTGTGTGTTGTATTTATAACTTAAAAATCTGGTAACGCACTTGCGACTCCTCCGGTATTGCGGATGTCATTGGGCGGCGGTAATCTGATTTGTCTGCTCATTTGCCTAAGTGGCAAAATCATAAAAAAATATTGTATTTGTAGTTTACGTAGGTTGTTGCTTTAAGTATTAGGTGCCTATATTTATCTAAATGTAACATTTTTTGTCAGTGTACGTCACAACGAAAAAGGAATAAATTAAGACAGAGACTGTTGTTGATGTTGTTGTAAAATAATTTGTTACAAATGGATTACATGAATTATCAATTCTGTGGTACGTAGGTAGGCAGCTAGATTTATTAAGCATTCGACCTAGCTATAATAATTTAGAATCATTATAGGTCGTTCATCGCTATAGTGGGTGTCGGCAGGGCACATAGCTAGAAGATGGCTGTTGGCATTTAACGATTCTGGAGTGGCGACCACGCACCTGACCTTCCGCAAGGCGGACAACGATCTTCTTGGGATCCCGGGAAGCGGATAGATGCGTACGGCTTGAGATCGGTCTAAGTGGAGAGCCTTGGGAAGGCCTATGTCCAGCAGTGGACGTCTACCAGCAGATACGATGACGATGATTGGAGGTAGGAACTTCGTTCTTGCTCTTGTTCAAAATCATGCTCTTGTCCACTTCTAAAGCGTATAGGTATTGGCAAGAGGTTACTGCTTAGTTTTTGAGAGCTAAACAAAAAAGGGAAGAAATATGCCTAGTAGGTATGACTTTAGCTACATTTTTTTTATGGTCATAGGCGGCAAACGAGCAGACGGATTGCCTGATGGTAAGCAATTACCGCCGCCCATGGACACAAGCAACACCACGGGAGTCACAAGTGCGTTGCCGCCCCTTGGGGTTTTGAAAAGGGATAGGATGCGGAGTGGGATCAGGGAAAAGGGATAGGGGATAGGGCCTCCGGCACTCTCACTGCACCGAACGAAACGCAACAGTTTAGGTACTGTTACTTTACGTCGATTTTCTGTGAGAGGCCATTCATGCTGAAATCAGCAAGGCTCTACTACCTTTATACATAAGTCTCACAACTCATCATTCGCTGCGAAACTAATCCATTTTCAACAACTGCGCATTAAAGCTACTGTAGTAACTCCTCCGGTCCTACGCAAATAAGTTTGTCGCATGAAATTATCCTTCACCCCTAAAATCAGCGCTGTGTTTAGTAGCTGTTTTTGTACAACGTGATGACATGAAAAATTTACAGACAAGGGAGATTGGAAAAAGAGGGCCTTGGGCCTCCGACACTCCCAAAAGCTAGACCAGCCCTGTATACAAACCCTTCATTACCATTTAAAGTGGTGCAAACGATCGCAATGCGATAAGAGATTATGCAAATTCGGATCAAATTGTTAGTGGCCAGAGATTTGTCCGACTAATCCTACGTACTGAGGGTATCTTTCAATGTTTTTACATTTTTAATGAAGGCTTTTATATTTTTTTATATAATAAAACTGTTTGTGGTTTAATTTATTTTAAGTGGCAACATTTGTTTTGGTTTTAATTATTTTGTTTGTACCGAAATTGACATTGCTTTTCTATTGGCGATGCTAAGATTCAAACTAGCGACTCTAGCGGCGAAATTTAGAAGTCATCCATGGACGACTCTTTCACAGATCAGTACTACTTTTGACAGCTCTCAATACATTTACCACCATAACATCGAAGCAAATTTGTGTTGAAAGCAGTCAAAAGTGTCGTACCAAGGCAACTTCAAATTTCGCCGCTAGAGGCGTGCGGATAATCTTTGCATCGCCAATTGTCGAAACATCAAATATTTGATTGGCTACGTCGTGGATTTGAACCCAATACAGTATACAGGGTGTCACAAGACCCATCACCAACCCGAAGTCTACTCGTTGTGGACATCATGCCAAATCATAGTTACCAAAAATAATACCTGGGAAACGATTTTTTTTTAGCTTTTTGCATTTTTTAAACCGCAATTAAAAGCGCGCGCGTGCAATCACCGAAATACCTACTTATCCATGGGGTCATAGGGCATCTAAACAACATATTGGCGGGGTAAATATATCGATTATGTACCTAATTAGAAAATATCCATACTAACTTTGAGCCTCAATATCTTCTGAACCAGTACTTTCCCAGGTATGGTGCCGAAGTAAAAAATGTTCGTAGTGATTGGTACAACATGGGATTTCAGTTTTCAATAAGGGTCTTTTTACACCCTGTATAATAGTTATAGTTGGTATATCATCTATGCCCAATACCTTCTGCATAGCAGTCTGTTGGTATCTCCACTAGGCTATCGCTGCCAATTACGACGTCTATTAGCACAAATTATCAACATTTTACTTATATATTTTTATGCGATAGGATGCAAACGAGCAAATGATGATGTTCGCCTGATTGTAAAAGCGCTGTCCATAGGAGGCGGTAATCGCAACACCGTAAGAGTCACGAGTGTATTGCCGACCTGGATGTGAATGAAAAGGAATAGGAGATGGAGCAGGACAAGGGAGATTGGAAAAAGAGGGCCTTGGGCCTCCAACACTCCCAAAAGCTACACCAGCCCTGTATACAAACTTTTCACTATGAGAACAGTAGGTAAGGACATCCGCTAACATGCTGGCCAAGTGCGGGTTGGCAAACTTCACATTGTAACGTTATGGTGTTTGTGGACACCTATATGCCTATAGAGTTACGTAGTAGGTATGTGTACTGGAGAGATAAATTAAATAGTTATTGTTCGTTACAAAATATATTTACTAGGAAGCGTTACACAATAGAAACCCGGTAGCTAGAGGTAAGAGCTAAGACTCGGGGCAGGGTAGGCTGGCAGGCTGACGAGGCTTCGGTGCTCCAGCAGAAAAGCGGCACTTATCTTCAGCGGTGGTGTCCGGGATCCGAAAAAGGTCCGCTGTTCCCGTCGTACCTGAATATATACTCGACGGCGTGCGTGGATGTGTGCGTCGATTAGGTGGGCAGCGCTGTAGTGTGCATCGCTCGATGCGACGTCACAACATTCACGTCTTTTAAGAACATTTTGGAGAACTCTCTAACATGCAGTTATTATATCACTCTCCTGAACAAATTCGAATTTAAAAAATGAACAGGTAGGTGCAGCGCACAGTGCGGTACAGCGACATGTAAGTAGGTAAATACGAAATTAATACTCCCGAATCGCATAATCTAGACATAAAGTTTGAATGCAATGTAGGATAATGTGTATTAGTTGTATTGTGAATTGTATACCTAACTGTTTGTATTGTATTTTTTGTATTGTGCGTTGTATTTGGTGTGTCAATAAATGATTTACTTACTTACTTACCTAGGTACCTATTAAGCAACTCTGGCAACACTCCAATCTAATTTACACTCAGTAATTAAAACACAGTCGTGTCTACTGTAAATAAATGCACCCCTTTCTAACAAGACCGTTACAATATTTTAATTCGATTGCATTTGGTTTTATCAAAAGTAAGTACCTAGGACATTGCAAGTCCAATAAGTGAAAATCGCAGACTGATATTTTTCACCCTACTCGTAATTTAAGTGTTCAATTGCCGATATGAACATTTATTATTTGAACTGTAAACTATGTGTCAGGTCACAAAACCCGGGGACCCAGTCCAAGTTTGCACTCGAATGGATCGGATTCGAGTCGTTCGTCTGTTCGACACATTTGTCTGCACACTTTATGGAAAAATATAGCTCCCTTAGAAGTTCGTTTCGAATCGATGTAGTCGAGTGCAAATTCGGACTAGGCGCCCCAGAAAGGCGAACACAATAGAAATAGAGAGCTAATAGTGCAGGGCTACGTAGAGGGCAAAAGGTCGAAAAGTAGTTAGCCCATTCGATGGACAGACCTTATAAAGTCAGCTGTTAACGCAAACTACCAACAACATCTAGGTATTCTTGAAGCGCAGCGAACTGGTAGAAATGGAGGTTTATTGCCAGACAAGCGCTTCAGGTCAAGAAGATCGAAGAATGACTGTCCAATACGCGTAGGTATCCTCAAGCTTGCTCGCTATCAAAGTAACCACGATTGTCAAGAGTGTACGATTAAGAAGACAAGGATCAGGTTATTAATCTGAGATTTACTGCACGGTTCGCGTAGTAGTTTAAGCGGCCACCTCAACGCTTGAAACTGCGCTGAATGTTGTGGGTTCGATCCCCACACGAAACAACACTTTGTGTGATTCCTAAAATGGTTGTTTGATTCCGGGTGTTCATTGTGTCCGTTAGTTGTATGTTTGTCCTCAGGGACACAGGATTAAGACCTAGTGCGAGAGTTGTCTTTATTTATAAAATATAATCAATTTGATTGGAATTGATCAGCCTACGACGAGCTCTATATCACCGACTTTATCGACTTTATATGTGCGAATTGAGGCATCTTAGAGCAGAATCCTTCACCACACGGAGAGAACTAGGTATAAGATACGGATAGCTTGTATCAACTAACAAGGTAACATAGTCGGCCAGCCTCGGTGAGGACCGGTGACTAACCGGTAAAATGCGGTTGCCGCCGTCTATAAAGCAGTTTCGTCTCAAAGTAAAGGCCCTAAAACTACGTGCTTACTCGAGTTGTAAGTGAGCTAGATTCACCTAATTAATAAACTTTAGCGCCACGTGTAAAAGAGTGAAAGTCGTAAAGTCTTGTGAGGCATTACTTTACTTTTTTGTACATGTCTAACATTGACAGGCCAAGCGAAAACGTAGCAGTGGGTTTCTAAATGTTCAATACTGAGCAATTGTTTTAACTTGGTTCGTCAAAATCAGCCTTGTTTATAATCTGTCCCACTGCTGGGCATGGCCCAACACGTGTTAGCAGACTTCACGTCTTTCAACTATCAGACAGGTTTCTTCATGACGTTTTACTTCATCGCTTCACAGCATAATTAACAATATAATATGCACTTAATTCAATAAATCATTGGTTTTCGCCTAGGAAATGTGCTTGAAATAAAATTCTTGTAGGTATAACATAAAATATACATTAGCAACATTTTATATATTTCTAAAATGTATTGTCTGTAGTAAAATCATTTCAGATCTCGAATTAAATTCGACTATTTTACGCGTTGCGATAAATCTCTCTAACTAAAATAAATTTAGTTGCCAAAGCATAGAGTACAAAATACACACAATTTATTTTTAAAAAAATCATAATGGCGACTAATAAATAATTTTTAAAATATACAAAACCACTACAGTCATTTCGTTTGAAAAGTTTTTACAATAATATAAACAAAAACATTTTATTGAGTAAATAGATACTTCCTACGGTTTCAACAACAATTAGCAAAAACTGTGTATGTCTCATAAATTTAAAAATACATCGTGCATATGTATAACATTAAAAATAATATTAAAAAATAATATAGCTTGTTTTATTGGTCTAATTATTTTTCTCCTCGCCGGGTGCGCCAACTAAGAACTAACGAGCTCGCACGCGAATGGCCATGTTGCGTACTAGTCTCTTCTTATCGTCTAGAGATGGCATTAAATCCAATAATATGTCTTGCTTGAAAGGCAAAAGCAGTGAAGTGCGGAATGTATTCGCTATCAGCTATGTGATAGAGACATTCTAAACTTTTTATTCTGACGTCCTGAAATTTAAGAATAGATGTATTTTAATATTATAATAGGGTAGTTTCCAGGGTCAAAATAATTACATTTTATTTAGTCCGTATTTTAGATTATAAAAAAATATTGGACACGTATTTTTTCTTTTTTCGGTTAAATAAATAATAAAAAGACTGCCTCGTTGGTCTCGCGGCATAAGTGTGCGCGTGGGATCGGGAGGTCCCGGGTTCGATTCCTGGGTCGGGCAGTGTTATTGGGTTTTTCTGTCACGAAATTCTCAGTAGCAGCACGGAGTCTAGAAATGTGCCCGGTACGGCAATAGGCTCGCCCCTTATTACGTGGGACTAAAGTATATCTGGCGAAAAGTGGGTGTAGAAATACATCTCTGCCTACCCCTTTGGGGATAAAAGGCGTGACGATATGTATGTATGCAAAAAATAACAAAGATATAGCCCATTAAAGTTACGTGTGACGTCACCTAGTGCGAAGAAATGCAGCACGGCGTGACGTTATACGTAACTTTAATGAGGTATATCTTGGTCATTTTTGGTTTAATTTACAAATAAAAAAATACGTATCGCTTATTTTTGAATAATCTAAAGGACGGATTTATAATTTTTTTTTGTCAACTAGCCTATTCTGATTTGTATACATATCTAGAATAAATCTGCCATAGCTGAGCATTTGCTGGAATCTGGACCAAACCACTGGATAGAATTACATCAACCACAAGTCTTATCCACCGAGCGCCACCATTACTCCAGGATAGTACGTGAAGCGGTTGAAATCAAAAAACATAAAAACTTCAACCGGGAGGACGGATACAGACTATCGACCACTTGGAACCCAGTTATCAACAAATGCAAACAACGCCGCAGTAACGTGAAAAGGACCTTTCTAGTGTGTGCTGTTACGTTATCCCTACTAGGGGGTGTCTAAATGAGAAGCGTGGTTAAATGTTACAATAAAAATTGATTTAATTGCCAAATAAATTTTATACATCAATTAGCAAGCGTTACTTAAATGAAAAAGATTACGATTTATGTGATATTTAGAAAAATTAACACAGGGTAGTTCGGCGAGGGGTGAGGTTTGTGTGGAGAATCCAGCTGCCGATGGTCCAGGATAGTTGGTCAACTTAACTCCGAGCTGTAGTCGCCGCAGAAAGGGAAGCGCGAAGCCAACGCGTCCGCTTATATAGAGGCTCGCAGTGCGGTGGGGACGGAACATGCAGGCAGCCGGGAGGCGGTGTCGTCCCGACGTCACAGCGACGTCACAACAACTCATCAGTGTGTAGACGTCATAAGTGTAGTTTGTCGAAGTACCGACAGTGCGGATAGAACTAAAAATATCAAAAATACAAAACAAGTGAGGGTAGCTGCCGAAACCCGCGCTTCACAAGGACGGCGCTGAGCTGACATCAGTCCCTCCACGACCACAACCGTTGCAAGCCGGTAGAAACGTAGGAGAATAACAGAGGTATTTATGCCTTGAAATAAATAAATGGGTGCATAGGGTTCCCACCAAGAACTTAGGGTCCCAAGCCAACCTCACCTGCAAGTGGTGCACCTGACGATCAACGGACGAGGCTCTGGCAAACAAAATGTCCCAATAAGCGGCAATAGGCTCGCCACCTATTACGTGGAATCAAAACACTGGCGAAAAGTGGGCGTTTAATATGCCTCTGCCTACCCCTTCGGGGAAACAGGCGTGAGTCTATGTATGTATGTATGTATAAATAAATTATCGCGACTAAGACCCGCTAAATAATATTGTATGAAAAATAGCAACATTTTATACATTTCTAAAATGTATTGTCTGTAGTCAAATCATTTCAGATCTCGAATTAAATTCGACTATAACGCATAATGCGATAAATCTCTCTAACTAAAATAAATTTAGTTGCCAAAGCATAGAGTACAAAAAACACACAAGTTATTAATAAAAATCTTCATAATGGCGAATATAAAAAAACCATCAACAACATTTTGCAAAAACTGTGTACGTCTCATAAATTAAAAATACATCGAGCATATAACATTAAAAATAATATAAAAAAATAATACAACTTTTTTATTGGTCTAATTATTTTTCTCTTCGCCGGGCGCGCCAACTAAGAACCAATGAGATCGCGCGCGAACGGCCATGTTGCGTACTAGTCTCTTCTTATCATCAAGAGATGGCACTAAATCCAATATCTTGCTTGAAAGGCAAAAGCAGTGAAGTGCGGAATGTATTCGCTAAGTATGTGGTTAGAGACATTCTAAGCTTTTTATTCTGACGTCCTGAAATTTAAGAATAGCTGTATTTTATTATTATAATAGGGTAATTTCCAGGGTCAAGATAATTACATTTTATTTAGTCCGTATTTTAGATTATAAAAAAATATTGGACACGTATTTTTTTCTTTTTTCGATTAAATAAAAAATAACAAAGATATAGCCCATTAAAGTTACGTGTGACGTCACCTAGTGCGAAGAAATGCAGCACGGCGTGACGTTATACGTAACTTTAATGAGCTATATCTTGGTCATTTTTGGTTTAATTTACAAATAAAAAAATACGTATCGCTTATTTTTGAATAATCTAAAGGACGGACTTATAATTTTTTTTTGTCAACTAGCCTATTATTATTAATGGGCCCAAGGCCGTGTAGTACACATTAGTATCGTGCACTACTGGTGGTTACTGACTGCCAGGTGCGCAATTATAGAATAAATCTCACGCAACCTGTTAAACTGTTTTTTATACACAACAAAAAACACTTGTTACATTCTTCGTAAAATTACTCTAGTTCTAAAGGACCAAATACGGACGGATAGATAGACATGGCCAATCGAAAATTTAGGTACGGCACCCTAAGGCTACGTCTGCACAGACAGGTGGCTTGTTTAGCGCCTAGAGCCTAGCAAGTCCCCAGGCGAATAGCTTAGTAAAACGAACGTTTGAAAATGTTTGGGACCGTCCGGGGGGCCGCACTGCGCACTTGGCGCTTAGCTAGTCGCTTAGCATCTCTCTAAGTAAACAAACGTGTTGGTTTTTTTTCACTAGGCACGAGGCATTATAGAATAAAAAAGAAGGAAATATTAATTGCATTAGTTTTTAAAAGAGAACCTCTGTGTCATCTAGCTAGTCAACTTCATATAAATACAGTCGTAACAATTTTGCAATTTTGGCAATACAGAACATTATAGGTTTATATAAAACTACAGAGCACAAAATGAG
The DNA here is from genome assembly GCA_944739405.2 of Euclidia mi. Classification (NCBI taxonomy): domain Eukaryota; kingdom Metazoa; phylum Arthropoda; class Insecta; order Lepidoptera; family Erebidae; genus Euclidia; species Euclidia mi. The sequence continues at coordinate 12,963,705 of OX123194.2, read as the reverse complement.
CGTGGAATGTGTTCTAAGTTCAAAACTCGCAGGATTAAGCAAAAAGTTCCTGTAATGTTCTAGGTGCACACTTTTCGGTGACGTAATTTTTTAACTAAGTTTGCTCTTTCAAACGAGGCAAACTTTAGTTTCGGCTGCGAAATTGGAGCATTTAAGTTTGAAAAAATGTATATTTCGGTGTATATTGATTAATGTATAAGTATGTATGAATAGAGCTATATATTTCGTATGTATTATATACTTATCCCTATTATTTATATAATTATTATTATGCCGTGTGGTTGACGGCATAGAATACAAGTGTCACCACCCCCTATCTTCCCGTGGGTGTCGTAAGAGGCGACTAAGGGATAACACGATGCAAATACCATCTTTACGTAGAGACGGAAAACTCGACATCAAACCCTGTACGACTGCCTCGTTGGTCTCTCGGCATAAGTGTGCGCGTGGGATCGTGAGGTCCCGGGTTCGATTCCTGGGTCGGGCAGTGTTATTGGGTTTTTCTGTCACGAAATTCTCAGTAGCAGCACGGAGTCTGGAAATGTGCTCGGTACGGCAATAGGCTCGCCCCTTATTACGTGGGACTAAAGTATATCTGGCGAAAAGTGGGTGTAGAAATACAGCTCTGCCTACCCCTTCGGGGATAAAAGCCGTGACGATATTTATGTATGTATGTATGTATGTAAGTTTGAAAAGTTACAGGTGAATCACCGCCAGAAATTCTGCGATTCTATTTTCATTTATCATCATTCACTTCGCAGTGTTTTGTACTTAGGCTAACGAATTTGGTTAATTAATTGTCAGTTTTTTAAATGCGCCGTCACAATTTATATTTGGATTTTTTTAGACCGAGCTCCGCAAGATTTCAACGTTCATAATTTATTTAAAAACAATTAGTTTTATACTGAAAGCTTATTTAAAATTAATTATTAGGAATTTGCAAAGATTTTTTATATTAACGGTCACTTTTTCTACAAAATTAATTTAGTTACCTTTAAAATTAATAACATTCTCTCCAAAACCTTATTAGCCACCTTCTACTTATCTCTTAACCAGCTAACGATCATAGCTTACCAAGGATTTGTTCTTGATTCGCCTCGGCCAGTTTCGCCTCGCATAAAAAATTCTTGTTTCGCTCTAGGTTTTATTCCTGTTTCGCCTCGAAAACGATATTAAACAAATATTTATTATTTTTTTCTTGTTTCGCCTCGGTTTTGCTTATTGATTCGCCTCGTGTAATGATTCACCTATTTTACAACATGTTTTGTACAGACAGCATAAAAATTATTACAAATATTTTAACTTATCTTATTTGTAAATACAAGTTGATCAATAAATTATTATAATTTGGCCAACTCAGAATCACATACATTTATAAATTAACTAAGTATACTAAAACAACTTGTAATAATATTAGTTTTAAAACTATCATTAAAAAACCTTTAAAGTGTGTGCCCGCTAGACAAGCAAGTAAAGTCATAAACTTGAAACAATGGAACAGGATCTGCGAGCCGTAACCCTTTTAGTTCAAGCCCAACGAGCTGACCAATCCCGTCACAGCATTATTACTAATAATAATAATGGTGACGAGCAATTGCCAGTTTAACATATTATTTCACATAAAATTTGTGTTTTTGGAAGTATGACGTGTTCAGTAAGAGATAGTGAGAAGTGACGTGTTTGTGATCGTGAGTGGATAAATCGTGATTCGAGAATTAAAGGGTAAGTTTTATTATATTTTTATTTGGATTGATACACTAATGTAAATATGTTTCTAATTTAAGAGACAGATCTGCAATTTACCATTATTAGAACTTTTATTATGCGGTATTAGTTAATTGAGATTTTATAAATTGCCTTATAAGCATGGCTTAGAAGCATCAGATATTTAAAAAAGCAATAGAAGTTTTAAAATAAAATAAATATTATTTTGTATTTAGTACTAATAACTTTAATTAAAAAAAAGTTATTCAAGGTACTAAAATCGTGCTAAGGAAAATAATTATAGCCAATGGAGCTTCAGGAAATAAAACGAAAATAGTTACGGTTTTATTTCTCTAAGTTCGATTAATTAGAAATAACAATCCAAGGAATATAAAAATATAGCAAATTTTTTACCGGTACAATGATGGTATTAACTTATATATATTACTTATCTATCAATCTGTATTTAATTATAATTTTGAAATATGACTCTGCCCTCCCTTATGCCCCACATTCATCTAGTTTGAGACAGTTCTTACGGCGAGTTTGATATTAGGTACTTAAAAAATTCACTCTCAATAGAGTATTATTTTTCTTACAGGCTAGCACTTACACTCTGAACTATGCAAGAATCAAACAACAGTTCCTTACCATCCACTTCTCAAATGAACTTAACTTTTATACGGTCTAAAAGAGGCAAGCCCATCCTATTACACGATGGATATGAATACTGCAAAAGGCGAGAAAACAAAAACGGATCAATATCATGGAGATGTGTAAACAGACAATGTAAAGGTGGAATCATTACAGATATTACCAAAGAAATAACTAAAATATGGGAACACAGCAGTTGCAGTGCAAATGTGGCTAGAAATGAAATTAAATTGGAACTTTTTCGCTGTAAGCAACAGGCAGCATCTTTGGACGGAAAACCCATTCCCTCCCTATTCAATAAAAGTTTAATTAATTTAAAAAACAAAGGCACAGATTTGGTGGAAGTGTTACCTACATTTTCTAATGTCAAGACAAGCCTATACAATGCTCGAAACAAGAGTCATAAAATCACTAAATCTACATTTAAAAGAGCATCTGAAGTACAAATACCAGAGACTTATAAAGAGCTTTTACTATTTGATTATGGATGCAAAAATAAGAGAATTTTGGGATTTGCTGATAAGGATATCGGAAACCTTGTCCAAAATGTAAAACATTATCTAGGGGACGGTACATTCAAATGTGTCATAAAACCGTTCAAACAGTTATATGTGATTTATAGAGACATCGGCAGTACAATGGAGAAAATTCATGTGGTGCCATTAATTTGTATATTACTTATGGATAAAAAGGAATCGACATATACAACGATGTTTGAACTTATTAAATCTCAAGTTCCTAATTGCGATCCGATCACGTTTAGATCTGACTTCGAAAAAGCAACCATAAACGGTTTGCATAATATATTTCCTACCACGGTATCCAAGGGTTGTTACTTTCATTTTTCCAAGGCATTGTGGAAGAAAGCCAAGGCACTTGAATTAAATAAGAAGAAAATATACAGAAAGCACATCGCTCTATGTTCTGCTTTAGCTTTATTACCACCGCAATATAAATCTGATGGCTGGTTATACATCATGGAAGATTGTCCAAAAAATGAGCATATTGAAAAGTTTAATGATTATTTTATATCATCCTGGCTTGACAACAATTATATGCAGGGGAAATGGGACTTCTATGAGGATCTATATAGAACAAACAATCCAGCAGAAGGCTCTAATGCCAGACTGAATAGAACTATAGCAAGTAAATTAAATATCATTAGTTTTTTAAAAGCAATAAAATATGATGCTGACATCAGCCGAATTAATTTCCTAGGCCAAGGTAAAGCACGTCGTCCTGATGACATGGCTTTAGATAAAATTATAAACGATTCTATAAAAGCCATGTTGGAAGCTCGAATTACTCTGGGTCATTGTTTAGAAAAAATATGACCTTTTGTTTTTTAATTGATAAAGTTTATGTGCCATAATTTATTTTTGTTGTTTAATTCAATAGGTAAAAGTGAGAAAAATTTTCTTAAATTAAAAAAATAATAATAACAAATTTTATGTGTCCATTATAGCTCTAAAGTAGTATTTATTTTAAAATTTTATTTGCTGTTTACATGTCTATACTTACTATGATAGGGATGTTATTTTTTACATTTTTATTAGGTACATTTTTTTAATTTTTAATATGAATGTGTCATATTTTATTGTTGTTGATTAATTTTTAGGTATAAGTAAGCAAAAAATTAAAATATTTGTCTAAAATTTTCTTTTATATTTTGTTTATTATTGTAAAAGGCTGTTGATGTCAATTATTGTAACTTATCTGTGATTCTGATTGTGATTTGGTATAAAAATCTTTGAAACTTAAAAAAATAGCTTTATAATTATTGTGACTCATAATCTGTGATTCTTATTATGATTAGGTAAGTAAACATTTTATTTGCTTGTTATTTAGCGGTCTATACTATGATGATATTTTAAATTGTTAGTAAAAGATCTATACCAATGTAGGAAATGATCCTTCTTTTATATTTTAAACTTCATAATCAATGCAACTGACTGTGATTTGAATTGTGATTATTAATAAATACTCATTTAATGATGATTATAGAATTTTATTTATACATCCAATCTTAACATTTATCTGCCGCTCCCTCCACCTTCATCTCGATACAGGATCATAGATTCCAGATTATATTACTACTACGTTTATGGTATGTTTCCCGAGTACAGTTTTATCGTTCTTCTTTTGAGACAGGCATCTCAGGCTGTGACGCAAGATCCAAGACCATATCCTGTAACAGATCTATGATTTCCTTCGATTCCATCGTTTACCCTGGGGTAAGCTATAGTTCTTATATTATCTACTATACCACCTGTGCGCAATTAGTGGAGACCTGAGCGAAGTATCTACATACATACATAATATAAAAACATATACATATAACATTACATGTTTATTTTTATGTATGACGTACTATATTTATTTATTTTATCATAGCATAATAATTATGTGACAGCGGAACAATAAAACCTTCTATCTAATCTTTATTCCGCATTCCACACAGGTCTCAACTTATCACGCACAGGTAGTTGCAAATTGCTGTAATTTTAATTTTTTTTCTGACTCTACTAAAGCAACGTTTTATAAACCGACGCGAAACAAGAATGAAAAATAAACCGAGGCGAAACAATAAATTTTAGGAATGCGAGGCGAAACACCGAGGCGAAACAGGAACAAATCTTACCAAGTCTGAGCTCTATTACACCATTTTTTATCAACTACGTTCAGGTAGTAGTTTTGCATTCAAAAGTAACAAACATGAAGTAAGACATTATAGTTTATGTAAAAGTAACTTACCGTACAAAACTAAAAAAATAATGTTCAAAAGACGAACAGTTGACTTCCTTTTCAGTATGATAATAAAATTACTCTTATGTGCCACTTTAACTAAGTAGCATATCAATCCGACCAGTCCACGCTAATTATTTTCTATACAAGAAAAACAAATTAAAAATCAAATCGAATATTCAAAAAGCAATATCTAGCCTATTAAAACCATATTAAAACATAAGCTCTGACACAGACAGTGGAACAAAAAAATCCGATAACAAAGCCTACAGGCTAATTTAACCGAAATTACATACTAGCATTATATTCATCAAACAACAAAGAATACGAAATATTATCTGAGCTTCTTATTTGTTGTTCTATAAAATGTATGACGGGGGACTGAATTTAATGAAAACACTCAAGCATTAGCCCTCTGATCTCCCTTTGTGAGGGATATTAAAAATAAGTTTTTTCTCTTTGGTGTGTTTAAATTTTTAAGTGGAAATGTTTGGCCATTTGCTTATAATGCTGCATGAAAAAGTAAGATACTTAATTTGAAAAAAGAATTCGTTTTATTTATTTATTTATTAATTTATTTATGTTATGGAAAACTTACAGCTACATACAGCGTATAACAACAACATGATAGGTAACGGTAAGCCAATTACAAGTTTTCACTTATAGAAGTATGCTTAATATAATACAAAAAGTAACCGTGTACACGTACACACACACAAACTGCTTTCTATTAAAATAGTAAGAAATAATCTATCTCTAATCCTAATCACAGAGAGCGTTCAACCTATAAAGTCGAAAACTCTGTATGACTTAAATCAGAGATAAAGTAAATGTTAAATTTGACCTGAAAAACGATTCAGTTAAGCACTTCCTTACTCGCGTTACACAACTAGAAAATGGGTCTATATCATGAGTTTTACATATTTTGTTTATGAGCCTGCTTACTCGCACCAAATAGCTATTTTGCCTATAGTTAGAAGAGGCTCGAGGTACATTTATGGGAGGATTAAAACGCACTGCCTTACTGGACACATTAAATCCAATTTTAAACAGGAGCTCAGGACTATCAATTTCGTTCTGTATACTTTTAAGTAAGAATATAATATCAGCGATATCACGACGTTCTTTAAGAGGTAGAAGATGATGGTTTTTACATATACTAATATAATTATTTGAATGAAACGGATTTTTTTGACGATAACATAGGAATTTTACAAATCTTTTCTGGATGTTTTCAATACGGTTGATGTATGTGGCATAGCGAGGATTCCAAACCTGGGATCCGTACTCCAAAATACTGCGTACATAAGTGCAATATAATATTTTAATTGTTTTTAAATGAGTAAAACATTTAGACATGCGCATCACGAAGCCAAGAGACTTGTAGGCTTTTCTGACTATTGAATCTATGTTATCATCAAATGTTAGCTTGGAATCGTGATGTACACCCAGATCCCTAGCATTATTGTCTCTAGACAAGAGCTGGCCACCCAGCAAGTACTCGGTTTTAAGAATGGCCCGTTTCCTTGTGTAAGTTATTACGAAGCACTTGGAGGAGTTAAAGTCGAGCATATTATTGAGACAATACTTCTCTAACCGTGCCAGGTCATTCTGTAGTGCCGCTCTGTCGGAATCTGATGATATACTGGCATAAATTTTCATATTATCTGCAAAAGATAATACATTCGATGAGTGGAAGCAATCTCCGATGTCATTTATGAAAATGGTAAACAACAGAGGACCTAGCAAAGAGCCTTGAGGTATACCGCTAGGAATAAGAACCCAGCTAGATGTGTAATTATTCAAGACAACAGCCTGTGATCGATTCTCAACATATGATGCGAACCATCGTAAGAGATCACCATGGATGCCTATATGTTCCAGCTTTTTAATAAGAATCTGGTGATCTATTCGGTCAAATGCCTTACTGTAGTCGGTGTATACTACACCCACCTGATGACCGTTGTCCATGGCAGTCGTCAAAAAGTCATTAAATAATACCAAGTTACTGAAGGTAGATCTACCTTTCAGAAACCCATGTTGGGTAGAGCTGAATGACCCTCTAAGAAAATTGTGCACTTGAATATATATCAGTCTCTCAAAAACTTTTGAGATGATACAGAGCTTAGATATGGGTCTATAATTGGTGACCTCTGTCTTAGACCCCTTTTTGTGGATAGGCGTGATAAACGCCGATTTCCATATTTTGGGCACCTCAGAGAGAGCTAATGATTTTACAAATAGCTTGCATATAGGATTGGCAATGGTTGACGCACACTGGATAAGAAGTTGAGCTGGTATACCATCAGGTCCTGGTGCCTTGGTGGTATCCAATGATCTGAGAAGTTGAACAACGTCGTTTTCAGAAATAAATATACTACATAAAGTAGATAATGACAACAAAGGTTCTGAATCACGATGGGAGGAAGGCAAACTGCTGCATGATATAGCAGAAGATGACTTTAAAAAGTTCGATTGAAAGTAATCGGAGAATGCCTCGCAAATAGAATCACCAGATGTCAGTGTAACATTTTTAAATTTTAGAGCACTCGGGATGCCATTGGCACTGCTTCGATTCTTCACAAAGGCCCAGAAATATTTTTGGTTAATTTTAATTGAATTTTCCACATGTTGGAGATAATTTTTATAACTGTAACGTAAAAAGGACCTTTCGAGTGTACTTTCCATTATCTTTACTCTATCACATAACAGTTTAAATGCCTGATAATCCGATAAATTGCCATAGATCTTATATTTCCTTTGGAATTTGTATTTTTCTTTTAAGTTTCTTTTAAGTTTAAATGCTATGCTTCTGACTATATGCTTCTGACTATTTTTTTTTTGTTGAAATGGGTGATTTTATTTTTCTACATTTCAATCATACAAAATAACTGATGAATATGATTTACTATTTTACTGTTGAAGGTTAACAAAAAGATAATCACATAATTGATTTGAATTATTACAGCTACAAATATGACACAAATCATTCTTCTTTGTTTTGCTTTTAGCTGTTTTTTGCGATTCACCAAAATTTTTAAACGAACTAAAATATCTAAATATTATGTTTACGAAATTTAAGACTGCCAACACATCGTGTTCAAATTATAACCGAATTTGCCTTTACGTAAACATTTTTATTTCATAAATTCTCTTTCACGAGAGAAATAAAATACGTCCAGAAACTGAGACTAAGACTATACGAGATTTGAATTTAGAAAACATACTTTATACGAAAGTCTATTACTGAACGTTGGTAACTTCAAAGCGAGCTCTCATATATAAATTTTTCATCTGACAACATCGTCGGCGGGATTAACGACTTGCTGAATTTTGCAATCTAATTGACTGTTCTTGTAGGGCATATACTTATTATTCTTTTATGATTTTATAGTGAATATTGTGTATTATTTTCGAGAAGTTCTACGATCCACTTCAAAACAATTCAGACAAGAGCCTCTTTAGAGAATAGGCCTATTAAATATTGTTGTTTTATTCGTACTTACTAGGAATTGTCTTTTGAATTTATTTTGCTTGTTAATTTCTCGTAATGGAACACGAGGCAACGCCCGACACGATTTCAAAGTTAAGAGAATAATAATACTCTATTTTGTACCTTCTACATCAAATAGGAAAACCTGATTACGAGAAGTACGATAGTAAAAAGTTCATGACAGTGACTAAACTATTACCACTTCAGAAAAGGTACTCCACTAGAAAAAGGCGGGCTAGACGTGTAATCTTTGCTGCTCCGTTGAATAGTCGAATTTTGTAATATCTTTCATGCATCATTCAATTCATCTATCATAAGTCATTTTTATCAGAAAAAAGACCAAATCATAGACTGCAAAACACAAAAGATAAACTAGGAGCCTTATTGAATAATAGAAAGACATAGCATAATCAACTCTAAGGATATCTCGTTCACACGTTTTTTGCAATAACTAATTTCACATACTATGTAAGTGAATACTGTGTCCATTACTCAATGTATATGGTAAAACCCAATAAGTCCATGTTACCTTGTTCAACTGTGGAACCAATGTTACGTTTGGTAACAGTTCGCACAGGTATTGCCATGCTTCCTGTTTACAAAGGATATTTGTTACAGACATTGTGTCCTCAAGCAATTTGCTCGCGAAACCGTTCTGATATATGATACACAGACAGTTCTTTGTGATCGTTTTAAATTGTGATATGGATTTAAAATAAAAAAATACTGTTGGAATTTTTTTTCGTAGATGCTTTGGTCATTTAAATTATCGTTGCACCTATATCAAATTATTTGGTATTGTAAACTTGTGTCATTCATACAATAGAGTAGACTTAGAGGATCCTTATGGTCTGAGCAGGTACTCAGAGCACTTAGAGCAGCATCTTCATAATTACCACTTAGAACAGCATCTCCAAGTATTGTCCTTGTACAAGATATTCACATAAAATAGCTCATCCCTTTGGCGTTAACAAGGTGGCTTCGAAATCTTTCGCCTTGGGGTAGCTTTCTATATAGTTTTACCAGATTTGACAGAATAAAGTCCTCCTTATCGATTTCGATAACGGCGACCGAAGGCAATTCCTTTTAATTTCGAGCATGTGCTCTAATATGGCTCGCAAGTCCAAACTTAGTCTTGAAAGTCCGGTTACAAGAATGGCAGAATAACTGGCCTGCGGCATTGTAGGTATAGACATAGGAGATTTTAGGTCTATCCTTACGTATTTGGCGTTTTACGTCAAGGTCTTGGAGACGTTTCTCTTCAAAGGATTTTATCTTATTAAAGATGGTAGAGCGCCATGTCAATCTGTGTGAGGCGATTTCCTCCCAGTTTGCAGGGTTGATGCCGCAAGTGTTCAGATGCTTTTTGAACACATCTTTATATCGCAGGTATTGTCCACCACGTTTCCGTTTGCCGTCAGCTAATTCAGAATAGAATACGGCTTTGGGCAGGCGATGGTCTTCCATGCGAAACATGTGTCCACACCATCTGAGCTGGCTTTTCATAAGGAGAGCTTCCATACCATAAACTTTGGAACGACGCAGGATTTCCGTGTTGGACATGCGATCTTCTGATTTTGTTCTTAAGATGGATCTAAGACATTTAAGGTGAAATGAGTCCAACTTTCTTATATCCGATCTATATAGACACCATGTCTCTGCGCCACATAAGAGGGCCGGAAGGATTAACGCTTTATAGACGCTGATCTTTGTCTCCAGTTTCAGGTCATGGGACTTCCAAACTCGATCATTTAGTCGTCCAAAGTTAACGGCGGCGCTGGCTATGCGCGATGGTATCTCCGTAGCTAGGGTGTTATCTTGTCTGATGTGACTTCCTAAATATTTGAAGCGTGTCACTTCTTCTAGCGATTTGCCATCTAGAGTCAGTGTTGCCTTATCAGCTTCGAATCCCCGTGGTGGTTGTTTGAGGAGCTGAGTTTTGGAAGTAATCCGTGTCTTTCCTTGTGTTTTTGGCCCGGTTGAAGAGTTTTCTCAGATTGCGCCTGAGCTTCTCCAGTTTCAATCCCCCCCATTGGGTTTTACTACTCGTTTTCGGTAGTGTGGTGGGGCAGGCTTGTTGGTAGCTGCGTTGTATGCATTTTGTTAGTAAGTTAGTGTTGTATTCTATGTGTGTAGTGCTTGCGGTCATGTTGTTGAAATTTGACATGGCTATTTCCTGTTCGAGCAGGGTCTTGTATCTCGCAATGATGGTATTGCGTGGGTTGCGTTTTGGTTGTGTGACCCTCTCTTGCACTCGTATGTCATAGCAGATACGTCTGTGGTCGGCAAAGGATGGTTCGGCGGACACATGCCAGTTTGTGACAAGTTCCGCGGCCCCATCCGATGCCAGTGTAATGTCTACTATGGTTCGATATCTGAAGCTAACAAATGTGGGCTCTGAGCCTTTGTTGATTACCGTTAATGTTGTTGTGTAGATGTATTCAGTTAGCATCTCACCTCGTCTATTTGCCTCGGGGCTTCCCCACAATGGATGGTGGGCGTCAGCATCTGCCGAGAGTATTATTGGCCAGCCGTGGTCCTCACAGTGCTGCACTAGCTCGGCAAGGTCCTTCGATGGGATCTCCTCATCACCGGGCATGTAGACCGAAGCTAGTACTAGCATCTGATCATTGGGCCCTGTTCGTATTCCCACGACTGTGAGATCTCTAGAACAAAAGTTAGTCAGCAGCAATGCTGGTACCGTTCGGGGAATGTATATGCATGTTCTCGGCTTAGGAGCCGAGCTCCAGTGCAATATCTTACCTCCAATGTTGTTGAGTCCACATATGGTGTCGCCTCTAATCCACGGCTCCTGGATTAGGACTATTGTGTGGTGGTTAACCTCCAGCAGCCTGCGTAGGGTAGCCGTTGCTATTTGCTTGGGCTGGAAGTTCGTCTGTACGACTCTAGTCTGACGAAGATCCGAGAACATTGATGTCCACGGACTCCCCGTCAGACGAGTCGTGCTCGTCGTCGACGTCCGTCACAGTGATATTTGTCGCTGCGGGCGTCGTGTGTGCTCGGGCTGTGCCCGTCGTGCTAGGTTCGGCCGGTGCTGTCGCTTGTCTCTGCGTGTGCCTACTGGCGTGCGACATCTCCCCGGGCGCGGCAGCCGCCCCGCCAGCTCCTGCCCCGGCAGCGTGGAATACCACGTACACGCTGCCGGTGAAGAAGCGCCTCGATTTTCGGCACTTCCGATTCGGGGATGCCCAGAGATAGGGACAGGCCGTGTTCTTGCATGGTAGCGCTGTATAGTTGCCAAGTTTGGACAGCGTACCATGGGTTTTGGACAGCTAGGAGTTGGTGAATCTTCGGGAGGTCCAGGCTGGTCGACCTCGGCAGCCAGAGCGATGCGCGTACGCGCTTCGCGAGATCCGTCTGCCTGATGACGGTCAGCCCGGTTCCTTCGACCGGTGATTGTAGTCCCGCTACCGTCTGTTTGAGCCACGCCAGTGATTTTTCATCCTCGCACCATAATTTTAGGACACCTCCCGCTGCGAGGGGTTTGCCTCTAAAGAATGGCGCGAGTGCAGGCTCGTTGTTTGAACGAGGTGCGAAGGCTGCTTCTAGAATCCGCTCCTCTATGGAGCGTTCGAGTTGCCGTGCTTGTTCCTCCGTCAGGTCTGTAGGTGGAGTGGCAACGATGGCCACCATCAGATGCGAGTTAGTCGCATCGGCGTAGCTTATCATTGCCCTTTTGGGTGTTGCGTCCACTCCTGCACGCTTCGACGTGGCGCTTGGTGGCGTGTCGTCGTGACGGTTCCTCTTCGACGGTGTCGCCGAAGTGGGCCGTCCCGAGAGCGCCAGGTTGGTTGGTGCGTGCCGAGGTCCGCGTTTTCTAGGGCCGCGTTTGCGGCGTGGCCCGGTGGTGCCCCATGGGGTTGCCGGCTCCGCATCTCCGACTGCCGTCGGAGGGTCGCGACGGGGGTTGCCCGGTGCTGCACCGGCCGGAGCGGCGCGTGCAGCCGGCGGGAGCGAGCCCGAAGGCTCACTCTTCGCCGTCCGCGTGGCTTCCGCTTGCATCCCTGAGGTGCTGCGTCCACCACTCGCGCCGCGTCCGGCCGATTGCATCATCCTGGGCGGTTTCCTCATCACGCTGACTGGGGCCGGGTGTTCGCGCTGGTGCGTTGCACCAGCTGTTTGTTGTCTCACGAGGGGTGCGTTCGCCGATGTTGTCGGTTCGCTACCTCCAGCGGGGGGTGCGTTCGCCGATGTTGTCGGTTCGCTACCTCCCGCGGGGGGTGCGTTCGCCGATGTTGTCGGTTCGCTACCTCCCGCATGCGCTGCGTACTCACGCTGGCGTCGATGATGACGGGAGCGCTTTCCGCGGTGTTTGCCTCTACCGGTTCCGGTTGACGCGGAGCCAACGTTCGCCTCGCGGCGTTCGTCTGCTCGACGCGGTACCACCGTCCAGGAGGTGTTGGTAATATGTTTTGCACGAGGCATGGCGCTTGCCAGGTCGTGCAGGTCTAATCTGTCTCGTGAAACATTGCCCGCCCCCCAGAATACGTGGGGCAGCCTGCACCCGAGGGTGCAGGGAGGGATTCTCCAGCGTCGCGGACGCTGGTACCCTCCTGGGGTAGTTGCTTAGTGTGTGTGTGTGTGTGTGTATGTGGGTGTAGTGTGTGTTAGTGTATGTGTGCGCGTCCGTGTGAGTGATTGAAGCAGTGTGGTGAATGTATGTGTATGTGTGCATGTACGTGTGTGTAGATGAGGGCGGCTGGAGGTTTCTGTTGCGTCTGTTTCATAGGGAACCAGTCCAAAAGCGGGCGGCAACCTCGGGAAGGATAGTCCACCAGCCTTGCCTTAGGGATCTACACGACTTGCGCTCTCCCCTAAGGCCATTCGCCAAACTCTGCAACGGACGCAGGTGCAGAGAGTAGAAGTCAGTGCAGTTCGATGGTGTTAAATGAGTTGAAGTGCACGGGCCTCCGCCCAAAGAGCGAAGCAAGAAGCTTAGATTTTCTACCATCAACCGCCAGCAATTTATTCAAAAATTGTGTAGTGACAACAGCTTGGAACCTACACCATGTCAAAGATCAGAGATATGTCTTACGACCAGTCCCAATATTTGATCGATTTCGTTTAAGGTTGAATAATAAGATAAAACGAGGCAAGATATACATATATCTGTCTCTTGAAATTCTTATTTATTTTTCATAATCAAGGTTTATTAAGTTATTTTTATTATTTATGGTAGGTACTTAGGAGTAATGAAATCGTGGATTGTATCGAATATGTTGAACGAGGGATTCGTTACTGATTCGCAAAATATGAAAAAAATATTCTAATATTGAGGGAAATATTCTAATATCTTAAAAAAGTATATTTTTGCATTTGTGCCTAAGTTTCATTCATATAATTAATTATGTAAAGTGAGATTATATTTTCACACAGTTATAGAGGCATTAAATTCTGCGTTTTCATCAACAGTCACTACCCAATATAGTTGTAGAGTGCTTAGAAAATGCCAATGACCTCCAAATATTATGATTTTTCTGGGCTTGTTTGTGTAAAGTGTGTGTAAAGATTACATAATCTACGAATAGGCAAACATAAGCTATGGGTGTACTGGCAAGACAAACTAAGCACCGTGAAAACCAAGCTGGCTAGGCCAGTCTGTTAGTGGCAGATCAAAATCTGGGAGAGATGTGTGGACGGCAACAGGCTGATTGAAATATTACTAGCTTAAGCCCATGGCTTTGCCCGGTTTGGTTATCGCAGTTAAGCCTTCACCTATGTCACTCGCCGACTAAAAATCATACGTAAAAGAGGACCAATCAAGAACAGACTTTCGCATTAATAATATTAGTAGGTACATGTAGAAGTATGGATTTAACACTACCCTTATCAAACTAGCGTTATCCCCGTGACAATCTAAACTTTCACCCTGAAACCCCGATCCGTTTTCTAGGCTAAACAGATTTGACAGAATAATAGCTTTTCTATGGAGCCTGACCGTTGCCTACCCAAAGGCATAATAACTATGTATATCCAAAGCTTTAAATCAGTATCAGAGCATTTGATTGTACCCTTTCAAATTCAAATCATTTTATTATAAATCACAGGTTACAGGCACACAGTGACAAATCAAGGAAAATTATTGCAGTACAATTTTAACAATTATTTCTTACGCCATAAGAACGGCATATAAGTCAAAGTGTATACGAACGTGCGTACAGAGGATGTTACATAATTACATATAAGTACAGCTGTATTTCGCTACAGCATACAGTATAATCTTAGCATACATTTAAAAATAAGGAGGCATAAATACATGACTTCTTTAAAAGATCTCGATGGGGTCAAGGATAGACGACATTATGAGCAGCCTTGTATATAAGCTGTCCCACTATTGGCCACGGGCCTCTTCTCGTGAGACCACAGTCCCCCACGCTGACTAACTGCGAGTTGGCAGACTTCACAAGTCTAAGAAAACATTATGGAGAACTCTTAGACATGCAAGTTTACTCACAATGTGTTCCTTCACCGTTAAGCAAGTGATCATTAACAATTTAATACGCACTTATTTCGAAAAGTAATTGATGCGCGCCGTGGATTTGATCCCGAGATCCTCTGCGCTGCAGTCTGTCAGTCTCTCCACTAATATATCGCTGCTGTCATAGGATAGACAAACTATAACTTAAAGTGGACCCAAAACTTTTTAACTGCACGGTTGGCGCTTTGGTTAAAATGGCCGCCTTGCCACTTGACTCTGCGCCGATTGTTGTGGGCTTAATCTTCACAGTAGACAATACTTTGTGTGATTCATAAATTGTTATTTTTAATCTAGGTGTACCTTGAAAACTTTGGTGCGTTAGTTGTATGTTTGTAAAGTCCCCCGCGACACTGGATTTAATGGTTTAGTGCTAGTTGGAGGGGCGCCGTAAAAAAAATTGAAACGCTTTTAACATAATCGATCGCCGCAACTCAAGCTTACATCACTGGACTCTTTCAAACATTTCGTGACGTCATAATATTGCCATAAATAATTTAAAAACATTAAACGTTGAGGTAAGTCGTCCGCTACTTTTTAATATAGCAACTTCTGAGGGGAAATGAGGGTAGCTTGTATATATGACCCTATGAAGTACGACACAAGACGCCACCCCCTAACGTCAAAACTACAGGACCACTACCATGGGTCACTAAGCAATATATTTTCTCACTTTTTTATTATGTGGATGGAAAATTTCCTTCAGGAAAAGTAAGAGAGTGAAATCAGCAATTAGTTAGTTACACAATCTCGGTGACGACCATTGGAATAAAGTTCTCATCTCACCTGTCATTCATATGAGACCGTGATGCTCATTTTTCCATCAATCGAGGTATAACATTGTCAAGTTTAGATAGCAAACGCAGAAACTAAATAAAAATTATTTTTATATAAAAAAAAACCAACTTCAAAAAACACTAAGGAACTAAAAAACAAAAAATAATTGGTTTTGGAGCAAACATTTTTGGAGTCGGTGCCAAGCAAAGTATTTCTGATCTGACTATAAAACCTCTACACATTTTTATATAATTTTCGTTGTTGATAGAATAGGTAGTTTGTAATTTAGTAACTTTTTGCGTAAGGGCTTGGCACCGAATTCAAAAATATTTGCTCCAAAACCAATTATTTTTTGTTTTTTAGTTCCTTAGTGTTTTTTGAAGTTGGTTTTTTTTTATTTAAAAATAATTTTAATTTTTTGCTTTTTAGTGGTATACTAATAAAAAATAGTAATAGGTGGTACGTAGGATAGTGTAGGTGGTACATGATGGGGAGGCCTTCCTTACGTGCCTCAATTCTGAAATGTAGACCTGTACCTTTCTGGCAATTTCAAGTATTTTTTGTTTTCAACCAAATAGCCTAAACACGTTCGTTTTAGTTCCATCATCAGATCTCGGAAATCATCCAATACTAAAGACAAAACAAACGAGCCTAACCACGATGATATTGCGTTATTGTATTACAAAGATCCCATGGCCACCTTCCTGCTCCATCATGAGTTTGGTAAACATTCAGCACTAAAGTCCATGTAAAGACGAATCCAAAGAGCCCAAACTCAAAGGAATTGCGTCTTTGTATTACAAAGATGCCAGGGCCACCTTCCTGCTCCATCGTCAGACCCTGAAAAACATCCAGTACCAAAGTCCATGTAAAGACCAACAAACGACCCTAAACTCGATGATATTGGGTTACCTTCCAGCTCTATCATTAGACCATGGAAATCATCCAGCATCAAAGTCTATGTAAAGACGACTCAAACGAGCCCAAACTCGATGGGATTGCGTAATTGTATTACAAATATCCCATGGCTACCTTCCTGCTCCATCATCAGAGTTAAGTGAACATTCAGCACTAAAGTCCATGTAAAGACGAATCAAACGAGCCCAAGCTCAATGGGATTGCGTAATTGTATTACAAACATCCCATGGCAACCTTCCTGCTCCATCATCAGACCCTGCAAAACATCCAGTACCAAAGTCCATGTAAAGACGAATCAAATGACCTTAACCTCGATGAGATTGGGTTATTTTATCACAAAGATCTCTTGGTTACCTTCCAACTCTATCATCAGACCATGAAATCATCTAGCATCAAAGTATATGTCAAAAACAACTCAAACGAGCACAGACTCGACGGCATTGGGTTGTTACGGTCAAATCGCTTCAAGTGTGCTTATAAAATTTGAAGAGTTCCTTCGATTTCTCAGGATTCCATGATCAGATCCTGACCTGATGATCGTGGGAGGTATACTCTTTCAATCAAGACAAGAATTTTCGAAATCGGTCCAGGCGTCTTAGAGAAATCGGGGAACATACATAAAAAAAAAAGATTCCGACGAATTGTGAACCTCCTCCTGTTTTTGAAGTCGGTTAATGAAGAAAAGTCAGTAGTGCGCGCCATGTGTTTTGAACACGAGACCCTCTTCGTAGCAGTTAGGCTCTCCACTAGGCTACTGCTGCCTAGTTGTCAATACGCACTCATAATGCGTACCATTTGGTTATGCGAGGAATTTTAACTACCACTGAAACTCCTTAGTTTTTTACTTTAAAGACAACATCCGCACTCGGGATAAATGCTGTATCGCGGGAATTTACAAACATGCACACAAGGAGCACAATGAACGCCCAGACTAGAAACAACAATTTTTGGATCACACAAAGTGTTGTCTCGTGTGAGAAGCGAACCCACGATACTCGACGCAGTGTCAAATGGCGAGGCGACCGCTTAAGCCATTACGCCAACCGTGCAGTTATACTCTGACAAGTGCTTTCATCAGATTGTACCATTCTCTGTTTAAAGTTGCCTACAAGGCATGTTTTACTCCATAAACAATGGACTTATGTAGAACATTTTAGATATTCTACAACCCCTACAGAATATATAAGCTGTTCATCCAGTCCGACTGTTCTCCAACTAAGAGTTAGACAGTGCACATAGTCGATAGTTCAATAGTTACTAACGATCGAAAACTTTCTCCAATATTGATACGAATCGCATTAGCAGCTCTGGGCGCTGTTAGTGTCACAGTTATGTACGATTGAACTGATGTATGATATGTACTCCGCTGCTAATTTATCGGTGAGTTGATTATAGTCTCAGAAGTCACATTGTTACAAGAGTTTAATCATGAATGTGTTGCGTTTCGTTAGGTGAGTGAGAGTGTCGGTGGCAGTATCTTTCTTTCTCTCTCATATCAACTTTCAGACTATCTAACTCTTCTAAGAGTTCACCTTGCAGCTACTAAGATGCCAATTAAATAGCATCCTCAAATTTTCTCAATATGTGTAACAGGGCGGTGGTCTATAAATAATGTTAATTTCCGAATATCATATTCATTTTTCTATTTCATCTGCAAGTAGTAGGGGTCACGTCAAAAGCAGAAGACGCCTAATTGTGCGTCTAAAAAGTGTACAACATGCGGTCGGACATACTGTGTATGCCGTACTCCTTTTGATATGCCGCGGTCAACGACCCCGCTCAAACAGTTTTCATGTTGGCGGACGTACTTTTCTGTTTCACTGTATTTAATGTCTGCGTCTGATAATCGTGCAAGGGGACATTTAGGACAAAGGAACGGTAGCTTGGCGGAAGGATGTTTCGCATAAAAAGAAAAATGTGTCATAAGTCAGTGTGGTTTGTGTGTAGGATGTGGCTGTTTTGGTCTTGATTGACGTCCCTGTATCTTGTGAAGTCTGTATGTGAACACATCTTGATAAAACGAGACAAATATTGATATTATTTTTACACATTTTCTTCTTATGTGATAGAGGTTATTTTTATATTTTTAGTGAAATGTAGCATATAACGCACTAAACTTTTTAGAAGGCGGGAATTCCGATGAACAGATTGTTCATATTTTGTAGGGATAATATTATGGAATGTCCGTAAGCACACTGTTTGCAACTTGTAACAGTGCCGAAATATTCGCTATCACAAGATACTCAAAAACCTCTGCGTCATCATAATCAATTGGGAATGTTTTCCTAAGCTCGGCTTAAGCCGACTCCAGGCCACGTCAGCATTAGCACTTATTCTTTTAGTTAAGCCTCTAGCCTTACTCTCCAGAGTAAAGCTAAAAGATTTTTAAAACCGTCGAATATCTGAAATTTTCCAGTAATATTTGCTATTCCTGTTGTATAAATTTTAGAATACGGGTTGTTTGTATTTACCAATTTATCTAATAAATTTAAATACCACAGATGCTTTATATATTCAAGTCGCCATTGTTTAGCAAGAATACAAATGTAAACAAATTATAGGAAGTAAGTAGTAAATAATATCTTCCTTCTTTCGTTTTTTCTTCTTTCGTTATTTCATTTCTTTTTAGTCTAATTAAATTTGCCTATGTTAAATGCTATATCTTGGCGGATGTTATAAACATAAAACCAGAGACATAAACACGTGTATATTAGTATAAACCGCAAGGAAGTCGCTTAAAGCACTATTTGGAAAGGAAACAGATATAAAATGAAAAACAAACCAGTATCTTTAAAGCCAAAAATATCAAATCAAAGTCACGTCCACCGTAGAATAAATAACAAACGCAGACATTCTATTACACGCAGGAGATAGCATAACACCTACTTCATGACGTCAGAAGCCGTCAAAATAAAACAAAGCAAATATCAAATCCGCAAATACACGACTATACGAAGTATGGGAAGAAACGTATGATAACAATAGCAATTTTGAAACACTCCCAAACCGTCGGCTCAAGTTCTCATGCCTTCGTAAGTAGGCTTTGCCGGCGTGCACTGTATTGAAAAAATATCTACCTACTCGATACGTGTCTGCGCTTATTTCTATGATTGGAACTATTGTAATAGTATTGGAAGATACTTTTTGTGGTAATAACGGTGAGCTCTATTTCAAGAACGAAAATATTATTATTTTTATAATTTGTTAGCTTAGCCTGCGGTTACACTCGCGTTTTATAGTATTACTAGCTGATTTGGCGAACTTCGTACCGCCATTTAGGTATGTATTATACATTCTTCCTCTTGAATCACACTATCTATTAAAAAAACGCATTAAAATCCGTTGGGTAGTTTAAAAGATTTAAGCATACATAGGGACAGAAAGACTGAAGACAGACTTTCTTTTATTCTATGTAGTGATGATACATTCGCTAATGCTCTGTACCCGTGGTTCATAGCGTGATGTTATATAGCCTTTCTTGATAAATGGGCTATCCAACACAAAACAATATTCAAATCCGACCAATAGATCCTGAGGTTCACCCAAACAAACAAACTCGTCAACGTTAAAATATTAGTATTTGTTTCACCTAAGGCAATGTTCATTTGAATAAATGTGCAAACAAGTGAAAACTAGACTTAAGATTACTAGAACCCAATATAAGAACAAAATAAATGCCGAAGAAGATAATTTGAAATATGTTTCAAAAACTAACTAGTCTACTTAGTAACAATATTCTGAGCTTAGAGGCTTAAACTTGTCTGTGATCGCGAAGTGATCTCCGCTCTCAATAAAATAGAATTTGCTTTTATATAAACTGTTGTTATAACCTTCTTATATCTTCGATAACCGTTAGCAACAGTTCAAAAAATATCAGACTACATACTACAAAGTGCTAAGAAATACAATGACCGTATTTCGTCATTCTACATTCAATATTTTGAGTAAGTTTACTGCCTTTTTACCTTCTACATCATAAGCTGCATCGGACGCTCATTAGGCATATTAGGTACTCTAAACTAAACCTTTGCATTTCACAGCGTACAAACATAAAAGCACAAAGACCAAAACTGGCGACCAAACTGGCGATCAAAAAAGACAAAATTAAACACAAGCTTCACCGCACATTTCTCGTCCGTCTATACAAAATTGAGCATCGTTTTCCCTCCATCTCCGTTGGGGTACGTTACTTAAGGCAGCTTACCGGAATCCCTCGAAACAAGAAGGGTGCCTACATCGCCTTGCTAAAGCCACCTTTATGTTTTGTTTTAGTCTAAGGGGTTAAGGCACAAGCGCCACTTTGAACGACGCCGACGCGTGTTTGTGAATAGTCGCCTTTTCTCATATGAGCGACGATTTCATAGATTAGGTAAGTCTCAAGGTAGGCAGCCGCTTGGCTGTGTCTCTGACATGGCCGAAGTCTATGAGCGGCGGTTGGCACTTACCATCAGGTGAGCCGTCATCTCGTTTGCCACTTTTAACTGCCATAATTAAGGTACAAGGCTTTATTCGCTTTAATAACGTACGACAGGAGATTCAACGCGTTCATCTTACCGTCGGTGACAATAACTTAAGTGAAATCACTATTGATTGCCAAAATTGCAACATCAAATCTCGATAAACGTTGTCGCAATCCAGAACGTTTAATCTCGCCATTCGGCAAACGAATAACCCCCGATCAATGATAATAAATGTAGCGTATGTGCTTCTACCTTAAACGCTCCAGTACGCCTCTTTATAATTTGGTCTCTCGGAAAATTTGAATTTGGTACCGGATGATAATATAATTTCGTTGTAATTCTATACTAAACTGTAGTTTTACCGTGCCTAGAGTCAGAGTGTACTCATAGACGGAAGGACGGACCCGTTCCTTTACTACGGAATTCAATATTCGAAATATAGATAGATCTGTAGATTTTAGATTCGTTTTTGACAGTTTTTGACATAAGCTCCATACAAAATATGTCAAACACGTGTCTTAAATCTACAGATCTATCTATAGTTCGAATAATGAAAATGGCCGATAGTCAGTGAAAAGTCTTTGACAGATAGACGTAAACAATAAGAATGGTTTCGCATTACGTCCAAACCGAATTCAAAGCCGTGAAAGCACGGTCCGCACTACATCCAACCCGAATCCGACTTCTATCGAATTCGATGCGTGATGTCTAGACTTGTGTTTTCACGGTTTCAGATCGGATTCTAATTGGATATAGTGCGAACCCGCTCTAAAGGTTTGTAGTAAACTTTAAGTTAAGAGCGTTGATACGGCGACGGATTAAGAATACAAAGTTTCACCACCTCATTTCATTCCAGTCTGGCTGAAAACCTGTACCAACCATTCTAGCCAGCGTGGTACAATCAAACAAGTCGGCGGTGGACCAGTTTGGAAAAACCCCCTTGGCTCGCTCATAGAGTCGAGGCACACTAGAAACCGGTTTTGTATACTAATGTCAATGTTAGTGTAAAGTAGCACTGGAAGCAACGATGTCTTGCTGAGCGATTCTCACCCTTATGGTGGTCTAGCGGGAAGTTGTTGGACTGTACAGCAAGCCAGATCTTCCTATTGACTCACAATGCTATTGTGACACATATTAAGCAGACGCACATATCCAGAAATAGAATGCAAAAGGCTCTTTGATAATGCATGCTGATAATGCATCTAAAATGGAAACAGCAAACATTATTTGTTAGCGAAGATAAACGTCATCTAATGTGGGTGATGCAAGTAGCGCTGACAACACATGTCACAGATAATTGTAATTCTTGGTTATGTTGCAACATGCACCTTTAGCAAGCGCACTGTTAGTAGAGTGATAATTTTGTGCAAATGTTTTGGAAGTATTTGTACCTGCTGTCGTAATTCAGTTTACATATAATAAAAATACTAGCTGAGCCCGTTGTCACTCCCGCGTCATTCAAGGCTACTGCTCCACACTCGCGGCTCATAGCAAGAGTTTATCCCTTCCTCGATATGTGAGATATCCAACACAAAAATAATTATTCAAATTGGACGCGTAGTTCCTAAGATTATCGTGTTCAACCAAACAAACAAACTCGATAGCTTTATAATATTACTAGATGACAACCGCGTTATTTAAGGCTACTGCTCCGGTCTCGTGGCTCATAGCGTGATGTTATATAGCCCATAGCCTTCCTCGATAAATAACTTATCTAACACTGAAAGAGTTTTGCTAATCGGACCGGTAGTTCTTGATATTAGCGCGTTCAACCAAACAAACAAACTCTTCAGCTTTATATATTAGTATTAGACATTAGTATTAGATAGTAAGTATAGATATAGATTATTAGATACACAAATTTTTAATTAACTTCGTTTTAGTAAAGTAGCTGCCAATTATTCATTTAGTATTATTTTTACTTTTTATTGGGCTCATAAGAGTTGTAACATAGTTGCCAATACACGAACCTCTCTTAATAATAATTGAGCTATGTAATAGAATTATCATTGATGTATTCTTTAATTTTATTTGTTTCTCTTATAAATAAACAAAGCTCCAAAATTATTCAAGCACACCCTCTGCACAAATACTGACACAGCTAATTGTTTGCCAGCTCCAAACTCATTATATTTTCCTTGCATTGGATCAAAGACATGTCAGGTACCTCATATAAAGGAGGGGGACTTATTATTATGTTTATATTATGTTTCCCCCTCGGATTACCCGCTAAAAGACCGTCGATGCATTCCAAAGCTACTTTATCATTCTATTTTCGCTTGTGTTTTGAATGTAATTTATTTTCGGAAGGTATTTTGTTTTTGGAGCAGAATAGATGTTTGTCTTGTTTATGTTATTAGGTTCACTTTACATTTTTTGTCACACCTAAAAGCAGGGAAAAATCATAAGACACATGGTTTCATTGTGTGGAATTCCGCATGCTATACATATATACTGTGGTACATTCGCGCGACACCGCCACTAAGGCAAGTCGAAAACACATGGTTGTTTTTGAACGAATGACACATTCTCTCCGTTCGTTTAGAGCTTAATCACTACTTTGAGATGAACTCACCTTAAAGTGGGGGAGAGAGGCAACTAAGGTATTCCATCGCAGTACAAAAAAATTGAATACATGGTGTCACAGTCATATCAATACTCAAAATCTCCATAACAAAAGTTGCATTACAATAAGAGCTTGTTAATGGTATTTATAAGACTTACGATATGCCCAGTGCCCGTTTGATCCTATGTTCGAGTTTATTTGTTAACCTTATGCAATTATTGAATAAAGCCATGTTTTTAATTTTCTAAACTAACCCACTGATTTTAGCTATAATTATGTAGCTATCTACCTACAGCGCATGTAAGTAACTCCCATACAAATTTCATTCGCAAGGACCAAGCTACAGAACTTTGAAAGGATTTCACCATTACGCTATGTTCTATTTGAAAGGCGACGTCTGTATTGTCTATTAGGCACCGTTCCAGCTGCGGGTATCAGTCTGCTATTGACAATATCCTTTGCTAAGGATTAACCTGCGAATACTGTCTGCAGATTGTATACGAGATACTAGATAGTATCCTAGTTAACTAAGTTGTGCATTGTAATTTGTAAGGTTTTACTTGACAATAAAGTACCTATACTAGATAGTATGCTAGCTGACTTTTTTTTATGGAATAGGGGGCAAACGAGCAGACGGATCGCTTGATGTTAAGCGATTACCGCCGCCCATGGACACCCGCAACACCAAAGGAGTCACAAGTGCGTTGCCGGCCTTTTATAACATTACAGTTATAAATTGTAATTTGAAAAGGTTTTACACGACAGTAAGGTGGCTGGGAAACAATATATTTTTGCCGTGCTAAACTTAACTTGATTAAAAATAGCCCAGATACGTAATGGTTAAACACAAAAAAAATATTAAAGTTGTTTCATACAACACACCGAAACGTGACTAAAGTTGTCAATACAGGGTATTTAGCAACATTGAACGAGATATATTTAATATAAATTTGTACAATTTATATGAAAAGTATCATCCAAGTTTCCTCAAAACCCATAATTGACTAACCTGTTATTCAAGTGGTTACAGACCCTGACTGCTAAGGACCTGTCTAGAGGGTTCGAACTGGATTTTTTTGCATCTGAGTGTAATATATGTAAAAAAAGGTACGTACGCTCTGCTGAGTTTGGTCCCAGACGTCTGTGTGTTGAACCAAACTATTATATTCCAAGTACCTTCACTAAATAGTCATCTCAACCGTTGCATCATACGTCTATATTAGTATGTATATTACCGGCGGTACATCAAAGCTGCAAGTCCATACATAAATTATTAGCCGACGACAGTTCGCGTACTCCGTCACTGGAGTTAAATAACCCATCGCTATTCTAATGGGCAAGTTCTGATTATGAGACATAAGCTTTGCTCACACATTCGTCTGGATATTCATCAATTGTCTCTTCAATGAGAGACAAGACTTAGAGGCAATACTAAAGACTTTGATGGTTATTGTTAGACAAATTAATTCATCATCATCATATCAGCCGAAAGACGTCCATAAATTAATTATATTGCTGCAATTTGGCATTTATGTTTACTCTTTTTTTGTATTGAGAGCGGCAAACGAGCAGACGGATCACTTGATGGTAAGCTAAGCCATGGACAAAAGCCACACTTTACGTCAATTTTCTGTGAGAGGGCAGAACTGCCGCGGTCGAGCCAGCGCGTTTATGCTGAAATCAGCAAGTCTCTACTAAGTACCTGTAACTACTACCAATCAGGCAGCGATTCCCCGAAATTCTACAGGATTGGGTAGAAACTGTTCAAATTCAATTAAATGTGCGGACGTAACTGCAGACGTCTTCTAATAATCCATAAAACATACGTAAGCACACATATTCAAACATACGTAAGTATGTTCAAATATATCTGTAATATCAAAATATGAGATCAAAATCAAGCATTATACACACGAACATATGCATACACACGACGACTAACCAACCCTCACAGCTAACTCATGTTTAAACACTCAAATGAAACGCAAACATAACATACTACTCATTTATTTCGTTTAAGTTACTCTCAAACGTTCGCATTTGTTTCGTAGACGCTTCACTCACGTATAACTAGACAGTTTACCTTGGTATGTATGTCGACTAGGTAAATTGTTTGCTCAGGAAATTATGGTAGTTCTTATTTATGTGCATATAATTAGCAGATATATACAGGATGGGAAAGACCCTAATTTTAAACTGAAATCCCATATTGTACAAATCATTATGAATATTTTTTACTTCGGCACCATACCTGGGAAATTACTGGTTCAGGAGATATTGAGGCTAAAAGACAGTATACAATTTTCCTAATTAGGTATAAAATCGATGAAATTTCCCTGCCAATGTGTTCTATAGATGTCCTACGCACCCATGGATAAGTAGGTACTTGCATTAGCATTGCACGAGTGCACTTTTAATTGCAGCTTTATAAATGTGTCAACCTGAAAAGAAGTTCGTTTCCCAGGTATTATTTTTGCTTAGTATGACTTGGCATGATGTCCAAAACGAGTAGACTTTGGTTTGGTGATGGGTCTTGTGACAACCTGTATAACGTACTGCTACGCAGTGTCTCCAGTTTATACGGTCAAATCCATGTGGTGCGCCACTGACTTTCGACCAAACTTTTGTGAGATCTTAAAAAAAAACAATTTACCATAACACCTTCTGTACCGCCTGTTTTCAATAAATTTGGATATTTAGATAATTAAAATAAAATAATATTCAAAAACGTATATGACACTTATTTTTTGTCATTCTTCTCCGATCACTTCCCGATTGTTATCTATCCTAGTGAATCTCGGCTGGTTTTATACCGTTAAAGGAAAAATAAAAGAGAGAAAGATACCGTAAAGGTTTCTTCACACACGCATCACGAACTAAGAATGTTCGTCCGAAACTAAAAAACTGTAGGATATGATAATAAAAATGTTTATTCTCTTACACAAAGGCTATGCAATCTTACAATATAAACTAAAGTTCAAAATAGATAGGAAAATCCTGTCTGACAGAATATCAGGCCCCCATAACATAGAACAGGTGCGATACTAATGGGCTTCATATAGATATGCTTTTTTTAATAATTTCATTAAACTGTCTGATTTGACTTGTTGGAAACATTTTTATACCGCATGCTAGTAGTCACTAGTTCAAACGGGTCTCGCATTTTATAGGCTATTTGATCGGCCCAGCACGCTTCGTCCAATGTATCCATTGCCGAGCATATTTATTTAATTGTTCTCAATGACAATCGATACTGTTTGCGCTACTGTTCGAGTACCGGCCGATGTTTTGATAAAGTGAACAACTCCTTGCGTGTGGTTGTTGTGGTCATTTGATATATTGGTTTGTATACACTTTGATATGTAACCTGTGTGTGGTGTGCGATTTTAGGGCAAATATTTGTTGCTTGGAGTTTCATATGTCGATAACGGTGAGAGCACAGAACTCTATGTTTTATGTAAGACAGAGTGAAACCAAGCAGAGAAGTTAACAAACGGTTCTGCAGAGGCTGTCAGGTTCAAAACCAAAGTGCGCACAACTGACTTTTCGAAGTAAGTGCGTATTGAACTGCTGATTATCGCTCACTAGAAGCTGCCAACGTGACCCGAGGTGTGTGGGTTCAAAACACACATGTATCTTCCTACTACCTATCTACTATAGGTAGTAGGAAGATACATGTGTGTTTTAATTAAACTTACATAAATACTCTGTATGGTGACGGATTAAGAACACAAAGTGTTACTACCCCATTTCTTTACGTGGGTTCGTGAGATGACACTTAAAAAAATACACGAAGTGGATAGTATCTTGCAGAAGAGATTTAAAACCCGACGTCAAACGCTATGCGGATCGCCTGAGCAGCGTGATGTAAAAGGACTAATCCACCTTTTGCTCCACGATGCTATAATTTGGGCTGCAAAATAAGAGGGTCCATCAAAGAGAATGCGAAGATAACATAGTGTGGCGTTGGTTTTTTGAAGCAGCTGAGGAACTTGCTATTTTGGCAAACTGAAATCATATCGACCGCAAACAAAGTACTTTAAACAAATGTACATAGAATGTATTTCTAAAAACAATTTCAACTAAAACGGAATTCCCAACGAATACAGTTCTTTACTGTAGTATATAAACAAGAAAATCCAGGTAACTTAAAATACAATACTTCTAATTTTAAAAAGGCAAATAGAGGAGACGATCCACCTTAAGAATATTCATTGGGAATGCAGTTTAAAAGACAAAAGAGTGCTCGAGAGACAAGACAAACGACTGTAGTAATGAGATTTCTTAGTTTTTACCTTTTATAAAGACTGCTGCACTAAGCTTTATATAAACTACGAAATATGAAACTTTAGTTTTTGTTTGAAATAACTAGTTTCACAAACAGCCTATACCTACTGAATGCGTCACAATACTAGCACCGCTACATGTTTGACTCCCCGGCCTATGAAACACATGAAATCAACGTCACGAAAAATAAGCCTTAGTAACATGTCTACACCTTTACAAGTTAAGCCCGAAGCCCAAAACAGCGCTGATAATAAGTTACATACTCTAGATAATTTGAAAGAAACGGACAAATGTAAATCTTTCCGCAAATATGAAGAGAAAACCGACCAATTGAGATCAATAACAACTGTTAAAGAATGAGAAAGAAAGAAAAGAATTCTTATATTAGCTGACCAACAAGGCTATGGTCTTCAAAATGCTTACAACAGCTTACTGGATCTGAGTTTAGTGTAGTTTGTATTTGGAAACCAGGCGCAAGAATGTTGGATATTTTAAACTCTATGCAAGACGACATTCAGACTCTTTCAGCTAATGATATTTTAATTATTCTAGGAGGAATTAATGATACTAATCCCAATCCAATCCTGAATTTCAAACTGTATTGAATAGCTATATCATGTACAATAAAGATATTAATATTTTCATTAGTGAAATTCCGTACAATAAGACGTTAAATGCAATAAAATTGAACTATGTATTAAAATTCTTATGCAGTAACCAAAAAAAATGTAAGATTTGTTGACATGAATTATTTTTCATATAGGCCACATAAAACGAATAGAGTTACTCATATTAGCCGTTACTTACTGCAGGAAATTATCCGATTTGATAATAAATAGTATAGTTCCATCTTATACACAGTTGAAAAGTGTACACAAACTCATGAGACCGATATTATAGTTGACAATGCTATTAATGATGTAATGACAAACCACAACTGTACCATCGAAAATGTTGATAAAGTACCAGACCCTCTTTTTCGTGTATAACCGAATAACTATACTACATCTTAATATAAATGGACTGTTAAGTAAGTCTAACATGTTTACAGTTGCTTTAGAGGATTTGAATAATAATGGTAAAAATATAGATGTCCTGTGCTTCTGTGAACATAATATGATAAGTAGTGATGTAAATTTATTAAGCATTCCCAATTTTGTTTTAGCTACATATTACACTAGAAAGTCTAGACACGGTGGCACATGTATATTGGTAAGAAACAATGTTAAGTATAAATCTATTGAATATCTTCCTAATTACAGCGTATCAAATGTTGTAGAATGCTGTGGTATTGAGTTAATTGAACATAATATAGTAGTTTTATGTATATACAGAATCCCACAAAGTAAAAATGTTAAATATAAGCTCGATATATTTTACAACACATTAGATAATATTTTTAATATGTTTGCATACAAAACTACCAAAAGGTGTATAATCTGTGGGGATTTTAATATTGATATTTTAAAGAAAACATCACACTCGCAATAGTTTCGAAATTATATTAAAGGTTCTAATTTGAAATGCCAAATCAATTGCCCAACTCGCTTAAGCAGTAGGTCGTGCATAGATAACTTTCTACATAACATGATGTCTGAAGACAGCGCCATCTAGTGACCGAACGATGCACTAAATGGCTTGTTATGAGGTGTGCGCCGGCGGCACCGTAGGTACTTACCTAATTTAAAGACACTGCGTCAGATGTCGCTAGAGTCAAAGTTACCAGTAAGTAATTAAAGGATTTTGTATCTGTAGGTTCGCCAACGTCCATATCATATCGAATTACACGAGGACACAGTCAACATCGCATTTTATTTTTCCGCCCGTTCCATCCCGGCATTGTAACATTTTTGGTGACCCCGACGTGATCTTGTCTCCCGGTATCGTGGAAGTCAATCGCGAATACCTAGCGTTAACTGGCATACGTTCGCGAATCTGCATCGTGGAGCGGAACAAGAAATACTTACCCGGAAAGGTGGTGCACGTGGCGGAATCCACCTCAAGAAGAATACCGACCGGTCAAGTAAGTGGTGTTGGCAATCCTATCATTCTATCCTAATCCTATTCGATATCCCTGCAGGCATCTATAGGTATTCAATTTTCAAACAACCAAACGAGAACCGAATACTTAACCTCAACCGTAACCCAAGATGGCCGAACAAAAATCGGAAACCAAGTTGGAATCCGCGGATTTACAAACCTTAAAGAGAAGGCGAGGAATCTTTAAAGGCAAGGTAACATTATTTCGTAAATACCTAAATTCTTTAACCGATGATCAGCCGTCTGCCGATCAATTAGTAGAATTAAAGTTACGAACGGAACGAATAAAGTTAGTTTTTAACGATTACGAATTGTGTCAGGACAGTATAGAAACTGTATGCTCAGACTATGAGGTGCAGTTACAAGAACGAGAGAGTTTTGAGACATGCTATTACGAGGCGGTCTCCTTAGCGATGAGTTATCTTCCGGAAGACGAAAGGTCTCCGGAGTTGTGCACATCCACTAGTACAGCTATAGAGTCAAAACCGGATAATCATGACAATATTAAATATCCAGACATAATTCTACCCACCTATGACGGGACTATAACACAATGGATTGAGTTTCGAGATACGTTTGATGCTATAATAAATCAAAGTAGTTTAAAATCGATTCAAAAATATAAATACTTGCGTACTTGTTTAAAGGACAGCGCACTTGAGGTAATTGCGTCATTAGAATTTAACGAGAGTAGTTACGAGTTAGCCTGGAAGTTGTTATGTGAAAGATATAACAACCCCCGAATAATTATATATAATCACTTAACCTTACTGTTTGATATTGAGCCAATACCCGCGACAGCGACTGCTTTGCGGAGCTTAATAGATAATATTTCTAAACATTTAAGAACTATAAATTCGTTAAATGTTAGTGTGGAAAACTGGGATGTATTAGTCATATTCTTTTTGGCCTCCAAGCTCGACCCTTCTATTCAACGAAAATGGGAGGAAAAAATCGGCTCAAAGGATTTACCTACTTTACAGGACTTCAAAACATTCCTACGAATGCGTGCCGATCTGCTGGACACATTGAAAGGACCTGCACACCAAAGTCAATCGAAAAATAACAAGCAAATGGCTACAAGGAAGGCATTTTTGACCACGACGGCTCCACCATCCCAACCGAAATCTAAAGGTAACCCAATTCGATGCCCTAATTGTAACGAAGGTCATTTTATTAGTTTGTGTCCTAAATTTTTAGCACTTAACCTAGAAGCACGAACTCGTCTCATAAAAAGGTTAAGGTTATGTTTTAATTGTTTTCGGTCTAACCATGCTATTCAAAATTGTCAAGCCAGTCGGTGTCGAACTTGTAAGGGAAAACATCACTCATTACTGCACAACCCGGCATTCACACGTCACACTCACACTACCGAATCGGATCAAACCGTTACAAACCAACCGAATACTCCTACATCTACTTTATGTCATTCTCAATTGCAACCGGGTCCAGGGATACCAAATATTCAATCAACTGTTGCTTCATTCGCACAAGCAAATCGCAAGCAAGTCACTCATAACCCAGTCGTCCTATCAACGGCGTCAGTTTACATAAACAATAACGATAATCAACGAATAAAATTAAAGGCACTTTTAGACTCGGGATCGCAGTCAAACTTCATAACACATAGAGCGTACGAAATGCTTAGAGTACCTAAACAAAATATTAAGTTGGAAGTGCGTGGTTTCAATGACAATATAACTAATGTGAATAATTTTTGTAACCTAACGATTTATTCAAGGGACAATACGTACTCGGCCGACATGATCTGTTACATAGTACCGAACCTTTGTAAACTGCCACAAATAGATAACTTAGAGAGCATTTCTATACCGAAAAAATACCTATTAGCCGACGAGAACTATTCTATGGCCGGCGAGATAGATATGATCATAGGCGCTGAACAATTTTATCAATTATTATGTATAGGGCAACATAGGTTAGGCAAGGGACTACCTATTTTACAAAAAACGCGATTGGGTTGGGTCATTTCGGGCCCAGTGCCAATGTGTCACCCTACTAATAGCACGACGCGATGTAACTTAGTAGTAACCGAGGGTAGTTTATTATCAAGCTTTCACATGGGGGAGGAACGGGAACTATCAGATGATGATACAAACCAGTGTGAGGAAATCTTTCGTACACACTCACGGACAGCTGATGGTAGTTTTGTCGTAACCATTCCCCTTAAGGAGAACCCAACTTCATTGGGAAATTCACGACATATTGCATACAAAAGATTAAAAAATTTAGAACAAAGGTTTCATCGAAATACAGATTTTAAACAAAGTTATATAAATATGATGCGTGAGTTCGAGCAGGCGGGCCACATGACGAAGTTACAAACCCCTCCAGATGGCCCGTGCGTTTACCTTCCCCACCATGCCGTAGTAAATTATGAAAAGGTAACCACACCGGTAAGAGTAGTGTACGATGCATCATGTCAAACCGACAACGGATTGTCCTTGAATGACATACAATATAAAGGTAGTATAGCTCAAGACGAGTTGTTTAATTTATTAATACGATTTAGAGTCCACACGTTTGTAGTTTGCGCCGACATAAAATCGATGTATACGATGATTCATATTAATCCTAATCAGCGAAAATTGCAATGTATCTTATGGCGAGAAAACCCGAATCAACCAATTAGTACCTATACACTTAATACGTTAAGTTTTGGTTTAAAAAGCGCGCCGCACTTAGCAACGCGTTGTTTACGACAACTAGCGCTGGAAAACATGTCGCGGTACCCTGACGCAGCGGCCGCTTTTATGACCGGCTTTTATATTGATGATCTCAGCTACACCGGCGAAGACGAACACAAAATGGGAACCACTGTAAAACAATTAGATAAAATATTACAGGGAGCCAACTTTCACCTACGTAAATGGAGGTCAAACTCACCGATAATACTAAACGCAATTAGTACTATAGACAATCACCCATCCCAGTCGCAAATGACCTTTGGTGATGGCTCGAGTAAGGTCTTAGGCCTTGCATGGTGTCAGTTAACCGATAATTTAAAGTTTCAATTAAAACCGCATCAATTAACTAACCCGTTAACAAAACGGAAAGCCTTATCTATTTTATCATCAATTTTTGACCCGCTCGGGTTAATAACGCCGGTGTTGATAACCGCCAAAATATTTATACAAAGACTTTTTACAGATAAAACCGATTGGGACGAACCATTACCGAGATCGTTAGTTGACGAGTGGAATATGTTTTATAACGACATTGTTATACTTAACTCATTATCAGTACCGCGTCATGCTATTATACGTAATTGTACCCAGATCGAATTACATGGGTTCGGGGATAGCTCAATGCTGGCCTATGGCGCAGCTATTTACTTACGATCCATTGATAAGGATAATAACATTAAGGTACAACTATTATGCTCTAAATCAAGAATAGCGCGTAAAGAAACAATACCACGACTCGAACTACGCGCCGCAGCATTGGTAGCTTCACTTTATAATAAAGTTAAGAACGCGAGCAAAATCGAATTTCATAAAATCTATTTATGGTCGGACTCAACTATAGTTAAGTCATGGATAAGCAGTACTTGTCCAGATAAATTTCCCTTATTCGTTAAAAACCGGGTGAAAGAAATACAAGCGATAACGGATACTAGTCATTGGCATTGGATTAGTTCTCAGGACAATCCTGCTGATATTATAACTCGTGGGATAGCAGCGAGCGCCTTGGGTCAGTGCAGGTTGTGGTGGCAGGGTCCTGCATGGCTGCAGAAGCCGCGCTCACAATGGCCGCAAACCGAAAGCCCACATATAGTGAAGACCGAAAACCTAATTAATACCAAAACCGAATTTATTACAGAAACCAAAATAACCGAGAAATTAGAAACCGACAACAAAACAAAGACCGTAACCGAAACCGAAATTGACACCGAAACCGAATCGATACTTTGCAATATCACAATGCAACCAGAAACACAGTCGTTTATGCAAAACTTGTTTTTAAAATATTCTAGTGATACTAAACTTATTCGAGTGTTCGCATATACTTTGAAATATATTCATAACCTAAAATTAAAGAATGAAAGATTAAACGGTCCATTAACCACGAAGGAAATAAATAGTTCATTAAATAAATTACTACAGTTTTCACAAAGAGAATCGTTTCCTAATGAGTACTTATTACTACAACAAAATAAACCTATTCTTAAAAGATCAAATTTACTAGCAATGAAACCATTCATGGAAGACGGTATAATTAGAGTAGGAGGACGATTGAGTAACTCACACTACTCACATAATAAGAAACATCCAATCATTTTACATCAGAAACATCCCCTTACAATCCTCATCGTACGAAACGAACACGAACGATTATTTCACGCTGGCCCTCAACTATTATTATCCTCGCTACGAGAACGATTTTGGCCGATACATGGAAAGGGTCTAGTAAACAAAATAGTGCAAACTTGCGTAAAATGCTTCAGGGCCAGCCCACAGACAACTTCGCCTATTATGGGCAATCTACCTACTGCCAGAGTCACACCATCCCCACCTTTCGATACAACGGGCATCGATTATGCGGGACCTTTCATGACGAGGGATCGGAGAGGTCGTGGTTACAAATGTTATAAATGTTATATTGGTGTATTCGTGTGTTTCAGTACGAAAGCTATTCATTTGGAACTAATATCGAGCTTGGAGTCCCAAGCATTTATAGCAGCGCTACGGCGATTTATAGCACGCCGAGGTAAACCGCGGGTACTGGTGAGTGACAACGCTACTACCTTTATAGGATCAAAGAATGAGTTAGCCGATTTATACGAGTTTTTAAGGGTCTGTTCAGACGACATAACAACTTTCAATGCTAATGAAGGCATCCAGTGGAAGTTCTTACCTGTGTATACTCCTCACATGGGGGGGCTACATGAAGCAGCCGTCAAAAGCTGCAAATATCATTTGAAACGCATTGTAGGTAACGCATTACTAACCTATGAAGAATTTTTAACCTATTTAATTCAGATAGAAGGAATATTGAATTCTCGACCCCTTTGTCCTATTCCTAGCTCCAATTCCGATGACATCCTCACCCTCACGCCAGCACACTTTCTGATCGGGAGGTCGATGACCTGCCTGCCCGACTACGATTACCAAGGCATACCATCAACCAAGCTAACACACTATCAACAAATTCAACAGATGAGACAGGATTTTTGGCGGTCCTGGTCTAGAGACTACGTAGGTCTCCTCCAACAACGCACCAAGTGGCGAGCTGCGAAGGGACCAAGTCTCAGCGTGGGAGCGGTAGTCCTCATCAAGAACGACAAACCACCGTATAGCTGGCAGCTGGGACGCATCACAGAAACTCACGATGGACGCGACAAGATATCCAGAGTAGCAACCATAAAAACTAACAGAGGACTCATCAAGCGAGCATTCAATAACATCTGCATACTACCGCTGAACGGTATCGACTAACGAAATAACCTATAATCAAACTAACGGAAGACTTAACTAGATGACAATCACCTGTAATCAACCCAACTGAAGAATCATCAAGAAGGAAGCTTCAACAACATCAGCAGCATCTACTTAGTATTTAAGTCGTATCATAACCCTAAATTGAAATTGTAACCTAAATTTGAAATAAATAATGTTTGGGTCTGTCGTTTCCTTCAAGGTATCACCTGTTTGTCGTGGTAATAACACAGAATAGGTAGGTAGGTACACAATTATATACATGAATACACTCTCCTACCCATCAGGTGGGCAGAGTACTTGTTTTTAATTTGTACACTGTAATAATCATAAACCTAATAATTATAGTCATCACTCACATTCATACAACATTCATAACTCACTCAACATAACTATAATTTAAATCCATTACATTATTACATAATGGGGTGTAACATACCTACCATTGTAAAACTATAGCATAGGTACCTAGATTATAAGTACAATCAGTTTGTAAAACTTTGGCCCGCAGCATGTCTGAAGACAGCGCCATCTAGTGACCGAACGATGCACTAAATGGCTTGTTATGAGGTGTGCGCCGGCGGCACCGTAGGTACTTACCTAATTTAAAGACACTGCGTCAGATGTCGCTAGAGTCAAAGTTACCAGTAAGTAATTAAAGGATTTTGTATCTGTAGGTTCGCCAACGTCCATATCATATCGAATTACACGAGGACACAGTCAACATCGCATTTTATTTTTCCGCCCGTTCCATCCCGGCATTGTAACACATGAGGTGATGTAAAAGTGAAGTACATGAACTTGCAATCTCCGATCATACAGCACAATTATTGCATTGTCCAGTAAAGAAAACATGTCGGCTAAACCACTGGTACATTATGAGGAGAGATTTTTCAAAAGAAAACATAAATAAATTTATAGACTGTCTTAACTGCATTGGTTTTTCGGATGTATATGAAGAAGTAGATACA
The DNA here is from genome assembly GCA_944739405.2 of Euclidia mi. NCBI lineage: Eukaryota > Metazoa > Arthropoda > Insecta > Lepidoptera > Erebidae > Euclidia > Euclidia mi. Next base: position 12,927,135 of record OX123194.2, on the reverse strand, counting down.
AATATGGCTTTTAATACATTTCATGACAATTTTCTTTTGTTTTATAACTTATGTTTTCCAAATTTAAAGTTCAAAGTTTCCACAAAAGTAAAACCAAAATGGATAACTCGAGGCATCAGAGTCTGTTGTAAAAGAAAACGTGAACTACTTTGGAAATATAGATTACGTCCTACTCAGCTAAACAGACATAACTTTAAGTCACTATCTCAGAGGTTTAAACGAATAATCCAGCTAACCCAGAACGTTCATAATAATAATTTCATTCATAAAGCTTCAAGTGTAAAGCAACTTGGAATATAATAAAAAAATGTACAAACAATAGGGTAGTTTCCATGGTCAAAATAATTACATTTTATTTAGTCCGTATTTTAGATTATAAAAAAATATTGGACACGTATTTTTTATTTTTTCGATTAAATAAAAAATAACAAAGATATAGCCCATTAAAGTTACGTGTGACGTCATCTAGTGCGAAAAAATGCAGCACGGCGTGACGTTATACGTAACTTTAATGAACTATATCTTGGTAATTTTTGGTTTAATTTACAAATAAAAAAATACGTATCGCTTATTTTTGAATAATCTAAAAGACGGACTTATAATTTTTTTTCGTCAACTAGCCTATGATCCAAATGAAAGTATTACTAGAATAAAAATTGATAGGCATGTTTTAACTAATCCATGTGCAATTTCACAAGCTTTTAATGATTTTATGTAGGCCAAGTGCAACCTATAAGTGATGCACAGCAGTCCAAGTGTATTCTTAGTAACAGATCGGCAACAATGTTTATGAAGCCGACCATTCCTCAGGACATTCATAAAATTATCATGGAACTAAAGAACACAGCTAGCACAGGCTACGATGAAATAAGCACAAAGATTGTAAAATGTGTATCAACGTAAATTGCTCCTGTATTAGGCTATTTAATGAATAACTGCATCATAGATGGCATCTATCCTGAAAAACTAAAAGTGTCAGTTATTAAACCCGTCTTCAAAAAAGGTGATAAGGATAGCATGGCATGGTATAGACCTATTGCTTTAGTACCAGTGTTTTTGAAGATTTTTGAGAAAGTAATATGCAATAACTTAAATAATTTCTTTGAAGATAATGGGTTATTTACGGAAAATTAGAAAGGATTCAGGAGAAATAAGTCTATAGATGTTGCTATTTTTTATTTTTTTCAACTTATAATGTGTAGGATAGATAAATGCTTACCTGTTCAAGCTTTATACATGGATATGACGAAGGCGTTTGACTATGTAGACTTACTACCCTGGGGTAGTAGGATTCAGAGTATATTACATTATTTTCCTTGAAGAATTGCTTTCGGCAATAAGTTCGCCTGTAAAAATGATAATATTTTTTATTGTTACATTGTTACATGAACTTTGTATCTTGTATTCAATCAAGTAGTAATCTATCAATATATCTTCTTCCGTTCAAGAAAATCTCCCTAAAACACCCCGAATAAAATCTAAGTTATCATTATGGTAATGTATTCATAGGTTTCGGAAGTGATCCAGATTTATCCCGTTTGCGGTCCACCCCTAAATTATGGAGGCACCCATCAGCGGTTTGGTGTGGCTCGATTACTTAATTATATTGCTTAATTTGTATACCATATATATGGTAAAACATAGTGGACCTGTTAATACTCATTATAAGATCTATAATTGTACCTATGTTTAACAAATAAATGATGATTATGATTATGAAAATAAATCATCAAAGTGGCGCGAAAAAAAAAATAGTATTGTGAGATTATAGAATGCACATGCCTGCTATATATCGCTAGAAAGACGGGTTGGCATAGGTTTTGATCTCGAATTTTGCGTCTCTTACGCAAGATACTATTTGCTTTGAATATTTCCTTGGCTGCCTCTTACAACACCAACGGAATGAAATGGGGTAGTGACACTTTGTATTCTTAATCTGTAACCACACATAAACTGTAAAATATTGAAGTAACACATGAACATACACGTCATGATAGACACTTTTACCTTTGTACTGGTCTTATAGCGTTGAAAATAAGTTTAGTATTAATATCTTACTGCAACTGTTTAGCTTGACCATAGCTTGACTTTCACCGTATGTACAATCAAACAAGTCGGCGCTGGACCAGTTTGAAAAAATAATCCCTTGGCTCGCTCCTAGAGTCAAGGCACACTAGAAACTGGTTTTGTATACGAGGGTCAATGTGCGTGTAAAGTAGCACTGGAAGCAACGATGTCTTGCTGAGCGATTCTCGCCCTTATGGTGGTCGAGCAGGAAGTTGTTCGACTGTACATTAGCGTGACGCCCTCAGATTAAATGTATGTTTTCTGAATTTATAGCAAGTGGAGTAATTTTTTGCCGTCGCTTGCTTTCGTTTTTTGTGATAATAATAAATAAAAAAGTAAATCTTTATATTTGTACGCCTAACACAAAAGCACAAATATGTAGTAAGTTACATAGCATGCCTAAACGTTGTTAAACTTTACAAGAGCAGTAGAGACAGAGAATTTACAGCGCAGCTTCCGAGCTTGTTGGACTTATAACTTCTTTAGTACTTAAGTAAAAAGTTTGCACAATCTTAGTACTATCCCTTATACGTAACGTTTAAAGTTTTAATACAGTGTGTTATAGAATTATACCTTAATATAGTGTAAGATTTTGTAATATTCTTTACTACGAAACAAAAAATTAATAAAAAAATAAAACAAATTGATTATTTCGATAACATAAGTGCGTTCACCTTTTATGCAATACTTTATTTGTATTAGGCGGCTACGTTCTTCCACTTAGTCATTAACTTACATTATGCAAGTGAATGAAAAATTATGGAGGCGATAAGATAAGATAAGATAAAAATTCTTTATTGTACACCAGAAAAGCAGAAATACAAATAAAATGATCAAATAAAGAACTTAAAACTAGTGGTACAAGGGTGGTCTTATCGCAAAATGCGATTTCTTCCAGACAACCAGGTAACCTAGTACTTAGAGATATCAGTAAATATCAGTACCTCTGCATAAACTGACACTAGTCTAAACATTAAAATATCGCTATACCTTTGGGTTGCAGATGTCTGACAGGCAGTCGCTCTGTGGAAAAACTTATATTCAGGCAAATCTGGTTAGACTGGTACTGGTGATGATGCAATTGAATGAATAAATTCAGTAAATGAATTCAAATTATTATACTACACTCAGTTCTGAATTTTGATTTTTTTAAAAACATTAGCGCCACCGAATTTTAGAGATGCATTGCAAAAATAAGCTTTAGTCCTTTCTATGACTTGTAAACAGCACATCTAGAATTACTAAAATTCGTTACGTAGTCGGCGTTTAGTCATAATCATAACACAGATTAGATTTCTTAACAAAGCAACAGCTAAATTAAATTCCTGGCTAAGCTCATGTAAAATAGTGTAAAACTACGACGCTTTAGACTATTTTTAGATCGTTTTATATTTCAAGGAAGAAAGGTAATTTATTTCTTCGTTTTGACACTTGTTCCAAACATTTTTTAAAATGGGCGTTTCATAAAATTATTCTTAAATAATAATTATTCTTACTAAACTTCGAATCATATTTAGACCATATTTTGTAATAAATCCCAATGACTTTGAGACTTGAGATTCGGACCACATAAGCAACTCTGTAGTTATAAAAACAGAGGTTGTTTGAGGCAATGTACCTCAAACACCGGCACAACAATAGAAAAAATATATCTCATGGCATTTTGATCGAAATTCTAATAAATTATAAATGAATCTTCAGCAAAAACCTTACACTTTCCAGCTTAGCAACATAACACAGCTTCTTATCCACACAAACCTGTACAGAAATACCTGAATTTTATAATCCAATTAACATATAATACTTATTTTAAATTGTCCTAGTAAAAACAGGAGTTCCTATATAGGACAAACTAAACGCAGCATTTCTTGCCGAATAAAGGAACACATTAGGGCAGTCAAAAATAATGAACCACACAAGTCGGCGATAGCTCAACACCTCTTAGACTCGGGTACCGACCACTGGATTGAGTTACATAACCCTCAGGTGCTTTCGACAGAACGCCCCTACATACCTCGAATGGTTAGGGAGGCTATTGAAATTATAAAGTTCAAGAATTTCAATAGAGAGGATGGATTTCAACTGTCGAGTATCTGGCATCCAGTGGTGCGTCTATGTAAAACCCGTGAAAAAACAAAATCAAACCGCGAGCTGACGTAGTGAGTGTAGTATGTCGTGATCGGGTACAGTGCGATAGTGATAACAGTGCTAGTGGTGTTGAACTCAAAAAACGAGTAAGAAAGCGGGTAGACCGTTATACTTGCTCGTAACATTCATCCACCCGCAATACCCTCAGTACATCCGTCAACATGGCGCTTGCAACAGTGCCGAAATATCGGTTAAGTACTCTAAACAAAGGTACGTGGTATATATCCCGAAAGACAATTTAAAATAAGTTTAAATGACCACGAAAGTTTAAATTCCTAACATATAATACCCTATCGCGAAGCAATCACCTTCCTAAACTTCCACTTGTATCGGTCCAATCGACCGGGCTTATAGGGATTGTAAAATAATGAAGATATCACACATCGAGGCAGGTCGGCCGTAAATCGAGCCACACCAAACCGCTGATGGGTCCCCCCTTAATTTAGGGGTGAACCGCAAACTGGATAAATCTGGATCGCTTCCGAAACCTATGAATACATTACCATAATGATAACTTAGATTTTATTCGGGGGAGATTTTCTTGGACGAAAGAAGATATTTTGATAGATAACTACTTGATTGTATACTAGATTCAGAGCTCATGTAACAATGTTACAATAAAAAAATCTAATAATTTTATTGGCGAACTTATTGCCGAAAGCAATTCTTCAAGGAAAATAACGTAATATATGATGTATGAATCTTACTACCCCAGGGTAGAGTAACTATTTAGTAATCTGTGGTAGTGTTCTAGAGGTTAGTGATCCTTAGAGCCCTTACAGATTCCCAATCAGAACAAATCTTTTTGTCAAGCATAATTATTTGTTCTCAGTCTGGGCATAACTCGTTTATCTACAATTTGTATCTATTTAGGAACGGTATCCTTATTAGCTATCTAGTTGCCATATCACAGGTCTGCCTAGTTTAGAATCAAATGACGGCACGCATGGCTTAGTAGTTTAAGTATATCAATATGCTCTAAATCACCTTTTGATTGGGCAGAATCAAAACCAAAAAGAAAGTTTTTTTTGCATTTACGTATATGGGAGCTACCCTTAAATCTAAACCTTTAAAGATTTTATTGCACAGTTTATTTCCTGCTATAAGGCTAAACCTAATGTAACCCTAAAACATTCCAAATCCGCAAAAATGCCCTTTTCTTACCGTAGCTACAAATTGTAGATCACGGTCCTTCGCAGTGAAAATACTATCAAAACCCTAAGATAATTGATTGAGTCCGACCAACCAAATAATCCCTCCTTCCCCAATAAAAGTGCAATACTTTTCATCCGTCATACACATGTCTCCCCAAATATTTGCTATCAAACGTAATTGCTTGGTACACGTGCTACGTATTACGTGCGATACAATAGAATAGAAGTACAATAGGGCACGGATGATTTATACCGGAGTTATTGTAGGATACGCGACCGTAACTTACGGCTCTCATCACACTGTCTGCGCCACGTGTTGGGAGCGGCAAAATGGCGCTAGGTGCATCTTAAATGCAGTATTTTAAAAGGGTATCTAATATAATTTTTTTTATTGTCTTACGACTGTATCCTCATGAGGGTAGGCAGAGGTGTAATATTACACCCACATTTCGCCTCATAATTTTTTAGGTCCCACATAATAGGGGGCGAGCCTATTGCCGTTACCAGGCACATCTTATTTATGTGTTATGATTTTAATTTGATGAGAACTTTGTATGTCATAGTTACAAATAAAATATTATCTTTCTTTCATCTCGTGTCTCTAGTTTAAGGGTTGAGGTCGAAAAGTAACTGTAAAGACTGGAATTCAAGATTAATCCAGTCTTTTACAGTCTAAGCGAGAACAGCCTAAAATTATAATTAACAGTCACGAATAACTTTTCTGTTTGGAGCCTAGTATAATTTATAACTAACAAACATTAACAATCAAAATAAATAGTCTTTTACAATAACACTAAACCGATTTATAAATTAAACTTTACATATTATTGTTTTATGGTATGCCAATAGCTTGTTATTAAAACTTGTAAATCACATCAACACTATTGTTCAAAGTTACATTTGATTTAAATGCTATCCAAACGGCTATTGTTAGTAGTATTGCGGCAATAACGATTAAACTTTAATGGTCTAAGAGATATAAAATAATAAAATATTGCTTTTGGCAAACAGTCGTTAGAATTGTAATCGGATTAACATTTAAAGATAAATTATATTTTCTCCTTTCAGGGCTGTGCTACGAAGTTTTGTTTTGATTATTTGATATTTTGTCATGTGTTTTTACAGGTAGTAAAGCATTGCTGATTTCAGTACGAATGGATCCTACAATTATTCTCCAATACGTCTTCAAACAGCCATTGTATTGTAAAGGTTTATTGTACTTCTGTACGTTTATAAATAGTTGAATATATATCTGAATAAAGCAAATAACTAAAAAAAATTATGCCTCCGTGGTCCAGTGGATAGCGTATGCGACCGCGGATCGGAAGGTCCCGGGTGTATTACTGAAACTACTATTACAAAAAAGTGTTACTAATTTTATTTGAATTCTCAGTAGCACCACGGAGGCAATGTGCTCGGTAACGATATTAGGCTCGTCCCCTATTATGTGGGACCTAAATATTCATGGCGAAATGTGGGTGTAATATTACGCCTCTGCTTACCCCTTCGGGGATACAGGAGTGAGTCTATAAATAAAAATAAAAAAAATAAGTTCTGCAGCCAGATATAAATAACAATGAGGCGTGAGTTGCAAATTGCAGCATTTTAGATTGCCACTAATTATCGCCTGTTTGCCACTGTAATATCGAAGTATCTAAGCGCCATTTTACCGCTCCTTGCCAACACGTGTGCAGTGTTTATTAGCACTACCAACAAATAGCGAGTTCACCTTACTATGTTAACCAATCTCGTTTTGAAACGCGAACCCTTTTGTTGCACGACGCGGGAATGCTTTGCAACTAACGGTTTGTGTTGACGACAATAGGCTGTCATGTTGCCATATACACAGTTTTACTGTTACGTGTGATAACTTGAGTGGTGCGTGTTTCTTAGAAATGTTGAATGAAACCTTTCTTCAAACGGTTCAAACTCTAAATTTGTTTCAAATTACTTTTTGACTGCGCGGTGGGCGTTGTTTTAAGTGGCTGCCTCGTGAGAAACTGCGGGTTCGGTCCCCACAGGAGACAAAAGTGCGATCCATTAATTTTATTGTTGTGAAGCAACAGACTGGTGATTCAAATGACACCCAGACTAAAGTCTAGCTGTCATTTGTCATTTGTGTCCGTTACTTGTATGTTTGCAAAGTCCTCTGCGACACAAGATTTACTTATAGAGCGGCCGTTGTTTTAAAAAATCCTGTAAGGAAAATGATTGGCTCGGTGATTAATTAATTTCAATAACTAAGTACGGGTTAATCTAAACAACTGTCCTTTTTGTCTTTTTTTAAACTTTCCTCCTTTATAAACATTATACAAGCTTACAGGTAACGTCAAAAAATACCCACAATTAGGCCTTGAATATCTTAGTAATCGCGAGTAACATAATAGCTTGTAAAATAATACTTTTTTGTATATAAAATATACGAAACTTAAGATATACATTATAATATAACAATAATAAAAAATATACTCGTAGTAGTTAAATCTAGCAACTTGCTATACAAACAGTACGTGAAACTAGGATATATAAATCATATTTATCGCTGGTGAAATCGTAAGGAAGGACTAGTTTATGTATGTAATTTATAAGCCGGGCTATTTTTTACCACAAAAATGTTTCTGAGGAATATTTTGCTTAGGACCTTCCAGACGCATTTGAAAACTCAAACCTACACAATATTATATCTACATATGTATTCTAATCTTCTCTTTTATGAATTTATGGTGATATAAAAGTAAGTAGCAGCAATAGCTCAGTGGCGACTTACGGACTGTTATGCAGACGGTCTCGAGTTCAAATTTTAAACCCATTGCCTGCACCACTGACTTTTCGCCTTTATATGCGCATTCAATTGTCTGCCGTCGCTTGCTAAACTCGAAAATATCGTAAGGAATCCTCCATGTCTGAAAGTTCTCTATAATATTCTCAGAAGACATGTGAAGCAAACCCGCTCTTGGCAAGCGTGGTGGACTATGACATTAGCTTTACATACCAGTGCCCAACATTGGCACAGTTTATATAGAAGGCACTAGCACGAAGCCCAGTGAAAACGAGTTTCGATAGTAAATAAGTGCAAGTTATGACATAGAGCACTGCATTATTTATGCAACTAATGAACTTTCGTTAATTCGCACACAAACTCGCCTTGACATAAATTATATCTCGCCTTTTTTTTTTTTTTTTTTTTGGTGTCGGGTTGGAAAATCCTCATGGAGTCCCTCCGCCCCGGGGGAAGGACGAAGGGGACTGTCAGACTCTTACTGACTAAAAACCAACCCGTGTTCCTCATGTACCCGTGTGTCGGAGGGTAGGGATTCGCATAAGCATTCATCGCAACCCCCCGACGGGTATTGGCCCGCCAGATGGTCAGGCGGGCCCCGCACAAAACCCCCTTGGCGGCGGATTAAGGTGTTGGGCTCCACCGCCAAAACACTCAGCGGCCGCAGAGGATAGGGAGGACGGCAACGCAACACCGCATCTCCTCTTCCTCTGCGGCCCCACCGCGACGCATCGAATGGTGCGCCCCCATTTGGTCGCGGGAGATAGGGCGCGCGGCAACGCAACACCGACACGCCTCTCCTCCCACGACCGCACCCGACTGCGAGGGACAGACAGAACTGTCCCCCGCACCCGCACCATTGGACGCATCCTGCGCAGGCCCCGTCAAGCCCACGCGGAGCGTCCCCTCCTGGATCCCTCTTAGCTTCACCGCGGGACACCAATCCACGGTTACTGAGCCCCCCCACCACGACAAGGTGGAGATCCCACGGGGGGGAAATTATATCTCGCCTAGTTACCCGCGTGAGTTATAATAAACCTCTGGTTTACACGCGGGACTCGTCTGATGACCCGTGCGGGTAAGGTATTTTATTTATTTCTTCATGCACAAACACGGTGTACAAAGGTAGACATAATGCCATAAGGTATTCTCTACCTGTCAACTTTAAGGTTGTGCAGAGATAACAATGGTAGGTGCATTTTACTATATAAATTTAAATTATAGTTATAAGGTATAACACAATAATAATTATATAAATAATAGGGATTATATCCCTATTATTTATATAATTATTATTCCTACATACAAATTATATAGTTCTATTTAAACATACTTATGCATAAATCAATATACACCTAAATATACATACATACAATATACATAAATACTTATAATAATGGATGATATTGATGTGCTGATTCCTTCAATCTCTCAAAAAGGAGGTCTTCAACTTTCATTTTGAATGCATAACGGTTGGTGGACAATCTGATTTAGGTAAATCAAATAGTGCATTTGAAAGGTTCGATCCGCCCATATCGAAACTATACAGGACAATATTATGTTTTAAATTATAACTGGTTGTTAATAATGATATCCCAGGATAATTCTCATCGTAATGGTAAACATGTTGTATCTAATAATCGAATTAGTGCCAAGAGTTGGCTTTGTAGTCTAACCAAAGATGGAGTTTTAGCTTTTTCACAGAGTGACTGCAGTCTAATTTACGCAACCCAAAAATATAGCAATACCCTATGATTTAAGCAAGTGTGAGGATATTCGAAGGTACTGACTGCCCGTAACTACTGTCAAAGATGTTCACAATGACCTTGACCGAGCACGACACCGCGACGCACGGTTAAACGTGCCCGGCAGCACAAAAAGTAACGAATGACAATTTAAGTTGTTGTAAATCTGTATAACTGTTAAATAAACTTGAAACTTTACATCAGAACTAGAAAACTTTTCCATCAGAAGCGTACCCGAAAAATTTTCAACGACAAATTATTGCGACGAATAAGAGCGGTTTCAGATTAGCGTTTTATACGCGCGTATAAGCTCGTTTTTGGAAGTGCATGTAGGTGCGTACAGGCGCGCCTTTTGGCACACGCGCAACTCGTACGAGCGTTGACGCGCTTCTAAGCTCGTATATGCACGAGCCGTCAGAATCCATGTTGACACTGACAAGATGTCACTACAGTTTCGGGCGAATAAGCCGAAATATGCCCGTTCGGTTTTTTGAAGCGCGTAATGTAGCGCGCGTGTAAGCGCGTATGCTGAAACGACCGTATACGCGCAGAAAAATACGCTAATCTGAAACCGCCCTAAAGCTTGACGATTCACACAACACGCTAAGCCCGCTACGTTCAAAAGTCATACGTCTCTAGCACCCAAAACAGTTAGTGTTGTAATTCACTTACCCCATATCACATTACGGCTTGGCCTCGGGGACGCGAGCGCGTGTGCCAGTGGCGTGTTTTCCGCGTCGCGCGAATTGTCGCGTCGCCGGTCGTGTCGCAGGTCGCGTCGCCGGTCGCCGCTGCGCGTGGCATGCTTAGAACATTTTTATACATTTGATTCAGTCGCAAGTCGCGTCGCCGGTCGCGTTGCGCGAATTTTCGCTGGAGCGAATTCTCCGTAGCCAGGCCGTTAGCGCGACGCAAGTAGATCTCATTGAAGTAAGGTAATTCTGAGCGTAAGGGGTAATGCCGAGCGTAAGGGGTAATGCTGAGCAATTTGAGTTACAAACGCGCTTAGGTCGTTAGTACGGATGTTTGTCATCGCCCATCGGCCATTCTGTTAATGCATTCCTCAAGGAGGGAGTCGGAGGTTCCTCTTTGTTGGCGAAATGACAGCAATTCGAGGCATCCGCGTTTATGTCGCACTGGGTAGGTATTTGGCTCGAATTTTGTAAGTTATCTTGTTAGATTAATAATTGTGTATTGTTGCGGAATATTTTTCTTTTAGGTGTGGCTAAAAATTTGAGTATTTTAGTCGAGTGCACGATTCATTATAGCATTTGTGAAATGGCCCTAAGTATATACATATAGTATTTATTTAACAAGACTCGGAGTTCATTCAAATACTATGCACGCCGTGGGTGTTAACCCGATAATATCTACATGGCAGTCTGTTAGCTGCCTCCAGGGCTAGACTTTAGTTTAATATTTTCAACCACTTTCCTTCCCATTTTTATATTCTAAACAAAACTTATTACAATAAAGTTGAAGTACAAACTTTCTCAGCCGTCACGCATATTTGTGATTCCAAAGCTATATGCAACAAATCGAAGTGGTTTGGAAAAGTGCCAACGCCCTGGCAGTTCTCCAAGCCACATCCAATTATTCATTGTTACTGCTACTTGGAGTTTGCTTAATGCTCAGCCTGCGCGGAAAAAGCGTATAGAAAAAAAACAATTAGTAATAATTATGCCGGATGAATAAGAAGAGGATGGAGATATTTTATTAAGCTGCGTATACGCTAGACGAGCGGAGCAAGAGCGGAGCAAGAACGGAGCAAGAGCGGAGCGCAAGCCGAGCCGCTCGCTCGCAGTGTCAAGTGTGGACGTGCAACGAGCCTAGAACAATCACTCTCCTCGAACATAGGTTTACGTAGTGTGCTCGTTGCTCGCGGCGGAGATGGACGAGCGGTTTGCAGCAACCGCTGCTGCTACAGCGATTATTAAAGCTAATAAATAAACATATTATAACTAATAAATAACTTATAAACTAATAATTTTGTTTCTGCACATATCTACATCCTTGCCCAAGTCTTGAGATATACGAGACCATGCATCAAATTTCTTATTTTCTTTTAAGTAATCCTCATGTTTTGGGTCCCATATCATAGGATTATTTTGATATAATTAAATTAATTGCAAACAAACATCTTCTGTCCATGTTTCCATGATGCTCCGGCCAGCGAAACGAGCGTGTGTCAATTAACGCGTCCACGAGCGCACTGCGAGCACTACGCAAATCCCTTTGTGTTCGTCAAAAAACCGACAACGGACCGAGCACGGTCGAACACGAGCCGTATGCTCGAAGCGTGCTCGTTCGAGACTCGTAAGCCAGTTCACACTACACGAATTTCGGCTCCGCTCGTGCTCGGCTCGTCTAGCGTATACGCAGCTTAGCATTGTGTAGATGTTCTTTTTAGCCGTTGTTTATAGTATGAAATGGCTTTAAGCTTTATTATATTATTTTAATATAATATAGGATTATAGTTTTAAGATATTCATAGAGGGTCTTGTTATAATAAGTAATATCCTAATAAAATGACACGCGTGGGTGTAAGCTATGACAACAAGAGGCACATTTGCTTTCTGCAGAGTTTAATCAAAATCCGCTCTGTATTTTTTCGTGAAAGAGTAACAAACCTACATACATCCTGATAAATGTTCACGTTTATAGCAGTAGTAACAACGTTTGCTTGTGTTGTCGACATAGTAGAAAGAAAGTATTAACTTCATATAAAGCTGAAAACCCTAATAGACCCTTTTGCGGAACGGAATTTATATAACCTTTCTTAGTGGTAACCCACGTCGCCCCAGGTATCCGTAACCCAAATTACAATTTGCAAGTTTGAGCGCTTTAATTGCGCATGGATGCCCAATAAATCAGACAGCCAGTTCATTAGTTTTTGATTACAGATTTTCTTTAAACTAGTCAACTATAAAACAAATAATAACATTGGCCAGTAAAAACAGACAAAGCAACTGATGTAAGACTAGATAGACTATTTATTTTTAAACAAAACTGACCTATTTTCTAAATCAAGCGTTCAATTTTCCAGACCCATTTTTCTATCCAGGATAAAGTAGGATAGAGCAGTACAAAGATACTAGTAGCCACAGAGTAAGTATGACAAGCTACAGATAGGTGGGTATTTGGTACAGATAGAAGAATCTAGAACAAACCAAAGTAATTGTGATCATTATTATACTAAATTGGTTTGTAAGGTCGCATTCACAATACAGCGTGTGATCAGGAGAACAGAAAATTGTCGGTAATGAAAATTCGTTAACCCAAATTATCATACCAATATTGTGCCAATCATTACGAACATATTTACCTCGACACCATACCTAGCAAATAATATTATTATTACAAAATCGATGCATTTCTTGCTCCAATTTGTCTTATACATGCTCTATGCACCGATTAATGTATTTCGAGCATTGCACGCGCGCGCTTTACATTGCAGCTTTTAAAATGATTAAGCCCAAAAAAATATTCAGTTTTCCAGGTATAATATGTACCTGCTTTGCTTAGTTCTAGTATGACTTGGCATAATGTGCAAAACAAGTTGATTTCAGAAATAGCCAAATATGTAGCGCTCATAACGTGACTTGACTTACCATTCGTAATAGATGGGTGAAGTTAAGCAACGTTTGCAAAGGTTGCCAGTTAGATGAGTCCATCAGTCGTGGTTAGAAGATGCTAGTCATCTAAGCATAACTGACGTAACCCAGGCCTAAACTTCGAAGCAAATATAAGGCATAGCCTCCAACTGCAATATACAGAGAACTTCGTAGCTTCAAGCGATGCGTCATCACATCTGTTGTACACATGCCCTAACTTCTACATCTCAGGAGTTAAAACTTGAAACTAAAGAGTTCAAGTGGATTGTTAGTTCCGAGCTTCAAATGTAATCGTTAATTTTTAAACGAGCGCTTTGCTTAAATGCTCTACAACTTGTTCGCCACTTTAGTTTGGCAGATTATTAGCAATTTCAGTATACTTTTTGTTATTTTATTAATTCTCATGGTGGTAATCCAACAATAAAGTAATGTTAAAAAAAAGTGAAGACCAGAGTTTCAACTTCTTTGCGAGGTCAGTTTACATAGAATATTATAGGATTTGATGTGAGAAATTTTGTTAAGACTTCGTATGAACCACAAAATTTGCTCTTTCTTTGATTGAATCACCAATATGCTCTTATCCCACCATATTGAGACTTCTGACATTTTACTTGTCTGTATGAATCGCAGCTAGCATCGAGAAATTGCAAAATCTTGGCTAGACCTGAAGCACGATTATGTGAAATTTTCCCAATTAGTTAATCAATATCTACATGGTACGCAAACGGTAAATTTGAATAGTGACCTCATATAGAAATCAATAAAACTTTGAGACGTTTGGGGCCTTAGTAGGACCCCGAAGTAAAGGATATATTATTTTCGGATTGCTGATGTATTTTGCACATGCATTTTAAAACAAAAGTGAAGCAGGTTATAAAATCTTGTCTTCAAATAAGTTCATCCATTTCTAAGAATTAGAACTCAGTTTTCTAACCAAGATTACACGGCGTAAACCCTCTTAGATCGTATTTTATTCAAGCGACGCAAAACAGACAGAAAATGCGAGACCAGCAGATTGACAAATGTGCCTGCCACATTTGTCACTCACAAACATACAATTTGTTTACATGACATGGCCTTAAAGAAACACACAAGAAAAACTTATTTGAGAGTTTCACACCTCGCGTAGTTTTTAAGATTTAAGCATACATAGGGACAGACAGACAGAAGACAGACTTTATTTTATACTATATAATGATCATATAAAGTAATATGAGGTAAGGAGTGCACTACCTGAATAAACATCGTTATTTAAATGGTGAATTTCGTGATTTATACGACGAATACAAAAAATACCCAAACAAATTTTATGAGTTACGTTGGCGAATCAAATGCAATTTTCAAGAAACTAGATATTACTAAAGAAAAATACATAAGTTAATATTAAAATGGTCAAAAACAGTTTCTATATCGATATGAATATAGGTGAAGGTTGGATTATTATTGAAGGAGTTGCCGATATAGACTTTAACATAAATGCTATATTCAACATAAATATTGTAAAGCATACATGGCCCCAATAAAGGCTAAAGGACCACTAAATGAAAAGTCGACAGCTGCTTTACTAAACCATAGCAGACTTGGCTTTCTGTATATATTTTATTAACAATGTGTGTATTCAAATCATATTCGTTTTAATATACAAAACGAATTACAAAAACACAAATACCTACTTCCAAAACATTTGCACAAAATGAGCGCTCGAATAACACTAGCATTACATGTTGCAATAGTACCAAGAGTTACGGAGAGCAATTTTATCTGTGACGAATGACATCAGCACTACTCGTCACCCACATTAGAAGTCACTTCTCTTCGCTAACGTATATCTTTTTCTGTCTACATTTTAGATGCATCATCATGCACTTTTAGCATAGATACTTTTAGCGTAGATTTAAGCTTTTTCTAATATTTGTTCAATTTTTTTATCGTGAAAGATTGTGAGTCTATAGAATTGTGGCCATTGCACCGTGGCTAGACGGGTTGGTATGGTGTAATATTGAGGGTTTCGTCTCTTTCCCAAGATTCTACTTGATTCGTGTGCCTTTCTTAGTCGCCTCTCGTGGGTGACATACACCCACGGAATGAAATTGGGGGGTTACACTTTGTATTTTTAATCGGTCACCATACGGAGTCCATTTATATCTTTTATCAACAAAAACCTGGAACGTTGGGCTTTTAATCCAATAATGTTGACTAGCCTGTTTACCAAGTGCTTAGTGAATCCGACTGCTAAGCCGTGGCTCAATTCCTTCCCGTGAGAAGTCTTGAAGTCTTTGTGTTTGTCTTTAATACATATTTATATATATACATACGTTAAAATATATATATATATATATATATATATATATATATATATATATATATATATATATATATATATATATATATATATATATGTAAGACTAGATGCCTGTCTTCCTTAAAATATAGAATGATAAAGAGTATTAATAAATACATAATACATATATTTATCAGTACTTTGATTGCTATAGTGTTGGCTCGACTGTCGACTTAAAATTCCGAAACATGAAATATCCTGACTCAGAGTCCCTGTATTACTAAAAACCAAACGAATCGTGATTTTTTTTAACATTATAACTTGGCGGACTCTGCAGCTCAAATATTCAGGCAATTTCCCCGCCTATATAAAATAACGTAGAAAGCAAGCAAAATCACAAAATAAGCAACGCTACAAGCTACGCCGTCGTTCAAAACAAAATGTTATTCGTAGCCGCTCGTAGCGCTCGTAGCAAGGGTGCTACTGCCCGTCGCCTTGTCGTAGCAAATTCATTGTTCTCTTGTTTCTCTTATGCGTATTGTACGAAAGTAGAAAACATTTCATGAGTTTAACTTCTTTCCTCCTTTGTGTTCTAAATTTAAAAAGGTATAGCTTTTTTAACAAAGAAACCCAAGAGGATTGCCACTTAAGAATATATTTTTTATTGCGACAAAGTGTAATGCAAGTTACTGTGACCAAAGTTTTTATTAATTTTATTTATTTATTTATAGTCTCACGCCTGTATCCCCGAAGGGGTCGGAAGAGGTGTAAATATTACACCCACATTTCGCCATGAATTTTTAGGTCCCACGTCATTACGTGGGACCTAAAAATCCATTTCGAAATGTAAGTGTAATATTTTATAATAGGGGGCGAGCCTATTGCCGTTACTGGGCACATCACCAGACTCCGGGCTGCTACTGAGTATTCGGAAAAACCCAGTAACACTTTTGCCCGTCTCGGGAATCGAACCCGGGACCTCCGATCAACAGTCGCATACGCTATCCACTGGACCACGGAGGCAGACCAAAGTTACGGCATTAAATAAATTATTATTGTACTTAAATAGTTAAAGTAATATACAAATATTTCAATACTTATTTTGGTTTGTCTTTGGTTGATTGAATTTATATTAAATCATCTGTCACATTTTTTGCCACATTTTTTGCCACTTTCAAAGTTACACAAACAATTATGATGTTGAACATGAAGATTTTAATCAGGGTTTCAGAGCATCAGATTCAATACCAATGGTATCCTAAATGATATTAAAATGTTTTTCCTTCATTTTGTCTTTGTTGTGAATAACATCACACCGTCTAGAAAATACCTACTTGTTAAAAAGCCACTTATGTTTAATGTAATTTTCATACTATCGCTCATAGAAGGATTTTTCAGAATATCACACAGATATAAATAAGTACATATAAACGTACATGTTAGATCAAAGACAGACAAGCAACTACACTCGCCTACAATATAAAAATATCTCACTTAACATACAGTACCTCATCCATAAAAACAAACGCAAATTCTAATTCAAAATTAACTTTCATACCATCTAAGCGTGCATGGCTAGTGTTGAGCCATACTGTCCAAACACACCGATACTTAGAGTGGGCAAACGAGCCGTACTAATCCCCGCACTGGCGACGCGGCGAACGCTCCGAGCGCAAGAGATACGCAGATTACACTGGAACCGGATTAGTGATCGTACCGATGCGTTCCGGTACCTACCGGTTATAGACATAGGGTGACACTGAGTACGGTTTTGATAGGATAAATATTGAAAAGCAATAAAACGCCATCTGACTTTCAAATGATATTATTATTATCAAATGATATTAGGACTAATGTAAAACCAGAGTATTAAATCACGCTGCGATAAATGCGAGCTAAATAAATAGAGAAAATAACAGAATAAAGGATGAATAACAGGCAAGGATCACGAGCGGTGAAATGAACGACGTGTGGTTGAAACCGCAGAGAACTGCTAGTATTTAATAAGAGTGAGTTGTCCCGATTTCTCCGCGAACCTTTAGCTGAGCTGATTTTTCATGTCCAATTATTTCTTCTTTTGTTTGTCTTTATACTTTTATGGGTAAGGTAACATTGCGTATCAGTAAAACTTATATAAGTGGATGGATGCGGGTGGCTCAGGATCGGTCCATGTGGAGAGCCTTGGGGGTGGCCTCTGTCCAGCAGTGGACGTCCTTTCGCCGATATGATGAAAAATTCTATAAGCTATGGGACGAAAATTTAAAACGAGTACCAGGAGTATTAGACGGTTGATTATACATTGAAAATTTCTCCCTATTGTAAACTGACAAATTGACACTGCAATATTTGTCTGCCTATGCTTTAATTGATACCAGCGTAAAAAGGGAAGGAAATATACAGGTTTGGTAATTTGACCTATTCCTTAAAGGAGGTTATATTTGATGTCATTTGCAACAAATTGACCCCTATCAACTAGGGGTCCAAAATTAACGGTTTCTGAGATATCGAGCGTTAAAGATTTTTTGAATCATTTTGCCTTGTCATCAAAATGATCGAAATTTAAAAAGCTGTACACTTTTTGGCTCTACATTGTTACTTTTTGGAAAGCTTGTTAACTACCAATTGTTCTAAACTCAAATTTCGGTTAAACAATTTCAAGTTTTTCGAAATAAAAGGTCGTAAATGCCGAATCTTTATACTTTTGGTAGATTTTCTGAAAATTAAAATAAATTTATTCAAAGAAAAACTTGGCGTACAAATTAAATAAAAAATGGTTCATTATCTTTCGATAATATTATAAAAGTCCACTTTTATAAAAGTGAAAAATATACGAGCCGATTTCTTAACAAAAGCAGAAGATTTCTTACATAAAATGTCGATATCATCGATTTTTCAAAATTGAGTTTTTTGTATTTTCTTGTCTTGTTGGAAATTACCCCAAATATAACCTCCTTCAAGGAATAGATCGAATTACTAAACTCTCTGTATAATTCAAAGCTACTTGGTCACCCTACTCAGAACTGTTATGTTTGATTCTCCAATGAAAAAGGACAGTATTAAGTGAGATCTTTTGCTTTTCGAAAGCCTTTCTGTTACTGCAGGACGTTTCTAATGATTTCCACTAGACTACGTGGCAAAATGATTTCCATTTACGGCTGTTTATTTTTCTAGAATTAATAATTTTTATGCTCATTTTTATATAATTGGCACCTTGTTGATGCAGTGGCGTTTTAGTGACACTTTGTGGGGCTTATAAATGGATTTTTCTTGATGGAGGCTCGCATATTGGTACCCTATCATGAGGCTAGAAATTCGATCTTCGTATAAATTGATACGTGTATTAAGGTGCATTCACCGCTAGGGGATATCAAGTCATCACGTTGTTGAAGTCACATAAATCCAATGGAGCCTTCAAATTCGTTTTGTATTGCTGCACCACTCGGATATCGGCACAGGGGCCATAACGCTTATGTTTGGTCATACATCATTTTACCAAACGGACAATATAACCTGCCAAATAAAAGGATTATTTTTTTAATAATTGACGCAGTACGGCCAGACTTGTAAGATGTAAAAATACAAAGGAATTGAGAACCTCCTTATTTTTTTGAAGTCCGTGACAAAGAAAAAGGAAAATAGTGAATCATCAAAACTGTACTAGAGTATTGCTACTATCCGCCCGTAGCACATGTATACTACTCACACACGATCGATTTGAATTTATAAACAAACAGAATCCGCACGACAAACTGCAACAGCTGACCAGTAGGTACCAAGTTTAATTTGAAAGTATGGTTACAATTTTCTTTGTTGAAGTTCGAATATACCTACATCTTTAAAAGATTTCTAGTAAGTTGGTAGTCTACATAATATTAATATCGACTGCGTCTGTGTGTCCAGTAGATATCGTATGCGTCAGCTGTTTGGGATCCGGGTTCAATTCCTGGTTCCGGAAAAAGTATTCAGTAATCCCAAATACGCAGTGGTTTTTCCGAAATCTCAATAGCAGCACGGAGTCTGGCAATGTGCCCGATAACGGCAATGGACTAGGCCCTACTGCGTAGAACCTAAAATTCATAACATAGCGAAATGTGGGTGTAGTATTACATACCTCTTACTATACCTCTCCCTTCGGGGATACAGGCGTGAGATTATAAAAAAATATATAAACTTTCTTAATGAGAATAAAATTTTGGGTTTTCAGGTGTGGTAAATTCTTTGAGACACAATTGAATCTCTGGTACCATAATACAAGCTTTCCTTAGTTTGCGACTAGATATAGATGTGTGTATGTGGTAGAATATTATATAACATTATTATTACTGTATTCACTAACCACAACTATATCTCCATAACAAGTCAGTCAAAGGCTTTGTTACAACTGCTACACAATAACGGTTCACAGTAATGGACGCACATATTTATAGCCATCTATATGGTCCATCTACATAAAGGGTATATATGTATATCTAGATGTATAGCAGAGTAGACAATGGCTTAACGAGAGGTGCACGCAACGGTCTGTTACTGTTTTATAGAGAGTTTATAAGAGCGTTGTCTTCGAATAAACGGCGTAATAGAAAGTTGTGGTCATTATAATTTGATGTTAGGTGCTAGATAAAATATATACTAAGTAAATAATTCTTAAATATATTTTGGAGAATATTCAAACAACGTCATTGTGACAACGACAATTTTGTTATAAGATTTAATTTAAGAATTTTTAAGCACATTTTTTTACCTACCTAAAGAAATGTCTCATACCTAAGTCTTATCTAATGGGATTAATGTCTTCAATGATTTATGTTGTCATACCAATGCAATCTCGCCTTTTTCCTAACCATTTAAAAAAAAAATAAAGGACCATCTGATTTAAAATTGTTAGAATATTTAAGGCGAAATTGCATTTGTAATATTAAAGTAAGTCATCCAACTATTATTATAAACGTAAAATGTCTGTAAGAACGGATTTCGATGAAATTGTGCATTAATATGGTTTATGCATCAGAATATCACGTGGGATTTTTGTCGCGATAACCGACATCCACGTAGACAGAGTAGCTGATAGAATCAAGTGATACATAAAATATCATACAGCAACAATTTAACCACCCATTTTAACAGCACCAAAGTAACCATCATGAAATTTCGTTCTACTGTGGCGAGCAACCATTAGTCTCTCACCAATTACTTTTTACTACCCCTGCAAAAGCTTGCATAACAAAAGCCTACATCCGCATAATTCACAAAACTTTAACAAACGACTACACACCACATAAAACGACTAAATAGTCGAATTTAATTAACAAGCGAGACAGCGACCGGGGTGGGAGCCAAACATTAACGATATTGCGTGCCGGCAGACGCATAAAGAACGATGAAAAGCGGATTTTCTTTATTACCGACCTCTGTACTGTACTTACTATACGTATTTGGTAACTGGTACTTACACTATGCGAACTAAGATTGGTGTTACTTTGTTTGTAACGTTTTCACGCTTAAACTGGCGATCATCATGAAACTTTGTATGTAATATGACCTACTATGCTGTAGGGATACGTCTTTAGCAAGTAATACTATATTATATAATTAGTACTGAAACTATTCGAAGATTTAAGATACTACGCCAATGGTCCAATTGGACAAATGTCACCATTAAAAGTAAAGGATCCAGAATTGTGTTTAGAGGGACTCATTTTCTGCTAAGGTGTGAACGAAGATTTAATTCAAAGAGACACTAAAATGTAATTGGCTTTGGAAAAACTGATAACTTTGGGAAGGTCCTGAGCCCCGTAGCCCCTTCCTCCTCCTGGATCCCCTGATTCTAAATGTCACTGTTATCGCTTGAGATTTATAAATCACAACACAACGAGTACATAGCTAAGAATGAAAACACAAAATCACGTAGATATTTCAAATAAAATTCCTATAGGTACAAAATAAAATACATACATACATACATATCGTCACGCCTTTTATCCCCGAAGGGGTAGGCAGAGGTGTATTTCTACACCCACTTTTCGCCAGATATACTTTAGTCCCACGTAATAAGGGGCGAGCCTATTGCCGTACCGGGCAAATTTCCAGACTCCGTGCTGCTACTGACAATTTCGTGACAGAAAAACCCAATAACACTGCCCGACCCAGGAATCGAACCCGGGACCTCCCGATCCCAAGCGCACATTTATGCCGCGAGACCAACGAGAAAATGAAAATAAAATAAAAATAAAAATTCTACATTCCAAATATCATTCCAAACTACTTAAATGACTGATGCGAAAAAGAACAAGAATTCCTTGTTCTGAATTCAATTTTAGAATCCATACTTGTCAAGTAAAGTGTACAGAGTGCATTCATGTACTTAACCTTAAACACCAAACATTAAATCACACAGCAACTGAACTGGAAACTATTGACCAACAAAAAGTACTAAACTAAGTTCTAAGCTCACTGTTTAACTAACTAAAAACAACAACAGCGCTTAAGCACACCCCTAGCATTGACTCAGCAAAAATGAAACTACCGTTGCAAATAACGTTATAACACAAATAACGCTATAACTGCTATAACGTTAACTAGAATATAGTTTCGTTGTTCATTGGGTCGGCAAAACTGTGTCCCTAGATTACTGGGTTAGCTTAGTTTAGTATAATAAACTCGTTTTAAACCGTTCACTGCGTTAGTTTAGTACAGAAACATGGAGTCCGGATTAAGTGATATGTAACAAGGAAAGGTCGAGATGGATTAAGGAAAAGTTTTTAGAGTAATTTACGCGGGCTTTAGTTTCGGACAAGTGATAGCTCTTTTTGATTTTATTTACCGAATAAATCTCACCTACATTTACGTTTAAAAGTGATAGATACGTATCTTAAAAGGGACGGTGGACTAATTTGTGAATAGGTATCTAAAAAAATTAGGTTATTAACTTTCACTGTATTTTAATGACAGTCTTGTGTTGTAGAGTCTTTTTGTTATTGTCGCTAGATTTTCCTATTGTATATCTACCGACAATACGTTACGCTAACGTTTGTCCATAACCTCGCCTGATGCTAAGTGGTGATAGGTTGCAATTGTCTAGAAGATATCTATATACCTGCGACTTCTAAACACCCGTATTATACTCATCAAAGGTTCAGGCAAAGGGTTCCTTCACATCTTAGCAATACGCAAACGAAAGGAGGAAGCAAATCGCCTGTGTATGAACACTATCACTTAAACTAGATAAAACCTGTACTACGAGTCAGTTCTTCAGAAATTGTAGTTAATGAACATCTCGATAACGTCAGCTTAAAAACGCTTCGATGTAGGTCTATTCGTTTAACGGCCATTTTCAATATTCGATCCATACATGGATTTTGAGATTCGAGATTCGTGATTGACATGTTTTGTATGGAGCTTATGTCAAAAACGAATCTAAAATCTACAGATCTATCTATCGATCGAATATTAAATTCCGTAGTTTGTCTGACGGTGCCACAAACTGACAGATCCACAGATACGTCAAATTTATTTTATCACTCATCATCGTCGCACGATAGTGCTGTTATGTCCTGAAATGTCAAGATTCATGCTTAAGATTCATGATTAGCATCAGGCAAGAGCGTGTTTAGATTCAAGCACGTCACCCCGCAAGATATATTGATCGCATTTAATTCAATTACAATAAAAAATACCGGCGACTTTTGGGGCATTTCAATTAAAATTTTAAGTACTATAGTTGAGACTGTTGCGCCTTACCTCTCTATAATTTTTTACCAATGTTTTGACCTAGGCGTATTTCCGGATTTGATGAAGTTAAGTCAAATCATACCTTTATTCAAATCTGGCAGTAAAAATGACATAAATAATTTTAGGCCCATCTCTAACTTGCCGGCATTTAGTAAAATATTTGAAAAGATTTTATGAAAGCAGCTACTAAGACACTTTAATTTAAATAGTCTGCTTCACAAAGATCAATACGGATTTACTAAAGGTAGATCCACTACTGATGCGGGTGTTGCTCTCATAAAACACGTCTATAATGCTTGGGAGTCATCTAAAAATGCTATTGGAGTATTTTGTGACCTATCAAAAGCATTTGATTGCGTTCATCACGACACACTACTGCGTAAGCTCCACCACTACGGCGTAGAGGAAACCGCACTTAGTGTTGTCTGTATTTCTATGCCTCCCACGCTATCTTACTGTACGACTTAAGTTTTTTTCCTGAAATTGTTTTGCTTTATTTATGTTTTCTTCCAATTAAGTAACGTAGGTAGGCAGCTAGATTTCTTAAGTATTTGACGTATTAAATGCGTGAGCGTTAAATCATTATAGGTCATTCACCGCTGTAGTGGGTGTCGGCAGGGCACATAGCTAGAAAATGGCTATTGGAGTTGAAAGGAAAAGGAGTGGCGGCCACGCACCTGAACTTCCGCAAGGACGAACGAACTTCTTGGGATCTCGGGAAGCGGATAGATGAGGTGGCTTGAAATCGGTCTATGTGGAGAGCCTTGGGAAGGCCTATGTCTAGCAGTGGACGTCTACTAGCAGATACGATGACGATGATAGGGGGTAGAAACTTAATTCTTGCTCTTGTTCAAAATCATGCTCTTGTCAACTTATAAAGCATATATTGGCAAGAGTTTACTGCATAGTTTTTGAGAGCTAAACAAAAAAAAGGGAAAAAATATACCTAGTAGGTATGACTTTAGCTACATAAGTCTCACAACTCATCATTCGCTACTAAACTAATCCATTTTCAACAACTGCGCATTTAAGCTACTGTAACTACTCCTCCGGTCAATGTTAAAAGGGAACTCTCTAATTAGCAAATATTTTTACGCAAATAAGTTTGTCGCATGAAATTATCCTTCACCCCTAAAATCAGCGCTGTGTTTAGTACCTAGCTGTTTTTGTACAACGTGATGACATGACAAATTTACAGAGGTATTATGTAACACTGAAAGTCAGTTCTCTTTCAAAGGACATGGACATATTGGACATTGGGGTAACTTATTAGCTTCCCTAGTTACCTCTATGTAATACTTGTGATACAAACTCTGCCTAAAGTCGTAATCCACACCTCCCGATACTTTTTGTATTTATGTTGTATGCCGGGACTAATTCTGACTTGCCTTTTGGATATATCTCCCAAGTAAAGAAACTTATTTTAGTTCACAATCTTGAAAAAGAATTACAAAATCAAATAGTTTCTTTGCATAATTCAACTTGAGAACCCTCAGGCAACCAATTTGCAGTAAAATCAGATTAAGTTGAACCTGAATCTGAGCTAGCCTAATTTCTTCCAGAACGTTCCACTGAGCCAGTTACACACGATTTGTATTCAAAGTGGCACGGCGTTAGTCCGAAGATGAGTCTCTAGACGAATAATACGGGGAATGTACGAATGTTGGACAAACGGACCTTAGCTGGGATTAAACGTACAAATCCCGGCCTCTGGTGATTCAATTTAAATTTGCATAGACTGTCAGGCGTTTGGCTGTGCAAGATTGATGTTGGTTTAGATAACAAATGTTTATGTCTATGGTTTTTGGCGGGGTTTTTGGTCGTCTTTATTAGTAATGTGCCGGATATCCGTATCCGTATCTGGATCCGTTACTTTTCTCGCGGATCTTTTACGCATCTTTCACCTTATTAATTTTCAATAGATAGGATGGAATGCTAAAGGTTAGGTAGATTTAAAAAACTACTCAATTCCATTCAGAGTATTTATAATATAATTTCAACACAAGTCGAAACATGATCTGTCTATTGTTCCGCCGGGCGTGTGTGACGCCATCTATCGTTGTTCCAAGGTCGCACGCACCGACATCTGTTTGAAAGATCCGTATCCGTATCCGCGGATCTTGACACCAAATATGCGTATGCCGATCCGTATCCGCGGATATACATTTTTAACGATCCGGCACATCACTAGTCTTGATGGGTAGTCTGATCAATTAATTTTTAGCTTGAATAGTAGGTACCTACTGATTTCTGCGTAATTTTGATATAAACGTGATAAGAGCTGCAGCTCTTATTTTTCTTATTATCAAATTTAGGTATCACCAGATCAGATATCATGGATGTCGCCAGTTCAGAGATCATCAGTGCTATAGGAACACTCAAAAAATCTTTAAGTTGCGAATCTCATATATCATATTCTGATAGTCTAATCCGAGCTTGCACTCGATTGTGACGGTGACTAGGTACTAGTCGAAGGAAACAATTTCTACACATTTCCTTTCCCGCCCTCTGGCGCTCTCGACTGATCGTTATTATCCACTAGTCACTTGCTCGCCTAGTCACTAGTCAAGTAGACACCGTGACAATCGAGTGCAAACTCGGTCAAGAACTCCTGGCAAACAGCAAGTATGACGACCACAACCGTGCTTAAATATGTAATTAAAAAAACTGACTTACAATTAAATTGTAATGAAACAAAATGGTAGGTAATGTCATATATCCACATCTCTAAAATATTTCATCACAGAAACCGCTCAATGTAAATTGGCACTTATCTCTAAAACATCCATAACTTAATAATTCAACGGTATAATTCCCGCACTAGGGTCGTTTAAAAACTCACGGTTTAGGCCAGACAACCCTTCATTACCATTTAAAGTTGTGCAAACGCTCGCAATGCGATAAGAGATTATGTAAATTCGGATCGAATTGTTAGTGGCCAGAGATTTGTCCGACTAATCCTACGTACTGAGGGTATCTTTCAATGATTTTACATTTTTAATGAAGGCTTTTATATTTTTTTGTATAATAAAACTGTTTGTGGTTTAATTTATTTTAAGTGGCAACATTTGTTTTGGTTTGGTTTTAATTATTTAGTTTGTACCCAAATTGACATTGTTTTGCTATAAGCGATGCTAAGATTCTAACTAGCGACTCTAGCGGTGAAAAGTCCTCCATCTACGACTCTTTCACAGATCAGTACTACTTTTGACAGCTCTCAATACATATACCACCATAAATAACCTCGAAGCAAAATTTTGTTGAAAGCGTTCAAAAGTGTCGTACCAAGGCAACTTCAAATTTCGCCGCTAGGGGCGCGTGGAAATTTTTGCATCGCCAATTATTGTGGATTGACTACGCCGTGGATTTGAACCAAATACCTCTAGTTATAGTATATCATCTATGCCCAATACCTTCTGCATGGCAGTCTGTTGGTATCTCCACTAGGCTATCGCTGCCAGGTTTAACGTCTATTAGCACAAATTATGAACATTTTACTTACCTATATATTTTTTATGCGATAGGATACAAACGAGCAGAATGGTCGCCTGATGGTAAAAGCGCTGTCCATAGGAGGCGGTAATCGCAACACCGTAGGAGTCACGAGTGCATTGCCGACCTGGATGTGAATGAAAAGGAATAGGAGATGGAGTGGGATAAGGGAGATGGAAAAATGAGGCCTCGGGCCTCCAATACTCCCAAAAGCTACACCAGCCCTGTATACAAACTGAGCCACTTCTCACTATGAGAGCAGTAGGTAAGGCCATCCTCTAACACGTTGGTAAAATGCGGGTTGGCCAACTTCACATTCACGTCTTTTAAGAACATTTTGGAGAACTCTCAAACATGCAGTTATTCTATCACTCTTTTGAACAAATTCGAATTTAAAAATGAATAGGTAGGTATCTACATGTAAGTAGATAAACACGAAATTAATACTCCCAAGTCGCATAATCTAGACATAAAGTTAGAATTTACCAACTTATAAAGCAACTCTGGCAACACTCCAATCTAATTTACACTCAGTAATTAAAACAGTCGTGTATACTGTAAATAAATGCACCCCTTTCTAACAAGACCGTTAAAATGTTTTAATTCGATTGCGTTTGGTTTTATAAAAAGTACCTAGGACATTGCAAGTCCAATACCTACGTGAAAATCGCAGACTGGGATTTTTCACCCTACTCGTAATTTAAGTGTGGAATTGCCGATATGAATATTTATTATTTGAACTGTAAACTATGTGTCAGGTCACAAAACCCGGGGACCCAGTTCAAGTTTGCACTCGAATGGATCGGATTTGAGTCGTTCGTCTGCAAACTATCTTTTGCATTCGAATGGATTGGATTCGACACATTTGTCTGCACACTTTATGGAAAAATATAGCTCCCTTAGACGTTCGTCTTTATTCGAATCGATGTAGTCGAGTGCAAATTCGAACTAGGCGCCCCAGATAGGCGAACACAATAGAAATAGAGAGCTAATAGTGCAGGGCTACGTAGAGGACAAAAGGTAAAGTAGTTAGCCCATTCGATGGAGAGACCTTATAAACTCAGATGTTAACGCATACTACCAACAACATCTAGGTCTTCTTGAAGCGCAGCGAACTGGTAGAAATGGAGGTTTATTGCCAGACAAGCGCTTCAGGTCAAGAAGATCGAAGAATGACTGTCTAATACGCGTAGGTATCCTCAAGCTTGCTCGCTATCAAAGTAACCACGATTGTCAAGATTATACGATTAAGAAGTCAAGGATCAGGTTATTAATCTGAGATTTACTGCATGGTTGGCGTAGTGGTTTAAGCGGCCGCCTCACCGCTTGACACTGCGCTGAGTATTGTGGGTTCGATCCCCACACGAAACAACACTTTGTGTGATTCATAAATTGTTGTTTGATTCCGGGTGTTCATTGTGTCCGTAAGTTGTATGTTTGTCTTCCACGACACAGGATTTAGACCTAGTGCGAGAGTTGTCTTTATTTATAAAATATAATCAATTTGATTGGAATTGATCGGTCTACGACGAGCTCTATATCACCGACTTTATCGACTTTATATGTGCGAATTGAGGCATCTTAGGGCATAATCCTTCACCACACTTAGAAAACTAGGTATAAGATACGGATAGCTTGTATCAACTAACAAGGTAACATAGTCGGTATAACCAGCCTCGGTGAGGACTGGTGACTAACCGGCAAAAAGCGGTTGCTGCCGGCTATAAAGCAGTTTCATTTCAAAGTAACTGCCATAAAACTAAGTGCTTACTCCAGTTGTAACGTGAGCCAGATTCACCTAATTTTTAAACTTAAGCGCAACGTGTAAAAGAGAGATAGTCGTAAAGTCTTGTGTGACATTACTTTACTTTTTTGTTCATGTCTAGCATTGGCAGCTAAAAGGTACTCTGTGATTGGCAGGCCAAGCGAAAACGTAGCAGTGGTTTCTAAATGTTCAATAATGAGCAGTTATGTTTTAACTTGGTTCGTCAACATCAGCCTTGCTTATAATATGTCCCACTGCTGGGCATGGCCCAACACGTGTTAGCAGACTTCACGTCTTTCAACTATCAGACAGGTTTCATCATGACGTTTTAAGTTCACCGCGTAATCTATATACAACATGTAACAAATTTAAATGCACTTCCTGAAAGTAGTTTGTTCAGAATCGGCTACTGAATCCATTACTGTCATTTTTAATATTGTTTATTTTTTGTTCTAAAATAATAAAAATAATGTAAATTATAGTCACTCATTTATTTCAAAAGTTGAAATATACGAAAAAAACCTTAAGTCAAAGCAGAACGCCTTCTTTTAAAATGCATTTGTTTAATGGTTCGACGTTCAGTCACACGAACGCACACATTAGTACAACACAATAGCGGCAAAAGACAATACACACAATTTACCACGAAAATATCTATCATCTATCTTTCGCTTACGTAATAATCAACAGGCAAGAGCGAGACGTAATGTGTCGCCCGCGCTGGCCAATGACAAGCGCTGGCGATGCGCTTTGACAAGTTATGACAAGTATCTAGTCATCCATCGGGAATCTGTCAGCGAGAGTTGCGAAAAAATATTTTAATTGTGTGAATAAAATTGTAATTATCAACATGACGGTGCTGGTGTGGAACGTTCTGCATCATCTTGATGTTAACTTGTCGCCCCCGGACTTTTTCACTGTGGGAAACTGTTAAATCACTTGTTTATTGTGAGGAGACAACAAGTGCCTAGGAGTTAAGTTGATACATATTAGCTGCTTTTGAAACAGTGAAAAGATGTGATGCGTGAGGGAACAGTAAAGTGTTAAGTGGACTAAAATAATGTGATTTTATCCTGTAAGTTATTTGATTATTCTATTAATGTAACTATTAATTTACAACTTTAAACACGTCGATCTTGCTTTATTCTCTCATTGATATTCTTTTACTTTATCTATCAAGAATGCTAGGTAACTAAATAGTCATTAATTACAATATTATGAAACAATGGATCGTGTGCATGTTATTAACAAACAATAAATAATTTTATACAAAGTCGACTGTCCACTCCAAAGCCGAAAAGTGTAATGGAAAAAAATAGGTTGTCATATCTTTGGAAATATCAACAGTAGCTGACAAATTACTCAAACATCATTCTTGTAAACCCCACTCTATCAGAGTGTTGTATAAAAACTAATTTTGAAACATTTTGTTTATATCGTATCGTATTTCGTTCCTAACAGATCGCTGTCGTCTGTTTACCATAGCAACCGTTTCGTGTGTTTGTGTGCGTGCGCAAATTTATAGTGACCACGCTTTTTACTTTTAATCGAGTTTATACTTTCTTCAAAAAACAATATTTACGCAAATAAAAAACAAAATTCAATGCATGCATTATGATTGTAGCAAGTTATTCTAATTGGGGTGTCTGAGGATGTGCGTTATTTCATTTACACGTTGTATATAAAAGAAAGTCGTGTTAGTTACATTATTTATAACTCAAGAATGGCTGAACCGATTTGACTGAAAATTGGTGGGGAGGTAGCTCTGAACCAGGAAAAACACATAGGATACAATTAGTTGCAAAAAATAATCTGGGAGGGATTTTAGAGAGGGTCGAAGTTTGTAGGGACAAACCTACTACCTATTGACAGTAAGAACGCATGCGCCTTAATAATTGAGTGCTGCGCATGTCCTACCGTATATCTGTCAGTACTGTCACATTATACATTGTCATATGGTGCAGTGTCATTACTTCGTTCGTTTATTTATATAAACTAATCATTATTGTAATAGCCTTGGCTAATCCCTACTACTATTAGGTATTAATGCGAAAATGTGTATGTATGCATGTACCGATTTCACGGTAAACCGGCTAAACCAATATTCTCTACGAAAGTGTGTAAGTATAGAAATATATCGGACCATGGCTTTGACATTTGACTTTATACAAAGTGATGTTGTTGAGCACCTTTCGGTAGATAATGTCATGAATACTGACCAAGTTACTTCCTACCCTATAGAGTTTCTGAACTCCTTACAATTATCAGGAGTACTTTTTACGCATCTTGAGACTGAACGTTGGTGTTGCAGTCCTGTTAATGCAGAAACTTATTACTTATATATACTTAGATTTGTCACTCTCTTACTTTAAAAGTTAGAGGGACACACACACCCATTTTACCACTTTGGAACCGTATATCTTTCAAACGATTATCTTTGAGTAACAATGGTTTTTGGAACCTCAAAGTATTTTTAACGACCCATTTTCCACATCAGTTCCATGTATGAAGAGCCCCCCTTAATATTCAATATTTTTTATTTTCTTTAACGTCGAAAAGGTGTTCACAGAATACATCTACCTACCAATTTTCAAATGTGTAAACTGAATAGTTTCGGCATAAAGTTGCTGTGATATACGGATAGACTGACAGACATAGCGCATCTATAAGGATTCCGTGTTTAGCCATTTTTGACTACGGAACTCTAAAAATACTCTTTACACAAATGTTTTAAATACTTCTTGCGGTTATATTTCTTATTAGTCCCTATGAACAGAATTAAAACGAAAATTACTATCGAACGATGACGGAGTTTTGTGTTACCCCGAATTTAACGTGAGCGAGGCCGCGGGCAAAAGCTAGTATTAGAATAGGAGTATAGATCAATCGTGTATAGTGTAACAAAGAACATTCAGATTCAGTACAACAACTCGTAGATTACACGAAATATTGTCCCGTCTGGGAATCGAACCCAGTACACTCGACACAACAAGGTGCCTAAGTGGTGACTGATTGTAATAAATACATAATATACTAGCTGACCCGGCAAACGTTGTTTTGTAATTTTTTTTTTATTTTTGTTTTTTTTTTTTTTGAAAAATAGATGTTAGCCGATTCTCATAGATACCGGATAAGCACAAAAAATTTCATCAAAATCGGTCAAACCGTTTCGGAGGAGTATGGCAACGAAAACTGTGACACGAGAATTTTATATATTAGATTTATCTTAATTATCTTCTCTACCAACCCCAACTTTACACAGGCTTGAATTTACATTTCATAAACTATACACACATATCCTACTAATTACCCAATGGAAGGAAAGAGGAACCCACCACGCACCCTCGGATTGACCACCCCAACTATTGCAATAGAAAAAGGTTGACAATACCGAACTCCTCTAAAAGGATACCTTCCTCTCATCTACTTCTCAGGTATCTTCCTGGAACCCATACCATTCCTATATCCCTTATCCTTTTAGAGGAGTTCGGTATTGTCAACCTTTTTCTATTGCAATAGTTGGGGTGGTTAATTCGAGGGTGCGTGGTGGGTTCCTCTTTCTTTCCATTAGATCACAATGGAGTTCCGCCAAGTAATGCCTGATTCAATCAACTATATCCTACTAATATTATAAATGTGAAAGTTTGTGAAGATGTATGTATAGATAGATGGATGGATGTTTGTTACTCTTTCACGCAAAAACTAATGAACAGATTTGGATGAAACTTTACAGTAATATAGTTTATACATTAGAATAACACATAGGCTAAAATTTATAAAGATTTTGTATAATGTTGCCATAACATAAGGAAAAGTATCAACTAAGTCGGCAAAAATCCTGAGCTCTGAAAGCTATCTTCGCGTGCGTTGCCTAAACCGTTCAAGCTACTTGAAGATAATGTACGGTGATATTGTTTATCCCTTCTTAATATTATTAATATTATAAATTCGAAAGTGTGTATGTATGTATGTATGTATGTTCCGTTTTCACGCTAAAACACCTGAACCGATTTTTTTGAAATTTGATATAGAGATATAGTGGACCATGGAGACGGACATAGGCTATCATAAGATGCAAAAATTAAACTGGGAGGGATTGTAAGGAGGCTAGAAGTTTGTTCGGCACAAATTTACCTCTTGAAGTAAGAACGCATGCGCTATAATAATTGAGTGCGCATGTGCGTATATCTGTCAGTACTGACACCTCATACATAATGTCATATTGTGCATGGTGATATATTGTTCGCATATATAAACTAATAATTATATTCTACGCTTAAACGGCTGAAACAATTTTCTCTATTAATATTATAAATGCGAAAGTGTTTATAGATATATATTGGACATGTATTGGAACATGGCATTGGAATTTGACTGTATGCAATGCGATGTTATTATGTACCTTTTGGTAGATATAATGGTATAATTATAGTGTCATGAATACTGGCCGAGCTACTTTGTGCCCTATAGAATTTCTGGAGTCTTTAGCATAACCAGTCTTCACACAACTTGAGACTGAAAGTAGATTTGTGTTAGCCCAAATTTAACGCGCGCGAAGCCGCGGGCAAAAGCTAGTCTTAAATAGTTCTAAACAAAAGTCCGCGACAGCATTTACTTATTTGTTTGGGGCAAATGGAATTTTACCCCCTTCCTGATGAGTGATGACGATTACAGATTGATCTGATATTTCGTATACACTCTTAATCTTGATGACAATTTATGATAATATTAAAATGATGGTAAAGCCAAGATGGCCGCCTATACAAAAGTGCGGATCACAATATATTACTTCACAACAAACTCAATATGGGTATCAAATAAAAGGGCTTGATTGTTAGAATAGAGCTCACTTTAAAAATCCAAGATGGACGCCGAGAAAAAATGGCGGATTACTTATTTTCCACAATTATACCTGAATATGGGTATCAATTGAAAGGGCTTGATTCGTAGAATAGATCTCACTATGAAAAATCCAAGATGGCTGCCGCCACAAAATGGCGGATTACTTATTTTCCACAAATACCTCAATATGGGTATCGAATGAAAGGGCTTGACTGGTAGAATAGGGCTTGACTGGTAGAATAGGGCTCACTATGAAAAACCCAAGATGGCTGCTGCCACAAAATTTCGGATTACATATTTTCCACAAATACCTCAATATAGGTATCAAATGAAAGGGCTTGATTGGTAGAATAGAGCTCACAATGAAAAATCCAAAATGGTCGCCGCCACAACATGGCGGATCACCTATTTTCCTCAAATACCTCAATATAAGTATCGAATGACAGGGCTTGATTTGTAGAAAAGGGCTCACTATGAATATAGAACTAACGAAGTATCAACTTAATAACAAAACTAAAAACTTAAAAATAAAATTAGCTAAAAAAGAATTATTTTTGGGCGTAGCGTATCCAGAGTAAACATTATGATAGAAATTTCACTTGCCCAACGATTTTATATTTGTCTGATCAATACCCCAGATTGATAAGAAGATTGGTGCGATCTGGTAGCTAGGGCTTACCGAATTACTTTTTAGCTTTTAGTACATAATTAACTAGGTACATCATTTTTATTGTAATAAAACAGGATAACATAAAAAATATATATGTTTTTTACAATACTTATTCTAGAGTAGTTATCAAATTGTTTTCAAAATTGATAGATTTATTGCCTTAAGTATTTAATGTAAATGAACTTTGTCTTTTACAGTAAGTAGTTTGGACGAATAGTTTAAAAGTTATCACGATATAATTGACCTAAGCGCAGCGTCATCAAAAGCGCTTTCTATGAGGGCGCGCTTAAGCACAGCAGTAGTGTAATATTGGGGATTCTGTATCATTTGTTCTCGCTTCGCTCGAACTGCATGATACAGAATCCCCAATCGTTTTCACCGTATCGTATATACTTAACATTCACAAACAATAATATCAAGTTCGAATCGATCAATTTTATTTTATTCAATTTTCGCTCTTCTGGTTTTTGCTGTCGATCATTATATGCTTTAGCTGCTACTTCAATATCCGATCGATTAATATAATGTGTTCTGCATCACCGAGAGTGCCCTGTAATACCATACTGTTATAATTAACATTATGTTTAGCAATTTAATTCCTTCTCTTAATGATCAATAGTAGCTTTTAGTGAGTTATTATGAATGTGTGTACCTAATGAACCTCACGTCATGTAATATCAATGTAATCATGTCAACTATTTAAAAATAATTT
This sequence comes from Euclidia mi, assembly GCA_944739405.2. Lineage (NCBI taxonomy): Eukaryota > Metazoa > Arthropoda > Insecta > Lepidoptera > Erebidae > Euclidia > Euclidia mi. The sequence goes on along the minus strand of OX123194.2, from coordinate 12,892,138 downwards.
ATAGTGCCCAGTAATACCATACTGTTATAGTTAACATAATTTTTTAAGTTTAGCAATTATTTAGTGATCAATGGTAGCGTTACTTTTAGTGAGTTTTTATTATGAATGTGTGTACCTAATGAATTCCTCACTCCATGTAATATCAATGTAATCATGTTATCAATTTAAAAAATAAATGGATATGTTAATGAGTCTAGGAAACTATTAAGTAAAATAAAACAATGTATACTTATTATCAATTTAAAAAAAGTTTATTATCAATGCACCATTTTTTTAAACACAAAACATTTTTTAAAGCACATATTGAGTCATGATAAATACAATTGTACAAATCTTCAGAACACTTATAGCGATCATATAAACATAACAAATTAGGACACCATTTATCTTCTAAATTAATTAAATTATTAGTATTTAAAATATCCTTCAACCATAACATTTTTTCAAGACCTTTAACGTAAATACACTTATCTTTTAAAACATCTGCAATATTGATAATTTGAGTAAGGTATAAATCCTTCACCCCAGTATATTTTTCTGTTACGTTCAATCCAGCAAACCTGCCGTCTTTCTGATTTAGTCAAATCATAAAAAGGAAATGGTGGTTTGATTAAAAACACTTGTAGGTTTTTATTACACCATACAGCTATTTCTTTTAGTATAAATTCATTTGCTTCTGTTTTAAAGCCTTGAACGTCAACAATCGCCGTCATGATAGCCTACGCACGATGTTGCTTAGAGGTTTGTATTCCACAATTCGGTACTGAGCTACTAAATTCAGCCACAACATTTATTTAATTTTTACATAAATATAAAGCATGCATACAAACATTGACTCATAACAATTACACATTTTTAAAAAGATAACATTTATTTATTTTTAGAAATACAACTAAACTTAAATAAAAACATTATCTTAAGACTACTCAGTATCACACAATTTCTTACTTATTTTTTTTATTAATGTCTCTGTGATATCCATTACATCATCATAAGGCTCCTCAACCACATATTGTGCACTTAAGCAAGCCTCGTTTTTTTTATTTTTGTCTACATAATCTAATTCACGAATATCTATATTAATTAGGAGACGTCCTTGCTTAGGACGATTTCTTCGAACAATGTACGAATTTGCCGATGACGTTAATAAACTTTGACGCTTTTTAGACGGTGACAATTTTTTTGACTTTGTAGAAAAGTTTGGTTCAATGTATGTAATGCCATCGTCTTGAGTGGAGAAATATGGGCTAGTAACCTGTAAAAAAATAAATCACACATAAATATATAATAATGTGGACGCGCACAATAAATGTTTATAAACATAAATACATTTTATGTAGTGCTTACCTGATCAGAGGATTTGTTCCGATGCTTTTCAAAACATTCATAATTTCCTTGAGAGTAAAAAAATGGCTTGTTTTTTAACTGTCTACCATTCTCTGCCAAAGCATTGTCCTGCAATATAATAACATAAAAAATATAAATGAAAAGTTCATAACTATATGAATTTAACTATGAGGAATAAAATAATATTTACTAACCTCTTGTATTTCTGTCTGGTCAACTTCGTCCAAAGGACTTGGGATTTGAGAATCAACATTATCAAATACAAATCTGTTAAGTCCTCCAATGTTGAGAATGCTGGGGCTGTATGACATGATTCTGAAAATAAAACTAAAGTAAGATATCTAATTATTCATATAATAATATAATATAATATTGTAATAACTAATAACATTAAAAACGTACTTACCAATAAAACTTGATTTCTCTGCTAGCAACAGGTCCTGTTTCGGCTGACTATGACAGCATAATGAAATAAGGAATGCAATTTTAAATCTGTATGATATTCAATACCAAATGAAATCAATTACCTATTAAAAATATAATATTGTAATACGAGAATACAAAATGCCTAACTTTCTAGACCTGTTCAAACATGTTAAATGCTGTTATTTATACTTTATGATATGTATATCTAATTTAGTGTTAAAGTTATAGCTACCTATAAATATGTGTGTTAGACATTCATTACAGTAATTGTCAAAATGAAGTTGATCAAGCAACCCATATCTTTGAAAATTAATAATATAGATTTAAATGAAACTTCTCACCAGATCAGACATAGTCCATTATTACCGAATACGATTCGATGTATAATGTGCGGTCCATCGAACTGTGGTAAAACAAACGTTATGATTAGTTTGTTGTTACATGAAAATGGTCTAAAATTTAAAAATCTTTATCTTTATTCCAAAACTTCATTTCAACCAAAGTATCGTTTCTTGAGTGAAGTATTAGAAAGAGTCTCGCAGATTAACTTCTACAAATTTAGCGATGATAAAGAGGTAATTTCTCCGAGTGAAGCTTTAACAAATTCTGTGTTTATTTTTGATGATGTTGCGTGTGAAAATCAAGTTAATATTCGCAATTATTTTTGTATGGGTAGACATAAACAAATAGATTGTTTCTATTTATCTCAAACCTATTCCAAAATTCCAAAACAACTGTTGCGTGACAATGTGAATTTTCTTATTATATTCAAACAAGATGATGTGAATTTAAATATACATATTTATGAAGAGCATGTTACTTCTGATTTACAGTGGAAAGAGTTTAGAAATATTTGTCAAACTGTTTGGAGTAAACCTTATAATTTTCTACTTATTAATAAAGAATCGTCATTAAATAATGGAAGGTACAGACAGAACTTTGATATGTTTTTTAAATTTGACTGACTGTTTATATGTATATATATATATATATATATATAAGTAATTAACATGGCAAATCAAATTCAGTATAATTTGTTCTTTAGCTGAATACAGTTGTTAATAAGTATAACATGGAGAAAAATATTAAAATAGAATTAATGAAGTCTGTAGACTCCATAAAGAATAAAATAAAACAAATGAAAAACCAGGAACACTCTACGAACTTATCACTTGAAAAAATGTTAAAACCTGTCACAGATCCCCTTAAAACTCTAGTTGATTCAAATAAAACATTAGAAAAAATACAAAATTTTGAGAATACACACTCTAATTTTGAAGACGTGGAATTAGGTGACATTAATACTAGCTCATCTACTAAGTTTGAAGAATGCTATGACCCAGAACTGAATTCTGTACTGAACGTTAAAAAGCCTCCCCAGACGGAATTACCGGATGATTTAGAAATATCATTAGAGGGTCGTGATATCCATGATATTTATGACCTAAACATACCATTTGGAATAAGGAGTGAAAACAAAAAAATATTATTGGGTAATTCAATAGTTTCGTTTTCTAAAATAGATAGTGCAAATAATGATAATACCATTTTAATTAAAGTTGGTGACAAAAGCTTCAATTTAACCCCTGGTTTAAAAGAACTTTTACTTCGAAGAAAACCTGATTTGAAACAAATATCGAGCAAAGATAAACTTGGCTATAAAGATATGTTGCATTATACAAATGCACATAAGAGAGATTTCAATCCTAATGGGCAAATAAGAGGCGATAAAGGTATAAAATATCGTGAAATAATCAAACCATTGTTTTCTGAATCGTCAAACAATAATATTGTCACTAAATTTGGAGGAAGCTTACCAACGTTAAAGAAATACAAAAATAGCACTGACTTGGTATATTGGGACGATCCTAACGAACTGGTTGAAAGATTGAAACTATTAATTGCTTCCCGAGATGCTGGTAATACAAATCATGATAATGAAATTTTATCAATAATCGAAGAGTTAAAAGAAGCTGACATAATTAAATAATAAATAGTCCTAATAATATGCTTTTTATTCAGTATTATAGCAGAATTCGAGACAAACATACCTACTGAGTTGTGAACATGAGCAAAGCTGACGTGGTAAACGAAATTCATAAAAATGCGAGAGTGAACTATCCGCGAAGACATGTTGTAATGAGAGATATAGATGACTTGTGGCAAGCAGACTTAATTGATTTGCAATCAATTTCAAAAGAAAATAAAAATTATAAATATATTCTTACCGTTATTGATTCATTTTCGAAATATGCTTGGGCCTTTCCTATGAGAAGTAAAAGCAAAGAAGATGTGTATAACTCTTGAGACGGAGGATCTCAGGTAGGATGTCGGGGTTCGAGAGAAACACTGCTAGGCTGAACAGGTTCTTTATTATGTCTCACTACCGCTTACATACAGTATGACCGAACTAGGTAAGCACTGGCCTGAGCTGGCTGGAGTGTAGACTCCTGCTGCTCTCCGACGCTCGCAGGGTAGCTGCTCGAAGGGTCGCCGATGAGCTGGCCAAGGTGCGCTGCGCAGGCAGCTCTGTGGTCGATGTTCAGGCTGAGCGGGTCTCAGGCGGTGCAGCCGATGTGGGTCGAGCGGTCAGGCTCAGGCGTCCGTGGCCTGGCTGTAGGAGCTCGTAGGCAGGAACGGAGGCTTGGGTGGCAGCTGGCTAGTAGCGGCACGGCGCCAGCAGCTCGTGGCTTCTAGCCCGTAGGAAGAACGTCAGCCCGTAGGAAGAACGTCAGGTGCAGTGAGCTCGTAGGGTGAACGTAGCCCGTAGGGTGAACTGGAAACAGCATAGAGAATACACAACAACCGGTCAGGAACAGGCTGTCCCTAGATCGGCTGTTATGCTTAGGAGACACAGATACTACAGACAGAACATATAGGCACACAGACAACTAGAATATGCTTACCCCCAGCGGGACAGTGGATAGGAAGTAGAATGTAGAATAATCGCGAGGTGTAGCGGCAGCGTTCCGATGTCTAGGGAAAGTGACCATTCTACAACGCGCACCCATCTTATATAGATGTAGGCCTATGACTCACAACTGCCTTTGGTTAGTGAATATGACCATATTTGGTAATATTGCGAACGATGTCTGGCTAAGCTGGCGTTAAGCGCCTGCGAGATATTATAACGCAATACGTGTAGTATTACGTTACAATACCCCGCTCTGTACAGCAGGATTTTTCGTGTCTAGACAAGAAAAATCCGTCTAACTAAGTCCTCCGAACTTCTGTAGACAGTGCTAAGTAGATAGTGACTATGAAACTCAAACTGCAGGTAGGTACAATGAAAGAATCTAGTAAGGTTAGGAATCAGTGTAGTTAATTAGTTTTAAATCTTTAATGTGCCAACTGCCAATAGATTTACCCGACGAATCCGCTAATTCGTATACTAGTGGTGACTTTTTAGCAATAATAGTACACTTGGTAAACTTAGGAGCCAGTTTTTTGCTAAATGATTTGTCGTATGTTCTTTTCCACACAGTATCACCCACGTTAAACCCAGCCGGTTTACGACGTAAGTTGTATGTGTGTGTATATAAAGTACCATTGTTTTGGTGTTTACGTGCGACGCAAGTATCACACGAAGATATAAACTTAATAATGTCAGCGTGCATACCAGGCCAATAATAACGCTGCGCTAAACGTTTATACGTTTTAAAAATACCTAAATGACCCGCAGCGAGTTCCGAATGGTATTTTTTAATGGCGGTATTTCTATCCGAGGTATGTAGGACCTCTTTCCAATCGAATACTTTACGTAATGTACATTTAGATACCATATATCTGTACAATTTATCATTCCTGATAGAATAATTAGGGAAAGATGTAGGTGAGTTTTTACAGCCATTGTAGACTGATCCGAGGTTATAGTAGTCTCGTTATCAGTGTTAGTATCAATAGCTGACACGGTAGCATTAACTTTATTAGGCAAGGAATTACTACGAGAGTAATTATTAGATAAAGAAGCAGAGTTAATATAATTTGGTAACAATTTAAATCTTTTCCAGAAGTCAATACCTAAAATTAACGAACTAGTGACTTCTGGAATTACGTACGCTTTTAAGTTATAAGTTTTATTTTCAAAAGTGGTGGGTAGGTTGATATAGCCGATCGGTGTCAAACGATGACCACCCGCCGACCGAAAAAATATAGTAGGGTTGTCACATTTATTCAAAGGGAGATTAGTTTTAGAAATAAGTTTTATATGAGAATTATTGCCCAATATAGTCACGGCAGAACCTGAGTCAAGTAAACCAGTAAGGGGTAGATTCTTAATGGTTACATTAACATAGGGTCGAAAATCAGTATTAGGTTTTTGATCTCGGGTCGCAGCCACAGAATGACTAGAAAAATACACCTTTAGAGTGTTCAGCCAATTTTTCCAGTCTTCCTTGTCAAAATATTTAGGTTTAGAAGATGTACAAACGGTAGGGTTTGTCATCTTATTTGACGAACGACGATCCGAATAAATTTGTTTTTTTGAAAATGACTTATTTTTACAGGTAGGGCAATTTACGAATGTGACATCCCTAAGGCCACACTTAAAACATATCGGATAACGTTCTCGCTTGCACGTCCCTAGTGAGTGATCAGTTGAACGGCAGCGCGGACAAAATACACACCTCTTATTAGTTATTTTTGTAGGAACAGCTGATTTAGATATCATGTTGACATCATAGTGTTGCGGGTTAGGCCCAGGTGTATCGTTCGGTTCGACATTTATAGATGCGACAGTAGCGTAGTTTTTTAGTTTAGACGGTTTATAGTACTGTGAATTATTATAGTGACCGTGCGTGTCCTTTTTATTTATGTAAGCTAAATCAGGTGCTACTGTGTTAGACGTAGGGTAACTAGGTTCGTGGAATTGTGCACTTAAACACTGGAACCTCTCATAGTTTAGACATAGTGTTTTTAGAGTGTCTATAGTGTCTATAGCCGTAGTACATGAAGCTAGTACTGTAGAATAACACGGTCTAATATTGTGAAGCAATATATTTAGTTTTTCATGTTCGGTTAGTACCGTGTTCGGTGACAATCGCGCAAAAAGTTGGAACATAATTGATAAGTAGATGATTATACCCTCAGTTTGCCCTTGAGTACGATTACGAATCTCGGCTAAAAGTTTATAATCATAGTCGTACGGTGTGAAATCAGCTGTGAGTTTACTAGCTAGTTCGTCCCATGTAGAAATGGAATATTTAACACCGCGAAACCAGTGTAACGCATTACCCGTAAAAATTTCGGATGCGTAATCGAATAATCTATTGGCAGGTAGATTTCTAACCGTCCTAAATTCCGTCACGCGTTGTAGAAATTCGCGAACGCAGCCTGTTCCGTCGAATTTGAGTTTCGATAGTTCGCCAACCCTCAAATGCTCACAGTGGACAGTTACCGGAGTCGACGCTGCCTGTGCAGGGGTTGAATCCGTGCAAGTCATCGTGACTCCGACTTCCGCCGACGGAACATTCGAGTGTTCTATCTTAGATAGCTCTGCCGACAGCATCCGAAAGCGTTCAGTCAGGTCGGATATTTTCTTGCCGTATTTAGGTTCGGATTTGTCTAATCTGCCCAATCTGTGGTAGACCTGGTTGTGCAAAGCCGTAGTTCGCTTCGCCAAGTTGTGGTCGTATAATTCCTTAAGGGAAGAGATTCGCGAATCTAAATCGGTAACTGACAGGCTAGCTCCCTTGAAGTCGTCTGCTATGTCTAGGCCTGACTCTAGGATTTCGTCATTCGGAATCAGCTCGAGTAGTTTAGGTAGCTACTTCCGTAAACCTAAAACAGAGGTAGACGGCTCCTCTCCGCGAATAGCGACCTCGTAGGCCAATTCATTTTTATTAAGTAGAAAGTACTTGATAGGGTTAGTGCTCATGATGATATAAAATAAGTATGATAGAAAAGAACGTAAGTATATTACAGCCCTCCGTGTGCAATAGTTCTGCTTTACAAAGAAACTACGACGATTCGGTGTATAAATGTAGACAATAGATAGTGACTTGCAAAAATAAAAAACGGTTATTTCAAATTGCGAACAGTTACGTAGGGAATCGGTAGTTGAAATTTGAATTAGACAATAGTAAGATAACACATAATAGGTATACAAGAATAGAAATTAAAGATAGACAGCAATACACAGATACACACAAGTTAGATATTACGTACCAGTTCGCTGATGTCTGCACCTCCTCGTTTACAAAGACTGACCTCCTAAACAAGAACAACTGCAGTAATTGGAAGTGAGACAAATAGAGTTGGGCGCCACTGAGACGGAGGATCTCAGGTAGGATGTCGGGGTTCGAGAGAAACACTGCTAGGCTGAACAGGTTCTTTATTATGTCTCACTACCGCTTACATACAGTATGACCGAACTAGGTAAGCACTGGCCTGAGCTGGCTGGAGTGTAGACTCCTGCTGCTCTCCGACGCTCGCAGGGTAGCTGCTCGAAGGGTTGCCGATGAGCTGGCCAAGGTGCGCTGCGCAGGCAGCTCTGTGGTCGATGTTCAGGCTGAGCGGGTCTCAGGCGGTGCAGCCGATGTGGGTCGAGCGGTCAGGCTCAGGCGTCCGTGGCCTGGCTGTAGGAGCTCGTAGGCAGGAACGGAGGCTTGGGTGGCAGCTGGCTAGTAGCGGCACGGCGCCAGCAGCTCGTGGCTTGTAGCCCGTAGGAAGAACGTCAGCCCGTAGGAAGAACGTCAGGTGCAGTGAGCTCGTAGGGTGAACGTAGCCCGTAGGGTGAACTGGAAACAGCATAGAGAATACACAACAACCGGTCAGGAACAGGCTGTCCCTAGATCGGCTGTTATGCTTAGGAGACACAGATACTACAGACAGAACATATAGGCACACAGACAACTAGAATATGCTTACCCCCAGCGGGACAGTAGATAGGAAGTAGAATGTAGAATAATCGCGAGGTGTAGCGGCAGCGTTCCGATGTCTAGGGAAAGTGACCATTCTACAACGCGCACCCATCTTATATAGATGTAGGCCTATGACTCACAACTGCCTTTGGCTAGTGAATATGACCATATTTGGTAATATTGCGAACGATGTCTGGCTAAGCTGGCGTTAAGCGCCTGCGAGATATTATAACGCAATACGTGTAGTATTACGTTACACTCTTTCAAAACTTTGTTGGATAAAGGGCGTGTTCCTAAAAATCTGCAAACCGATAATGGAACAGAATTTTATAATAACAAATTTCAGAAGCTTATGAAATCGTTTCATATTAACCATTATTCAACCTTCTCAACAAAAAAAGATTCAATAGTCGAACGATTTATCAGAACATTGAAATCTAAAATCTATAAGGAATTTAGTTTAAAAGGCAATTACAATTGGGTAACTAATACCCTCAATGATGTTATTTACAAATACAATCACACTCACCATCCCACTATTAATGAAATCCCTGCTAATGTGAACAATATGAATAAAAAACTGATATTAGAAAGGTATTTAAAGTTGCCAAAAATGATAATTTAAAAAGCAAGTACAAAGTAGGTGATTATGTGCGTATCAGTAAATACAAAGGTACATTTGAAAAAGGTTATACTCCCAACTGGTCAACAGAAATATTTAAAATTCGTAAAATACAAAATACAACTCCTATAACTTACTTAATTGAAGACACTATCAGAGGTCTGCCTATTTTAGGAGCATTTTATTCACAAGAACTTCAAAAAACAAAACATCCCAATATATATCTAGTCGAGAAAGTTCTTAGAAGAAAAGGTAACAGGGTTTTAGTAAAATGGTTAGGTTTGTCTTCAGCTGAAAGCAGTTGGATTGATAAATCGAATGTAATATTATAAATAAAATAACGTTAACAAACTCGAATCACATAACTATTTATTAAAGTATTCAAACCGGAATCATCAGTCTTATAATGTGTTTTGGAGAGAGTAGTCTTCTCAATTGGCTTATTAATAATTTACCATTTGAATTACACTTACCAGGATATAATTACTGTGGCCCAGGTACTAAATTAGTAAAAAGACTAACGAAAGGAGATAACGGCGTCATCATCAATAAGTTGGACGAATACTGCAAAGATCACGATATTGCATATCACAAGTCATCAAACTTAAAGGATCGACATAAGGCTGATTTAATTTTGTTAAAAATGGCGAAAGAGCGAGCGGTTGCTTCCGATGCCAGTATAGCTGAAAAACTCGCGGCACGCTTAGTAAGTAAGGCTATGTCAGCAAAAATTGAAACTGGTTCTGGTTTGGACAAAAAGCATTCTCCAAAAATTACACCTGGAAAAGGGTTAAAAAGTAAATTAAAATCTGTTATTACAAAAGCAAAAAGGCATATCAAAAAATTAAAACCTAAGAGCAAGAAAATGGCAATAGAATTAGCTATTGCCGCTACTAGAGAATTGGCTGATGATTCATCGATTAAGCTCCCTCGCGTTATTCCTATTCCAAAAACTGCGGGAGCTTCAGCAGGTGGTGCAGCTGGTATTGCTAAAACCATAAATGAATTCAAAATGGCTAAAAAGCTGTATGAAGAATCGAGAAGACATAATGAAAAAATGGAAGCTCTATGTATTGGGAAAGGACTACACCTTAAACCACATAAAGGCGGCCTTGGAATTTTCGTATCAAAAGAAAAAAACTAAGATATCGGCTACCCAAACGGGCCTTAACTAACTTTGACATTTTAAAGTACGGGAATAGAATTCCTTATTTTAGAGGTGTTTTTATGAGAGATGAGCTCCCTAAATGTCCTTATAAAAAAGAATGTGGAGTTATTAATTTGGATAGTTCAAAAAATCCTGGTTCTCATTGGGTAGCCTATGCAAAATATAATGATTATGTTGAGTATTTTGACAGTTATGGAAATCTTAAACCTTCGAAGGAATTTATAAAATATGTAGGTTCTAACATTCAATATAATTATGAAAATATACAACGTGATCACCCCTTCAATTGTGGACATTTATGTTTAAATTTCTTAAAGAATTTTTGGTATAATCGTGAAATAAAATAAAAAGGATCATCTAAAAGAGTTCAGTATGCAAGCATGTCTACTACGGTTACCATCTCTGGAAATAAATCGGAGCTGATTTCGTATTTTCAACCACCTCTTCATTTATCTGATCAGTACGAGTGCGGTTTACTATACTTTTCAGTATTAAAAACAAGACCGAATGTGCCCGTTAATAACAGCAGTTTAACAGCTGTTATCAGAATTGAATGTGATCTTGTACACGGTTCATACTGCAACGGATTACCAACTCATTTTATTCATGAATTTATATCTGATACTGCTCCAAGTCACGGCTACATAGAAATACCTCAGAACGTTATTTACTTTCCAGTTAACAAAAATATAATTTCATCCATATCTGTTAGGATTGTAGATCAGTTTGGTTACCGTATTGACTTTGGTGAAGAAAATATTCAATTACGTCTTCATTTAAGAAAAGCAAAATGATAGTATATTATAAAAACCCTTCAGTGAAAATAAAACGTCCTATTCCGTCAACGACCATAAAGGTGCACAGACGTAAGAAAAACGTGAAGAAATTGACTAAATCAAATAAAGATTTTCTTAAAGCTTTAGGGTTTAAAGTATGAGTATACTACAGATTACCGATTTACCACACTTTGATAGTTCGATCGAAAGTTATGAAATCCATTCATACAATCCCTACAATAACAGTTTTAGAGAAAACGATGAAATCAGAATCCCCATACACCAGCAAGATATATACGTGCTACCATCAGCCAGTTCCATCTACATCGAAGGTCAAGCAAAGCTGTTCGGTAAGGATGGGCATCAGATCAAGAAAGCTGTTACGTTTACTAATAACCCTGTTATGTACTTGTTCCAAGACATCAGGTACGAAATGAATGGAATTGAAATAGATCGTATAAAAAATTCTGGAATAACATCAACAATAAAGTCATACATCTCATTTAATGAAGCAGAAAGTAAAGTTTCTGCATTATGGGGTTGGAATTTAAACGGATTCCAAAGTGATGGACATTTTAGCGTTGTGGCGCCCTTAAATAAGATTTTAGGGTTTGCAGAGGATTACAATAAAATTGTGATAAATTGTAAACACGAACTTATATTGAATAGGAGTAATTCTAACTTAAATAGTATTATTCTTACTGATGAAGTCGTTCAGCTTCAAATAGATATACAGAGAATTCAATGGAGAGTACCACATATAAAAGTTTCCGATCGAGAACGTTTAATACTTTTAAAGCACTTAGAAAGAGATAAACCTATTCAGATGGCCTTTAGAAATTGGGATTTATATGAGTATTCTTTACTACCTAAAACCACAAAGCATTCTTGGTCAGTAAAGACTGCTTCTCAATTAGAAAAGCCTCGGTATGTCATTTTTTGCTTGCAAACTAATAGAAAAAATAATAGAACTAAAGACAGTTCGGTATTTGATCATTGTGAGGTGACAAATGTTACGCTCTTTTTAAATTCGCAATATTATCCTTATGAGCCTTTATCTTTAAAGTTTTGTGAGAACAAATATAGTATATTATATGAAATGTATGTGAAATTTCGCCAGTCGTATTACAACACTCCGGTAGAACCGTTGCTTGATCTGCAGGATTTCAAAGAAAAGGCCCCAGTCTTCATCTTAGACTGCTCGAGGTAAAACGCTAGTTTAAAAACTGGTCCAGTGGATGTAAGATTGGAATTTGAATGTTCAACACAAATACCAGATAAGACAACTGCATACTGTTTGATTATAAACGACCGACTTGTGGAATACAAACCTCTGAGCAACATCGTGCGTAGATTATCATGACTGCTATTGTAGACATCCAAGGCTTTAAAACAGAAGCAAATGAATTTATAATAAAAGAAATTGCTATATGGTGTAATCAAAGCCTGCAAGTGTTTTTAATCAAACCGCCATTTCCTTTTTACGATTTGACTAAATCGGAAAGACAACAAGTTTGCTGGATTGAGCGTAATAGAAAAATATACTGGAGCGAAGGATTTATACCTTATTCAAATTTTCAATATTTAGTTTTAGATATCTTAAAAGATAAGTGTGTTTTCGTTAAAGGTCTTGAAAAAGTGTCATGGTTGAAAAATATTTTAAATAGTGTTAATGTAATTAATTTAGAAGATAAAGGTTGTCCTAATTTGTTAACCCTATTTGATCGCTATAAATATTCCGGAGATTTGTACAATTGTATCTATCATGACTCAATATGTGCATTAAAAAATGTTATGTGCTTAAAAAAATGGTGCTTTGATAATAAACTTTTTTAAAAAGATACAATATGGATTGTTTCATTTTACTAAATCGTTTCCTATACTCACTAACATACCCATTTAGTTTTAATATATACTATGATTGGAATATTACATGAATTGATACACATTCATAAGTACAATAAAAAACTCAGCAAAGAGAACAGTTACATTGGTCACTAAGACAAGGAGTTAAATTCCTAACCTGAAAACCTTAGAATAGGTGTTATTATTCTAAGCTGAAAACATAATGTTAATAATCTATATCGTGAATAAAACGGATCGCAGATAACAAAAGTAGGTATTATTGGAGGCGTCTGCGTCGCGAAACGAGCGAAGCGAGTTGAGTGACGCAGAAGTCAGAACTCATTTATATTAATCGATCGAACACTACACGTGCAGTCAATCTGCTTTATCTCGATACGTCCGCATCACCTGGAATCCGAGTGACCGTGGGTTCAAGTTCCATGTAGACGAAGTCAGAGGCAAAAGCTAGTTGTGGATAAAACAATTATATAATTCATAAGTACATACATTCATAGTCTTATGCCTGTAACCCTGAAGAGGTAGGCAAAGGTGTATTACTACACCCACTTTTCGCCAGATATATTTAAGTCCCACGTAATAGGGAGGCGAGCCTATTGCCGTACCGGGCACATTTCTAGACTTCATGCTGTTACTGAGAATTTCCTAACAGAAAAACCCAATAACACTTTGACCGACCCGGGAATCGAACCCGGGAGCCACCCGATCCTACTTTCAACATTGTTAAGATTTTGCATTCATTCATTAAAATTAACAACGAGCTGTGCAGAGATAACAGTATGTACCTACATATAAATTATTATGAATGCATCGCTGTGCCCGAGCCGCACTGAGCGCGTCGAACGAACTTGAGAATGTTGTTTATATTATGTCAACCCAAGTAAAAACATTGTTACTATGCTACCAGTATTACGATGCATCGATGAATGAAATAATATTATACTTCTAATGCCAACCGTCCGTATCGCAGATCATGTTAGTAGTGTGATTTTTAGGGCGCTCTGCATTGCGAACGGAGAGAAGCGAGGTGAGTGATGCAGTAAGCAAATGAATTTATACTAAAAGAAATAGCTGTATGGTGTAATAAAAACCTACAAGTGTTTTTAATCAAACCACCATTTCCTTTTTACGATTTGACTAAATCAGAAAGACGGCAGGTTTGCTGGATTGAATGCCTGTAGTAGATGAAAATGAAATGCATAATTATTATTATTAAAAGAGTAATTAAATAATCTTATAAGAAATAAGTGATTCCTAATCTAACATTTATTGTATTTTAAAGTGCTATTTGTTTTAAGACTAAGATATATAAATCATCCATCAAGAATCCTAATTGTCTACTACTTAAATATATTATATATTAGAAGATTTTATTATCGTAATTATAAAAAATAAACGTTTGTACTGAGTTATTGATTATCTTGGATAATTCTATACACGTCATGTTAAGACAAAGTGGTCCAATATTTTATCACATCTTTGACGACACGTTTGGCGCATTGGCTAAGAGTATGACTCGCATCACAATGTAAATAGTAGGTTTAATAGACGCAGCAACTAATGCACCAACGTGTTGCGGGTTCGATTCCCGCACGGAACAAATGAGTATTGTTCCGGTTTGGATTTTGTTTTTATGTTTTTTTTACTTTATTTTTTTTGTATTATAATCAATTATTATGTCTCCATAATACCTACTGTTGGCTACTTACTAAGAAAGAAAGAAAGAGAAAAACTATTTATTTGTCACAGACACAGAAAAAGTATTACATATAAAAGAAAACATTGCAAGACATAAGATTAGTCTGTGACAAATATGTGCACTTGATGTGCACACTCAGCTATATTGTTGCATTGTGGTAGTGTCCACAACTTTATTATTGAGTTATAGTTGCTAGTAAAAGCTAACCTCTCATTATACGGAAGGCCTATGCATTCATTAGTACAAGATGTGCACCAAATCGTTTCGATGCAACGATGTGCCGTGATCGAACATGATATTGTTGTTTATTGTACTTATTTAAGTGCGCGCGATAATTTTTGCTTGGCTATGTCAGTTCGACACCATACCAGATTATGAAACACACAACAACCGATCGGACTGATCGCGTCGACTGAACACAGCAGTCTAACTTGAGAATGTTGTTACATTAGCATCTCAAACTAGAAACGACAGTAAGTTGTCCCATTGCATTGCTACTACAATGATATGTCGGTGAATGAAATACAATATTATATCGTGAATCAGACGGATCGCAGATAACAACGGTATTATTGGGAGCGTCTGCGTCAGCTCACTTTGTTCTGAGTGATGCAGATCACATTTATATTAATCGATCTCGATTGTAAAATTGGGGCTTCTGTATCACGCAGCTCGAGCGGCGACGCGAGAGCAAGTAAAGTAGTAATAATTTACTTATTAGCAGTAGTTTTAGACCACCTTGCTGGTCTAGTGGTACAATTGTGACTGTTGAGCGTGGGGTTCTTGGCTCGATTCCCAGGTCAGGCAAAACGCTATTGGGTTTATCACCATTCATCGTCAGGAATCCTTCAGTAGCATCATTAACTAAGAACATGGGCATAAACCGCAGATGCAGCAATCACTTCTGCCTACCCCTTCGGAGGTATATCTACAGGTGTAATGTTGTGTTATGGTGTATGATATTATTTCATTGAAAATGATTAATATCCCAAACTTTCTCCTGTGTTATATGTTTACAAACATACAATATCACAGATCCTGAACACCTATCTTTAGGTTATATAAATATTTGAACCACGTGGGAATCGAACTAGTGAGAAAAACGTATGAAGCGATTCAGTATTTTGTCACATTTTCGACGACATGTTTGACGCATTGGATAAGAGCTCGGCTCTATGCATCACAATGTAAATATTAGTTTGTAAATGTACTGCTAGTAAATGCGCCAAGTGTCGCGGGTTCGATTCCCGCACGGAACAAATAAGTATTTGTTTCGGTCTGGATTTTGTTTTATTTAGCCATTCTTAATTATAAAATAATAATAGATACCTACTTTGAAAATTGAGCAAGTATGAGGCTAGATCTCGATATCCTGGTATTTATTAATTTATTTACATACTTAATGATAATGTGGTATTATTGGTACAGTGGTTGAATCAATTTCTGCACTAAATGTCGTAGGTTCGATCCCTAATACCAAATACCTACCTAAAACTTGCCATCGGAAATCAAACCATGCACGGCTGTCGCCAACTCGCAATCTCTAGACCAAAGCATAAAATGCAAATAAATTCTTGATCAACTAATTGATACACACTGCATTGTTCTACTTATAAATATGACACTCGTCAAGTAATAAAGTATAGATCAATAATGTTGATCGAACGAGTCGAACTTGATATTATTGTTTGTGAATGTTAAGTATATACGATACGGTGAAAACGATTGGGGATTCTGTATCATGCAGTTTGAGCGAAGCGAGAACAAATGATACAGAATCCCCAATATTACACTACTCACAGCGGGGGCGGAAGGACGGTCTGATATGTACTTTGTGGTAATGCTTTCAGTTTTTATTTTTGCTGCTGTTATAATTCAGTAGGTATATAAGCTCTTCATAGAACGCAGCGATAGCCTAGTGGAGATACCAACAGACGGCCATTCAGAGGGTATCGGGTTCGAATCCACGGCGCGCACCAATGACTTTTCGGAGTTATGTGCGTATTGGATTGTTAATTATCGCTTGTCCCGTGCCTCGGAGAGCACGTTAAGCCGTCGGTCCGTCGTTAAGCTTGGTCCCGGTTGTCATGAAGATCTTTGACAATCGTTACAGGGCGTCAGTACCTTCTAAAATAAAACTGACACTAGTCTAAAGGTGGCATCGGTTCTTAGGTATGGAGTTATATTTTGGGGGAACTCAGTTAACAAAGACATAATCTTTAAAGCCCAAAAACGCTGTATTAGGGCTATGTTCTCTCTCAAAACAATTGAAAGCTGTCTGCCCTACTTTTAAAAATGCAATATTCTGACTTTATCTTCAATTTATATACTAGAAGTAGCTATTTTTGTTAAAAGAAATTTAGGTTTATTTGTACTTGCCTCAGATACATTTAAACGCGTACAAAGAGATAAACATCGGCTTTGCCTATGCAAAACAAATACAACATTTATGCATAAAAGTATTTTCACCATGGCTCCCAAAATTTATAATAAATTGCGAAGAAGTATCAGGGAATCAAATGTGACCATATTTAAACAAAAACTAGTAAAGCTTCTAAATGAAAAATGCTATTATAATGTCTCTGATTTTTTGACCGACAATTCATAATTTTACTATGACATATTATTATTCAATGTGGACATTTTATATATATTATTTTTTATTAATTATTTAATCCTTGACATATCTTTCATATTATTTGGTATATTTCTTTTTATTTTTTATTATTTGACATTGTTATTAAACTACATTAATCGTAATTATGACATTTTTCTTTTGTTTTTAGCAATAATTGTAATTAATTTTATTTGTTCTAAATTGTATTTTTTTGTAATTGTAATATTTGCACACCTCTTTGAGGTTATAATTCAGCGCACTTCATATATTTTGTAAGACCTTAATGTACCTACCTATTTTATGCAAATAAAAGAAATTGAATTTGAATTTAAAACCATGGAATATCGCTATCCCTTCGGGTTGCGGAGGTCAGACAGGCAGTCGCTCCGTGGAAAAGCTAATATTCAGCCAAAATCCGGTTAGACTAGGAAGCGGACCCCAGATTGAAACTGGGATAACGCTAAGAGGATGATATAAGCTCTTCATAACTTCAATAATATACCTACATATTAATCTTTACCTGAAGTTCGACGATTATGAAAACAAAAGTAATTTTTTAAGTATTATCTGTTAATAAGTATGCTACACGGCTAATCTACAGAGCCGTTTGTGATGAAATTTGTCATGGATAGTCTGAAACCCGGGGATATACATAGGCTACTATTTATTAAAATTTCATGCTGGCGAAGCCGCGGGCGAAAGCTAGTTATGTATAATACTGTTATGTATTAAAGGACCTTGTTATAGAACACTAAATACTGCTATAATAGGCAGTAAATCTGCTAATAAGCTGTCGAATTAACAATGTACCGCCAGCCAAAACAGATCGAACATACTTTATGTGTCTGGCGTTACCACATCTAATGTTCGGTAAATTTCGAGCTGCGTGACCGAGTATACATAATATTTTAGTATATACTTAATCGATGTAACATCCTTGAATTAGTGTTTGTTGTATTATTGTTATGAAGGTGAATGTGTACTTGCCTTGATCTTTTGAATTGACTGCTTTACTGTAATTATGTATTTAGATACTAGTTTTTATCACTTTATACCATAAACTAGCTGACCCGGCGAACTTCGTACCACCATGTATGTACTATACATATCAGCCTTCTTCTTGAATCATTCTATCTATTTAAAAAAGTGCTTTATAATCCGTTGCCTAGTTTTAAAGATTTAAGCATACATAGGGACATACAGACAGAAGACAGACTTTGTTTTATACTATGTAGTGATGAGTTGTACTTGAATATAGTGTGACTGTACTGTGATGCGACATTGGATATCGCTATCCCTTTGGGCTGCGGAGGTCAGACGACAGTCGCTCGCTGAATAAGCTAATATTCTATAAACATATTTTAATCCACTTATTATTTACTAGACTTTTCTACTCTGCCCAGCTGAATTACGCACCTGAACCTTCCTCAGAAATTACATTATCTATTGGTGGAAAGCGGACTAATATCGGACGTAGTTTACTATCGAAACCTAAAATCAAAAATAATTTCAACTCAACTCTCTTAAGCATATAACACAATCCCCAAATTTTTACATTCCACTGTTATATTTATTACAAATCATGCAATAAAGCCGGCAGTTAAATATAACGACACTCCAATATCTACTTATAGCACTTGTATGTAGATAAGTCAACAAAATATAGTCTGTGTACGCAGTCTACTAGCTAGCAAAAATCCTAATTTGGCAAGCGCCCAGGCCACTAAATTATTATAGTATTTTATGTGTCTGGTAACACTGTGTAGGGGTAATCCCCGACTAGTCTTCGTAGTGTTGCTATATGAATAATATTTGATGATTTGTTGCTTATTTGTTCGGTAGTTTGCAAGTAAAAGTTGGACTAATGAATTATAGGCAAAAAGTAAAAACTAGGGGTACAACTTGGGGTTTGCAACTCTCTTGTAATTTTTCTGTTAAGTTATATCTCGGGATGAATTTTGTACGAAGATGAAGTTTGAAACTAACACGATGCAAAATTATCTTATATTGCCTATTCCTCGAATCAAGTTAAAGTACATGGAAAACCGATAGATTTACTCGATATATTTTTTAAATCGGTAAATCGTGTTTTCTAGAAATGAAAGTAAGATCGATTTATAGCTCCAGAAACTCCTTGCATATTAAATTTTATGTAAAATGTTTGAGCCGTTTCGGATATTCAGATTGTATATATTCATAAGAATTACTCGGTACAGGTATTGGATCTCTTATGATTATCACGTTCATATTTTATTTTTTTTACAGAAACCTAGCTACTCTTCCTTTGCGTCTTGCTGTATTGAAAATAATCCATCATCAAAACACGGGTTTTTCCCAAGTCGACACAAGTGTGTTAAGTTGGTAAACCTCAAAATTAGTATTAGGTAGGTACATATTATTTCGTCATCTGGATATGTCAAGACTTGTGTCGAGTCGACAAAAACCCCTTACACACAACTCCACACACAATCGTATACTGAACAGAGCCTCATTACGGTAACCATGTAACTGTTAAACATACTTATATAATTATATGTATACAGCAATCTTAAGAAAATAAATAGATTTCAATGTACAAAAAAATCTTCTCCAATAACTTATATATGACGGCGGATTGCTTGATTCTTGGCCGGTATCAACACTTCACATCACAGTTCTATATAAGTTCACACGAAATCAAATCTAACAAAACTGACTCTAACTATTTTGTATTACTGAAGACGAAACGAGTGACAGTTTCTAGGTAGTTGTTGCCCGCCCGGAGTCTCCAAGAGAAGTAATAGTTGTCGTTGCTCCGTTGAACGTCAACCGCCATCCCCCCTCTGCAACTCTAGCGAACGTCACTAGACTCTGTCGAAGCGCGCCACCTTCGCACTTCCGTTTCGTAGTCAATCGACGTCCTGTACTGATGACCATTCCGTTACGGCCATCCTACAAGACACACGTCCCAGTGTGTTAATCTGTAACAAAACTTAACTTAACCCAGGTAAGGTGGTTCGGCGTTACACCGAAACCGTAGGGTTCTAGGCGACTTGGAGAAGGAAATGGACTGTATAGAGAGGATAGCGGTTCTTCGCCGCCTAGGAGATGGATACGCTAAGGGGTGATTGAGTGGGTATAGGATATTTCAAGGATGGAGGGCACCTACCTTATACAACCTTCTTCGTTTCCGTAGGGCAGTCTCCTGGTGGTTTCGTGATGCAGCTGCTTGTTTTCACTTCAATTCACCATTCGCGAGCGGGTTTTCCTTGGTGGAAGCGGTAATAAATCACATACAACGGTGCGGCGCGGTACGGTATCGCGGACACGTTCTCAGCGAGCGGAATGTTCTCGACTGTTCACTCGCGTCGACGATCGCGGCGACGAATCAGGCGGAAGGCAGTGCCTCTTCCAGGGAGTGGGATAGAGCGGGACGGAAATATGATATCGCTCGCACTAGAACGTGGAACGATTGATGTTGATGCGATTAGTTATGGATAGGAAGGTAGATGGCGCTACCATAAGGTTTGAATCAAAACAGTGTTAGGATTCCAATCAAATTTTCTACAAAATTACCTTCTGCATTACATTCCTAACTATTATAGGAGCTGGATTCAGAGCATCACTGACAATACAGTCAATTACCATACTTACGTTATAATCAAATCAAATAACTAAAGCTCTACATGTGATTCATAAACCGTTCAGTAACCTCCAGTTACTAAACCAGGCACTCAACCAGCCACTCGGTTGTCCCCATTCAGTAACCTCCAGATACTAAACCAGGACTTACACCAGTCACTCGGTTGCCACCCATTTATCTGCGCCAATCAAACATCAGATCCGTCTGCGTTCGTACCGTGTACTCACGGACAACTGCTTTCTCAGTTGTATTGAATCCGATTTCTACTGATTTACGGCTATTACGGCTACAAATCGACCTCTGACATTTAAACACACAACCAATCAACATGTAAGCCTAGTTTTCTACTGTCTTGTCAGAATTAGGGTTCACTGGTTTGTTCTCCTTAAGATCGTCAGTTATTCTCTGATCCTCTGGCACAAAGTTTCAGTATCAAAATCAATAATCAGGAAACTCAAAGTAAAACTGACATTTCACTATCGCTGTATCTCTCAAGATATTATTTCAAACCAAGTAAACAAACTTTTTTTTTGGGCGGTAGGTGTCAAAAAGTTAACAGCTGTTAAAAAATATCAAGTTATTAGTTAATTAATTTAAAGTACAAAAGTGAGTTTTTACTATTGTATTATTTCACAAAATACAGTACTTACATGGATAGTATTGTTTATGTAATAATCATCCAGTAAATTACACCACCTGCCAGCACTTAACATACACACTTCCATTCTCAAAAGAACATATTGAAAAATCCTTGCAAAGCAACAATGTCACAGCTTGATAATATCAAAATGGCTCAGATCAGTCTGGAGGAGTCCTTTTCAAGGAGGATGGCGGAGCTGGAGGCACAACACCAAGTCGCTGGTCCGGCAAAGGAAACAGTTGCGAAGGTAGCCGAGGAATTTCGCACCTTTAGAGGAGTAATGTTCTCAATGCTCAGCCTCCTGCGCAAACAAGTAAATGAATGCCGCCATAGCATTGATGCTATGGAGACTAGGCACAGGCGCAAGGCACTTGTATTTCTCGGAGGGCCAGAGGATGACAAAGAGGACTGCACGGCTTCGGTTCTGAATATTGTTCACAGTCTGGCACTTCCCACTGTGGCGGCTTCGGATATCAATGATTGCCATAGAATTGGAGCGCTCAAAAAGGATAACCGACGACCGATCTTAGCCTGGTTTACCAATGGGGATTTTTTTTTATGGGACTAATCCCACCCTCATTCCCACTACTGTGTCACCTGTGTAGCCAGGTTCAGCAGCAGTGACCATTGATGACAACGAGTTTTGACACTCGTGAAGTCCCGGGGAAAGTTAAACTGTCTTGGAACCCGCAACGAACTTAATCAGAAGTATATTGGAGGAGTTGGAAAATGAATAATCCACTTCCCTCCTTAACAAAGCGGGAGACAAGCAACGAAGAGATATAGTGATGAGAAAAGATAAGCACCACGGACATGAGCATTAAGGGGGCCAAAATTGTGAACTATGCCTGTTTCCAGTAATATGTATGGCAGAAACGCCTAAACGCACGGAAATTCGTCCTACTTGCCACAAGATCCGTATAGTACACTACTCCAGAAGTTACCTCTAATTCGTTAAGCATGATATTACGTTCAATTTGCCAAAGACCACACTCCCATAGAATGTGATGAGCAGATTGTTCATAATTGTTGCCAGATGTTGAACATTGACATAACGGTGAATCAACTAGCTTAAATGAATACAACTTGCTCTTAAAGTTGCCATGACCTGTAAGAAATTGGGCTACACAGTGATCCACCTCCAACCAGTTCCTCGCCAGTTGCTCTCGGACGCATGGGAAGAACTGGTAGAGGTGACGGCCCTTAGTTGATGTGTTCCAGCGACATTGCCATTCATCAAGAAGATCGTCATAGACTGTGGATTGATGGTTCAACAATCTAGCGATCTTATGTCTGTCGCGCGGAGCTAGAAAATTTAGATCCATGTTATCTCGTGTCACGTAATACATTGCTGCTCGTCTTTGTGCCTCAAGATCGACTGGAAATACACCTGCCAGTACTGGCAAAGCTTCAGTACTAACTGTCCTATAAGCCTTGCACAAAAATATCAACGCGAGCCGTTGACTTTGTAGCATTTTACGTCGTACAGCACCGATAGTAGCTCTATCAGCCCATGCAGGCGCACCATAACACATACAACCCAGATATGTTGCACCATAAATTACTTTTAAATGTTTGAACGAAAGCCCCCATGTAGTTGATATCTTTGACAAGGCGTAAAAACTTCTTTTAGATTTTTCACCTACTGTTTTAATGTGCTCGACAAATGAAAAGTTTCTCTCTAAAACTAACCCTAAATAACAAACTGATTCTTTGTTTCTAATGGTGATGTTATTGAATTTGATTCGAGGCGGTGTTTTTAAGTTCCCTTTCAAAAGTAATTGAAATGTTTTCTGTGGAGAAAAATATAAACGATTGCGTTCACCCCAATTGTTGATTAAGTCTAAACATTGATTAGCTAACCTTTCAAGTCCTACCCTAGTATTAGATTGAATAAGTAAAAGACCGTCATCTGCGCATCCGGTCAATGAGCAACCTGGTGGTAGTGGTATGCTTAGAAAGTCATCAAAACCTAGATTCCATAAATACGGGCCTAACACTGATCCCTGCGGACAACCCATGGTCAGCGCCTTCAACACAGCATGGTGGCCTAATTTTAACTTTGCTGTTTCATGTAGGAAATACGTATAAATGAGGGAATATATGTTACTAAAGCATCCACGAGACTTTAATTTAAGTAAAAGCATTGGCCACGATGCGTTGTCGAAAGCGCCAGATATATCTAAGAATATACCTAGCACATATTGTAGTGTTGATAACGAAACTATCTTCCTAACCGATATAACTGCGTCAACTGTCGATTTATCTACTGTGAAGCCAAATTGTCTATCGCTAAATCTAATACCGCCCGGCAGAAGCCGGGGAACTACGAGACGTTCTGAAAGCTTTCCTAGTGATGGTAACAATGTTATTGGCCTATATGACTTAGGGTCGTCGGACGGTTTGTCTCCTCTTTTTGGTATGATCCTAATGTAACCACTGCGCCATATACGAGGAAAAATACCTTCTGCTATGCAACGTTTAAACACAAACAAAATGGACTCACCAGATGTTTTACAAGCTTCCTTTATCATCTTGTTGGAGATTTTGTCTTCGCCTGAAGCGTTGTTAGGCGGCAAAGATCCGACAGCATTTATAAATTCGTCATAGGATGGTAGGTCTGACGCTGGTGAAACGGGTTGCAAAGCAGCCCATTGATGGATCTGACGGTGGTAGACTGTGTCATTCTCCAGCCGATCGTTGGGTATCAGACAATTCAAGAGATAGTCCGTTGTCTCCTCAATACCAGTGGAATGTCTACCATTAATTTTGATATTTTGGGTATAAGCTAAGTCGATAGATCTATTTGCTTTAAATTTGTGATAAAAAGGAGACCACGGACCCTCCCTATCGAGTCTATTAACAATCTTACGTAACAAATTTCTTTTGCATTTTTCAACTGCAGACCTATAATGAGATCTAGCAACTCTAAGAGCAATGAAGGCAGTATCATAAACGTCACCTGTTATTTGACGTCTTTTTAATAGATTTAACTTTCTACGTGCTCTGCGAAAGGCTCGCCGAAGTTCAGCTAAGTTGTTATTCCACCAATCACACCTACGAGTGTTGGTGATATAACCACGGCCAATGGCAACATCCGCACAATATATGAAGGTGTCAGACAAAATTTCAGCACTCTCTTCTACAGAAAGACACGGACACTTCTACAGCAAGTGAAGTATTTGACATGTGACGCGAATAGTGAACCAAAAAGATCCAATTAGCTCCTTTTGTTTTATATCTAATATTATTAGAGGAGATACATGACGAGTCCCGTGGCAGCCTTGACGTGAATTCGTACACGATTAGGCGGTGGTCACTACAAGACGCGTCCGGTAGGACACGCCACCTATCTATACGAACGTCCCCACAAGAAAGTGTGACGTCAATAGAAGACTCGCCCATGGGGCTGCAAAAAGTGGTGCATCTGGTGTGTTGTGGATGGATAAATTCATTTCTGCAATGAAATCCTCGACGGCGCACCGTCGATCCCTATCAGAAGAACGATATTTGCCATACCATAACGTAGATGATGCATTCACATCGGCACTAATTATGACCTTATGGCCCACAAGGGACCTTAAAACCAAGCGAAGATGGTGTAAGTAAGGGGCAACCGGATGTGAATACTGAAAGTAGCAGCTGACAACATAAACTAAAAAGGACGCAGAAGATACCTCCGCAACCGCACAGTGTGACGTCATGAGATTACTAATAGATGTTACAGTTAAGTTTGAATTCGCGACATAAATCCCAGCTCGTGCTTTGCCGTCCAGCTGTATGATTTTATTACTCTGGCTTGTATTTTGATATTGTTCTTGTACGAGTATTACGTCTAACTTATATTCTATAAGTAAGCGCTCTAACTCTAATGTCGCCACCCTATCGTTGTGAAGGTTTAATTGTCCTATAACGATATTATCCATGATGTACCTACCTAAGTATGAGGTTCCCTAAACTATTAATTCAGTAGTTAGTATTAAGAATTAGTTGTTCTAATTTCAACTTATATGTGGGACATTCCTGAGATCCGCAACGATGGTCATGCGGTTTCTTAAGGCGTTTACATGCTACGCATGAAGGTTTAAAATCAGGAAGATCTTTATTTGAGCATGTTTTTGTTTCGTGTTCCCCAGCACAGTGAGCACAAGCAGCTGTTTTATACTGTTACGCCATCTATCGGTGAATGGGGGTACTAGAAGAGATTGAATGTATCGGTGGTTAAAAGGTAATTCAGCTACTCTGTACTAGATGGCATTGCTGTATCGAGTAATCGACTGATCGAGATTATTTCGACAGTTTGTAGAAGCATCTAGAATGCGCTAGTGATGTTATCCGGCCAGTATAAATAGAGCACGAGCGAACGGAACGGACACAGTTACAATTGAATATCGAAGCGATCAACAAGAAGCGAAGGAAATAAGTCGGAAGTGTTTAGTGTTGTTCTAGTGGTGTGAATAGTGTGTTTTATTAGTGAAGTGAAAATTAAGTGTGTGTATCTAGTGTTATTGTGTTAGTGAATAAAGTGCAATTTTTCTGGCATATTGTATATAATTTGTCACGAACCCCAGCTCGTAACAAATTGGTGTCAGAAGAAAGGGATAAATTATGCCGGTTATGCCGAAGGAAGAAACTGAAGGAGTTCGTACTAGAAACCAGCGCCAGCAAGACCTGGACCAGAGACGCTTCGGAGACGTTCCTTCTCCATCGTCTGGTGGACCAGGCGACTCCGCGGCTGCAGTGGAAGGCGCAACTTCAGGAAAAGTGTACTGCCTGAAGAATGTCACGCTTCAACCGCGGTCGGAAACGGTTGTACCGGTTTGTTTACCCGGGAGTTCTGGTCGAGGGAACCGCTGCGTACTTATCGAAGGCCTAGAGAAAGAGGCATCGTGGAAGATTGCACAAACCTTGGTAAGGGGTACCAAAGTTTCATCAGTACGCGCACTAAATGCAAGTGACAAGGAAGTGTTGCTCAAGAAAGGGACGGAATTGGGCACCTATGAAGGAGCGGCTTGGATGCGTAGATGTCAGGAGCAACCTACCAGCGCCAAGGTTCAGGCTGCACGATTCGACGTGTCTTCACTTTTGGAGAACTGCCAAAGTACCCTGTCAGAAGAAGAGAAGACCAAGGCTAAGAAGATGTTGAATCGGTTCGCCGATATTTTCTCGACCAGTGATGCCGACATAGGGAAGACAGCACTAGTCCAGCACAAAATAAACACGGGAAGTGAAGCACCAATTCGCCAGCGACCAAGACGTGTGCCAGTGGCACGGGAACGTGAAGTGGAAGCTATGATCGACGGTATGGTGAAGGAAGGCGTAATCGAGCCTTCGTCCAGCCCGTGGTGTTCTCCGGTGGTGCTAGTTAAGAAGAAAGATGGCAGCATGCGCTTCTGTGTAGACTACCGCCGATTAAACGACATCACAAAGAAGGACAGCTACCCGCTGCCAAGGATCGATGACACACTGGATACGCTGACGGGGATGAAGTGGTTTTCTACCTTAGACCTAAAAAGTGGCTACTGGCAGGTGGAGATAGATCCTCGAGACAAGGAGAAAACGGTATTCTCCACAGGGAAAGGATTATGGCAATTTAACGTCATGCCCTTTGGATTGTGCAACGCTCCGGCTACTTTTGAGAGACTGATGGAGCGAGTGCTCATGGGACTGATTGGAGACGCCTGCCTGGTCTACTTGGATGACATCATCATCGTGGGGCGCACCTTCCAGGATCACCTTCGAAACTTGGAGCAAGTGCTGTCAAAGATACGAGGAGCTAATTTGAAGCTAAGTCCGAAGAAATGCGCGTTATTCAGACGGCAAGTGAACTTTCTAGGACATGTGGTCTCGGAGAACGGTATTCAAACCGACCCAGATAAGATCATTGCCGTGAAGGAATGGCCAGTTCCAGAGAACAAAACGCAGGTCAGAGCATTCCTCGGATTATGCTCCTACTATAGACGGTTTGTGAAGAACTTTGCTGACATTGCTCGACCTCTTCATAAGCTCACCGAAGACAGAGTACAGTTCTGTTGGAATGAGAGCTGTGACGTTGCATTCCAGAAGCTCAAGGAACATCTGTGTACTGCACCTATTCTAGGCTACCCTGACAATGAGCATGAATTCATAGTTGACACAGATGCCAGTAACACCGGAATTGGCGGCGTGCTGTCACAGAGAAAGGGTGACCAAGAAGTTGTTATAGCATACTTCAGCAAGGCCTTATCCAAACCCGAAAGAAACTACTGCGTCACCCGGCGGGAACTCTTGGCTGTAGTAAAGACATTGCAGCATTTCAACAAATATTTGTTGGGCCGTAAATTCCACCTGCGAACCGACCACATAAAATGGCTACTTCAATTTAAGGACCCAGAAGGACAAGTAGCCAGATGGATTGAACTACTGCAAGAGTTTGATTTTGTAATACAACATCGCAGCGGCAAGTCGCATGGTAACGCAGATGCCCTATCGCGTAGGCCGTGTCCCGACCAGTGCAAGCACTGTAGCCGACAGGAAGCAAAGCAGGCAGCGCTAGTGAGGATGTTAAAGACGGATCTAAGCGACGGATGGAGAGAAGCTTTTCAGAGTGCTCAGCAAGATGATAAGGATGTACAGCCGATTCTTGAATGGAAAAAATCAGGCGCTCCTAGGCCCAAATGGAGTGATATCGCAGCAATGAGCCCTATCACCAAGAGTTATTGGGCACAGTGGGAAAGCTTGGTCGTCCAGGATGGAGTTCTGTGCCGCAAATGGGAAAACGCTCGCGGTAACCAGTGCCATCTGCAAATGGTAGTGGCCAAAACTAAGGTGCCGGAAGTCTTGCAGCTCTATCACAATGGTGCTTCGGGAGGTCACATGGGAGTTAAGAAGACCCTTACTAAGATCCGGGTGCGGTTTTATTGGCTCCACTGTCGGGATGACGTCGAGGATTGGTGCCGCAAATGCACAAGTTGTGCGGCTGTCAAGGGGCCACATACTCGAAGCAGAGGTGCATTAAAGGTGTACAATGTGGGAGCCCCATGGGAGCGCATAGCCTTGGATGTCGCTGGGCCGTTTCCCGAGAGCCAGGACGGAAACAAATACTTCTTGGTTGTGATGGATTACTTCACGAAGTGGCCTGAAGTGTTTGCAATCCCAAATCAAGAAGCTACCACAGTGGCCGACAAGCTGGTGCATGAAGTCTTTTGTCGATTCGGGGTACCCTTGGAAATCCACAGCGATCAAGGCCGGAACTTCGAATCCGAGGTGTTCAAGGAGACTTGTCGCGTGATGGGTGCACATAAAACCAGGACCACGGCTTATCACCCGCAATCAGATGGCATGGTTGAACGATTTAACCAATCACTGGAAAGGTACCTGGCGAAGGTCGTGGAGAGCAAACAAAGAGATTGGGACAAGCACATCCAACCATTCTTTCTCTCATATCGCAGTGCGGTCCACGAAACCACAGGAGTAACACCAGCTTTTGCCAATTTCGGCAGAGAATTACGTTTACCAGCAGACTTAATCACCGGTATTCCGCCAGAATCTCCACGCAACATAACGGATTACGCGACCGAGCTACGCAGCAAGATGAACGACGTATACGAGCATATCAGGGAGTCAGGACAACAGATGTCTGAAAAGATGAAGACTCGCTAAGACCGGAAGGCAAACAACAAAGGCTTCGATGAGGGATCATTGGTGTGGCTTCATAACCCAGTACGAAGCAAAGGTAAATCGCCTAAGTTACAAGCCAGATGGGACGGGCCATATCGCATAATTACCAGGATGAACGACGTCACCTATCGAATCCAGAAGGGTCGCGAGGTGCACCGAAGATAGTTAATGTGGACCGGTTGGCTCGTTACCATGGGTCCAACGATGTTCGAGACGAACACGTTTAAGAGGGGGGCAGTGTTACGCCATCTATCGGTGAATGGGGTACTAGAAGAGATTGAATGTATCGGTGGTTTAAAGGTAATTCAGCTACTCTGTACTAGATGGCGTTGCTGTATCGAGTAATCGACTGATCGAGATTATTTCGACAGTTTTGTAGAAGCATCTAGAATGCGCTAGTGATGTTATCCGGCCAGTATAAATAGAGCACGAGCGAACGGAACGGACACAGTTACAATTGAATATCAAGAAGCGAAGGAAATAAGTCGGAAGTGTTTAGTATTGTTCTAGTGGTGTGAATAGTGTGTTTTATTAGTGAAGTGAAAATTAAGTGTGTGTATCTAGTGTTATTGTGTTAGTGAATAAAGTGCAGTTTTTCTGGCATATTGTATATAATTTGTCACGAACCCCAGCTCGTAACAATACGTACAAAACTTTTGAACATGACCGAATTGTTGACATTTTGAACACCGCACTATTTCTATGTCGTCTATAAACCTACATGTTGCCCAATTTATAAACAATTTTTCTTTTGTGCTAACAAGATGTTTACGAATGTCTGGTTCTACTTCCAGGCCTATCCATTTACGACCACTATCTAATTTACGCCTACGAGTGATTTTGGTATTTTTAATAAACGTTTCCTCATCTACACTTACCTCATCTTTGATATTCTGACGGTATAACGCCGTGATGAACGCTTTGTCCTCCATAGCACCGGGTACGTCCTTGACAAGAATGCGTGGCTTACGCCCTTTCGGCTTCTCTAGACGTAGACCGGCAGACCTAATCGCACTTACGGATTCCAACTTTTTGAGTTGTTTTTCGTTGGCTACACGTAGTACTACCCCAGACTTGGTTGTTTTTTGACACCTACTATTTGAAAGCCTTCGTCGCAAGGTTTGATGGCCTTCATCAGTGCCTGCTTAGTAGCGGATGACGACCCGTATTCAGCTGAACGCTCTGTAGTCGGGTAAGCTACAATAGCAGGGCGTTCGACACGGTGAGACTCCACCGGGGCCGCCGCCGGCACTGACTTCGCTGGTAGACGAAGGCTAAGTTTTTGTGCGTATGTCGGCTTTTGCTGATTGTTTTTTAGGCTATCTAACTCTGGTTCCAAATGCGCCGTCCTAGGTTCGTTACTAGACGATTTTAATGCTAGTATGGATACTATACCTGTTATACGCTGCGTAAAGTCCATTATGGCAGTTTTGTTAGCGACATTAATACGCAATCCTTGATCGTTCACTAACTCATTTATGTTGGCCAAATAACTAGTTGCCTGAGCTACTAAATCACAATAACTATCAGAATAATTGACACTATTTACCAATGGTTCGCTTTGAAAACGTTTTGACCTATCATCTGGCGTAATAAACGATGGTGACATATCACTAAATAAACGTTTAGTCGTTGGCGACTTCGGTGTACAAAAATCCGTGCCACCACCACGATCAGGTGGTTCATTACAGAATAAAGACATTATTACCTTACCTTATTTAACTATACTGTATTGTATCCGCAAAAGGAAACCTAAACACAAATATATTTAACAGTAAAAATAATTTAGTAAAAAACTTACCTACTTTTTTCGCAGTACCTACATTAAGAAAAAATAAAAGACTTACCGATCGATGAATTACACTTATTTACACTATTTACAATATAATATGTACAAAACTTACAATACACGGAGCCTAAACCCTAAAATACACAACCAGAAGCAACTCACGAGCTGAGAAATTATCACAAAACCGGTAAAAAGTTATTTAAAAAACACAGCTATTTGTTTCGCACCACATTGTACGAAGCGCGGGAGGGAAGTTTCCAATGGGGATGTCAGAACAGCTGTTTGGAAGGCCAAGACCAAACTCAAGGGAACAGCTGTATCGGTCAAGGAGTTCCTGACGAAACCACGGCAGGCAATCTTCGCAAAGGCCCGCCAACACTTCGGGATGCGCGCGTGTTGGACACAGGACGGCGTTATCGTCGCCAAAGCATCCGACGGTAGCCGCCTTAAGATAACAACTATGGAACAGTTAGACGCCGTGATGCTGAAGCATTCCGGGGCTGCAAGCGGTTCATCATCGGCGAGCAGGAGCGACTCTGCGAGTGCTAGTACGTCGAACACAAGCGCAAAACCGCGTAAATAATTCTGTCTAGTTACGTCCTTATCTATAGTGTAAACGTTGGTCACATTCATTTACGCGTGTTTTCTTCTAACAATTTAACATTTTCTTTATTTGTTTACTTATCAGCCACCGATACCCACAATTATAATTTGTAAAATTGACATAATTTTGTTTATTCCGCTGTACCGCCAAGAGTAACATCACATTAATTATTAATCTGATTACATCTGTCAACACTGTCAATAGTGTCAATTCGATGTGAAAGGTTGAATGCATTCTGCGTTCGGAAACGTTTGTTGTTTCATAACTTTTATTCATACTTTACCTGTTTTATTATTAATTTTGTTGAAGGAGCTTTTCTTAATTTTTAGTTTGTGTGAGCTGGCGGGTGGTGCAGAGATGTGTAGTTTACTTGTTAATTAGGTATTTTTTTCTTGTTATATTCTTAATAATGAGGTATATATTATTAAGTATATTAGTATAATTTTATATATTTTATATTAATTATTTTATATGGATTATTATTCGGATGATGATGCATATCTATCTGCCAATGAATCAGCTGACTTATGTAGTAATGTCAAAAGTCAAAGTCAAAAATCATTTATTCATCTAGGTCACAACGTGACGCTTATGGACGTCAAATTTTTAAAGTAAATTAATAATGCTTCTACATTTACATTTACTGCCCATTCGCAAAGCAATAGGTAGAACCACGAGAAAGAACGGGCAATAAAACTCGTGGCCACTCTTTTTAATCGCCAGTGTTATGGTACATATTTTGTTTTTGTAAGGAGCTGCAACTGTTTCACATTGTAATTAATTACTTGTAAATAGTAAATAAGAACATACATATATACAAAATATGTAGTTACTAAATTAAGTGCTGTAGTAGTCTTCAAATGTGAATCTTGTGTAACAGGAGCATCCACTTACGCTTTATAATGTAGGCAACTCGCGATCATGTTCAGAACTATGGTGGAAATGTATGTTACAGAAAGTGACGGTATATGAATACACGAAAATGACAAAAACCTTAGTATCCAGCCCATGATAACGAGTTACCTTCATCTAACTGGCAAATTTTAATAAAATTTGTGGAACAACAATGAAAATGTAAATGTAGTAAGTTAAATGACCTAATAATGCATGAATATTAAATTAATAGAACTAGAGATATTATATAAAAAAAACTGAAAAGTAAGATATCTATATAAATTAAAAAAATCAAGAGTTGGCTAGTGTAAGTGACCATCTATCCTTATCACTGAAATAATCATTAATGGTATAATAACCTTTCCTAATAAGGCAGTCTTTTATTTCACTTTTGAACGTACTAAATGGCAATTCTAAAAGACTAATTGGTATTTTATTGTATATACGAATACCTAGCCCTACTAAAGAATTATTAACTTTATGTTAACGATGATAAGGGGCATATAACTTATGCCTGTTTCGAGTATTTATGTTATGTACATCACTTTTTGTAGTAAATAAACCTATATTTTGCCTAATATACAATATATTAGCAAATAAAAATTGCGAGGCTACTGTAAGAATCCCTATAGACTTAAAGCGTTCCCTAAGAGTATCTTTTGCACCTAACATGTATATTGCTCGTACCACTCGTTTCTGTAGAACGAAGATATTCTGAATATCCGCAGCTTTGCCCCATAACAAAATACCGTAGGACATGACACTATGAAAATAGCTAAAATAAACTAGACGAGCTGTGTCAACATCAGTAAGTTGTCTTACTTTTTTTACAGCATACGCAGCAGAGCTTAGCTTACCTGCAAGACATGCTATATGTGCACCCCATTGTAACTTATTATCTAGTGTAATGCCTAGAAACACTGTCGAGTCAACTGTGTCAAGTTCCTCCCTATCTAGCCTTATATTAGGTCCCAGTTGTCTAACGTTAGGTAAAGCAAATTTAACGCATTTAGTCTTTTTAGAATTAAGCACTAGGTTGTTTGCTGTAAACCATTGTGTAACCTGTATAAGTGCATTATTTACATCATCAAATTGATTCCTATTCCTATCTATTTTAAAAATAAGTCACGTATCATCTGCAAAAAGTACGACTACAGATATTTTTTAAATAAAAAGGTAAGTCATTAATATATACAAGGAATAGAAAAGGACCTAAAATAAACCCTTGTGGAACGCCTAACTGTATAGGTAATTTAGAGGATGTAGTCCCATTTACATCGACGCACTGAAATCTTTGCCGCAGGTACGACTCGACAACACAAAGTGCGGTTTCCTCTACGCCGTAGTGGCGGAGCTTACGCAATAGTGTGTCGTGACGAACACAATCAAATGCTTTTGAGAGGTCACAGAATACTCCGATAGCCTTTTTAGATGATTCCCAAGCATTATAAACGTGTTTTATGAGAGCAACACCCGCATCAGTAGTGGTTCTACCTTTAGTAAATCCGTATTGATCTTTATGAAGCAGACTATTTAAATTAAAGTGTCTTAGAATGATAGTTTTTGTTCTACTGAAGGTACTTTGGGTGACTGCTTGCGGCAATGCTTTGTTGCCCAGCAATCCCAGCCATTGCTAAATGTCTGTCATTTAAATGCGCAAAGCATACCTAGTCATCACTATGACCTACTGGAGACGTTTACCGGTACTAATGTACACGCCGTCCTGATTTCCGAGAGTTGGCTAAAACCTGAATTACTCACTACGTCTTACTCTCTACCCGGCTTCATTTTAATACGGAATGACCGTACTGCCCGGAGAGCGCGTGGTGTCGCTATTTATCTCTGCAGTGCCATTCCATACAAAATTATTGCGTCCTCCCCGGCTCTTTCACCTGCAGAATACCTTTTCCTGGAAATCGACGTCAGAGGGGCTAAAGCCGTTCTTGGGGTTGTCTATTGTCCACCGGCTCTCGATTATTTCTCCAGTATCGAGCCGATACTAGAATCTTTAGGGTCAGGGTATGAACATCACATCATCATGGGCGATTTCAACACCAACCTCCATTTTCCCCAATCCAGCCGTTCCCGTAAACTCCTTGATATCATTGAGTCAGCCAACCTCCACAAACTGCCACTACAACCTACTCACCACAACACTGATAGGGAGGATACGTGGCTTGACTTGATAATCACTTCTACTCCTGCTCTAGTTTCCCTCCATGGACAATTTCCAGCCCCTGGTTTTTCCCGTCACGACCTTGTTTTCCTTTCATACCACCTAAAACCTCCCAAATCCTTTCCTAAACTTTTGCACAGGCGTTATTTTGGTCGTATGGATTTGGTCAAACTTCGTGAAGATGCGGCTAGTCTAACTGGGAGGTTATGGAGGGTTCGTCGACGATAGACGAAAAAATTCGCATTTTTAATAATACTGTCTGTCAACTATGTGATGCCCATGCCCCCATACGTAAAGATAAATTAAGACGCCCACCAGCACCCTGGATCACCAGGGGTGTGCGCATGGCAATGAAGCGTAGGGACCGAGCCTTCCGGATCTATAAAAGGGACCGCTCACTTACTTCTGGCACCTTGCCAGCCCTGTGGCGTAAAGCTTATATTATTCCTCTTCCTAAAGTCCAAAACCCTTCACACCCGAATCACTTTCGTCCCATCTCTATACTTCCTTACCTGTCCAAAGTTCTAGAGTCCTGTGTCCAAAGGCAATTGTATAATTTTGTTTTCTCAAATAACTTACTAAGCTTGTACCAATCTGGTTTCAGGCCTGGACACAGTACTACAACCGCCCTTCTCAAAGTGACTGGCGATATTAGGGAGGGCACCAAAGTCACTGTGTTGCCTTTGGTTGATTTTTCGAATGCCTTTAATACCGTCAGTCACGATGTCCTGCTGTCCCTCCTTACCCATCTTAAGATCTCATCCGAAGCTTTCGATTGGTTCTCAAGTTATCTTCGAGGACGCCAGTAGTCTGCCCGCCTCGACGAGTCATCATCGAAGTGGCATGACAATAACTCTGGTGTTCCTCAAGGCGGTGCTCTTTCTCCTTTATTATTTTCTATCTTTATTAATCTCCTAACTCAAAATCTTCAAGGCGCTTATCATCTGTATGCCGATGACTTGCAGATATACTCTCAGGCCTCCGTTGAGGACGTCCCGTCCGCAATTCAGGGAGTTAACCGAGATCTAAGCGCCATACAGAGCTGCTCAGACAAGTTTGGATTGTGTGTAAATCCTAGCAAATGCCAAGCAATTATAATTGGTAGCGAATGGACCATTAAAAGATTAGACGTCTCAACCCTGCCACCGCTAGTTTATGATGGTAAGATCATAGATATGTGCCCAGTAGTCAAGAACCTTGGCCTACATATGGACAGCACGTTAAGCTGGCGAAACCACGTCACTCAAACCAGCAAAAAGATTACGGGTACTCTACGTGCTATCAATCGCCTAAGAAACTTTCTACCACCGAAAACTAAGACAATGCTTGTGCAAACTTTGGTATTTCCCTTGGTCGACTATGGTGATGTATGCTACTATGACCTGAATGCAGATCTTCTTAACAAACTTGACCGTCTTCTCAATAACTGCATTCGATTTATTTTCAATCTTCGCAAGTATGACCACGTGTCTACTTATCGTTTCCAGTTGAAGTGGCTTCCTATTCGTCAAAGACGCAGTCTGCGTGCTCTCACTACTCTCTATTCTATCCTCATGTCTCCCAATACTCCCAAATATTTAAGTTCTTACTTCCAGTACTTATGCAGCAACCACGATCGTAACCTTCGTTCATCTGATAACCTTCTTCTTCTTTGTCCTTCACATAGATCTTCTTTCATCCACTCTTCTTTTCCTACTCAAGCTATTCTTCTTTGGAATGACCTTCCTCTCGAAATCAGGACGTCTGCCACTAGGCACTGCTTTAAGAAAAAGGCAAAACAGCTTTTATTGGCTAAGTTGGCAGAAGTATCGTAATATTTATATATATTTTACGTATATACGTATATATTTATTACTTGGGTATCTATATATTTATTTATGTATGTATATATAAGATGTATTTATGTATTTTTATGATTAAAGTTTATGTATTGTATGCGTTTATCATACCTATTAAGTTATATTAAATAAATAAGTCTAACTGCACTTTTAAAATACACCTACCATTAATCTCTGCACCACTCTAAGGTAGACTGGCAGAAAATGCCTAAGGCATTAAGTCCACCTTTATACGCTATGTGTATATAAAGATAATAAATAAATAAAAAAACAAATAAACCGTAACATTTAAGCTCTACATGTGATCATGGCTACGCATAGCCCAGTAACCTCCAGTTACTCTACTTTCTGCGAACCCCACATGGGAACGCCACTGAAACCCGACCTCCACCAGAGCTGACTGCAATACCGCCTACTCACGGACTACTAAGTTAGTATTACGCCGATTTCTACCGAGCTACGGCTACACGTCAGCCTCTGGTACGGTCCGATCCGATCATCATGCAAACTTAAACACTTTCTTCAATATCAGAACTACTTTGTTCTACCTCAATTTAGTCAGTTGTACTTTGACCTTCAGGCATTTTTCGCAACCTGTCGAGTGCGTACTTACAGTTACGCTTAGAATTAAGGGCTTTGCGATTATAAAGATCATCGTAAAGAACTACTGTGACCTCAAATGGGCCTTTATACTTTAAGATATTTCAAACCAAGTTAACCAAAACATATAACCTCTTGTATGCCGGAATACCAGACACAATTAAAAAGCTATTGTGTCTCGCGTAGATCTGCGTTCCGGCATACAAGGGGTTAAGCTAAGGTCTTTGGACTCAATATTTTCTAACCTTTAATAAACTACCTTCACTTTCATTGCCAGTTTCGGCCAGATATGTTTTAGCTATACCAGTTACCAGGCTCTTCAAAGTCACATACAGACCTCACACAGGCCACGCACCACACACGGGCCGCGCGCCACACACGAGCCGCGCGCCACACACGGGCCGCGCGCCACACACGGGCCGCGCGCCACACACGGGCCGCGCGCCACACACGGGCTGCACTCGCCACCAGGCCGCGCCGGCCGCCAGCCCGCGCCGGCCGCCAGCCCGCGCCGGCCGCCAGCCCGCGCCGGCCGCCAGGCCGCGCCGGCCGCCAGGCCGCGCCAGCCACCATGCCGCGCCGGCCTCCAGGCCACGCCAGCTACCAGGCCGCGCTAGCCACCAGGATTACCCAAAAAGGAAATAAATCTTCCATTAGTATTTCAAAGATTCGTCTCATTGTATACGCACTTACTAGAGTTTCCGTTCTTTCAGACTAATTCAACGTCCGCACTTTGTAAATTTTAAGCGATTATTAAATTCATTTACAACTTCATAACTGCACAGAACGTAACTCCCGTCCATACTCTCAATGAGCTATGTCAGAACTGGATTTGACCACTGACAAAAACTAAAACCAAATGCGAACATGGCGAGAACCGATAAGCTACTTTCGGACAAACTGATTTCCTTTGGGCACATAGAGGCAATGACTACAGTTCTCAGATAACCAATTCACAATCTATGAGTACTTTCAGATTCTCGCAACACGCTCTTGTCATTTGACACAGAAACCAGAGGTATCTAACAATTTTACTGAATGTACAAGCTACGCTGTACATTGACCCTTGCACATGCGTCACACTTTTACATTCATGTTATGTCAGCAAATCATTTATTATACTTCAATCATAAAATAGCATTTACATTTTAGTAGCAATAAAACCTTAGAATCAAGTACTTGTCTACTCATTTAACATTTTAGCAATTTAGCATTTATCGTTGGGATTCTATCCCAATATAATGGTCCTACGAGCTACCGTGCGGGACCTCGCGAGTTTTTAAAGTCCTCCATCCGGAAGGAGTCGACTAGTGTTAGCTTACACCGAAACTTGTGAGAGCGCGCGGGCACCGAACTAGCACTGTGAGGACAACAGTTCTCAACGAAGCAATAATCAAGACGTCAGCAGCAAGCATTTGCCGCCAGCAAGGAGCCAGCATCAGCAGCTGTCCTAGCATAGCAGCAGAATCGTAAGCTACGGGGAATTCAAGTAAGATCTTTCCTTTTTACTTGTCATAAGCAAATATATCAGTTAGCATTATGGAGGCTCTTTACGATTCCCAAGTTGAGATTAGCGATGCGATGAAAAAATTACAGATTAACCTGAAAAAGGATAGTGTGGATAGGAAGTCGGAAGATTATTTCAAACGTCGTTTGGAATTAATCGATGGCTATTGGGTAGAATATGAGAACAACCATAAGCGTATCTGTGCGTATGGGAACAAGGAGCATAATTATTTTAAGAATAATGAGCATGAGAAAACTAGCGAACTTTATAATAGCATTAAGGCGTTAATTACTGAGCAAAGCATAACATTAGCAGCAAAAAAGGTTCCTCTATCCCAAAATATCAATATATCACCAACTAAACGTTATCAAGCTGAAGAGCATGATCAGGAGAAGGCGGGCCCAAGCCCAAGACAAGTGATGGTGTCACGCGAGTCCACCAGCAAGCTTGATGACATGTTACGAAAACAAGCAGCGAACATAAAGGCTTTGAAAAGAGCCATGAGTAACATCACGCTGGAATCCATCGATGAAAAATGGGAGCTGGAAGACGCTCTGAAAACGTTGAATTCGAAATGGAAACAGGTCGATGGACTGCACTGGGAGATCGATGGGGAAATGTGCGGTGTAGATGAAAGATATGACCTGATCTACAATGAAAATGAAAAGGCATATATGTGCATGAAAAGAGCTATTAGCAAGAAGCTCTGGTCAACGTCGCACAGAGAGCAGAGTACTCCGCAGATGGATATCCCAGTATTTACAGGCAAATATCAGCAGTGGTACTCATTCAAGGATTTATTCAATGAGACCATACATAGCAATGTTTCCCTATCTAATGCACAAAAGATGCAATTTCTGAAAGGGAAGTTACGTGGCGAAGCAGAAAAAATCATACAGCATCTTCCGATAAGCTCGGAAAACTATAACACTTGTTGGGAGCTTTTGAATCACCGCTACAACAATAAAAAGCTTATTTTTACATCCATTATCAATACTTTGTTAGGATTACCTAGCATGCAACAACAGTCATCAATTCAAATCAAGAAGCTTCATGATGTAACCCTCGAAAGCATTCACGCCATTAGGAATCTAGGTGTTGACGTCACTACGTGGGATCCTCTTTTGGTGCATTTACTGGCGCAAAAATTGGATGGAGAAACATACGGGGACTATGTGCAGTCTTTGAAGAACGCCAGGGAGCTGCCCGTATTACAGGAATTTCTCGATTTCATAGAAATGAAATTCACGAGTTTAGAGTCGTCGCGTAGGAAACAGGAAAATTCTACACAAAAAACGACCCCTAACATCAAGCAAATAGGTATGAAAGCCCACAGCAGCTACGATAATCAGCATAGCAACAACAATAGCAGATCATTCTCGAAATCATTGCACGTGTCTTCAACAGTCAAGTGCCTATTCTGCGGTCAACAACACGGCCTATATCATTGTAACAAATTTTTAAACATGACTAATGAGAGCAAGTTAAAAACAATTGCGAAATTAAACGTGTGCAAAAATTGCTTATTCAACCACAATGGACAACAATGCATCTCGACAAAACGATGTCGCAAATGCGATGGGATGCACAATTCAATATTGCATGATGCGTTTTCTAAAACGAGGTCGTTACCGGCTAGCAACGCCGTTAAGACCGACTTGAACGCTAATGAGGAAAATGCAAGCATGCCAAAATCAGCTCAAGTATCGGTGAATGCAATGAAATCTGAAGTTATGTTAGCCACGGCGCTTATCAAGGTTGAAGCCGTGGACGGAACATATCAGATTTTGAGAGCTATGATTGATCCAGGTTCACAGGTATCGATTATCAAGGAATGTGCAGTA
This sequence comes from Euclidia mi, assembly GCA_944739405.2. Taxonomy (NCBI): domain Eukaryota; kingdom Metazoa; phylum Arthropoda; class Insecta; order Lepidoptera; family Erebidae; genus Euclidia; species Euclidia mi. The sequence continues at coordinate 12,851,587 of OX123194.2, read as the reverse complement.
AAGAAATTAGGTTTACAAAAATCTCGATGCAACGGTGTTGTGGTAGGTGTCGGCGAACAACAAAACAAATGTAAGGGAAAGCTTACCATTCACTGCTCATCGACATGCAACAACTTTTCGTTTAGTACGGATGTTATCGTCATGGACAGTTTACTTGGCAACTTACCTACGAAGTCATTTGTTCGACCAAACTGGTCACATGTCGAAAATTTGAAGCTAGCCGATCCCGAGTACTACAATAGCAATCCAATAGACTTATTGCTCAGCGCTGATGTCTACGGTATTATACTACTATCAGGATTGATAAAGGGAGAGAATCCTTCCCAGCCAGTTGCACAACAAACTCAACTGGGATGGATTATATGCGGTGGAGGAGAGATGACGTCATACCGATGTAATGTCGTCTTGAACAATATTGAAGACATTCAGCGCTTCTGGGAGATAGAAGACATTACCGAGGATTCAAACATGTCATCTGAAGATCAAGAATGTGTTGACTATTATTTAGCAACCACGAAACGACGTGCCGATGGACGGTATGAAGTGAGACTGCCTCTCAAATCAAACATCAACGAGAAGTTAGGATCGTCTAAGGGATTGGCAATAGCACAGCTTCAAAGTTTGGAAAGGAAATTTACAAAACAACCCGAATTAGCAGAGCAGTATAAATCATTTATGCGTGAATATCTAGCTTTAGGTCATATGGTTCACAATCAAAACAATAACAATGAAACAAGATCCTGTTACCTACCGCACCACGCCGTACAACGCGCCGAGTCAGCGACAACGAAACTTCGTGTTGTATTCAATGCGTCTGCCAGAACGTCTAGCGGGTACAGTATCAATGACCTAATGTTTAAGGGACCTAATTTGCAACAAGATCTGCTGGAACTAATTATCAAATGGCGTCAATATCGCTATGCATTTACAGCAGATATTGAAAAAATGTATAGACAAATTATGGTCAACGAAACAGATCAGCAGTATCAACAGATTGTGTGGCGAGACTCTCCAAATGAACCCATTAAATCATATAAGCTAGCTTGCGTCACATATGGATCGCGGCCAGCACCTTTTCTGGCACTAATGACCTTGCGACAGTTAGCAATAGATGAAAAACATCACTATCCGAAAGCCTCCAAGGCCTTGACCGAATCCTTCTTCGTAGATGACTATATAGATGGCTCTCATTGTATTCCAAGCGGTAAATTACTTATATCTGATTTAATTAAGATATTACAATCAGCTGGGTTCAATTTAAGGAAATGGTCGGCGAATCATCCAGAACTGCTAATGACGGTCAAACATAACATGAGCCATGACCATGGTAACGTTAATTTCAACTTTAAAACCGAAAATACATCGAAAACCCTTGGTTTGTGTTGGAATTCTGTAAACGATGAATTCCACTTTAAATATCAATTGGAAAAGCAACATCCGAAGCTCACAAAAAGGATACTTTTGGGTGAGATATCAAGATTGTTTGATCCTTTGGGATGGCTAACGCCGGTATCAACCAAACTCAAACTACTATTCCAGAAATTATGGTTAGATAATTTAAGCTGGGATCAAGAAGTACCAAACAACATCAGCCAGGAATGGAACACGGTACGAACAAACATGCCACACATTAACCAATGCACTATACCGCGGTGGATCGGTTATCAACCTAATGATGTCATCGAATTGCACGGCTACTGCGACGCTTCGACAAAAGCGTACGCTGCAGTTATTTACGCGCGTATCAAAAGGCAAAATGAAACATCCGTAATTTTACTTGTCGCCAAATCTCGGTTAGTACCGATTGCGAAATCAATATCTCTGCCGAGATTGGAATTATCAGGTGCACATTTGCTAAGCAGGCTTATGAAGAAAGCCATCAGCTGTTTAGGCGAACATGAGATACGCGTGTTTGGTTGGTCAGATTCCATGGTTGTCTTGGGATGGCTGCAAGGCGATCCAGGACGCTGGAAACCGTTCGTAGCAAATAGAACTAGAAGCATTACTGAGATCATAAAACCGAGCTGCTGGTTGTATATAAAATCAGAAGATAATCCAGCAGATGCAGCAAGTAGAGGCATCATGGCCTCTGAATTAAAGAATCATCCCTTGTGGTGGAACGGACCTAAATCGCTGAATTCGTTCGATGAGAGGTTGGCGTTATCAAAGCAAACGGGTTTCACTACAGATCAAGAATTGAAAGTGAAATGCAGTCAAGGTCAACAATCAGCCGCTATCACTCAGAAGCCTGATACCGAGAGCATTATCATGAAACTGCTAGAAAAGTACAGTTCCTTAACGAAAGTCACCAAGATTATAGCATGGTTATTACGAACAATAAAAACAATACGATTCACGAAGAATGCAGCGTCGGCGAAACACAGGACATTGCCTTCATATATCACCTTACGTGAATTACATAACGCCAAGTTGTTATTGATTAAACATATACAAAGAACTATGTTTTATAATGACTACGAACATCTTAAAAGGCATGGTAAATTATACAGCAAGAGTAATTTACTAAAATTATATCCATTTATCGATCGAGAGGGTGTCATACGTGTAGGTGGACGTTTGGGTAAAGCAACTATGCGCATGGAGATGAAACACCCAGCCATTATACCACATAGCAGCCGTTTAACAACCCTAATCATAGACCAAGCGCATCAATTAACCTACCACGGAGGACCTCGCTTAACTTTAGCAAACATCAGGCAGAAATATTGGATAGTCGGTGGTAACAATGCGGTGAAAAAGATGCTTCGAAATTGCGTAATATGCAGAAAACATACACCTAAATTGCAGCAACAGTTAATGTCGGATTTACCAGAAGCAAGGAGCAATCCTGCTCCGCCATTTTACCACACCGGTGTAGATTACACAGGATACGTGGAAGTGAAAAGCAACAAAGGACGTGGCGTAAGGACAACGAAGGGCTACATCGCGTTATTTGTATGCATGGTGACCAGAGCTATACATTTAGAACTGGTGTCGGACTTGAGCAGTTCAGCGTTTCTAGCCGCGCTACGTCGGATGGCAGCAAGACGGGGAGCTCCGCGTCATATATACAGTGACAACGGAACTAACTTCGTAGGCGCTAACCGGATATTACAGGAACAGTTTCTAGATTTACAACGTATGTTTGACGACAAGGTATTCACGGAGTTGACAGACCTTAACATACAATGGCACTTTAATGCACCATCGTGGCCAAGCGCCGGCGGGTTGTGGGAAAGAGCCGTAAGAAGCTTGAAACATCACCTCAGAAGAGTAGTTGGCGAGCAAAAGCTTACTTTTGAGGAATACGCCACAATCTTAGCACAAGTGGAGTCATGCTTAAACTCCAGACCTCTGTGTGCGTTATCAGAAGACATCGACGACTTGGATGTCCTTACTCCTGCTCATTTTCTGCAAGGAAGGCCGGGAACAACAATCATTGAAACAGAACACGATGCACGCACCAGGTGGACTCTAACAGCTAAAATTTCACAGGACATATGGCACAAATGGAAATCAGAATACCTTACTCTGTTATCAACGCGGTCTAAGTGGGTTAAAATTCAAGACAACATCAAAGTCGGTCAGTTAGTAACAGTACACGACGATAATCTACCTCCAGGCAAATGGATGATGGGTAGAGTGATCGAACTTCACCCTGGTCAGGATGGACTTGTTAGAGTTGTATCATTAAAAACAAGAAATGGTATCATCAAGAGACCAATTGTCAAGTTGGCTATATTACCAATTCCACCCGGTAACAACGACGAGCCCGAGTCAAAGACTATTAATTCGGCAGAAGAGCCCACAAGGTTGTCGAAAAACCCAAGATCGACATTTGCTTCAATAGCGTTCGCTCTATTTTTTTTCTTGTCTTTAGCAACAACATCACAAGCAACAATTAGCATTTCAGCATTACCCAACAACATGTCCTTATATTTTGATCCAGTCGATAACCTACAGTTGATACGAGACAAATGGACTCTCATCGTTTACTATAATATGTCTCCTTACTGGGATGGCATGACAGCGGCGACAAAATTTGTAAATTATTTAGAAAAATCATGTGGTCAGCTACCAGACAAAGGTCGTTGTAAAATGATTATATCGCAATTGCAACATGAGTACTCCGAAATACAGCATTATAACAAGTTGCTATTGAATCAGCATTTTGACGCCCATCCTAGACAGCGACGCGGTCTTATCAATGGAGTGGGCTATGTTGCAAACACTTTATTCGGAGTTCTAGACGAAAGTTTCGCAGAAAAATACAGGCAAGACATACAACACCTAAAACAAAATGACAACTATCTGGCCAGCTTAATCAAGAACCAAACGTCGGTCGTTGAATCGGAGTATAATATTCTGAAACGTACGGAGCAAAACATACAAGTTCAACACAAGGCGATTAATAAACATCTCAATGAATTAGAGCAAGCAACCTACATCGTAAAACAAAATATAGAGAGTTTGAACGAATTACAAGATTTTACTTTAATAGCAATAACAACAATAAATCTATTTCAAAACATAAAAGCTATTCAAGATACATTACTAGACACCATTACTGACATATCTCACGGCAAGTTCAATTCACATTTACTGACACCTGATCAACTTACGAATGAGTTACAGTTCATCTCGGGGCAGCTAACAAAAGACATTACTTTGCCGATCAACAACATACAGTCGGATCTCAAGTCAGTATACAGTATGCTGAGAGTGAAAGCAAGAGTAATGAAAGACTACGTCATTTTCGAAATCACATTTCCATTATCGAGTAGAGACAACTACAAGCTTTACAAAATCTTGTCAGTACCTCATCAAGTCGGTAAAGCTATGCTCAGTGTAACCCCAGTGTCAGAGTATGTAGCCATCAATTTACAAAAGGATACTTACCTCACAGTATCATTTATGGAGTTACAGTTTTGCCTACGTCACGAAACTTCCTATTTATGTGCAATTGATAAACCACTTAATTACTTACCAATAGACGAGAAATTTTGCAAAATCAATCAAACAACGAATCAATGTGTCATCATTACGTCTCAATGTTTAGATAAGTGGATAAAATTGAATGATCCATCCAAATATTTCTATTTTTGTTGCAATAGTTATGCTATTCGAATAATTTGCCAAGAGCAGATTACATACAAACAAGTCTCCGCAGCCGGAGTCATAAGTTTGCAGCCTAAATGCATTATTAAGGGAAAAAATTTCGCTTTATACTCACGCTCTCGCTCTGAAAACGCTATCAAAGCTGATCCTGAAATAGACATACCACAGATAACCGAGCTCAATCACTTGGTTAATATATCACTATCACACTATACCGAGCCAGTAGACACGACAACTAATGACGATGGAGACATCGAAAATCAGATCAGCCAATTGAAAACGGCTTCGGCAAATGCACCGAATTCTTTAGATTTTAACATATCGACGCACGACGTTCACCAATACGTCATTTGCTATGGCTTGTTAGGAGCAGCCGTAACCGTAGCAGCAGTGTTCCTGTGGAGAAGGAGAGGAGCCTCCCCTAGAGACCCAAATCAGACGGAAGTGCCTACAGTGAAGTTCTCGCGAAAGCAGAGTACGGCTGACCGTCAGCCTAGTGAAGTGAACGTCGCCGTCGTGGCTAGCACGTATAGCTTGAATAGTACGCAGGATATGGCTACGTCGCCTATTCCTCAAAAACGGTCTATTTACACGGGAGATTTTGACTAGCGTAGTTTGATTATAAACAATAGTTTAATTATCCGCAAGTGACTCGAGTGCGCGCAACGTTCGGAACTATCCAGTGCACGTGTACTTACGCGACATAGCAAACTGAATATTACAGTGCGTGGAGTGTAGTGTCAAGCATTTCGACTTAAGGACAATATTTATTTCATAGCATTTTGAATTTATTATTTACATTTTTAATTACTAGATTGTTATCATTAGTTTCTTATCATTGTTATCCTTTCTGCGTGGGCAATATGTACAAGCTACGCTGTACATTGACCCTTGCACATGCGTCACACTTTTACATTCATGTTATGTCAGCAAATCATTTATTATACTTCAATCATAAAATAGCATTTACATTTTAGTAGCAATAAAACCTTAGAATCAAGTACTTGTCTACTCATTTAACATTTTAGCAATTTAGCATTTATCGTTGGGATTCTATCCCAATACTGAACAAATATCAAAGCAGAGCTACTTGAGCAGCAGGGTATCCGTGATTGCGATCAACAACCACCCCTTAATGCACTTCGCTCTATGAATAAAAGAAAATTATCGCACAACACTCATTCTAGTCGTTTGGCTATTCCTGACCCAAGGCGGTGGGGAATAAAGCTACTCTGATCAAAATCATTACAGGTTTTAATGAAAATCAAAACTAAATCTTTCTCTCGAAGCTGACATGTTGAACAACACACATACTCGTTAAAATAATAGGAAACTCATTAAAATATTGCATTGCTCATACTCTGACATCCATCGGGTCTTCAACATCACGCTATTCAACCTCCATCCGGTTACACAACACCACCCGGATAATCATTTCGAGCGTAACAAAGTAATCTTAAACTAGGTTTGTTCAACATGTTGTGTTGGTTTTTCTTATCACATAGCAGCCTATAAGAAAATCTTACTTGGCTGATACTCTAGATGTTAAGTTTACCAAGTGTCCAACCAGACTTTATAGCGTTATAATTTTGGATATGTGGATAGTCTAAATACGAAGCTTATCCTAACCTAATCATTAGCGATACAGCGACGGACCTTTCGCGTTCAAGACGATGGACAACGTTTGTGATACTATGACAAATGCACTAACGGCTGTCTTGTTTACTATGACTAACACAAAAACTCAAGGGTAAACTAGGCTAACCAGAAAGGCACTTTACCGGTCCAACCAACAGCAACGCATGGCTAAACACGCAGCCGCACAAACGGCTTATCCAGTTTATGCCAATCTACACTAACGGTAACGTGGGTACCACAAAATTATCACAACAACGACTAACAAAGTACCAATTTAATGAGAATAAGGTTAAGCATACAATCATCACTAACGATCACTAACCTAGATCTACCTACAATGAAAATTAAAATCTCTGAAACTGATTATAGTAAGGCACTACGATGATAACTCAATCATTTTCTTCTTCGTCTGATAGTCGAGTTTACATCTTCTACAAGAAACATTATCACTCTTAAACGTCCTAAGCATAACTTGGAATTGGCCAGAGAACTCGGGGCACTTGATAAAAATTCCCAGCGTATCACATGAATTTAAAAAAACACAGTAGGTAATTTTCACACGTAAAATCTTAAAATTGAATTTAATTTTACTAGTGGTGCCATCTAATAATCAGAGTAAGAAACATTTTAGTGTGCCATGTTAAAAATTTATGCACACAAAGAAGCAGGTGTAATTGCAATACCGAGATCGTCTGTACAACTCAGAATTACAAAGGCTACCAGTGCCACTTTTTACTTAGGCTCTGATCACGTTTAAACGAAAACCGTTTCGTATTATCAACGCCACGAGTCGATAAAATAATGGCGCTAGTAATATCTTTTGACTATGGCCAGGTTACACTAACCAACCAACCGCACTCGTCTAGACAGCGCTGCAGTTCACACGTCTATTTAAGAAATAAAAGCTACAAGCTGTTCTACACAAAATCAGCACAGTCAGAAGAAATAGCTCCGCACAGTCTTACACTATGAACTTAGTATGTACGATTCGATTAGTTTACCAACTTTAGCGCCGCTGCCCTGCAAAGGACAGTCTAGACCAGAGTTATTGTTCTAGATTTAGCAGAAAATCAACCAAAGCTAGCTGTTGGTTCTAAAACCAATATTACAACTGTACTACAACAATAACTAGCACGTTTCACTCAAACGCACTTGCTTGGAACAATGCAAGTCGGCCTGTACGCTCTCACTCGTCACTATTACAGTCCATAAAGTAAGACCGAGACAAGATAATTTATGTACAAGCAAGCATAATATGATCACAAGGTTCGTGAGTGCGAGCCACCCTCGTATGAAGAAAATAAAAATAATCGCTTTCTTTTTAACTGGCGTATCAAATTCAAAATCTCCGTTCGCTATCTACGCTATAGCTAGGTCACTGTGGTAGTCAGACAACCATACGCTAGCTTAAAATACGACAAAGGTCGCTATTAAATACCGACATTTTTTTAGTCTTTCTTTTTTAAGCTATTAAAAAGAAGATTTTTCATGAGATCATGCCATGGGAACCACGACACCGTAAATGTCAAACGGTTCTACAACTCAGAGTCACGTGTAGGAATCGAACCTACAACACTCGGTACGATGTGATAGCGATATCACCACAACGATTATGACATTTCCAAGGTATAACGCGCAATGTTTTACTATCACCGCCACTAAACAAAATTGGTAGTACCAATAAAAAAAAACAGACAAAATACGCTCACCACGGTTGCAGTTGGCAGCTCAGCTGATTCACCAACATAGCAGTGCTAGTAGCAGTCGCCCTCGCTCGCGCCTTGTGGTCGCGCTGGTCCATGATGCCACTTCTGATGACGGCGGATTGCTTGATTCTTGGCCGGTATCAACACTGCCGCGAACAGAGAATGCCAGAGAATTCAACAAACCGACATTCATATGTTTCGTGGATTTCTCGAAAGCATTTGACTCCGTGAAGTGGGCAAAGTTGTGGAAGACGCTTCTAGAAATGGGAACACCAAAACATCTGGTGCATTTGCTTCGACAGCTTTACGAGGTTGGAACTGCATCTGTTCGAACTGACGATGTTTTTTCTGGCGATTTTCATCCGAGTGCCGGAGTCCGCCAAGGGTGTGTCATCTCTCCACTGCGTTTCAATGTCTACACAGAGCTCATAATGAGAATCACCCTTGAGGTTTGGACAGATGGTATTGCGGTGGGAGGTCGAAAAATTTCAAACTTACGTTACGCTGATGACACAACATTTTTTGCGACCTCCATTCCTCAAATAGAAGAACTTATGTCCAGGATGGAGAGAGTTAGTCTTGAGTTTGGTTTAAACATTAACCGTAACAAAACCAAGATGATGATTGTCAACCGCCCCCATAGCAACTCGCCGGAAGTAACGGAAATTGCGAACTGTAAAGTGGTACCATCATATATCTATCTTGGAGCTTTGATTTCAAATGAAGGTGGCTGTGTTGATGAAATCAGGCGACATATGGCTATTGCTAGATCTGCGGTGGAACGGATGCACAAGATCTGGTGCAATCGAAATATCACCAAAGCCACGAAGACCCGACTCGTCAGAACCCTGATTTTCCCCATTTTCCTGTATGCTGCGGAGACGTGGACTCTTAGGGAGAGCAAAAAGAAAAAGATCGACGCCTTGGAAATGTGGTGCTGGAGGAAGATGCTGAAAATATCGTGGACAGAATTTCGGACCAACAAATCCATACTGGAAGAACTGAACATCGGACAGCGTCTATCCTCCATTGTCAAAGGCCGCATCCTTACTTTCTTCGGCCACATATCGCGGCGTAGCGACGATTCTATCGAGCGTCTTGTGGTGCAGGGCGGGGTTGAAGGTAAAAGAGCGCGCGGCAGATCACCCACAAGATGGACTGACCAAATCAAGGCAGCAGTGGACGCTCCCCTGCATCTGTGCACAAGAAAGGCTGCCATGAATGACGAGTGGAGACGGATTGTCAAGCTTGCCACCAGACCGAACATGACGACCACGACGACTCTGTCAAGAGTCTAACGACTAAGAAGAAGAAGAAGCAACACTTCACTTCACAGTTCGTTATAAGTTCACACCAAATCAAATCTAATCTAACAAAACTGACTATAACTATTTTGTATTACTGAACACGAAACGAGTGACAGTTTTTAGGTATTTGTTGCCCACCCGGAGTCTCCAAGAGAAGTAATAGTTGTCGTTGCTCCGTTGAACGTCAACCGTCATCCCCCCTCTTCAACTCTAGCGAACGTCACTAGACTCTGTCGAAGCGCGCCACCTTCGCACTTCCGTTTCGTAGTCAATCGACATCCTGTACTGATGACGTCCTGTGTTCTGCACATAGTGTCGCGTGTAATGAGCGCCGGTTCGATGTCGATCCTCCGACAAATTAGGTTCCCTCAGGCACTGAGCCCTGATACCTAGTGTGCACCGTTATTTTATACAACCGTGCCGTTGAAAAGCGATTCTAATTATTATGTATGTTGATATGATTCTCTTTATAAAGAAAATATTTAATACAGCGAAGAAGTAAAAACCTACATGATAATTTCCTTTAATGTGGTTGGTTATTATATACTAGAGGATACCCGCAGCCACGCTGAATTACGGGAAATCCTTTCTTAGTGCACCCCTACGGTCTTCAAGGAACATACATGCCAAATTTCAGCTCCTTGCGCCCTATAGTTTTTTCTGTGCCTTGTCTGCCAGTCAGTGAGTAACGCAAAATAATTATATATACAGATCTAATGATTGCCGTCATTAAAATCCGAGCAATAAACTGAATATAATGACTAACATATTCAGGCACGGGCTCTGCACATATTGGCCTCATGTAATGAGCCCGCCGGCTGGATGTCGATTGTCGATGCTCCGACAAATTAGGTTGCCTCAGACACTAAGCCCTGATACCTAGTGTAACAAAGTTATTTTATACTACCGTGCTGATAAAATGTCGAATGTTGCGTGTACGTTCAAGTGCACACGGAATAACAAAAGTTTATCCTGTAACTAGTGCAGAACAAGGTAACTTCTGTAAAGATCTCAAATTCAAATTCTTGATTTTGCTCAATCATAGGTGCAAAGTGATGTCAGTGTTTTACAATTAATATATTTTACCTTGCGGCATGCAAAAATAATGTAAAAAAATGCAATAGTATCAAATTAATTATACAAAACATTGTATAAATAAAAACAATAAAATAACAATTTTCATTCAATAAATTCCTACACACTAAAATAAAATAATAACATTGAATCATACACATATCATGTCCTGCAATACTCACGTGTGCAATAATGAAATTTCGAATGCAATGATGGCTAAGGCATTACCAACTCCAAGCTCTCGCTCGATATGTCTTCACAATAAACAGACTTCTACAGACGTGAATCAACTAATAAATAACAAAGCAATCACATCAAACAGCAAGACAAATACATTAGCAAAGTCACTTCACTCCAAAATACAATTTAGAATCCGATCCGCGCCAACCCATAATGTAGGTATTCATCTGTGTTTACGAACGGTACATAAAGTAGCGGACTCATAAAGCCACAATTGGCAGAAGCAAGCGGCAGGTTTGCTGGACCACCGCCAGAACGCACGACACTTTATTACTAATTGCATGCCCCTGTTGCCCCGTCTGAATTGTTTTGTAGCCGATTTGCCTCCAGAAAATTCTGATGTGGTACTTCTTTAATTAACTTTTGTCGAATGCTTGTATTGTTGATGTGGGTTTTGTACTACGAAATGCCGATGCTAAGAAATGAAATGAGTTTCCAGTGATTGGATGGGAAAGCTTTGCGAAAGCCAGATTATGTTTCGATAAGATTTTGTTGTGTGCATACTGCGGATTTGTACCAAGCTTTTATTTTAATCGCCGTGTAAGGGCGTGGATCGAATGTTGTAAGCTAAGCTAGAAATATTTACTTTTATTTGAAGGAATTGAAGGTGTCTAGTTTGTTTCACTACTTATGGCAACGGGTTTAATAATCTGATGGTGTAAATAACTTAATACAAATGGTTTGTTTTCAAATATGTGTATGCCCATGGCAAAACATAGTGAAACTATAAACGACAACACCAATCATGTAGCTATGTTTTACAAATAAATAATCATTTAATTAAAATCATTTTTATTTCATTTCAAAGAAATTCTAAGACACGCATAGTGCTGTACCGTGTGGATATCAAGACTCTATAGTTTTCGCTTACTTTAGTAAATGGCACATAAAATGAAATGTTTGTATTTCTTCGTCCTGAAGCATTATTAAGTACCTAAGTTTACCCAACATTTCAAACCTCGCAGCCACTTTTCAGCCGATATACAAAGACAAACCGTCTAGCCAACAACTCTGCGACAAATATAATATTATTTGCTCAGTTCCCTTCATTGGTCAAATAACGCCACAAACTTGAAAATACCAACACAGACTGTTTATCTTCTAAAAACAGATCGATGTACGGCACAATATTATGATGTTCGCTATCGATGGTCTAAGCTCTGGTTGGATATTTCCCGGTTGTAATACAAGGTTCAATTAGCAAACCCGGCTTTTCTTGCTAGCGATAAATTTTACCAAAAGGCCAATTTCGTGATTATATATTTTTTAAATGCCGTTTTGACCTAGTCTCGGTGTCATACTTGTGTCATGAATGGTATTCTCCTAATTAACTGACACTTTAACATTATAGTAACAATAACAAAATCATTAGAACAATATGTCAACGTCGACCCTCTATTCAAATGATTGGTATCGCTTAGCAGAGCGAGACCAATCATTAGTCTATGGTCGGCTCTATATATTTATGTTAAGTATGATTAGACTTTAATGACATTAAGTACATCATGTGTCATCAATGTTAAGTCTCAATCAAATGTAAAAATCCTTTGAAATACAGGACCACCTTGATGCTGCATATTTTATACGACAACAGAAACCACAACATAAACATTCAATGATAATGTATTGAGTATAATACTAACAAAAGTATGATCCGCCAATTTGAGCCTAAACACCTAAATGCTAACGTACAAAATCAATAAACAATGCTACCGCTCAGCCGGACAGTACCATCAGCAACCAAAACATAGGTAACTAATTACTACACTACACTAGTCCAAAATAACGATAATCTCCTCCCATAGTGCAACATGTTCAGCAAAATACGTGGACTGAACTATAAGTTTGAAGTTTGCCTGTTTGGCCATAACGCTGCCTCCTCTTAGCCTGTTTATGTGTACGGTTTCAAACTTGCCGGCGGCCTATGAATTAGACGAACATTGATGTGCCGTACATGTATGTGAGGTTATGTCATAAAATGAGATTGAATCTAGACTAGGTAGTGATAGCTTAGTGGAGCTTTTAACAGACTGCTACGTAAAGGGTAGTAAGTTCAGACCCACGGCGTGACTTTTAGAAGTTTTTATTACGAATTGCTTGCTTCATTATTTGTAAAGCAAAATGTCGTGAGGAAACCTACATGTCCGAGAGTTCTCTATAGAGCCAAGATATTTTAATGAAGTCTGCCAACCCTCACTTGGCTAACGTGTTGGACTATACCCTAACCCTTCTTATAGTAAAAATAAGTACTTGCTCCCCAGTAGGATAATTTATATACAGGGCTGGAGATGAGATCCGTCGTCGAAAGCTAAAAACCATACGTGCTTTGTGAGGTATCGAGGGTTTCTTATCTAGTTTTATTCCAATCAGAATAATACACGAGTGCATTATAGGTGATTATTACCACAGCAAGACAAAATGTGCATTTAACAACAGTTTGTGACAGTATTTAATTTAAATTTTGGTGGCGATTGTAATATTAGAACACCTAGAATACATTCCACGCTGTTGTAGAGATATCTGGCTATACTTGGTGGGAAGCAAACTGATATTAAGTTATGCGACTGCTCTATCTTTAGAATTAAAGAGAGATGGAATATATACAGAAGAAGATAACCTACACGGGAAAACCTTTGATTGTAACGAGACAACTTGATACTAGCCAATAGCAGATGAAGGTGATAAATCTTTGTAAGCAATCTTCTTTTTGGTTTATTTGAATATGTGAGTAACATACGTTTAGGAATATTCTATTATATTATAGAATTTCATACTGTTGTTTATCACTGGCTAATCAAAATTTTGAATTCATATTCCTGTATTCCGTTTGATGTATATATGTCACTTCATTAAATAAAGTCTGTTCCAACATACGTTATCAGCACGAAAACTCTATTTTAACTGAGTTATACCTATAAAAACTGCATGTTATTTAGTAAAAAGTGATTCTGCAAGTATTTTCCAGTACGTGCATGTATAAATTATGAAAATTTGTGAAATTTTTTAACAGTTCACAAAGATATTTTCAGTCAATTTTTGTCGTGACATTGAACAGCTGTACGTGTAAATATGGCAAGTAATTCCATTTCTGGTATAAAACCACTCATAAACAGAGACGGTTATTCCGTATGAAAATTCAAAATGCGTATGTACCTTATGCATGAAGAGTTATGGGAGACGATTGTTGGATATTCTCAAGATAATGATATTTCTTCTGAGAAGAAATCACGTAACGATCAAAAGGCGTTATCGAAAATATGTCTCACTTTAGATGGTATGGCAATAACTCATTTAAGATCATGCAAAACAGCCAAGGAAGCTTGGGATGCTCTTTCGTCCACTTACGAGGACAAAGGTTTAGGGCGACGTATAAGCCTCGAACGGAAACTATACAGGTACTGTCTTGATGATTTTGATTCCAATATAGAGACGGACATAAATGCTGTCATGTCAACTGTGCAAGATTTGGCCGATATTGGCAAAATTATAGAAGATGCTTCAATAGCTGCGATTCTTCTAGGAGGTTTAAGTCCTCAATATGCACCTTTAGTAGTGGCCTTGGAAAATTCCAACATAGACATTACAGTGGATTTGATTAAGACCAAATTATTGAATGAATTGAATAAACCAGCTGTAGATAACCCAGATACTGCTCTTCGTACACGAATGAACCAGAACAAACCTCATACATCCAAATCGAAGAAAGCTATTGTTTGTTACGACTGTATGGAGCCAGGACATAAGCGTCCAGACTGTCCCCATTAGAAGGACAAGAAGAAGAAACTAGTAAATCACAAGAATTCTCTATGTACATTAAATGTCAATGACGGAGCGTGATAAATGGTTTATAGATTCTGGAGCTTCAGCGCACATGACGTCACAAGCTGAATGGATGGAAAATGTGAGAGGTTCATCTCTTGGGACTGTGACTATAGCAAATGGAGGTGTACTGCCTAGTAAAGGCGTCGGAGATGTTTCAATCACCAGTTGCGGTCAAAATACTGATATAAAGAAGATTACTGATGTGGTTCACGTACCGAACTTGAACTCTAATCTTATTTCAGTGAAGAAGGCGGTAGATAAAGGTTTTAGCGTTGTTTTTGATAGAACTGGTTGTAATTTTTATGATTCTGATGTTTTTCCTGTACAGGCGATGTTATTTTACATGGTTTTATATGTGGTGGACTGTATTCTATAGATTGTACGGTCAACCCAACGACTCAACTATCCGCTTTTGAGACACACTCTGATGTTTCTAGCTTCAAGCTCTGGCATAGACGTTTAGGTCATTTATGCCGCATCGGGATCGATCAACTGAGGAAGGGACACGCAGTAGGCGTGGACTATTCAGAAGTCGATAAGGAACCATGTATCCCCTGCATTGAAGGTAAGCAGAATAGGAAACCTTTTAAGAAAGTTTCACATAAGAAATCAACTACTGTTCTGGAACTTTTTCATTCAGATATTTGTGGACCTTTGCCTGAAACGTCATTTCAAGGCAATAAGTTTATTTTATTTTTTATAGATGATTTTTCTCGTATGACTTTTGTATTCTTTATTCCTTCAAAAGCGGAAGTAAAGAACAAGTTTCGTATTTTCCAGTCGTCCGTAGAGCGGGAAACAGGAGCTAAGATTAAGATACTGAAGAGTGACAACGGGAAAGAATATGTTAATGCTGAATTTACGAACTATTTACAAAATGAAGGGATTCAACATCAAACAACAGTTCCCTACAGTCCCCAGCAAAATTCTATTGCCGAAAGAACGAATCGTTCGATTATGGAGAAAGTAAGATAAATGCTTTCTGACAGTTCTCTTTCTCCGGCTTATTGGCAAGATGCTGCAGAGATGGCTGTATATCTCAAAAATAGATCTCCTCACCGTGCTCTCGAAGGCAAGACGGCGTACGAGAAATGGTATGGTAAAATACCAAATCTTTCTCATCTTCGTGTTTTTGGATGTAGAGCTTTTATCCATGTCCCCGAATATAGTCGGAAGATATTGGACATGTAAGCATCCGAACACATTTTCGTCGGATATTCAGAAGATCCCAGAAGTTATTATTTCAGAGACATTAGATATCCCAGAAGACTTATGAAAAGCAGAGATGTTACTTTCTTTGAACATGATTTTCAAGATTTGAAAGGGAAGAAAATCTGTAAGTCCAGTAATGATTTAACTGAACCAGCAGTTATACCTCTATTGCTAAGTTCACAAGTAAATTCGTCGGATAATTCAGATAGTCGAACACCAGATGTCATTGAAGATGAACAGATTCAACCTGATATTGCGCAAGTATCAGAAGATTTCCAGCCTGCTATTGAAAGCAATCGCATAATGCTGATACTCGGAATGCGTCAGTTCAACCTGTAATTGCATCTTCATCAGAGGATATGGAATCTGATACTGAGTTTGTAGAACCAAGGTACAATTTGAGACCAAGAAAGCCTAATTCTGCTGCCAATTGTGTCTGTATGCAGACTTCATCCCCTCAGCTGCTGGATGAACCTACAACTTATACACAGGCTATGAATGCAGGTGCTAGAGATAAATGGTATCAAGCTATGCAAGATGAATATCAGTCACTGCTTGAGAAACAAACTTGGGTTCTCGTTAACGGACCAGATAAGAAGGTCATACCTTGCAAATGGATCTACAAATTGAAGAAAAATGCGCATGGTGACGTAATCAAATATAAAGCGAGACTTGTCGCGAAAGGATTTAACCAAGTTTATGGCATTGACTATTTAAAAACTTTCTCTCCAGTCGTCCGGAATTCTTCTTTACGCATGTTGTTTGCATTGGCTGCGGAAAAGGGAATAAAAATGCACCATTTAGACGTTGATACGGCATTTTTGAATGGATTTTTGGAGGAAGAGGTATATATGAGTCAGCCGGAAGGTTTTTCTAAACCTGGTCAAGAAGATAAAGTATGTTTACTAAAACGTTCGCTTTATGGTCTCAAACAGGCTTCGCGAGCATGGTACAAAAAATTGACCGAAATTTTACAATGCATTGGTTTTAGCCAAACTCCTTCGGAAGCATGCATTTATACTAAAAAGTTTGGTAGTGAGTTAATAATACTCGCTTTCCATGTCGATGACATTGTCATTCTGTATAAAGAAAATAAAACGCTTGACACTGTCATAACTGACTTACGGAATTATTTTAGCCTGAAAGTGATAGGCGAACTAAGTTATTATTTAGGTTTAAATATACACTGTAAACCTAATGAGATTAAAATATCTCAAGAAAGTTACATTCGCGATTTGCTGCGAAAGTTCAACATGTCGGAATGTAAGGCCGTTCCTACACCGTTGGAAATGAAACGTTTGCTGCCGAGTGAGAAGAGTGATGTAAGTGAATCTTCATTGTCCTATCCGTATCAGCAACTGATAGGCTCACTCAATTTTCTGGCCGTCAATACTCGTCCAGATATTGATTTTGCGACTTCATATTTAAGTCAATTTAACACTTAATATGATAAAAGTCATTGGAAGTCGGCAAAACGTGTGTTGCAATATTTTAAAAGGCACAATCAATTTGGGCATTACTTATAGGAAAGGCGGTGGGCATCTAATTGGCTACGCGGATGCAGATTGGGCCAATTATCCTATGGATCGTCGATCATACACCGGATTCTATTTTTCTATGGCCGGTGGAGCCATTTCATGGGAGAGTAAGAAGCAGACCACCATTGCCTTGTCATCTAGCGAAGCGGAATATATGAGTTTGTCGAGTGCGGGTATAGAAGCTCAATTTCTGAAGCGATTGTTGTGTGAACTTACTGGTAAGTCAACTGTTGTTACCATTTACAATGATTCACAGTCTGCCCAGAAGTTGGCAATGAATCCAGTTCACCACAATAGAACCAAACATATTGACACGAGATTTCATTACATACGCGACTTATTAGCTAACAGTGTCATTAATGTTGTATATACTCCTACTTTGGAGATGTGGGCTGATGTACTTACTAAGCCATTGACTCGCATCAAGCATCAGAATTGTTTAAAAGGAATAGGTTTGTCTTTATAATTCTTATTTTGATTACGTGGGAGTGTGTTGTATAACACTGGCTAATCAAAATTTTGAATTCATATTCCTGTATTCCGTTTGATGTATATATGTCACTTCATTAAATAAAGTCTGTTCCAACACATACAAAGAATCTCTTATCCGAGAGATAAGCCACCTAACAACAAAATCTTTAATTACCTGTTCTATACCAGAAGACCACGAACGCCTACCATAGGCCAACAGCTTAATAATTTTCCATTCATATTTACAACAATGTCAACAAAACCTGCAGAACCATAACTCCACCCTTCACTACATCGTACATTGTATGATGGCTCCGTACGATAATTACTCTACACCAACACACGCTCATAGTAAACAAAACAGTAACACAACAAATCGCAGCCCCCTACGTCGGTTTCCTTACAAAAGCTTAGTCCATTCCGCTATAGCATAATCCACGTTACAATCGTGTACAAGGCAGGCGACAATATTGTCCAACGAGGGGGCACGACGTAAACTGTCCATGAAACATCAACGACCCCGACGGCGATCGATGCTAGGAAATGTAGGATGGATACAGAGGTGAGAACGAATGATTGAATGAACGAATGATTACTCATTCGGTTCTTTAAATACAGCTACAGAATAAACGAAATATATTCTATTTTTCAAATCCAATAACCAATAAAAGTTGCATTTTCAAAACACGCAATGGTGTATGCCTATCTTCTTCCTCAGGAAGATCTTTAGGCCCATCATTCACAGAATTAAATATTTACAAAGACTCACCAAGCACTAATATAGAATTAAATCCTCTGTTCTACTTAAGAAATGGTGCTCACATCAATAATATTGCCATCCGATAGTTACCTGGTAAAAATCCCTTAAAGCTATAAAACCGTCGTTAGTTTTCTATTTTTCATTTAAGATTACAGAGGTGTCCAATAAAGAATAGATAAATAAAATCAAACTAAATTCTTATTAGCCACAGCATCTAACTATTACAAAACGCTACAATGAACAAAATAATGATATCAGATCATTCATTCGTTCACCACCACACCTCTGTGGTCACACATTGCTCTGTACAATGCTTGGACAATGTAATATCGGAGATCGTTGCAACACAACTGTGCTCCTGATTACTTACATGAATAGCGTATACCTACGTGCAGGATCAAGTCATTAACGTGCCTTTTGATGCCGCCCTTGTAATATCTCTGGATAATGAGACGATATAGACTACAATAATTATGTATTCTAAGTTCGATTATAAAAGTATCTGCCGTTAGGTAATAGCATGGTAATAGCAATTAGTCAGTCTGTTTTTTTGTTTGTTCGGGGTACTTTCTTGAGTGACCGAACCGAACTTAATGCGATTTTTACTCGACGATAGAGAACTTTAGTAATGTGACCGGAGTGGTGTCGTATTGCACTGAAGTTGACACTGAAGAAAGTTGTACACTGAAGATCGTTTAACGACGAAATACTCCATTTTTATAGCCTTACACAATTGTCTTTCTAAGGCTGTAATCTTATTAAATCTGTCAATCATGGATACCATTGGGCAGAATATAACTGCTATATATACAAGATGTCACTAGACCCATCACCAAGTCGAAGTCTACTCGTTTTGGACATTATGCCAAGTCATACTAAGCAAAATAATACCTGGGCGACGAAATTTATTTTTAAGTAGACAGATTTTTTATGCCGCAATTAAAAGTGGGCCCGTGCAATGCTTGAAATCATATGTAAGTATAGGACAAATTGACGGGAAAATGCATCATAGCTGTAGCAGCTGTATAGTTCAAATTCCCAGTTATGCTACTCGAACACACTTTTTGAGTATCACGAGACAACACACTTTTTTTACTGCACGGTTGGCATAGTGGTTTAAGCGGTCGCCTCACCGCTAGACACTGCACCGAGTGTTGTGGGTTCGATCCCCAAACGAGACAACACTTTGTGTGATCCATAAATTGTTGTTTCGAGTCTGGGTGTTCATTGTGTCCGTTGCTTGGTTGTATGTTTGTAAAGTGCCCCGCGACACAGGATTTAGTCCTAGTGCGGGAGTTGTCTTAAAAAAAAACATATTATACAATCTATTCACTCTATAAAGAATAACAAAAACAAACATTCGGCAATGCGACTGAACAGGGGCCCAATTCTGCTAAATAAATATAATAGTGTCATACTTACGTCACAAAAAGCGTATTCTTCTAAATTATATGATATTTGAATGAAATTGTAACGAGATCGTATGTGTCAACGACGAACTGTTTATTTTAACTTATACGATAATGACATTAGGTTATCAGAATACCGCTTTTAAATCCATTCAAAATATAATATCAATGTCATATAAAAATAGCAAAATTGGCCCCCAGATATTTACAGCCAATCGCTTGCATCCGAAAGCCGCACCCGAAAACATACAAATGTATTCACCAAAAAATATTTTAAATCGTATTACATACCCACAAGGTTTTTATCATAAAATATGTAAATATTAAAAGCAGCCAAATAATCCCAACACATATCCCTTATAGCGGCGTACGGTAAAATATTTTACTTTACTATACGCGCTTCATATAACGGCTTTTCGATTAAATATTCAAACGGGGGAGATTTTTTCACCGAGAAAAAATCTCAAATATTTACTTCGATTTCGTAAAAAAAACGAAAACCGCGTTTCGAATTTTGAATACTTCTTGTTGAAGAAAAGATTCAAAATTGGATTATGACTATGAATCTTTAAAGATTTTTTTTATTTAAAGATGATTTATGTGACTTGCATTGTTGAATAAAGATGTTCAAATAAAAAAGTTGTTTTGTGAATATTGAATTATAAAGTTTTGGTCTTATCAAGCTCACACATTCTAGAACTAAAGCTATTAAAGTAAAGGAGTGTTAATTATTCTGTCTTAATATACCAAATAATGTCCTAATGTCATTACATATTGTGTCTAGAAAGTTTCCAAGGTCTTTATTCTTACTATATGCGTAATTACTTTAAGGGCAGCGATAGCCTAGTGGAGATACCAACGGACTGCCATGCACCAATGACTTTTCAAAGTTAAGTGTGTATTAAATTGTTAATTATCGCTTGCCCCGTGCCTCGGAGAGCGCCTTAAACCGTCGGTCCCGGCTGTCATGAAGATCTTTGACAGTCGTTACGGGGAGAGTCAGTACCCTCAAGTAAACTGATACTGGTCTATACCATGGAATATCGCTATCCCTTTGGGTTGCGTGGGTCAGACGTATCTGGTTAGACCAGTAAGCGGATCTCGGTCTCCAAGGAGTGCCAGTCTTGGGTGCAACCGGGATAACGCTAGGGAGATGATGATGATGCGTAATTAACTATTTAAATACTAACTCTGTTTCCGGCTTTGCTCGTCGAAATATACCACGTAAAAAGATGACGTTATTATTTAAGAACTAGATGAGTCCGCGGTTATAACCGCGTTATTTAGTGCTACTGCACCGGTCCCGTGGCTCTTAGCGTGATGCTATATAAACTATAGCCTTGCTCAATAAATGGGCTATCTAACACTGACCTTTCTTTTTCAGTAGTTCCTGAGATTATCGCGTTGAAGCAAACAAACAAACTCTTCAGCTTTATAATATTAGTAAAGATAGTGCATTGTACTTATAGATCGTCAAGATCAAACAAAGTTAATTCTTATTATACGTCAAAATTTGCTTATTTTGCTTATTTTTGTCGTGCTTTATCATGTCATTAAAACACATATTTAAAATAAATAATGAGCATGTATTTAAGCATTATCAAGCATTGATCACCACGGCTAACAATAGACAGCGCGCAAGATTGTGAACACAAAAGTCATCATCATTATAATTATCATACCAGCCCTAGTTTTTAAAACTGTCCGCTGCTGAGCTCTTCTCACTATGGACTGACAATGGAAAAGGCGATAGTCCACTACCTTAGCCTAGCGCAGGAACACTTGTTACACTTCTTAGCAGACTAATTTTGTAATGTTCATCATCATCATCATCATCATCAGCCTATATTAGTCCACTGCTGGGCGTAGGCCGCTTTTATTGCACGCCAATGAACTCGGTCTTCAGTCTTCCTCATTTTCTTTGTAAGGTTAAAATAAAATAATAATATGTTATTTTCTGGAGTAGACTGTACGGCGAGTAAAACATTTCTTTTTCTGTATTTATAATGTTTCTTAATAAAAATGATTCGGTTCTTCTTTCAACGGATAGTTTATTTAGTAAAATGCAGATATTCTTATTTTATAACGTACAGCTTTTATGGTTTCCTTAAAAGTGCATAGTATTTACCGCTCCCTCTGTATCTTGCCTTGAATATTTTACTGCCGTAGTAAAAAGGCAAAGTCAGACTTGCAGCGTAAATCGTATTCCTATTTCTATAGTACAAGACAATTAGTAAATCTATGTATACTGTTTTTGCTCGTAATGTATACTAGCGAAAGTATAAAAACTATAGACATACCTAATTGCATAAAACTAGCTTTTGCCTGCTACGTCGCCAACGTAGGGGTCGGTAATCGGTACAAAATATCGCATATATTCTGATACCTAAGATAATATATCACTGCAAAGTTTCATCAAAATCCGTTCAGTAATTTTGTGTGAAAGAGTAACAAACATCCGTACATCAATCCAACCTCACAAACTTTAGCGTTTTGTCCCTATTGCTTACCGCCAGCAAACAAAGCCGCGGCCCACAGCTAGTCTAAAACACCCAATAATTCAAAAACTGACACACTTAGCTCTTAAAACTCGATCCCACTCTAAAGCGTATTCACACAGACCTCTATAAAACAGATAAACATAAAGCCACGATCACACAGGCATCCGAATAGCTATCTTACGCGTCCCGAAAAATCTGTCCGTGATTTACCACCGTACTCTCTTTTGAGATCGCCATAAAATAGGCCCCTGTCATCTCCACGCGACGAAATCGACTGGTAACGCTTTACAAATATTTGGTAGCCGAGTGGCCGAGTCGTTGGCTTAGATTTATCGCTCGGATTTTGGCGGCGAGTGGTGATAAACATATAAAGGTGGTTTTGAGGGTGATTGAATGCAGTTGCTTCCGTGTAGTGACAGATGAAGAATACGGAATGTCATCACCCCATATCATCCCATGGGTGTCGTAAGAGGCGACAGAGGGAGCATATTATGCAGAGAACAGCACTGTAAGAGAAGGAAATCTTGATATAAACCCTATACCAACCCGTATGGCCAGCGTGGTATAGTAGGCCAATTCCTCCTTTCAAAGGAGAGGCCTAGTCCAGCAGTGGACTGGTAAAGGCTGATGATGATGATGAATGCAGTTGGGGCTGTTCATTGTTTTTGCGTGTGTGTTTTAGGTTATGATGTTGGTTATTTACTAAAGTTAGGCACTATTAAAAAGTAATCACTAAATTCTAGTCGTGAATTGCAAGATCTTGAATTGAAATGAATAAAAGGGAGTACCCGAACATTTTTCAACTACTCACCAGTAGTTGAAAAATGTTCGGGTACTTTGAGATAACTTATACATTCAAGAAAAAGACAAATATCACCTCAGTCTGCCGTGAACATGAATTCTGTAAATAATTCGAAACGTCGGCTAGTAATAAATTAAAAATATAGTTTCTAGATCTTTAGTTTCAAATGTAATAACTTAGTGAAACCAATACAACGCGATAAAATCCGTAAACTGTAGTTTAATTTCAATGTGTAACATTCGCGTAAACCCAAGAAGATACTATGGGTACCTGACAGTGATCAAAACGACGGGCACGTAGCAAAGAGACTTAAGCGCAATTTCTGAAAGTCTTGCATTTTAATATCTACTTGCAACACTGGGATATTGCTGATTAGTTGTCAGTCTTTACATCATAGGTAACAGCCTTTTGCAGTCTACTACTGAACATAGATATTGCCTGATTTGCGACACACTATAACATTGTGACTATTGTGAGCTATATGTAGTTATGTAGTTTGGCGTACTATACCACGCTGCCAGATGGACTGGTATAGCGTGAGATGACGAGTTTTCCGTCTCTTCGCAAAAATACTATTTGCTTCGTGTATTTTCAAAAATCGCCTCTTACAGCACTCACGGAATGAAATGGAGTAGTGACACTTTGTACCTATAGTTAATCCGTCACCATACTGATGTGTATTCCACAAGAATATGCGTGAACACTCTTCTATAAGAGCCCAGAAATCTGGGTAAGTACTGTATTGTCCATCTGTCCTCGTCTATTTTGATCAAATTGTTTCAGAAATATAGATAAGAATCAAGTACTCTGACGCTAAATAGATAATAATAATATATAAAAAAAGAAAATTAAGGATGATATATAAAAAAAGAAAATGATTACACATTTTCTTTAGCTAAACTCTTCTCTTAGAGTTGAGGGCTACTGTAAGCATACCTGCACATGTAAATCACAGTATGTGGCATTGACCTGTACGGGTTTTTAAAGCCTTCACTTTATTTTAAACAACACGCTTTAAAAAAGTGCACAATTCTACACAAACAGCACATACACTTCTAAGTTATGCTTAGCTACACTTGTTTATCTGCAACAAAAGCGTATAAACTATGCGTAAGTATGTAGGCATACCCACGTATAGCTAAGGCACTCCAGTGTACTATAGCGTATGTGACTAAATCGCTTCAGTTGAGTATACTTAAAAACTATTTAGCATAATATATGGTGCTTACGTCCTTCTGCGCTTTAGCCGTGAAAATGGTTTTCACAGTACTGAATATACTATATTCTACTATAACGGTTCCAGGTACTATTAACGCGAGCAAATTCAAATACGAAACGTCAGAAATGAACGCTAATATTGGGAACACGAGTATTTCGACACAATATGCTAATATTATACGAACCTTATTACTGTCATTGCATATGTCACTTTCGCTTTTAGGTTTCATTTTCCAGTTATAATATAATATATTAGTCTATGCGTTTCATATTATTTGGTACCAAATTTAGGGCTGAGAAAACGGCTATTCTAGGGCTCTCAATTCAATAGTTTTTAGAGTATATTTATGCGGAGATATAAGAAGACGGAGAGAGGTCGTTCTTAAAATCTTGGAAGAAGAGGTCATAGTACAATGCGAATCCCAAGTAATAGTATGGCTGAACGCAGATTCTACATATAAATCTGTCTGGATTTTTTTTTCGAAGAGTAGGCTTAGGTAGTGTCTAGAATTACCGTAGCCAGGCAGGAGTATCAGAAGTGCGCAGTGGAAGGTGTAATACATCTACCTGACCACGATAGACAATATAGCCAGACACAATGCACTGCGTTGCACAGTGAGTAAAGTATTGAGTAGGTACATGAAAATTTTACCTTATATCTCCTGGTGATGTTCTTGAAGTTGACTTATAGGATTAACCCATAATTTTGGCCAAAATAACAAGAGAATCGAATAGATACCAGTGTACAATTCGGCGAAGTCCTTCTCCAGACCACGATGCACGTTTGCGGTTCACAAAACTTTTCACAAATGTTTCACAAATTATCACACACTTTGCCGGAAGTCAAAGGCGGCAATTACGTATTAAGTTAATTACAAGTTGATTCAATTCGCGTTAATTCAAAGGGCGATCAATTTATTAATTAGGTACAAGGCACGCGAGAGTGCAAACGGCGTGTTAATTTTTCAAGGCGCCAACGGAAGTGACAGTTCAGTGTGACCATTGTCAGAAATTTTCAATAGACTAAACAAAATGTTACTCAATCGATCTAATCGATTTGACTTATAATAAAAACTAATTCTATTTCAAACATCCACCCGCCCCGGACCGGCCTACCGGTCCGCTAATCGGTTGGTAGACGTGACAATGTTGCAACCGCTCTCCTCAGAATCGAACCGTCCACCAAGACCTCAGCAAATCGGGGAACTCCATCAGCCCCAGTTACCAAACGAAGGATGCGCCCCCTGCGCCATCTGAGTGGCGGAAGGTTAGCCTCCTTGATCAAAACGAGGTCACCAATCTTGGGTGGATCGGTCTTGTCGGTCCACTTAACGCGTTGCTGGAGTATGTGCAAGTATTCCAAATTCCAGCGTTTCCAAAAGCTCTGAGTAATCTGGCGTACCAATTCAAAACGCGAGAGACGACCAGGTCTCGTATCAATAAAGGGGTACTCAGGCAAGGCGACAAGTGGGCGACCAATCAAAAAATGGCCCGGCGTAAGGGCCTCCAAATCATTCGGATCTGAGGAGATCGGGCACAATGGACGAGAGTTCAAAACGGCCTCAATCTTACAAAACACAGTTGCGAGTTCCTCAAATGTAAGGACAGATTCACCGATTGTCCTGCGCAAGTGTGTTTTGGCCGATTTTACAGCGGCCTCAAAAATACCACCCCAGTGTGGACAATTTGGTGGGGAAAACAACCAATTTATCCCACGTCGGGCAAGCCTATCACCTAAATCAGCTTTGTTGGTTTCAAGGAAATTAACAACATCATTCAAATAATTATAGGTGCCCTTGAAGTTAGTGCCGCAGTCAGAACGGATCAAGGAAGGCAGCCCCCTGCGGGATACAAATCTGTCAAATGTGGCTACAAACGCCTCGGTCGTAAGCGAGGAGACCAGTTCCAAATGTACGGCCTTTGTGGAGAGGCAAACAAAAACACACAAGTAGGCCTTAACAGTCTTGCTGTTTCGAAGTGTCGACGTTTTCACCAAAAAGGGACCAGCGAAGTCCGTGCCAATACCGTCAAACGTCCTGCTTTCAGTTACGCGTTCTGCCGGTAAGTCCCCCATCAAGGGCTGCATGGTAGAAGCCTTGAGCTTATAGCAAGGGATGCAGCGAAAGACTACACTCCGAATAATTCTTCGGGCAGACAAGATCCAAAACTCGCGTTGGAAAATGGCCAAGAGCGCATTACAACCAGCATGCGAATTTTTAAGGTGACGGTCAGTTACCAACAAGCGTACCAAATGACCGTCCTTAGGTAACAAAAGGGGGTGACGTGCTCCGTAAGGGAGGTTGGCGTTCTTGAGACGCCCTCCAACGCGCTAGAGACCCGTATCGTCCAAAAAGGGGTTCAATTTAGAGACAGCTCCCGACAATTTCGATCTCCCTGATTTAAGGATAGCAATCTCCTTTTCAAAATGCGCCAATTGCACAGAACGAACCCAAAAGGTGAGGGACTCCTGTCGTTCCTGTGGTGAGAGAAACGGTGTCAAACGTTTTTGTTGTCGGTGCCTAAAATTAAAAACAAAACGCTTTATCCAAGCAGTGACACCTAACAACTTGTCGAGGGAGCTGTAACGATTTAACAAAAAATCGGGGTCGAAGGCGCATTCTACCTTCTCAAGAGCGAGTGTTCGTAGACCCGGCAAATTAGAAGTATTCAAAACTGGCGTTCGAGCCCAATCGGTTTCTGGTCGACTCAACCATTCCGGACCCCACCACAGCGAATGACCTATCAAACTAGGCGTCAAGCATCCGCGCGAGGCACAATCAGCGGGGTTGAGCTCACCTGGCACGTGTCTCCAAACAAGCTTGACTTCAGTTTTTTGGATTTGGGAAACGCGGTTAGCGACAAATACCTCCAAGGTGTGGACAGACGCCTTCAACCAACAAAGTACAATTTGGCTGTCCAGGCTGTCCAGGCGTAGGTCCCATCAATACAAATGCTTTTACCCAAAGTGTTAGACACGTGGTTCAATAAGCGTACAAGTAGTGCTGCTCCCGAGAGCTCCAATTTTGGGATGGTCAGAGATGTCCGAAGCGGTGCAACCTTGCTCTTCGCCATGATCAGGGAAATTCTCACCTGACCTGAGGCACTGACTGTGCGCAAGTACACCACGGCCGCGTGACCACGTTCCGAGGCATCACAAAACCCGTGAAGGGTGGCCTTGCATTTCCCGGGAGGAAGGATGGGACGAGGCAAGGAGATCTCGTTGACGGCAGGAAGCGAGGATACAAAGGAGGTCCATTCCTCAACAAGAGTGCCGTGAAGAGGTTCGTCCCAGGTCAATCCTGCTGTCCAAAGCTTCTGCAAGAAGCATTTTGCCCAAAATATGATAGGACAAATCCAACCGTTCGGATCAAAGGTTCTGGCGACAGTAGACAACACGAGACGTTTAGTCCAAGAACAAGGCAATTTCAAGTCTACGTTGTACGTAAAGATGTCTTGGACTGGTCTGTACTGGACGCCGAGAACAGCCATCATGGCGGGGTTGTCAACAATCTCAAACAAATGTGGATCCTGCTGATGATCCTCTGGCAAGCCTTCCAAAAGCGCTGGTGAGTTGGAAATCCATTTGCGCAACTCATAACCAGCGGAGGCCAAAATACCTATCAATTCGTCCCGCAGGAGGATCGCCTCGTCCACTGTGGAGGCGCCCGAGCAAATGTCATCGACGTAAATATCGTCCTTCAAGATGGCGGAGGCTCTTGGGAAACGTAAGCCTTCGCGGTCTGCGAGCTCCCAAAGAGAACGTATTGCCAAGTAGGGGCTTGACCTTAACCCGTACGTATTAGTATTGAGCTCGTAGACGACCATGGGATCGCGAGGAGACTCTCTCCAAAGGATCAGCTGGAAGCGACGGTCATCAGGGTGGATAATAGTCTGCCTGAACATAATTTTTATGTCGGCTACAAAGACAACCTGATGTCGTCGGAAGCTGGTGATGACGTCACAAAGGTCCTTGACCAACTTGGGACCAGAATGCAAGCACTGGTTCAAGGATACGCCTGTTGAAGTCTGCGCAGAACCATCAAACACTGTGCGCAGCTTGCCAGTTGATGGCTTCAATACCGCATGATGCGGGAGAAAGTAATGCTCCACCGAACGCCAATCCAAATTTGACACGGACATGTGTCCCAATTGTTCATATTCTCTCATGAACTCAATGTACTTCTGTCTGAGCTCTGGATCACGACCCATGCGGCGCTCCATAGCCAACAATCTCTTTTCGGCTAAAGGTCGTGACTCACCAAGCGGAGGCCGAACAGACAGAAAGGGTAGCCTCGTAATAATCCGACCAGAACGGAGTCGACCAGTGTTGTTCTGGAAGAACAGCTCGCACTCCTCATGTTCTGGATTCAAACGGGCAACTTGAGGGGGCTCCTCTACCTCCCAAAACCTCTGAACTGTATCAGAGAAGGCAGAGCCTACAGCCAACAAATTATCAAGTTCGGGTGGAGGGGGGTCCCTAGGTACAGGTCCCATCAAAGCAAATCCAAATATGGTCGGGATGGCAGTCAAACCATTTGGCACCAAGACCCGTTTCCCACCAATCAAAATTCCACCGAGGACATCAGAGCCAATCAACAAGTCGATTTGTCCCGGTGTGTCAAATTTGGGGTCTGCCAGTTCCAATCCCGATGTCAAATTCACCACAGCAGCGGGTAGCTGTTTCTGTGGGTGCATACTCAAAATATTCTTCAACACAATAGCCGAGGTTTTAATCCTCGGGTGTGAAGATTCAACAGGGCCAAACAAAACCTTAACTTGCCCTTCAACATTAGAGGCTACGTCCCCTATGTCCCGTATACAATTTGGAAAAGAGCCCATATTTAATTTAACCTGCCCTACCAAATAAGTGGAAACAATGCAACCTTGTGAACCTGTGTCCAATATAGCACGGACAACAACAGAGGTCCCCGTGGGTCCCCAGACCCTAACAGCAACCGTTGGTAGGATAACGGTCTCAATGGGGAAGGTTGGCGTTATAGGGCAGGGGTCAATGACCTATTGTTGCCTGGGCGGCGACCGTTGGCCAGGACCAGGCAAGTCAAGACGAGGGTGCGGCTTGAAGTCCTCAAAGGTGCGATGACTCGATCCGCGCGCCATCTGTGGGGGGTCATAATGACGCACCCGCCCAAAACGAGGTGGGCGCGAGTCAAGGCGGGGACCCTCCGCCAAAGGAGGGGAGTACCTGGGGCAGCAGTCATGGTGCTGGTGACGCTGAACAGCACATTCAGGTGCGCGAGAGAGAGGAGGCGTGCGCACTGTTATAACCCGGTATAGAACCCCTTATAGCTAACACGGCCCTTAGCCGTGCACACTAGCATTTTGAGCATTATTGTTACGTCAGCATTTTGTTTCAATAGCCAGTCGACTCATAGATCGGACAGTCTATGCTGAACGCTCGCGAGATACGGTTGCCTTACGGGTCCTTTCCTCTTGTTAACTCTTTGTCGAAATAAATAGTCTAGTTAACTTTAAAATATCTTTTTTTAAAAAGACCTCGGAAAGGGACCCCGTAACATTTGGTGGCAGCGGTGGGATACGGAATTCCCCAGTGCCAATTCGCGTAAATCTATATTTGCGTTATAAAAATAGACTCGCCGTATCCTACAAATTTAGTGAAAACTTACCGTGAGTGACCTCCGGTTAACTTTCGAGGTATACCTTACCTCTCGTGAATCCTGCAACAGTGTAACACTTACCTTACATCGCGAACACATCCTTGAGTATCCTGAAAAACCTACCTGGGACCCGCCTGAGACTACATCCGGTCGTCATCCTGTAAGCTCTGACGAGCATCCTGCACCGCATTGTGTACAACCCCGACGACATCCGCGACTCGCCAGTGGTTCTACGAGGTATCCGAAGGTATTCTACGAAAATTAGTGTCCGTGTTTCGTCGATTGTGTCCAAGTGTTCTGTGCAAATCAAATCATAGTGCGGTATCCGTGTGGTGTCGCTATGCTGCGGTTCCACGAATTAGCTGTTGTCGCCGCCTACGTGTGCCTGTGAGTGACTCATACATTTTTATCGTGAACAGTGTTCACGTTCTTAGAACCATATTTTTATTTTTATTGTGCATCATAATTTTATTTTTCTTTCATGTATTGTTTGTATTATGCCCAAAGTGTCTAAGGTTGAGGATAGCAAGGTGACTATAGACGTATCTAGTTTAGAATCGGAACCTAAATCTCCTTTACTATCACCTAAGATAACTAGGCGTACTGTCGAGATGGAGTTAAACATTCTATTGAAATTCGTAAAGCCATACGATGGCACTCGTGAAAAACTTAACTCGTTTATCACTAATTGCAATAATGCCTATGAACTGGCATCTGACTCACAAAGGCCCATCCTTTTTAAATATATACTATGTCAATTGACAGGTAAGGCAGAGACCGCCTGCTCAATTAAAGAGTTTACCAGCTGGGAACAGCTTAAAGAATTTCTAAAAACCCAGTTTTCCGAAAGGAAACATTATTCACATTTGCTAACTGAGCTCCAAGAAAGCAAGCAAGGGCCTACAGAAAACGTAAGCCAGTTTGCACTAAAGATGGAGACATGTTTGTCCCACCTTCTTACGGAGATTTCACTTTCATGTCACAAAGTAAAGGAAATCCCAGGGCGCACTGCCGCCATGGAGGACTTAACCCTCCACCACTTCCTTATGGGGCTCCATCCCCGTGTATCCAACATCGTTAGATGCAGGGCCCCCAAAACATTTAACGAAGCGGTCAATCTGGCGATCTCGGAAGAGAGGATCCAAGAAACCCTTTATAAACGCGGGCAGAATATTAATAGCTCGCAGCAGGACAAACAAAAGTCGCAGAACCGGTTCAAACCGGCTACCCAAACTCCGTTAAATAAGCCGAAATTCCAGAAGCCACTCGATAAACCGAGTACTTCCGGACATCCAAACAAGCCTAACCCTAATCTAACTTGCAAATACTGCAAGGAAACAGGGCATGAAATCCAAAACTGTCAAAGGAGGCAAGCCGCAAACAAACGGCACTTTGCCTCGCAGCCAGACAGCAAACCGTCTACGTCCTTCTCCCCTCAAAAACCTTCCCAGGTTAGCTATGTCGACAACGATAACGATGACGACACCGAAGACGAGGACGCTGACGAGAATTTAAACCAGTAGGCGTCCTGGAACTGTGCCGCCCAGGACGTAGCCATCCTAAAAACAACGGCACACATCCCGAGAGCAAAGGCCCTCGTCCCAAGCCTACTAAAAAATTAGTAGCCTCCATTAAGGTTGTACAGCAGGGTAACCAGCCCCAAAACGGGAACCTTAATCAAAATCGTCCTTCTAAGGTTGTACAGCAGGGTAACCAGCCCCAAAACGGGAACCTTAATCAAAATCGTCCTTCTAAGGTTGTACAGCAGGGTAACCAGCCCCAAAACGGGAACCTTAATCCAAATCGTCCTCCTAAGGTTGTACAGCAGGGTAACCAGCCCCAAAACGGGAACCTTAGTTCAAATCACCCTATTAAGGTTATACGACAGGGTAACCAGCCCCAAAATGGAAACCTTAATACGGATACCAAGGAAATTTACGAGGTCAACATTGACACTACCAAAAGACTTCTACCTCATGTAGTAGTAAAGTCGGAAATCTCTGATTTACCGCTCAACCTTTTGGTAGACTCAGGCTCTGCCATTTGCCTGCTTAAACAGTCCAGTGTACTGAAGCAGCCACCCTTGACCCGTAAACCAATCAATATCAAAGGTATTGACCCTGGTGAGGACAATACTCAAACAATAGGACATTTCAAACTAAAGTTTAACCTATCCGATACTTGTCCAACCAGTCACAAGTTTCATGTCATAAAAGACATCAACCTGCCTTACGATGGTATATTAGGCAACGACTTCCTCACGAGCAAAAGTTGCAATATCGACTATCGCCGTAATGTTTTAAAATTAAAGCGAAGTGAGATCAAGATTCACTTCTTCGATCCCTGCTACGTCATACCACCACGGACAGAGACCGTGATTGAATGTACTGTAGCAAATCCCGAATTGAAAGAGGGTATGGTATTAGACCAACACCTATCCCAGACTCTTCTCGTAGCCAATTGCCTAGTAAAGGTGAAGGATAACCAAAGAATTAACATTTCGGTTATAAATACCTCCAATAAACCCGCCGAGATCAAGCGTAATCTCAACCTTAAGTTGGACCCTATAGAGGTTTGTCCAACCACATTGCCCTCTTACACTGGCAATGTAAGTGAGCGCACTAGGAAGGTACTAGACCTTTTGAGAACGTCACACCTGAACGAAGAAGAAGCGGAAGCCCTTCTCGACCTCTGTTCAGAATATTCTGACATATTTCATCTTCCAGATGAACCCTTATCCTTCTCACCCGCCATCCAACATGAAATCAAAACATCCAGTGACACTCCCATACATACTAAATCCTATCGCTTCCCTGAGTGCCACAAGAAAGAAGTGGCAACTCAAATAAATAAAATGTTAGACCAAGACATTATCACACCGTCGTCTTCTCCCTGGTCGTCTCCTATCTGGGTCGTCCCCAAAAAGGCTGACCCCTCTGGCCAAAAGAAATGGCGTATAGTCATTGACTATAGAAAACTAAACGACATCACAATAGGTGAAGTTTACCCCATTCCTCAGATTACTGAGATCCTCGACCAGTTAGGAAAGAGCCAGTACTTCACGACACTCGACCTATCATCAGGTTTTCATCAATTATTGATTTCCCCAGAAGACGCACCCAAAACAGCCTTCTCTGTACCTCAGGGTCACTTCCAATTTAACCGCATGCCTTTTGGGCTGAAGAATGCCCCATCCACGTTCCAAAAACTCATGAACACCTGCCTTACGGGCCTCCAGGGCTCCAGGTGCTTCGTTTACTTGGATGACATAGTCCTGTATGCATTTGACCTGCTTTCAGCCATCCAAAACCTAAGAGCCGTCTTCGATAGACTTCGAGAGTTCAACCTTAAACTCCAACCGGAGAAATGTGAATTCCTACGAAAGGAGGTTACTTACTTAGGCCATATTATAACACAATACGGTGTTAAACCCAATCCTGATAAGGTCAAGGCCGTCACACAGTATCCAACTCCGAAGTCCCCCAAAGACATCAAATCCTTTTTAGGATTGGTATCCTACTATAGGCGTTTTATCCCAAACTTCTCTAAGCTTGCTAAACCACTTACCTCTCTCCTGAAAAAGGACGTCCCCTTTAATTGGTGTAATGAACAGCAGCTTAACTTTGAAACCCTGAAAAATAAATTAGTAGAAGCTCCCATCCTCGCCTACCCGGATTTTAATCAATCCTTCTTACTTACCTGTGACGCATCCAATTACGCCATCTCCGCCATCCTGTCCCAAGGACCTATCGGGCAAGACCGCCCAATTGCATTCGCGTCACGCACCCTAAACAAAGCCGAGTGTAACTACAGTGTCACTGAAAAAGAGTGCCTGGCAATTATCTTCGGCACAAAAACATTTCGCCCATACATTTATGGCCGCCGCTTCACAATCTTAACAGATCACAAGCCCCTCCAATGGTTATTTAACTGTAAAGACCCCGGGTCTCGCCTTGTCCGGTGGAGGCTAAAGCTGGAAGAATTTGAATATGATATCCAGTATAAAAAGGGTAAGATAAACGCAAACGCGGACGCCCTTTCCAGATTTCCTGTGAACCCCATCCAACCAACTGTCACTAATGAAACACCTAACCCTCAAGGTCAAGACATCAATCCAGAACAGTTGGAACAATCCCTTTTAGAACCGAGTAACTTAGATAAAGACCTAATGGACTTACTAACATCACCGCGTTCCTTCCCGTCTGAAGATCTAAACCCAGACATCCTCCTAGAATGTGCCACTCCAGAACTACTTAACATAGAATCTCCTCTGCCTCCCTTACCTGGAACGTCACAGCGCACTCCAACCCTCGATGAAATCCTCTCGCCTAAAACTTCAGCCGAACCTACCCCATCGACAAGCAACATAATCACAGACGATTACTCGACTTCCCTGAAACGCTTGTCAAATAAAAGTAACTCTTATAATACAAAAATTATTGAACATAATCAGAGCTTACTAAAAAGCCCCGATAAGGTTATCCTTATCCCTACATCTTTAGATCTCGATGAGTCAAACCCCTACATACAAGAAATATTAGGTAACCTAGAAAACCGAGACGAAATTCTTAACCAAGAAAGACAGCTGCACAGCTTCTCGAAAATCGCCCTAGGTAATAAAATTTATTACCTCCTTTATGTCAAGGTCCATCACTTTGATCAAGCATCCTATCAAGAGATCTATGATACTCTAAAAGCCATCCGAAACGAATTAGTAATAATAGGAAATACTCAACAAATAAGTATATCTGATTTCCGTGATGCCTTCGAAAAACATAGTTTTATAAAAATATACAATATAATTATTTTCCTCTTCCATAATACAAACATCCTAGTAAACATTTACCATAATAATGTTACTTATCCCTCACCGTCCGAGGTGAAGAAAATTCTATACGACAACCATGACATCCCAGCAGCTGGTCACTTAGGTGTCAGTCGTATGTGTAATAGATTGAAAGAATTGTATTATTGGAAAAGTATGCGTAGTGACATAGAGTCTTATGTGAAAAGGTGTAAACTATGTCAAGAGAACAAAGCTTTGCGTCAAACAAATCGTGCACCGATGCAAATCACAAGCACTTCAACCAAACCGTGTGAGCGTATAGCGTTAGACGTTGTAGGACCTCTTCCCGAATCGGGAACCGCAAACCTCAGATTCATATTAACCCTACAGGACGACTTTACCAAGTTCTCCTCCGCTTATCCACTACGCAGTACTACCGCTGAAGAAACAAGTGAATGTTTACTTCACTTTATATCCATATTTGGTATTCCCAAAATGATCCTCACTGATCAGGGTACCAACTATACGTCAGAATTATTTAAAAGAACGTGTGATTTATTAAAAATCAAGCAGCTATGGTCCACGCCATACCATCCACAAACTCAAGGTGCTCTAGAACGGAGCCACTCAACCGCGTTATAACCGCGTTATTTAGTGCTACTGCACCGGTCCCGTGGCTCTTAGCGTGATGCTATATAAACTATAGCCTTGCTCAATAAATGGGCTATCTAACACTGACCTTTCTTTTTCAGTAGTTCCTGAGATTATCGCGTTGAAGCAAACAAACAAACTCTTCAGCTTTATAATATTAGTAAAGATAGTGCATTGTACTTATAGATCGTCAAAATCAAACAAAGTTAATTCTTATTATACGTCAAAATTTGCTTATTTTGCTTATTTTTGTCGTGCTTTATCATGTCATTAAAACACATATTTAAAATAAATAATGAGCATGTATTTAAGCATTATCAAGCATTGATCACCACGGCTAACAATAGACAGCGCGCAAGATTGTGAACACAAAAGTCATCATCATTATAATTATCATACCAGCCCTAGTTTTTAAAACTGTCCGCTGCTGAGCTCTTCTCACTATGGACTGACAATGGAAAAGGCGATAGTCCACTACCTTAGCCTAGCGCAGGAACACTTGTTACACTTCTTAGCAGACTAATTTTGTAATGTTCATCATCATCATCATCATCATCAGCCTATATTAGTCCACTGCTGGGCGTAGGCCGCTTTTATTGCACGCCAATGAACTCGGTCTTCAGTCTTCCTCATTTTCTTTGTAAGGTTAAAATAAAATAATAATATGTTATTTTCTGGAGTAGACTGTACGGCGAGTAAAACATTTCTTTTTCTGTATTTATAATGTTTCTTAATAAAAATGATTCGGTTCTTCTTTCAACGGATAGTTTATTTAGTAAAATGCAGATATTCTTATTTTATAACGTACAGCTTTTATGGTTTCCTTAAAAGTGCATAGTATTTACCGCTCCCTCTGTATCTTGCCTTGAATATTTTACTGCCGTAGTAAAAAGGCAAAGTCAGACTTGCAGCGTAAATCGTATTCCTATTTCTATAGTACAAGACAATTAGTAAATCTATGTATACTGTTTTTGCTCGTAATGTATACTAGCGAAAGTATAAAAACTATAGACATACCTAATTGCATAAAACTAGCTTTTGCCTGCTACGTCGCCAACGTAGGGGTCGGTAATCGGTACAAAATATCGCATATATTCTGATACCTAAGATAATATATCACTGCAAAGTTTCATCAAAATCCGTTCAGTAATTTTGTGTGAAAGAGTAACAAACATCCGTACATCAATCCAACCTCACAAACTTTAGCGTTTTGTCCCTATTGCTTACCGCCAGCAAACAAAGCCGCGGCCCACAGCTAGTCTAAAACACCCAATAATTCAAAAACTGACACACTTAGCTCTTAAAACTCGATCCCACTCTAAAGCGTATTCACACAGACCTCTATAAAACAGATAAACATAAAGCCACGATCACACAGGCATCCGAATAGCTATCTTACGCGTCCCGAAAAATCTGTCCATGATTTACCACCGTACTCTCTTTTGAGATCGCCATAAAATAGGCCCCTGTCATCTCCACGCGACGAAATCGACTGGTAACGCTTTACAAATATTTGGTAGCCGAGTGGCCGAGTCGTTGGCTTAGATTTATCGCTCGGATTTTGGCGGCGAGTGGTGATAAACATATAAAGGTGGTTTTGAGGGTGATTGAATGCAGTTGCTTCCGTGTAGTGACAGATGAAGAATACGGAATGTCATCACCCCATATCATCCCATGGGTGTCGTAAGAGGCGACAGAGGGAGCATATTATGCAGAGAACAGCACTGTAAGAGAAGGAAATCTTGATATAAACCCTATACCAACCCGTATGGCCAGCGTGGTATAGTAGGCCAATTCCTCCTTTCAAAGGAGAGGCCTAGTCCAGCAGTGGACTGGTAAAGGCTGATGATGATGATGAATGCAGTTGGGGCTGTTCATTGTTTTTGCGTGTGTGTTTTAGGTTATGATGTTGGTTATTTACTAAAGTTAGGCACTATTAAAAAGTAATCACTAAATTCTAGTCGTGAATTGCAAGATCTTGAATTGAAATGAATAAAAGGGAGTACCCGAACATTTTTCAACTACTCACCAGTAGTTGAAAAATGTTCGGGTACTTTGAGATAACTTATACATTCAAGAAAAAGACAAATATCACCTCAGTCTGCCGTGAACATGAATTCTGTAAATAATTCGAAACGTCGGCTAGTAATAAATTAAAAATATAGTTTCTAGATCTTTAGTTTCAAATGTAATAACTTAGTGAAACCAATACAACGCGATAAAATCCGTAAACTGTAGTTTAATTTCAATGTGTAACATTCGCGTAAACCCAAGAAGATACTATGGGTACCTGACAGTGATCAAAACGACGGGCACGTAGCAAAGAGACTTAAGCGCAATTTCTGAAAGTCTTGCATTTTAATATCTACTTGCAACACTGGGATATTGCTGATTAGTTGTCAGTCTTTACATCATAGGTAACAGCCTTTTGCAGTCTACTACTGAACATAGATATTGCCTGATTTGCGACACACTATAACATTGTGACTATTGTGAGCTATATGTAGTTATGTAGTTTGGCGTACTATACCACGCTGCCAGATGGACTGGTATAGCGTGAGATGACGAGTTTTCCGTCTCTTCGCAAAAATACTATTTGCTTCGTGTATTTTCAAAAATCGCCTCTTACAGCACTCACGGAATGAAATGGAGTAGTGACACTTTGTACCTATAGTTAATCCGTCACCATACTGATGTGTATTCCACAAGAATATGCGTGAACACTCTTCTATAAGAGCCCAGAAATCTGGGTAAGTACTGTATTGTCCATCTGTCCTCGTCTATTTTGATCAAATTGTTTCAGAAATATAGATAAGAATCAAGTACTCTGACGCTAAATAGATAATAATAATATATAAAAAAAGAAAATTAAGGATGATATATAAAAAAAGAAAATGATTACACATTTTCTTTAGCTAAACTCTTCTCTTAGAGTTGAGGGCTACTGTAAGCATACCTGCACATGTAAATCACAGTATGTGGCATTGACCTGTACGGGTTTTTAAAGCCTTCACTTTATTTTAAACAACACGCTTTAAAAAAGTGCACAATTCTACACAAACAGCACATACACTTCTAAGTTATGCTTAGCTACACTTGTTTATCTGCAACAAAAGCGTATAAACTATGCGTAAGTATGTAGGCATACCCACGTATAGCTAAGGCACTCCAGTGTACTATAGCGTATGTGACTAAATCGCTTCAGTTGAGTATACTTAAAAACTATTTAGCATAATATATGGTGCTTACGTCCTTCTGCGCTTTAGCCGTGAAAATGGTTTTCACAGTACTGAATGTACTATATTCTACTATAACGGTTCCAGGTACTATTAACGCGAGCAAATTCAAATACGAAACGTCAGAAATGAACGCTAATATTGGGAACACGAGTATTTCGACACAATATGCTAATATTATACGAACCTTATTACTGTCATTGCATATGTCACTTTCGCTTTTAGGTTTCATTTTCCAGTTATAATATAATATATTAGTCTATGCGTTTCATATTATTTGGTACCAAATTTAGGGCTGAGAAAACGGCTATTCTAGGGCTCTCAATTCAATAGTTTTTAGAGTATATTTATGCGGAGATATAAGAAGACGGAGAGAGGTCGTTCTTAAAATCTTGGAAGAAGAGGTCATAGTACAATGCGAATCCCAAGTAATAGTATGGCTGAACGCAGATTCTACATATAAATCTGTCTGGATTTTTTTTTCGAAGAGTAGGCTTAGGTAGTGTCTAGAATTACCGTAGCCAGGCAGGAGTATCAGAAGTGCGCAGTGGAAGGTGTAATACATCTACCTGACCACGATAGACAATATAGCCAGACACAATGCACTGCGTTGCACAGTGAGTAAAGTATTGAGTAGGTACATGAAAATTTTACCTTATATCTCCTGGTGATGTTCTTGAAGTTGACCTATAGGATTAACCCATAATTTTGGCCAAAATAACAAGAGAATCGAATAGATACCAGTGTACAATTCGGCGAAGTCCTTCTCCAGACCACGATGCACGTTTGCGGTTCACAAAACTTTTCACAAATGTTTCACAAATTATCACACACTTTGCCGGAAGTCAAAGGCGGCAATTACGTATTAAGTTAATTACAAGTTGATTCAATTCGCGTTAATTCAAAGGGCGATCAATTTATTAATTAGGTACAAGGCACGCGAGAGTGCAAACGGCGTGTTAATTTTTCAAGGCGCCAACGGAAGTGACAGTTCAGTGTGACCATTGTCAGAAATTTTCAATAGACTAAACAAAATGTTACTCAATCGATCTAATCGATTTGACTTATAATAAAAACTAATTCTATTTCAAACATCCACCCGCCCCGGACCGGCCTACCGGTCCGCTAATCGGTTGGTAGACGTGACAATGTTGCAACCGCTCTCCTCAGAATCGAACCGTCCACAAAGACCTCAGCAAATCGGGGAACTCCATCAGCCCCAGTTACCAAACGAAGGATGCGCCCCCTGCGCCATCTGAGTGGCGGAAGGTTAGCCTCCTTGATCAAAACGAGGTCACCAATCTTGGGTGGATCGGTCTTGTCGGTCCACTTAACGCGTTGCTGGAGTATGTGCAAATATTCCAAATTCCAGCGTTTCCAAAAGCTCTGAGTAATCTGGCGTACCAATTCAAAACGCGAGAGACGACCAGGTCTCGTATCAATAAAGGGGTACTCAGGCAAGGCGACAAGTGGGCGACCAATCAAAAAATGGCCCGGCGTAAGGGCCTCCAAATCATTCGGATCTGAGGAGATCGGGCACAATGGACGAGAGTTCAAAACGGCCTCAATCTTACAAAACACAGTTGCGAGTTCCTCAAATGTAAGGACAGATTCACCGATTGTCCTGCGCAAGTGTGTTTTGGCCGATTTTACAGCGGCCTCAAAAATACCACCCCAGTGTGGACAATTTGGTGGGGAAAACAACCAATTTATCCCACGTCGGGCAAGCCTATCACCTAAATCAGCTTTGTTGGTTTCAAGGAAATTAACAACATCATTCAAATAATTATAGGTGCCCTTGAAGTTAGTGCCGCAGTCAGAACGGATCAAGGAAGGCAGCCCCCTGCGGGATACAAATCTGTCAAATGTGGCTACAAACGCCTCGGTCGTAAGCGAGGAGACCAGTTCCAAATGTACGGCCTTTGTGGAGAGGCAAACAAAAACACACAAGTAGGCCTTAACAGTCTTGCTGTTTCGAAGTGTCGACGTTTTCACCAAAAAGGGACCAGCGAAGTCCGTGCCAATACCGTCAAACGTCCTGCTTTCAGTTACGCGTTCTGCCGGTAAGTCCCCCATCAAGGGCTGCATGGTAGAAGCCTTGAGCTTATAGCAAGGGATGCAGCGAAAGACTACACTCCGAATAATTCTTCGGGCAGACAAGATCCAAAACTCGCGTTGGAAAATGGCCAAGAGCGCATTACAACCAGCATGCGAATTTTTAAGGTGACGGTCAGTTACCAACAAGCGTACCAAATGACCGTCCTTAGGTAACAAAAGGGGGTGACGTGCTCCGTAAGGGAGGTTGGCGTTCTTGAGACGCCCTCCAACGCGCTAGAGACCCGTATCGTCCAAAAAGGGGTTCAATTTAGAGACAGCTCCCGACAATTTCGATCTCCCTGATTTAAGGATAGCAATCTCCTTTTCAAAATGCGCCAATTGCACAGAACGAACCCAAAAGGTGAGGGACTCCTGTCGTTCCTGTGGTGAGAGAAACGGTGTCAAACGTTTTTGTTGTCGGTGCCTAAAATTAAAAACAAAACGCTTTATCCAAGCAGTGACACCTAACAACTTGTCGAGGGAGCTGTAACGATTTAACAAAAAATCGGGGTCGAAGGCGCATTCTACCTTCTCAAGAGCGAGTGTTCGTAGACCCGGCAAATTAGAAGTATTCAAAACTGGCGTTCGAGCCCAATCGGTTTCTGGTCGACTCAACCATTCCGGACCCCACCACAGCGAATGACCTATCAAACTAGGCGTCAAGCATCCGCGCGAGGCACAATCAGCGGGGTTGAGCTCACCTGGCACGTGTCTCCAAACAAGCTTGACTTCAGTTTTTTGGATTTGGGAAACGCGGTTAGCGGACAAATACCTCCAAGGTGTGGACAGACGCCTTCAACCAACAAAGTACAATTTGGCTGTCCAGGCTGTCCAGGCGTAGGTCCCATCAATACAAATGCTTTTACCCAAAGTGTTAGACACGTGGTTCAATAAGCGTACAAGTAGTGCTGCTCCCGAGAGCTCCAATTTTGGGATGGTCAGAGATGTCCGAAGCGGTGCAACCTTGCTCTTCGCCATGATCAGGGAAATTCTCACCTGACCTGAGGCACTGACTGTGCGCAAGTACACCAC
The DNA here is from genome assembly GCA_944739405.2 of Euclidia mi. Lineage (NCBI taxonomy): Eukaryota > Metazoa > Arthropoda > Insecta > Lepidoptera > Erebidae > Euclidia > Euclidia mi. The sequence continues at coordinate 12,809,333 of OX123194.2, read as the reverse complement.
GGCCGCGTGACCACGTTCCGAGGCATCACAAAACCCGTGAAGGGTGGCCTTGCATTTCCCGGGAGGAAGGATGGGACGAGGCAAGGAGATCTCGTTGACGGCAGGAAGCGAGGATACAAAGGAGGTCCATTCCTCAACAAGAGTGCCGTGAAGAGGTTCGTCCCAGGTCAATCCTGCTGTCCAAAGCTTCTGCAAGAAGCATTTTGCCCAAAATATGATAGGACAAATCCAACCGTTCGGATCAAAGGTTCTGGCGACAGTAGACAACACGAGACGTTTAGTCCAAGAACAAGGCAATTTCAAGTCTACGTTGTACGTAAAGATGTCTTGGACTGGTCTGTACTGGACGCCGAGAACAGCCATCATGGCGGGGTTGTCAACAATCTCAAACAAATGTGGATCCTGCTGATGATCCTCTGGCAAGCCTTCCAAAAGCGCTGGTGAGTTGGAAATCCATTTGCGCAACTCATAACCAGCGGAGGCCAAAATACCTATCAATTCGTCCCGCAGGAGGATCGCCTCGTCCACTGTGGAGGCGCCCGAGCAAATGTCATCGACGTAAATATCGTCCTTCAAGATGGCGGAGGCTCTTGGGAAACGTAAGCCTTCGCGGTCTGCGAGCTCCCAAAGAGAACGTATTGCCAAGTAGGGGCTTGACCTTAACCCGTACGTATTAGTATTGAGCTCGTAGACGACCATGGGATCGCGAGGAGACTCTCTCCAAAGGATCAGCTGGAAGCGACGGTCATCAGGGTGGATAATAGTCTGCCTGAACATAATTTTTATGTCGGCTACAAAGACAACCTGATGTCGTCGGAAGCTGGTGATGACGTCACAAAGGTCCTTGACCAACTTGGGACCAGAATGCAAGCACTGGTTCAAGGATACGCCCTGTTGAAGTCTGCGCAGAACCATCAAACACTGTGCGCAGCTTGCCAGTTGATGGCTTCAATACCGCATGATGCGGGAGAAAGTAATGCTCCACCGAACGCCAATCCAAATTTGACACGGGACATGTGTCCCAATTGTTCATATTCTCTCATGAACTCAATGTACTTCTGTCTGAGCTC